>JARYHS010013630.1:96146939-96299982 GCA_031002005.1 Vandiemenella viatica | reverse complement strand
TGGTGTAGGGATTCAAATCTCCGTCCAGCCATTCAGATGTCGGTTTTCCTTGGTTTTAGATTATACCATTTACCTCCCTGTCGACGAGGCGCAAAGCCCTAAATCTGTTGGACAGCAACTTGCTGCCTGCTGGTGAGAAATCAGTTGCCGGTGTTTTGATTTGTCTTAAAAGAAGTGTAAACGGCGTCGATACTTTTGAACTGTGCATAAATCGATTTGATTTAATTCAGTCTATCAGTTAAAATACGATTGATGAGAACAGTAAAGAGCTGAGTTGGTCTACGTGGAATGAAGATAAATGCAAAGAAGAGTCAGCTTACTAGGTACACAGATAAAAAAAACTAAAGATTGGTTATGATTGTTTGATGGGGAAAGAATTGCATGCTGAAGACTTGGCATAACATTTGATAACAAACTCAACTGAGCAGGACACATTGGACAGGTAGTAAACAAAAGGTTTCAAAATATTTCACTTGTTGGAGAGAGCGACTAGGGAAAGTACCAAAGAAGTAAGGGAATTCGGATTCAAAACTTTGGTCTGATCATTGCTTGAATATGGTGGTGTAATAAGGGACTCACATTTTGAGTATCAAATTCAGGAGTTATAGAGTATGAGAGGGAGAGCATCTAGCTTTGTTTGTGGAAATTACCGTAGGAATTGGTCAGTAACAGATATGATAGAGGAGCTGGAATGGGATTTACTACAAGACAGGAGGAGGGTGAAGAGTCATGGGAGTGTACAAGGCGTATATTGCTGATGACTCTTTGAATGAAATTAATGCAAGAATTAGAAGACGTTCATTGGAGGCAAAAGATGACCATGACCACAAGCTGGCACTTGATTTCAGGCATAAGGGACCGAACGTGGTGGTGTAACGGCTAGCGTTCTGGCCTCGCATTCGGGAGGATGGCGGTTCGAATCCCCGTCCGGGTATCCAGATTTGGGTTTTCCATGGTTTCCCAAATCACTCTAGGCAACTGCAGGGATGCTTCCTTCAAAAGGCGATGGCCGAATTCCTTCCCATTCCTTGCCCCCCGTCCTTTCCCGTCTCTAAGACCTCGCTGTTAGAGAGACGTTAAGCAGATTAAAAAAAAAAAGCATAATAGTGTGGCAAGATTTTTTTCGTAGGTAAAGGGGTCAGGTATTGGAATTAGTTACCAAGAAAAATGATGAATAATTTACCAAAAACGCTGAAAGAATTTAAAGTTGAAATTTGAGAGGGGAAAATGGGTGTTTAGGGAAATTTCCACCAGAAAGTGTGCTCCATCGCAATTGAATTGAAGAAATAGTAGTTGAAATCATAAAGGTGACGTATTTGTTAGAGGGCAGTCTGCGAGGCGCTCACCTGCTTGCGTCGAGAGGATTAGTTGGCCGAGGGCGGCGGTGGTGTGATCTGATCTGTGGCCCGCAGCGAGCCAGCCGTATGATCTGGAGGGTATTGATTGCCGGCGCAGGCACAATATTAATGCGGCCGCCGTGTCATTTGCGGCGTGATTGCCCCTCGTGCACTGGGGATGTGGCCGAGTTGTTATTAGCGGGCGACTCATTTCCACCCACCTGGCGGACACAATAAAAACACTGTCCGCGCCCGGGGTAGCACTCTGTCGTCAGTCGGGCGGGCCCTGTCCTCACAGCGAGTCGCAGGTAAGTCTCGCAAGCGGTTACTGTGGGCAAAACTCCTAGAGTTTCTGGAATAATGTGAGCTGGAGAGCGCGAAGGAGTAGATCCCCCACGATTAATTAGTGTTGTTACAAAATTTAATCGAAACGCTGTGTCCTTACTCCGTCGCCATTGAAGCAATCATTAAAATCATAACCCCTTTATCATTCACTCATATGCGCGCTACGTAAATTTCTGACAGAAACCGTACTATTCCAAATTATTTTCATGAAGTCGGGCTTTTCTTGTATATAAAATATATACTGCTTAGACTTGCTTTTGAAGTACGTATCACACATAACCTCCCTCCCTCTTTCAAATAAGCACTCTCAAATTGAATCTATGTCTATCTTCCAGACTTCTGATAATGGGTATCGAGACAATTCCTGAGCCGGCTACTTGGACTATAGCTGATTTCCGCTGATCTCAGTTCGAATAGGATATAAAGCCTTCCCCGATTAAAAAAGCTTCCTAAAAACAACATTTGTTTTATGTTGCAATGAACCAATCTCTCCCTTTTAAAAAAATATTTTTATCTGATTGATGGTTCACTCTTACTTAAGAGTCTGCTTCGTAATGATTTGAACTACAGGTACGAAAATAAAGGTCTCAGACATCTCCCATATTTCAACACTTTCTTCAGCAAGCTAAATGTGTACATGACTTAAGTTACATTACTGCCTGACGCAACCGTTTCTGGCCTTGTAGCGATCCCTTAACCCTGTCACTCAAGAAAGAGAATGGCTCTTCTCACTATTATTGTGACAGATGTGCCCATTTTGTAGCGTTAGTCGAATTGCGGTATACAGTCTGTCGCACAGTTCCGCGGGTAGGGCAGAGAAAGTAGTTCAGTATCCCGGGCATCGGACCGTAGTTTTCTCTCCACAGATTGGTGGTGTCACTCGGTTGTATGCTGATGGCTCTGATTTTTCGCCACAGGTCTGAAGAAACAATATCTTCTGTAGTCTCATAATATATGCTCTATTCACCTTTCCATTTTCCATCACCCCATACACTTCAGGTGCCCAGTAAACTGTTGCTCTAAAAACGCTCATGTGTTTAGTTGGTGTTTAAGTAAAATGCAAGCAATATAATTTTTGATCTATTGACAAATGAAAGTTGAATCGCTACAAAATAAAAATCTAACTACAAAAATACAATAAAACCAAAGTTTTCGTTCGTTTTTTTGTTCATAAAAACATCATAATCTGAAATATTAAGGTGATTATTAACAGCTATTTTCAGTTTGCTTCCTTGATATACAGTGTATGTATGATTTATTGAGACAAATTTTAAGGATTTTTCTTGTCCCGTTTTTTAAATGGGAATATTTTTTGATGAAAAGTGTAGTTTCTTCCAGGGCGGCAAGTGCACTTATCATTGAACGCAGTCCTAAACAACAAACCAAACCAGTCTATGAATAATCGGGTGGTAAACTAGGTTTTACGGTGCACGAGGACACAAAAGTAGTAGATTCTCGATAATCGCTGATCTTGTAGACGGCAACAAAAAGACTTATTCTTTTAGTATTGCAAATTTCTTCAAGCGTATTGAAAACACCTCCACTCCCTCAGAAAATTATTGAAAAATCCATTATTTTGCATCCTGGTAAGCTTTCTGACCTATAATGACTCAAGTTCTTTTCTTTAAGAATTCTGTAAGCATTTCTTATCGCATTTGGTTCATTATCGTTCAAAGTTTTTTAAAAAGAAAACTTCCATGACTTAGTCATATTCACGTTTCTACGACATTTGTTTTTAAAATGCAATAATAATTTCATATGTTCTCAAGACCTGGTAACACAGTTTCCTACAGACTGAGCAATGCGCCCTTATCGTACCCACCTAATATGACCTTATAATCCTAGCAGGTAAGTCTGACCAGTATTTTTACGTGGAATCCGAACTATGGAGCTTCCCAGCAATTTCACATTAATAAAGCAAGGCCTTGTCTGAGGTGAGAATCAGTTTTAAGACTCGTAAAAATTTCAGTCGAGGCCAGCATTCGGTCTGATGACTATTCATACTGCATTCGTGCGCCTCAACAAACTGAGAAATATGCAATGTGCAAATCAAGACACCTTTTTATCACTGCTCTATTTGTCCATGATTCCTATTTTTTTTTCTTATATTTACACGAACTTACATTTAGAAATAGTTGATCTTCGTTCAAGTTAAGTTTTGTAACATTCTTGTCTCATTTATTGTGCTCAAAATCAAAGAAACTGTTTTTACATAGCGATTTTCTAAACACGTGTTGTATATAATCGTGTTTGGATTATTTCCTTAATCAGTGATTATTTTGAAAAGTCGGAAATAAAATCATATGACAAAGCCTTGAGCTAAATCATTTATTTGAAGAAATCCTTCCAATCATTATTGTACAAGACTCTCGGCAATTTACCAATCCCACCTTCTCCTAGGTCTTTTACCTCACCGTTCCCTCTACTTTGTGTTTTATACATTCCCAATTCGTCTCTCATATCAACATCTCTTAGCACCTTTTGCATATGCCTTGAGCCTTATATCCGCAGCCTGTATCCTACCTTGTTGGGATTTATTGCTAAACTCGTGGTTCATTTCCGTACGTAATAGTTGGAATGCCACTGTCTTAAGACTCTTCTAGTGTCCTTTTTATATATATAAATTTCTTTATTTTTTCACAAAAGTTTATAAATCTTCCAACATTTTTCGCGTTATTTTGATATTGATAAGTCGCTTCCGCAGTAGGAAAAACGGCCAAATTGTTCTAGAGTCCGTTCATTTACAACTGTTTTCCTGCATTTAAGATCCTTTCTAATAAAAGCTATTGTTTTCCCAAAATTAGACTGACATATTTTGAAAAAGGTGAATAGTCCCTTTTGTAAATCATGGTCCCTATCAAACATTAAGAAACCTAACAGCTGAAAAGTGATTGAAAAATTTCTTCTCCCCGATCTATAACTCTGTTTTATTTACACTATCGAAAGTCTCTCCAAAGTCTATAAAAGATATGCAAGTTAGTTTGTCATACTCCATTAATTTATGTATTTCTAGTACAGCACAAAGACAACATGAGTTGCAGACATACCTTCCAGCTTTTGCATTTGCATCTTTTTCAGGTGTTTCTAAATATTTCTTGATCGTTTGTTAAGCATACTTGCATACACTGTATTTTGGAAGCACAATAAAGCATACTAATCGGTCTATAGCTATTAGAGTTTTTATTCCTTTTTTGAAGGTGATTTCTTACTACTTCTTTTTTATACTTTCTGGTGTCATCTTTATTTTACAATACGAATCAAACAAAAGTAAAGTCGTAGTTTTAAGAAAAAGCTTCAATTTTGAGCAGTTCAACGATTTTTCAACCTGTTCTTGACGTATTCAAACTCTTTTTCCTTGTGTATAACGTTCCGTAAGTTCGTCCATACTGACATTATCTCGATCTCTGCAATGTACCTCAATTTTAAGTATCAATTTGTTTTTCGAAACTTTCATCACATGCTTTTTGTTTGTCTGTGATTGCTCAGTCAATTTAATTTTCTATGACCAAATTTTTCTTTTTTCCTAACACTTCTTTCGTTATAGCTTGTATACAACCTTTCAGAGTATACCGTTCCTTAGTAGCATTTTCTTCTATTAAGAGTTATTCTAATGCCTCATTCAATTTTCTGTGACATATTTCAGATCCTTCTTCGTTGTGTTCATTGATATTTTTTTTCCGATTGAGCTTATGCGTCTATTTGCGCCACATCACATAATGATCCCAACCAATGTAATATTCCCTAACGCTTATGTCTGCAATTTGTCTGTAAATTCTGTTATTGCCAATTATACTGTGGTTGATTGAACGATAATCCTCTAACTACCGAATTACACTTAACGATGTCTTTTCTTTCGGGATAGAAGTGTAAGTTGCTTTGAGAGTGTTACAGTTCTAGAAATTTATCGGTAGCCTTCCATTCTGATTGCTATTTAATTCTCCATATTTTCCTATTACTTTTGGAATCTGGCTATTACCACTCATAGTAATGAAGCCACCTTAACGTACAATTTGGTTTGACTGTATTTGTCCATTACTCCTTGCAGTGTATTTTATAGCGCTCCTTACTCCGCGGTTTTCCGTTTTTCTGCCAGACTTCCTCTTTTGCTCATATCGTGTAATTATACTTTCACGAAGGAGCTCATAATTAATTATATTTTTTCCCATCTCTTATATACAGTTTGAGGCAGAACTTGGAAGACCTCTCATCTTTTGATTATGCTTCTCCCAGGAACAGCACAACCGTTAGGTGATACATTTAGTCCAAGACATCATAGACACTAACACATCCAAAAAAATACATCCGCGTACACAAGAATCTAGTAGATTCACAATGTGAACCACTATTCTTCTTTCCTTAAATATATAAGAAAAAGCTTTCAACAGACCGGAAAACTAATGAAATCTCTCATTTTTCTCACAACGTAGAACGTCGCAGTAACATCACTAGCCACGTCCGCCTGCAAATGACAGAAGTAGCACCACTCCAATAGTTCAAATGTACCACGACGGAAATGTAGTTATCACGTTAACAGTAATAATTCAACGCATGGAAAATGGACCCGTAAACTCAGCTGAAAGTATTCTTTCTCTGAGAGGGTTTTTAAAATTAAACCGGTAATTGATGCAACTTTATAAATTAATTTTTTATAGATACTATAACAAACGACTTTTTCAAACAAGAAAGAGCAAAATTTGTTTTTAAGGAAAGCTTAAGCTTAAAATGAATTTACGAGTAGTTTTTATGAAAAAGGCGGCTTGCCATGAAGTTAATCTGCGCGATGCGAAAACTTCTCGCCATTTCCTATTAACACTTCGGGGTTTCGGATCTCAAATGATAGGAATGCGGAAATACTTCATTGTCTATTGAGAGAGGTAGCTAATTTATTTCTTTTGATTACTCGTTACCTGTTGTTCATACTCCCAATTGTTGTAAGTTTGTTTAGCGAGGCAAATGTACGACCGAACGTGGTGGTTGAGTGGTAACACTCTGGCCTCGCATTTGTGAGGACACAGCTTCAAATCCCTGCCCGCCCATCCAGATTTCTGTTTTTGCTGGTTTCCCGAACTCGCTCCAGGCGAATTCCAGGATTGTTCCTTCGAAAAGCCAAGACAAAATTCGTTTCCTTTCCTTACTCCTTTCAGGGTTCTAATGTCCTCGGTGTTAACGAGAAAAAAATCCAACCCTCCAACAACGCTAAACCGTCACTCGTTCCACTAGTGACGTAGTTCAATTCCAATCAAATTTGTTGCAAGTAGTATCCATCGCATCGATTAGGATGCGAAACACACTGAATCGAGAGTGTTTTCTGTAATAAAGTACATTTTACTAAGTGACCGCAAAATAAAAACTTTTGCGTGCCTTTCTCGCTATTTGCAAACGGTATTGGATGTTTTTATTATTTGTTATTTAAACACAGGATATGGTCGATGTTGAGAATCAATTTTAATTTCATAGTTGATAGCGGTATGAAGCTATAGCTGTTAAAAATGTTATCATTAGTGGATGACAAATATAAATGCCATCGTTACAAGAAAATGATAGCGGAATGGAGAAAATATATGCCGAAACTAAAGATTTAATTTAGTATAGGAAGAAGAATAATAATTTAATAATCATATGTGATTGGAATGTGTTAGTAGTAGAAATACATATTGTATAGAATTAGGAGAGAAAAAAATTAGGGATGAAGTGGCCCGTTAGAATTTTTGCGAGAAATATAAATTACTCATAGCAAACCAGTTTCCTAAGAACAATGAATACTTGGATACGTTCAGGTAATTCAGGTACAGATGAGCTAGATTATATCATGGCTAAACACAGATTTAAAAGTCAAGCTCTAGCATAAAACGCATACGCAGGAGTACATTGAACACAAGCTGGAAAAAATAAGAAAAAATCGCATGAAAGTTAAATTTATAGACATGTGGGTCTAAGAAATAACTATGAAAAAATTCAACTTGGGAAGATGGTAAGAGAACTTTGGGCATAAGGAAATAAATTGACTGAAAACCTTGGATGACAGAAGTTTTGGAGTTGATCGGTCAAAGGACGAAGGCTCAAAAATACATGAAATATCAAGACAACAGTGTAAGAAAATGGTAGTAGTGAGGCATCAGCAGAATACTGTAAGAAGGATTTGAGCTAAATATAAACCAGAGCAGGACAATTGACAAGAAATATAGCAGAAGTGATTAAAATAACAGAAGAACAAATTTAAAAAATGATTAGTTGTTCTAGAAGAAGTAAAACTAGAACTTATGGATCCAACAACAACGTTCTTAAAAGCAAAAGAGCATTAACAAGCAGACCCTTCTTCAAAAAGAGAAATATTCTACTTTCATGCATTGTCTTAGGACATGGAAAGAATTTTGTGGAAGAGAAGGACTTTCAGTAAGAATGAAAATAGATTTATTTGAAATTTGGTGCTACAGAATTAAGTGAGAAATCAACGTGTCTTTATAAGGTACGGTAAATGGGGTATGTTTTCCGATCGTGGAAGAGGAAATAAGTGCCTTCTCCTCTGATCCATTAACTTTAAAATTTCTTTGTTCTTAGGTTTCCGGACATATACTTTCCGTGTGCTCAATGTTTATTTACCAGCTTTTATTACCTCATCTTTCAGTATGTTCCATTCTTCTTGAGTTTCTTACGCGGTTATTTTTTAGAGTCGCATAATTGTTTGTTTATTTTTCAGATTCTTTTAGCGCTCTCACTTCAAATCCGTTATGGATGCGCTTTACAGTCTAGAACTTGATTCCTGAATCTCTGCTTGACCATGATATAATCTAGCTGATATTTGCCTGTATCCTCTGGATGTTTCCAGGTGTATATCCTTCTTGCATGGTTCTTAAACAGTGTGCTTGCCACGACTAGCTTATATCTTTAACAAAATTCTAACAACCTGCTTCCTCGCTGATTTCTTTCTCGTAAACCAAACTTTACTACAGTATCACCCTCTTTTCTAGATAAAAATTGCTTAAAAAACTCTCTTCTTTTAATGCTAATTATACATTCATAGTGCCCATATTTATCAACTTTCCTTTACAAATACCAATTTTCATTATGCATACCAATTTTGGTATTCGAGTTTGGCATATATTTTCTCTGTTTTGTCACTGTCTTGTTGTGAAGTTGGCAAATACATTTCTGCTAATGTTATTGGTCCATTCTAAATTGCTATTTCTATCATTCAATTACTAACTAAACTCATTTATTTTCTCGTGCTCTTGTTCGCTGTAATTTCACACCAATAAGCCGTTGGCATCTAGTCAACACTCTCCCGGTCGGAAATTCTGCGCTCTCTCCAGCTGAATTTGCCTCCTCTCCCTATTCTAGTCCTCCAATCTACCTGCTCCTTTGAGAGTTCTTACATTCACGCTCTATCTCCTAAAATATTTCCGT
The DNA here is from genome assembly GCA_031002005.1 of Vandiemenella viatica. Classification (NCBI taxonomy): domain Eukaryota; kingdom Metazoa; phylum Arthropoda; class Insecta; order Orthoptera; family Morabidae; genus Vandiemenella; species Vandiemenella viatica. The sequence goes on along the minus strand of JARYHS010013630.1, from coordinate 96,290,896 downwards.
AGTTTTAGATGACTCCTTCTGCATTCTCCACCCGGAAATTTGAACAACGGAATATTTTACCCAGGAAGACTAGACAGCAGTTCTACTGTTGCTAAAAAAACTCCCTCTGGGCTAGAATTTATAGTATGAAATTATAGCAGTGGGAAGAAATTCTTCTTTTTTTTCCTCTTGATGATTTTTGGCTGATTGATTGGGGAATTCATCAATAACCATAATTTCAACAGGGGAGATGTCATAACTAGCGTAGCCATCATACGTTACCCAATGTGATGGTTACATGAGTCTCTAATGTGATGGATTCCTGTTCCCTTCCGCATTCCTGCGCTATTGATTATTTTTATTCATTCGCCTTTAGGAACCGATTCCAATAACCAAGAGCGAAGAGTTGTCTAAACCACTTCCACGCACTCTTTTTCAGGAAGCAATATGCTGCTCCTTGCTCCTGGAATCGATCAGTTGTCACAGTCGTGTACGTGCAAACAGTATGCATAGGCGGCAAAATTTTAAAATGTAAAACATCATAAAAATTGGGTGATTGATGTTAACCTAAAAGCAAACTTAAATTTTTTGTCTTGTGCAAATATTATTCATTCGAATTTCAGTTGGTGGGATATATGCAAGATATTTATAATGAAATGGACAAGGGAGGCCAAATTGATTGTGTAGCACTTAGTGTTGCAAACTGAAAAAAAAAAAAAAATTTATCAGGTTTGTGAAAAAAAAACATGAAAAAAAACTTAGCACCCTCGTTTTTTTTCTAAATTTGTTTTTTTTCAGAAAACTATATATTTAATAAATATATAGTTTTATTGATGGAACTTACATTTTACATGTGTGTTTTAAACCTTACTAAATCATATAACAATCATAATGATTCATAAATGTATCTATATAGGTAACATAATTTTTTATTCATCTTCTATGTCGGAACCACATTCACTAGTATCAGTACTACCAACACTAGTTCAGTCGGAGTTGGAATTTTCTGTTTCTTCTTCTGTCCCCTCTAGATCCATAACTTCAGAAATAGTTACATTTTCTTTTACTGGTTGTATTGCATGCAAAAGCTTTTGAGGTTGAAATTTTAAATTGTGAGCAAAGTACACACTGTGAATGAAGACTGCGCCGATAGTTCTGTATTACGGTCTTTTAAGTTTGAATTTAAATATATTATCATACAAAATAGGAGCTTTATTTGTTTTCAATCGTTCGTTTACGCCAACGGTTGCAAGGAAATTATTCATAATTACTGACAATGACTCAGTATTATCACTATACGCTGCGAGTTTAACAAGTATACGAATATAAGGAAAGCACAACAAGTAATAAAAAGAGGCAAAAAACCGTAGTTAAATTTCCTAATTTTTTTGAAAAGATTCGTAGGTCTACAGATAAATTTGTAGGGCCTGGCAGCAAGGGCGTATCCAGGATCAGAACTAGAGGGGGGCAGGATTTGAACTAGGGGGGGCAACCCATTTTGGTTTCGAGGAAGTGGGGTGGGGGACTGAAACATGACATTACAAAATCAAACTCAAACTTATTCAGGAACTATTTTTATCATTGATTAATATAGTAACCCAACTACTTAATCTAAGGACCTACTATGTAGTTAATTAAGATCGTAAGTCAGTTAGTTTTTTATGTAAACATTAATTGTCTCGGATTTTCAATTTCAATAATTTTGTTTGTCAATATCTCATAGTGTTCTTTCACGAAATTTAGATGCACACTCATCAGACATAAACCAGTCAATCTTTCTCTCCCAAAGTGCTCCTGAACTAGTTCTTCACTCGTCGAAGCGTACTGAAGGCAACTTAATTTTTCTTCTAGGGGGGGGCAGCAGCCCCCCTCTGCCCCTCGTTGGATACGCCCATGCCTGGCAGCACTAGTTCAAATGGCGAGTATCAATCCAAACAATGGGGACCAGCCGAACGGGGGATTCCTTCTCACGCAACCTAGCCTTTTCGGGAAGTCCCCTTTCGTAAAAGAAAACTTCAGTCGATGTTGCCAATATTTTTGTAATTTTTTTTTTCTACTGAACCAGAAAGTTATAGTAGATTTAAAAGTAAAATAAGTACTTAGTATAAACTCTAAAACAGTCATATTAAATGATAAATGCCTTAAAATTTGAAATTTAGTAGTTATGAAAAAAAACATGTCCCAGAAAAAAAAACATGTTTTTTTTCACAGTTTTTTTTTCATGTTTTTTTTTTCACGTCAGAAAAAAAACTGTTTTTTTACAACACTAGTAGCACTAGATCTTTCAAAGGCTTTTGACAGAGTGAGCCTTAAATTGGTAGTAAATAAAGTAAAAACTATTGGAGTGGATGAGAAAGTGATTTGCTGGGTAGAAGAATCTTTAAAAGGTAGAAAACAGAAAGGTAGGGTAGGAAATGCAGTATCAAAAGAAGTGGAAGGTAAAATTGGGACCATTGCTATTCATTATTCTAATGAATAATTGTGTTTATTGTTCACTGTCAGAAATTAGATTGTTTGCAGATTGTGAGGTCCCACTCTACCATACTTTGGGAAATAATAATACAATTGTGTAAATAAGATATGTATGTATTTTCTCTTGCAAGGCCGCACAGAAGAAAAAGGGAGAAAATTTATTTATATGTTTTTTTTTTTAAGTTGGTAGACTGTAAGCGTACTGGCGGACTAGCCAAGAAGGCGGAGTGATATGGAAAGGTTGGTTGATGAAAAGATGGCGGAAAGAGTGATGAATGTTTAAAGTGCCAGTATTTTATATTTGTTTTCAAGCAAAAGAGAAAGTGTATTAATTGAGTTATTTCTAAAGTGTCAATAAATAGTAATTGCCATAAAACAAGCTACAGATACTGTGATTCATAGTGAGTTATACGACTAAATTAGTTAAGCGAGGTGATAGCTTATAACCGTGTGTGGCGATATTTTTTGGGGCCATCATTTACAGAAAGTTTGCAAAGAGCCTCGCAAGATGATATAATGCTGCATGAAAGGATAAAAACGATAGAGGACTGTAAACAGCTGCAGGGTGATCTGGACAGAATATCTAGTTGGGTTGGTAAACATGGGATGAAGATAAATGCAAAGAAGAGTCAGCTTATTAGATACACAGATTAAAAACTAAAGGTTTATTATGATTATAAGGTGGGGAAAGAATTGCTTGCTGAAGACTTGAAATGTAAATATCTTGGCGTTACATTTGAAAGCAAGCTTAACTAGGCAGGACACATAGGTCAGGTAGTAGGAAAAGGTTTCAAAATTCTGCACTTGGAGAGAGTGACGGGGGGATGTACGAGAGAAGTAAAGGAATTGGGTTTCAAAACTTTGGTCAGACTATTGCTTGAATATGGTAGTATAGTATGAGACCCACATTTTGCGTATCAAATACAGGAGTTGGAGAGGGTGCAAAAAAGGGCTGCTAGATTTGTTTCTGGAGATTACCGCAGAATCCAATCAGTAACAGATATGATAAATGAGCTGGAATGGTACTCATTGGAAGACAGGAGGAGGGTGAGGAGTGTCATGGGAGTCTACAACTCGTATATTGGTGATGAGGCATTGAAAGATATTGATGTAAGAATTAAAAGTAATGCGTGGAAGGGAAAATATGACCATGACCACAAGCTGGCACTCGATATCAGACTCAAGGGTGTAGGAAGATTTTCTTTTTAGGGTAAGGGTGTCAGGGATTGAAATAAGTTACCAAGGGAAATGATGAATAATTTACCAAAAACGTTGAAAGTTAAAATTTGCAGGGGGCAAATGTAGCTGGGTGCAGGAAAGGGGGAAGATGGGTGTGTAGGGAAATTTCGACTGGAGCGTGCGCTCCATTGCAATTTAATTAAATATTATTATTATATTATTATTATCTAGTGGTATCCGATGTATCGTACTCACGTGTCTAGCATAGCGGTACATAATTTTCCTGAAAATAGTAATTTAGTCTCAGGCACAATAAACAGCAAATACTCTTATTTATTTTAATTTTTTTTTATTATTATTATCATTTGATGGTGTCACATACTGAGAGGGAGAGTAAGGGGACTGTCACAACTCACTGAAATTAGTTATTCTGTTCGTCATTCATTAACTTCGGAATATTCTCCTGTTTTGATTTCGACATCGGAAGCCTTACAGTTGAGTAACATTCTCACTATTGGAATGGAATTAATGCTAGGTGCATTACGTAATATTTAAAACAAAAATTAATATCCCTTGAACTGTGCGTGAATTTTTCAAAATTGGCAGTATAAAAATTGTAAGTTATTTGGTTAAGACTGTGATGAAGGTCTATAAATGCGAGGTCTCACGACACAGTGAAATAAACAACCTTTGCAACCAACAGGCTTTCTCTTCGATCGTGTCGCACGTATCTATTATGGCTACTTTATCAGTAGAGTTTCTGTTATTTCTTGTTCTCTTTGGACGTTACTGTTATTTTCCATGTAGCTAAACGTAATTTATTTGTGATGCATACACTCTTTCTCTTTGCGTGGCTCTTGAACTTTAATCTGACCACGTATCCAAAATCAGTGAGACCGCTAAAAGTATTGAAATTTTCAGTTTGATATAACCCGTCTCCTCAGTTCCAATATTTTATATTCGTGGATTCCTTCCTTAAATCATTCGGCCACAAGCACCGGTTATCATTTACGGTAATCCGTTGTTTATGCCATTCCAAAAATTTCTCTCTCCGCTGCATCAGTTGTAACTTATGTTGTACTATTAGTCGATTACACTTCGACAAAGATAGTTTTTAAGGTTCCTTTGCTAAGATGGCAGAACGGAGTACTTACAATCCGCCCGTCGTCCATATGATGGAATTCCGTATAATTTCTTTCTTTTTTTCTTTTGTTTCTTTCGCTAACTCGATCGAACGTGGTGATAGCGTTCAACATGTTCTCAAGAATGAAATCAGCTTTGTTATGAGTCATTATTTAGTCGTGTAATCCGTGCGATGTAAGTTCCAAAAGTCGTTAACAATATGTCCCCCTCTTCCCATCTAAATTCCAGCTGTATGGCAGAAGAATTTGAAGAACTTCAAGATGATTCAATTTACTAAAAATTTTCTACGAACATTGTTTAGGACAAGATACCGCAACTGGTTCGTTAGATTTGATTATTGTTCTGTTATTAACAATCTCAATTTTCCTTACCAAAAGGGCGAGATTACGTAAGTGTAACGAAAGTACCTTGGATAAAAAGGTAACTAAATAGGTATGGTGCTCGTGAAACTGAGAAAAACATTTCTAGTGGAACTATACTTCTTCAGCGTGTGATGGCCTTGGACGTAATTGCAAGTGGTTATTTGGCTACTTACATTTTTTGTACGAATAATTAGTTTTTCTTTAAAAAATTTATTGAAGAAAGCCATTCAAGTATTATTACCGCCATATGTAGGCCTACTGGTTAATTCGAGTGTACTGTTCTGTATTGGTATGAAATCTTGAGCAGAACATCATCATTATTATAGAATAAAAGCTTCTGAATCCTATGGCAACATGCACTTGACCGGTTTCCTTCTTTATTTTTAGGGCTTTTTATTTTCAAAAAGAGAAGTTGTTACCCTTTTATATTTTCCATTTGTCCTAGAGTCATAAAATGTCATGAGTCCAGTTGGCTGAATAGCTGAAGAATATTCCTTTGTGATTCAAACTAATGATACCACGAGCAAGACCTTTGCAGACACCGGTAATGTCTCCACTAGAGATTGCAATCCAGCAAAGCGGGATCCCGCATCACTAGACAGTCTGGCGGATCCCGCACAAAATTAAGCGGATCCGCAATCTGCAAAATCCGGCGGAAACGCGTGTCAGTCTGCGTGACTCGCTGCCCCACTCGGTCTCTGTCGGATATTTTGCACTGTTTGCCTGTACCCTTCCAGTTGGAATTTGACTCATGTGAACACGCGTTTGTTTTTGTCAACCTTCGTCATTCGTAAGTAAATAAATACACTTTTACGTATTCATCAAAACTTGCGTTTGTTTCGAGTACACATTTCTGTAATTTGATTTATGGTACGTATTTAGTACAATTTTCGAACTATATAATTATTTTTTAAGTGTCGCACACGTTATCTGAACTACACGGTTAGCTTTTTATTCACGGTTTCATTATTCCCATTTTCTGTATTTGCAGATAAAGTAATTGTGACAATTTCCTAATTTGCGGCTGAAAATTCGTTGATATGAAATTAATGTTATCGGAATTTTTAACGATCGCGTACCTATTTATTTAACAGCTATCAAAAGGAAATTGTATATCCTTTGACTTATTGTTGTTTTGACTGCTGCCTTAATGCGTTTCGTTGACTAAAGCCACCTACTTACATGAGCCGCTCAGGCTTTCGATTAATCCCTCTTCTCATTGTTATTATTTCGACTAAAGGTAAAAAAAGTTAGGAAATTTTCACCGGTGTATCGACGAATTGTGTTGTAGGAACACCATACTTCGACGGCTGCCTCCGCCGTCTTCCTCACGTGTGTAATTTCGTGTGTTTACAATGAAATCCAGAGATACAACCTGTGAGGACTTCACTGCAATCATTCACCGAGAAAGTCTGCTTTCTTAGTAAAAAATAATAATTTCCACTCTAAAAATGTCGTTACGCCACATAAGTAAATCTGAAATACTTGACAGTTTACGTGTTGGTGAGTAGTTTCTTTTAATAACATTGAATCAAAATATCAATCAAGGAATCAGGAAATATAATAATGAATCACGCAAAAAAGGCCAAGTCTCGTGCTTGTGCAGTGACAAAAAGTTATGAGATCTTGTTCTGAGCCACTTTACAGAGTATATTCACTTCGCTTTGTGAAATGGAATGCTTTTCTCGGTGTTATGGAACGTTTATTTAGAATTTAAAAAAAAAAAAATCTCTGGTAAGTTGGCCATTATGCAAACCATATTTTTAAACTTATGTGATATATTGTAAGACACATAATATGACTCAATATTTTCCATTTTTATTATTTATTTAATAATTGGTTTAGATTAAAAATAAAAAATGTAAAACCTCGAAATACACTTAAGATACGCTAAAAAGTTTTAATGTTATTTTGCCAGTCAAAATATTGTTAACTGTTAATTTTTATTATTTAACATTAAAAATTATTTATTAAATTAATTATTATTTAATTTATTAACGTTTTAAGTACATGCGTTAAAAAAAACTGTTTGTACCAATCCCGCACGGATCCCGCGGGATTGCAATCCTTAGTCTCCACTATCGAATCTTCTATAGCGATGATCTCCAAGAAAAGGACAAAAACACATGAATTGTCATATCACGCCTTTATTTGGTAGTAAAACTATCGCAGGAAATCGATATCAGTGTTTACGTAACTGTGTTGCTAACATTCATGTGATTTTTTTTGCGAACAGTAGCTTCTTGCAACACCCCCCTCTTCCTAAAAGTTAACAAGTGAAAACATAATGGAGGGGTGAAATGTGTAGGAGAATAAGTCGTTTAATTAAGCTGATTTTTCTGGGTTGCCGTTAGGACGTGAGTTTGAAGTACTCTCGGTGACACAGTTTTTGCTCAGGAAGCTGTCGACGTGTTTATCAGTCGTGCTTTTTAAAGTGCTGTGAATGCAGAACTCCCACTCATTCACCATGCAATACAATCAATTTAAAGCAGCATCCGCTTCGGAAATCCATGTTCTTTCCTGACTCGCTCAGTCACTGATATCTAATATTGTTCTCTTATTACCCTCATTCATACCATATACCATTCGTTTCTTAATATGAATGTTATTTAAAATCAAAACTTCACACACTTAAAATATATATTCTCTGCTTAGTTTTTCTAAACCTTCTATATCTTTGTTTATATTCAGTGGAGAAGATTTTCCGATAGTGTAAGGTACAAAAATTTGCCCTGGAGTCCAACCAAAGTACGGATGATCAATGATACAAAACCACCAAACATCCATTCTGGAACACAGAGGCTTATCTCAAGCCATTTATTGTAGCACACAGTGAAACTTAGCTGTCTATAAAAGGTATTCATTATAATTGCTGGCATCAATGACAGCAGGGCAAATATCATAATCGATTGCAAACAGAAACTGATATTGAATTTTATCAAACCTTCAAACAAACTTTTATGCGGTGAAAATAGGATGGAAATTAGGAAAAGTGGCATTATAGCTATAAGAAAAGCTATACCTACAAAACCGGAAAGGAATATTATGTAAGCATACACACACAATAAGAAATACGAAACAATCCCTATCAAAATTGCCTGTACCATAAGCAGACTTGCCCACATTTGGTAATGAAAAAATGCTGCACACTTTTTAAAAACTTACTGAAGATGTACCGTATGAAGCTAAACAATTTAACACGAGCTTCATCTCCCTGAGCAATGCTTCCAGTGTTCATGTTGGGAGCAAAGTTAGTAATTATATTTATCAATTCCTGTTACTTAATTCTTCTCAAGTCTTCTAGGAACCATTTAAGCTATTGTTTTTTTGTTTTAATAATATGTCTTTCAGTCTTTGCGAACATTTAGCCAGCTTTAAGCTTGTTCATTCTGCTATGTAATAGGCTTTATTGTGGTACACTCTATTAGGGACAACACAAGACGAACATCTCATCTGATTCAAATCCCCCGTCCCCGAGACCGGACTCGAACCATGTGCCTATATAGCCAACATGCTGGCCACTGCACTACCGGGGCAGGTTCACTTCACCTAAGACCATCTTCTTTCTAACAAAAACTGTTGCAATCGTTTTTGGAGTGATAAGAAGATCAGTATATGTATTACAGCTCTTGATTCGTTACTACCTACGGTACTGTATGTCCAAGTGGTCCTCAGAACTATGAAAACTAACATCGAAAAAATCTTCTCGCAATAACGGATTCCATGCAACGAACTTATTAGAGAGCGCACGTTAATATGGCATCCAAAGGTTACCATTGCAATGAAGTAAGCCGCAGGAATGAGACACGGGAAGATATAGACATTTTTTGTTTCTTCAAATAATTAGTCTATAAAACGAATGTCACGAAGTGATGGGAAGTTGTAATTGTTGTAATTTCTCGCGTTTAGGTTTAAATATGAACCATTGACTTAAAAATCTGTCTAAACAGAATTTTAATGGCGATTATGATCATGTGACCTATTTATTGAACCCACTATTTACGCGCTGCAACATTGGGAAGATCCGATGTGCACATTCCCGAGTGTAACTATCCGCCAAGAATCTCCTTTCACTCATCGAGCGATGACCCTTCTGTTTCCTATTATAGTGTGGGCAAAACGTTTTACCAGGTTATTAATGGTGTCCGGTATGTTATAGCCATGTAATTTTCCTAGTAATCTACTGTTTGCATGTAAGTCAAATGAATCGGTTTCTCTGTCCTTCACTTCCGCAAGTTACTGTAGATTAAGCAGCCTCAGTTTACTAACAGAATCAGCTTAATTACAAAACAGCAATGGTGTGGATGAGTAATGATTGAAAACAAGCTGTAGACTGCGGTACTGTTTCTGCAGCGCTAATAATATAGGTCTTACTTTATCACTCGAAGCATAGATCAGTAAAACCAATATCTGCAGATGAAATCATCAAATCTTCTCACACAGTTCGAATTATGTAGTCTTGACCAGCCTTAGAACAGCTGCGGCCAGCTATAGAGGCATTATTAAAAGTTTCTTGATAGATGCTGGAGATGGAAGATATTTAATAAAATCTGAAAAGTGCAAGTCGCGCCTCGCGCATTTTGGGTTCCGTGCTGTAACGAAGTAAACACATATCTCGCACTTGGTAGGTCAGAGGGCAGTACAAAAATCAACTCCGTGGTTCTCAAACACCGCGCCACCTAGTCGCTAATGCTGCATTCTAGTTCCAGTCAAATTTACTATCGGTGCTTTAGGATGCAATGCACTCTCAAGTGAGAATAAAGTAACCTCAAAATAAAAAAAATCTGTTATTGTTTTGCTGACGACTTAAAAAAATATATAAGTGTGTTTGATATTTTTCCTCTGTTTATAGGATATGGTTGAATAGCGGTTTGGAGATAATCTTAAATTAACAACACTGACGTCCACTTTATTTTTCATTAAAAAATGATCTTTGTAGTTTATGTGACGAGTTCTAAAATTTCTAAAATTCTATTCTCTACTTGGTGGAGTTGAAAAAAAATTTCGAACCCATTTTTTGAATGGGAGCCTCCGTTATATAAAATTTACAAAATTTTAATACGATGCTTGGTATTGGAGCAACAAAGTACATAATTAATGTAAATTTGTGGCCGCAACTTATTCCGTTTAAGAGTCGAGCGGCAGCAGTAGTGCTCCGTTTCCAGTTCTATTTGGTAACCTAAGAAGGTAACCGTTTAATCTTGACTGATTCTGATAATTAGTATCAGGTTATATGTATATATTATACATCCTCCCTCTTGTTCGTCAAACACCGTTTCTACGACTCTGTATCCAACGAGAAACGGGTCCCTGCTGCTGAAAATCCGCTGTCTGTCTGTCTGTGACAGCGCTCTAACACTTCAACGAAGACATCAAATTTGCACGTAGTATGTGTTTTGTCGACATAAAGTCGAATATGGGACTTAAAATAGTGTAAAATAATGTTATACGTGGTTTACATAGAAATAGGGGGGGGGGTCAGTTTATTTTTACATTTTCTTTTTTTTTTTTTTATAAATAAATCTTCCCCAATGTATAGGATGTCGATGTTTGCAGTCCGTCAAGCAGAGGACTAATATTTTTTTCCAATGCAAAATGAAACCACGAGTGTCCCTCAAAGTTATCAATTTTGGATCATTCCTGTAATCGCAGCTGTCACAAAAACTAATACCTAGGAACTTCAAATTTATCCCTAAAGTACTAAAAACACATATATGTAATTAGTTAGGAGCAAAATAAGGAAAAGGTCTCTTTTTTTTTGGTTACTTTGCCGTGTTCTAACATAATTTTGTTTAAATGGACTAAATTCAAAGTACATTGCGTTCTAAAGGTATCTATAATAAATTTTAGTGTAATTGAACGAAAGAATTAGCAGCTTGACTGTCATTTGGCCGTTACTCTTTTTGAGTGTTTTCCTTATCCTGTTTAGCTGTGTGCTCATTGAAATGCTTTGTTTCAGGCACGTCGCGTACCTGTCCCGGATGAGCGCTTCGACTACCTCTGCAACTACTACAAGCCGCTCAGGTCAGTCCCTTCACAATAATAAAACCTCAACAGAGTACTTCATTTCAGATTGTAATGACCGGTTTGGCGCTGCAGTTTGCGTGTATTCTATCTGTGGTTTTGCAATTTTTTGACGATCAGATGCGAAATCTGAAAGTTTTTAGCAACTAAATAATCAGTTCGTTTGCTTTCTCGCTATGCCACCTGCCCCTTGAAACCTACCTAACGTAGAAAAAATTTGAACGCAAAGGAATATTTTAATGCCGATTTTCTCGACAGTGGCGAAATAGCGCATGTTACTGCTTTGCCCCATTACACCTCTGTCATGAGCTTATATAACACACAGTGTGAATTGACTCTGAATGTTACAATTAGCGCCCTCCCCTTGCCAGCCAGTGTGTCTGACGTAGGACGGCCAGTTACTTTCCTGCGGGACCTGCTGTTTAACGAGTAATTCGAATCACGGAGCCTCATATCTCATATGAACAAAGGACAGTCCGTAATAATTCCTGGCCGAACTGTGGCTCGAACCAGGCACCTTAAATTTTGAAAGCGAATGCGTTATCCACCAGACATCTCTAATTATGACTTTCTAAACAATTTGTAAATTTATTTTTTTCCTTTTCTTTCGAGTTCTTAGTTTACCCCCAGTGTCTCGTGTGTTCATTAGATTCCTATGGATGCCTTTGTTTCTGTCATCCTCTGCAATGTCTGTAATCATGTGGCAGACGTAGTGCATATGTGAGGACATGATCGTCTCAAGAGTTAAGTATTGACCATTATTCGTTAGAAAATGTTAATATATTCTAATAAGGAGATCACAAGCGTTTCGCTAATACCTCAATATTTTCAGAATGAATGGCTCATCCTTAAGATATTATTTTCGCTAAGCAGTAAACGGTGTTAGATTAATATCTTCAACGAAACTAAACGTCAATTATTTCTATTACTTTTCGTCTCTAATTACCTAGATGTTTACGAGGCGTAATATCAGTCCTGTGCGTAGAAGGCATTTTTAATATAACTTACTACCTCTTTGGAACAAACGATAAATTTCTCTATTTGATTTTCCTAAATAAGCTGACGCCGGCGTTGAACTCTTCGTGATGGTGGAGAATCTGAAAAAGTGTAATTTGGCGAAATAGCAGGTATGCCGCCGTAATTCAGTTTTTAAAGTTGGTGGTAGTGTGCATGAAATTGCGTTTTCCCGGATTTATTCCCCATCCTCTTGGTAATGGCTCGTAAGTGTAGTTCATTACGTGTATGGCTTTCAGAATTGCTACTGCCCGTTGTATAGCGAGGCAGGTGGCCGCGCCGTGGCATCGCAAACCAGCCGTGTCTACCGCCACCCGGATCATAAAGTAGCGTCGACCATCCCTAAAATCACTCCCAACCAGAGACTAAAAACAGAAATAGATTAATTAATGACGAAAGTCATTTGTTGACGTGAACTTGTAAGCATTAAAATTTTGGGCACCACCTTTGGAATGTTCTAGTTTTTAATTCCATAGTTACTTTTCATCATAATTTTTTATTTCCGAGAAATGTATTGTTTAAACTCCACTTCATACAAACAAAGGGAAGTGACAGAAGTTTTCTCTCCAAAGATTTTAAGCACTAATACGTTAACTTCTGTTCCCAAATATGGCGCAACTGTTGCCGCTTGAAAGACAATTTTTTTTTGTAACTATCTTCCTCTTAGTTTAAGCATTTTAATCAGAGAACTCAGTTTCAGTGATTTGTAACGTAACTAATGTGACCAGCGTGTCGAGACGAAGAAGATTTGTGAAGAGATAATGTTATTATTATTATTATTATTATTACTCTGCGTTTCTCTAAAAGTGGGTGCGGAGGGTGCATTGCATCAATCGTAACTTGTAACTATGTTCATAGGAAGGGATATACGGGATATGGCAGGAGGCACCCATGGGCAATTTTTAGGGACTATCCCAGCATTCTCCCGGAGCGATCTGGAAAAAACCCAGATCAGGATGGCCGAAGTGATTTATCCGAGAAACTATTTCCGTCGGATTTTAAGTAAATTTCTCTCTTCACAAATCTGTTTAGTGCATTTAATATTCCATAGGGTGCGCCACCATTTTCAGTATTAGCTCGTGAAAAGCTTTCAGTGCATTCGCAACGTTGTCATACTTGTCACACATTAAACTGGTTAGTTTTCTGGACCGATGATTCCGTCGGTCTATATTTATTAGTTCGTGAGAATTGCGCATTTATCCAGTCTTGTTGAGGACCTCAAACGTACTTTTGTCTATTGTTTGTTTTCGTCATCGGATATCGTCGCGTGAAATCATTCTGCCTATATTAACGCACTGTTCATACTTTGAAGCCAATCGACGGTTGACTCCTCTAGTTTTACTTGAACTTCTCTACAAGTGATTGTAAAAACACAGCGCGCCTGAGTTAATATCGCGGTAGCTTGTGATATTTTCTCAACGTTCGCTGCACGATATTCTTCATCTCTTTGGCAGTGGGTCGTAGTTTAACTGACAGGTAGTCTGTTTCTTCAGTGCTAGAACTTTCTGCAACGCGTTATAAATTTCCGTAATTTTTTATCAGATCTCGTTTTGTGATCTTCAACCTGCAAATGAAGAGAATGTAATATTTGAAAATAGAGTATACTTTGGAACTAACGGAGTATTACTGATGGTTGGATATTGATTTCCTCATTGCATTTTATAGATTTACGTCGTCTTTATTCCTTTTTCCTCTAGTAGGCAGCCATTAATAGTGGAAACAAAGAGAAAGGACTGCAGTAAGTAAGGCCGTAAATAATTGTCTTGTTTGTTAACCTTTCTGTTATATACAGTATTAAGTCGCCAGTACTCTCATGAAAAATAGATGTATCAATTCTCATCCGTAAAGAATAATCAGTTGTTGATACTCTTGCCGAGAGTAATAACACACCCCAATTTGTGAGTGAGTGAAGGTAAAAAAATTTAAGAGATTAAAATTCAGAAAAATATCTAGACTCAGTCGGATTTGCATTCAAAAGCTATTCCGCTATTAAAAAGGACAACAGGAACTAATTTTCGTCTTATTTTCGGTACAAAAACACAATATATAAAATGTTTATTATTATTATTGTACCAGTCTTAATGTTTTTGATCCCTTACAGTTGGTTATGACAATTTTCAGTTTGTTGCTTATTAACGAAAGTTTGTTGATCCCGGTAACTCGGCTAATGAAAGGTGCTTGCTTACGGTATTTCAGCTAAGTTTGCTTCCGTTCGCTACTACAACGAAATTTCAGTAAATACATTTTCGCTATTCCATCAATTTAAATTTTACGTAATGAAAGTGTTTGGGGGAAATCACATTCTTGAATTTTTAAAGCTATTCCCTTATGTCAACGCCGTTGGAAAGATAGGGCTCCTTATTACTAAATCATTTCTTCTCTAGACTTCATATACAATTATTACAAAAGTCTAATATCTAGAGAATTTATTGACTACCTTTTTTTTTCCTTCTCTCAGCTGATTCGGCGATTGCATATCTTCTTTTTTCACTCGACGTGGAAGTTGACTCTTTTCCCTCGCACGTTAAACACTTTGGTTTGGGAGTTACTAACGGCTCGGTTACGTGTCACCATTGGTTTCTGAACTGTAACTACATGTTTATTTTGTATATACAGTGAGCATTTTTTTAAGCTGAAATTGTGAATTTGCCCAAATTATGGCCCAAAAAATTAAACCTCAGAAGCGTAATCAGGATAACCGATAAATCGGTGCGCTGTATTGTTGGTTGTATATCCCCACTTCCAGTATGTCACTAAAATTTTCATTCATTTCCTCCATTGCTTCCTGTACATACAAATTGAGTATTAGTGCTCGCATATTATAACCTTACAGTGGAGTATTTTTAACTCTTCTCTTGAGATACTTTGCAGAGATGCTCGTCTCTTTTCTCGATTCTTTACTTTTAAAGAAAGCTAATTCGTATATATATTGTTGTATATTTCCGATATTGATTATATTGTCCAATCAATCTTCGTTAAAAGCTTTTCCTGACTCTACAATAAAAATTTGCTCCAATTTTGTCTTTGTCCGTCCTTTGTTCTGCCGTTCCTCGTTTTTTCCTCACTAAACTGGAATTAATGTTCATGTGATATCTGTACCTTATTCCTTTCCATTGTTTTAGTGATAACGCTGGTTAATAATTTAGAAGCGTGCGCTGTCAGACTTATTGTGGGTAACTTTAGCGTTTGTCAGTTGGTACATTATTCGGCTGTGCGAAGATGATCTCTCTTGTGAGAATTAAGACTTTTCCAGCGTATTGCTGAAGTGCAGTCTGTGGAGATTACATTTCATGATCTCTCTTATTTCCATCAGTTTTGTTAATTCTTTTATATCTTCTATAGATTTTAGCGACTCTGAGAGAATGTTATACTGGAGTTTAAATTTTTCAAATCCCCAGCACAATATCTAATTGAAATTTCAACACCACCACTGTCGACATCCTCCTCTCTTCCCAGCAGGATATAGTACGGGTCATCCCTGTCAGATTGTTTCTTAGAGTATTGCTTTTGTCAAACAAATATCCTGTCTACGCTTAAAACATCATCATCTTTCATTTCTTCAAAAATTCTATTTAATCCTTCTTTTTGCTGCATCTATTCTCCACTCTTCACTTATGCTTAGTCTATTTCTAAAATTTCTATACTGATTTGTTAATTAGCATCTTGAGAATTGTACAAGATCTTTTTCTCTCATACAATAGTTTCATTATTTCCACTGTGATACAAGGTTATGGTTGACTTCATCCCTGATAGCCAGATTATTTTCATCAGTTATTGTTATTTCTCCTTAGTTTGTCCTTAGCACTGCATTTATAATTTTTTAAAAGTTTTGTTCCATTTTGGTTCTTCATGTCTGCCGACTTCCAGTCTGTTATTCAATATCATTCTGCTCTCGATTAGTATCAGACTCTGGTTAATCTGTAATGCATGTCGACTCCAGGATATGCCTTACAGTCCACAACTTGGTGCCTAAATATCTGTTTCTATATGATTAATATAGCGGATATCTGTTTCACCTGGTATTTCCATATTTTTCTTTTGTGGTAATGAAGTAATGTATTTTTCTTACAATACTGTTTCAACTCGATAACTTCCTCGTAGATAGAAATTCTTTACAATATTCCCTTCTTTTCCCGGGCCCATTATATAATACGCTTTCAGATTTTCCTCATCCTTAACACACTTAATTAGCTCTTGTATTCCGGAATATGTTCTTTTATTTCAGTACTGTCTCTTTAAGAAGTTGGCGTCAAACTGTAGTTGCTCCGGGTTTGGTACGTAATCACTTACTCTGGTATTAAGCGTGCGGTAATACACGGACTTGGCATTTGGGAGGACATGGATTCAAATACCAGTCCAGCCATCCTGATTTCTAATATCCATGGGATACCGAAATCACTCTAAGTGAATATCGCGATGGTTTCTTCAAAGCGCCATGCCCGAATTCCTTCCCGTTCCTTTCCGCATATAATGACGTAGGCTAGGAGGCCCCCAACCAAAAAGAAAATACATACTGTCATAAAAACCCTGCTAGTAAAAATTACCTTACCATGTCTTTGTTGTCACACTCGTTATAAATTCCTTTGCAATAAAACCATTAATAGCTTGTTTCATAATTAGTATACACACCCTATACTACAATCCTGGGAATCTCTCCTTTTAAACTCACCAATCTCAGTAAGGTCTAAGGTCTACCCAGCTTTTCTCAGATTATAACATACCACTCTTGAATGTTTAACAATTTTCTTTCTAACGATTCATTCCTGAGCTGTCCCAATTGATTTGGGGACTATTTTACCTCATCAGTATTTTATCCATGAGAAACCCAAATAAATTTAAATACAAATTATATGGATACTCATTGTGTCTATAGTGCAATCATTTCTCATTGCCTTCTGTATCTCTGTGCTTTTGATCACTCATGGGTCATTCCCCAGAAAGTCAGTTCGAGCTCCTCTGCCTTTTTATAAAGAGCTCCTACGAAGGAGTTGGTGACTTCTTACATCGGGTGTCATTCAGTCGCCGGAACCAGAGTGCTCTACTCGAAGGAGAAGTTGAAATATGATATGAAGATTATTCTGTGTCTGTATTGCTTTATGAGTAGAATCCCTTTCCTGAAAGTAAGTATGGTAACAACAAAAATTCTAATGCGTGAATGTGCCCAGATAACAACGAAATCTTAGGAGAAGCATATTGTGTTTTCCACTCCTGACTCTCAGACGGCCGATTTTGTTCAATTTCATCTTCAGTTCAAAATCTTAAGGGTGCGTCCATTAATTACGTGAGGTGAAATAGGTGGGGGGGGGGGCGAAACCTCACCAAAGGACCGAGCGCGGTGGGTGAACGGTTAACGTTCTGGCCTCGCATTCGGGAGGACGCAGGTTCGAATCCCCGTCCGGGCATCCAGATTTGGGTTTTCCATGGTCTCCCTAAATCGCTCCAGGCGAATGCCGGAATGCTTCCTTCAAAAAAGGCCATAAAACTCATCAAGGGGGGGGGGAGGGAGGTAACAGCAGAAATCTCACGTGAGGTTTTCAAATTCTTGAAGAGTAGTAGAGCTTAAAAAAAAGTCTCAGAAGTTACGAGGTAGATTGCTAGGGGGGGGGGCTCTCGTCAAAACCTCACGGTATTTTGGGGGGGGGGAGTCCGACCAGACCTCACGAAGTCTCACCAGAGGGACGTGGGTCCGGAATTCCGGAAAAAACACCTCACGTAATTAATGGACGCCCATACGAATACTGAGAATAATGATAATTCATAGTTAATATAAATAGACTCGGGGGGGGGGGGGGGAACAGAATTTTAATAAGTCATCTTCTTGTACTTTCAAAATTTAAGGAATCTTATTTGTGAGTGTTCTAATGGAGGATGTCCGCTCGGTGACTAGTTATTTTGCGGTTAACAAACAACCAACAACAGCAGAAATTAAAATGACTCAGATACATCTCTCCTTGCTGATTCCGCGATCTCCGTGACTGGAAACAGTTCGATTTTTTCCGCACTGTGCCTAATTGACAATTTCGCGTAGCCACCGCAATGCGCTCCCCATGTTCTGCCTCGTATTATACGCCACACGCTTCTTCGCCAGACAGGAATTTCGCACACACGTCACGACGAGATAAATTCTGTGTGACTACGCAGGAGGCGCCTGGTCCTCGTGTCGCTGTCGAGATTGGGCAGAGTGCAGGAAACGGGAAATTGGCTGCGCCCCGCACCCTCCCAAAGTTGCTGTTTGTGCGGAAAGTAATGGTGAACGGGGGAGCGAGGCCACGCCCCGACCTCGCCGCTGTTTCGGCAAGTCAGCAGGCCGCACAGACCTCTGTCCCGTCAGGACGCCCTCATAAACTACACAGCGTCCTGTATCGGAGCCACACTAGGCAGATGGCTCATTTTTAGAGTTACGTATCCCATGGAGCCCTGTCTGTCTCAAAGGGAACGTCCATAAGGTACGTGGCCCGGGAGGTGGAAAGCTACGCTGGGTATGGAGGGGGTCAGGGGCCAAGACACGTAGCTTTCATTCATGTAAACCTTTAGACAGACGTAGAATTTAAAGAGACGAAAAGCCGCGTGGTTTTTATGAGCCATAACAGTTTGGTTCAATCCCCGTTTGGCTAAAATATTTTATTTTTTTCTGCGTGCGTTTCTACTGTTTGCTGTTTGGACATTGCAGTTTTTATGAAATTTCACCAAAATAATTTTTTTTTTCCCTGTTCTAAGAACGTTTCCTCTCACGAATTTTTTCATCTACTTAGTGCAACAGACTTGTGCAGAATTCGTAAGTTATCTTTTTACCCTTTGCACGGTATTCAGTAAGCATAAAATCCCTTTGGATGCCTAGAAACACCGGCCGTGACCTTTCTAGTAGATGAAATCTTTTGTGATGTAGGGCTACCAGCTTCCACCCACTGTTTGGATTGCTGTTTCGTTTCTGGCGTTCAGTGGTGGACTTACGTCTCATTCATGGTAACAAATCCACTCACAAAAATTGGTAGGATACGTTGATAAGAAATTCGTTTTTTCTTGAGAGTTTAGCAAATTCGGCACCCATCTTGCACTAAGCTAATCATATTTTATTCTTGAAATAAAATGAAGGCCTACAATACGTCCTACTCTTTCTTATGACATGCGTGCCGCGTCAGTTATGTCATACATCTTTAATCGACGACCATCCAATACCAAACTGTGCACCTTCTCGATATTTCTCCATCTTTGGTTGCAATTTTTGGCCGTCTTTCACGTGGATCATCTACAAGAGATGTACGACCACGTTTGAATTCAGCCGCTCATTTCTTCACTGTTAGTAATGAAGGAGCAGACTCCTTCTGGATTTCTCCCAACTTTGGATAAATTTCCGCTGGCTATAAAATATTCCATTTTGTCCACTTCAACGAGACACAGCCCTTCTGCTTTAAAAAATCCATTATAAATAAACCACTTCCGACGTCAGGTAGAAACTTGTTATTCGCTATTGCAAAATGTGTACTAGCATCACAAAACATACATTGATACAATCACTATTTCAGGCAGAGACAGCTTCAACGTACCCTTGTATTTCAGACTAACTATTCGTTAGCATTCCATTACTGCTTATTCAGTAGGTACTTTTTCTACAAAACCGTGTAACCTCCCAGATCTTTGACATATTGGTTAATAAAGAACAATCGTAAAGACTTCTACCTTTCTAAAAAGAAAATTTGAATGTAGCGATGTATTTATTCGGTATTTTGTGTGTGAGTGTGTGTTTGCTTTTTGGTACACACACACACTCTTCAGTATTGTGTAGTATCATAAATGATTGATGTGCGAAATATGTGCGTGAAAAATTAGTCTTTGTATGCGGAGTCTTTGGAACACAGATCAGAATAGAGATCCGAAAAAATTAACGGGACCAATTCATTCTTCTTACGGAAAAGCTTACTGATTATGATTATGTGTATTGAATTATTAATGTAACTGTAGCTACAGACTGCGTTAGCTTTGCGGATATGTTTCAAACATGTTTTTGAAACTAGTGTTACCGTACAAGGTACTAGTCATCAAGCAAGAGTGTGATGTAGTCCTTGTTAGCTGATAGTATTGGACAACAGGTGAGACAACTGCATCCCGAAGTGTTGTGTAATATGGTCCTTCTGTGTTGTCTGACTGACGTGGTTACAAAATATCACAGACGTTATTGATAGAGTCGCGGCCGAATATTAAAACTATTAAAGGAGGCTGCGTTAGCTGATCGGCCTTACTGATTTCAATTTTAGCTGGCACTGGATATTGCCTTTCGTTGTCTCTTGACTTTCCCTACCCCTAATATGCACTGACGTATTTGGAAGTTTAGAATGGCACTTTTAGTAAAGCAATCCTTCACAGAATGTAAAGCTAGAATCGTCTAAATAAAACTTCTATGGGACTGCTCACATGATTTTAAATAGGTATTAATTATGAATTTGTTAGTTAAAATTTACCAAAATCTTCGTAGATTTGTATAATTTCTTGATGTATTTCAAACATTATTGTCATAGCAAAACAAATGAAACAGCTATTGTCCCTATTTAACCCGCGAAAAACCTTACGAAAATCACCTCCTTAATTTTTTATCAACCATTTTGTTCATTTCATTGTGTTTTTTCTCTAAAAAGTTTTGTGCAGTTATTTTAGGGATAATACAATAAACTTTGTGGAATGGATTAGGTCATGAGTGTGCTTTTAGGATACAAGGCTGCACGGCAATCCAAAAGCTGGTGTTCACCGGTTGAGTAGGAAGAGATTAATTACTTGTTAAGTCCTGGAATACCTTTAATGTGTGTTTGGTAAGCTAGCAGTAATTCAGCTGTTTATAGCATAAAGTCAGGTTATAGTTTCCAAGGAGAACCTAAAGTCACTGTTTCTGACAAGTTGCAACGGGGGCAGAAAATATGAGATTTGACTGTACTTTGGATATTTCACCAGAAATTATAAAAAATATGGAGAATCTCTGTACAAAATATTGGGACCTTCAGGTACATGTTTTTTAATTTCATGTGATTGAATGTCCTGGGTAGTTACTATTCAATGTTTATAAATATTTTAATTTTGAAATTTGAGGTACAGTTTCTTCGATGGAAATCTCGAATGAATAACTGCTGGTTTCCAAACATGCGCTATGTGTGTGTGTGTGTGTGTGTGTGTGTGTGTGATTAGTGTATGGATTGTTAAAATGGAAAGCGAGAACTTGTAGTTAATGTAGACATTAGACATGCGAGAGTGCGCAGAAATTATTTCTCTCATCTTAATGTGGTCACACAAGAACACCGACTGTTTCATATTCGTTTGCCGAGCCTGTGTATTGTTTGGTTGGCAGCAAGGTCCCGGCGTTCCTCAACGTGGTGGACATCGCCGGGCTGGTGAAGGGCGCCGCGGAGGGCCAGGGGCTCGGGAATGCCTTCCTCTCGCACATCAAGGCCTGCGACGCCATCTTCCACCTCTGCCGTGAGTACCTCCAATCACTGTTCATTTCATGTCTAGGTAGGCTTGGTTCGTGTGATGTGGGATCTGAAGCATTCGACAAGATAAGGTTCTTCATAGAAACATTAAATGATACGATGATCAAACTGAATTTTGAATTAACTCTCAAAAGGTTTGGATATGATGTGTAGACCTGGAAAAACTGAATACAAGTTTTTTAAGTCGAGAGTATCCGATTTATTGGGAAACGGAGCGTTCTGACGCACACTTGCGGGTACTGGTTCAGGAACTTACTTTTTTTATTTTTTACTTATGGCTTTACGCATCGTCGACGTCGTGGTCATTAGAGGCGGGAAAGAACGAGGGGCAAGGAATGGGAAGGAATTCAGCCATGGCCTTTAAAAGAAAGCATCCCGGCATTCGCCTGGAATGATTTGGGGAAGCCATGGAAAACCCAAATCTGGATGCCCGGACGGGGATTCGAACTCACGTCCTCCCGAATGCGAGGCCAGAACCTTAACCGTTCAACCGCCACGCTCTGTGGATCAGGAACTGACTCAGTTGTCATTCCCAGAACCCTGTGGACTGACTGGCCATTTTCAGGTGAAATTGCTCTCTAAGTAAGAATTAATGGTAGGATTTATACAAGGTCCCTGTAATCGAGAGGGCGCAGAATGTGGAAACCATGGAACGTCAGTGAAGTAGGCCTGAATGTCGTATTAATCGCCATACAGACAGGGAGTCCTGCATAGAAAAATTAAACTTTTAAGATTTTCCGTTTTTACTCTGTCATTTGGAAGATTCTGCATGTAGCATATTGTCTCTATTTGTATGGAATTTATTCCCTTCTACTATTCATATTGTGATGTTTATAGCACCTTACAAAGTAGAAGTAAATACGTATGGCGCTGTTAGACGAAAGACTCCAAAGGTTTGTTCGATCTGTATGGCAGTCAGCCTCTATCGTAGCCTTGCGTGCCTCCTTTGGGTGCTATCTTCAATACCATTTGTAGGCCAAGCACACTTCATTCCTTTCATCGTCTCTTCATTATGTCGAAGCATTTTTGAAATTTTGTTTGAAAGGTCATGGTTTCGGAATACAAGGTCGCACTACGTTACAGAAGTATGCTTATGGCTTTACGCCTCATGGATGTTGAGGTTGTCGTAAGCGGGAATGGTCGTGTGGCAAGGAAAAGGAAGAAATTCGACCATGGTCTATTGAAGGAACGATCCAGGCGTCCGTTCGAGTGGATTTCGGGGAAACCATGGAAAACCGAAATCTGGATGGCTGGACGGTGATTCGTACCCGCGTCCTCCGGAATGGGTGGTCAACTTTACCGCTCGCTCACCACACTCGGTCCATAAGTAGTTTTTCACCAGTTGCGTATGAATAGTTCACTTACTTGTTAAGCCCTAGTGTACGTAATATACATTGTGATAAGGTAACATCCGAGATGAAACAAATTTACTTCAGTATGCATTTACGCTTTGATTGTCAGACTGCGGTACCTTCCAATCAGAAATTTGGTGTCATTAGTGTTGTAACTGTAGTTGCAATTTTATTTGTACATTTTGTAGCTGTAGAGGTTATAATAATTTGCCAATTGGTTGCTTTTGAATATTTTTCTCTTCCTAGAGCAATGAGAGGGAGAAATCAAGCTTAGGAAAATCCATGTTGTATCTTGATTAATGCATTTTCGAATTTAAACTGTACAAAATTGAATTACTACATACATTCGATATCTCGATTGTTCTTAATCTGGGGGCAGTTAGACGGTGTGACATGATTATAACATTCGCCTAGTACTAACGGCACATCCTCTTGCAAGATACAGAAAATAATGCAGCTGTGATTCTTTTATGTGATACACATATTTACACTAGAATTGCAGTTATATCTGTAGTTTTAATTTAATGATTAAAATTCAGGGAACACCAGTGAAGCAAGTTTGCTGTTAAAGTCAAGTGACATGGTCATATAATGTTAAATATTACTAAAATTCGTTGCTTATACTTCCTTGTATCGGTGATGTTTCTCTATAGTTATACACTGCCCGAAAAAAGTGAAACCTCAAGAAGGGGAGGAGAAAAGGAAACAAAACTGACGTTGACTTCCGAACTGGTCGCATTCAAGTTCTATTGGAGACAAATGGCGACGGGAGTACCTCAACATCACGCAGACAGTTCGTAGAGACTTTTGTCGTGTTTGGACGAGCATTGTCCTGTTGAAAATGGCACCAAAGCACTGTCATTTGGGAGTTAACAAATGGAAGACGCAGGGTGGCCGTGACGTACCGTCGTTCCCTAAGAGTTTCCTGTCACTACCAGCGGTGACCTGATGGTCCGCCATACCATGATGCCAGGAGTAATACCGCTGTGCCTCTCCAAAAGATTCGAAGAAGGCGACCTCTCCCTAGGGCGCCTCCATACTAGCCTGCAATAGTCGTGCGAGGTAGTGCAGGATGGACTGCTCATGAATAGTGTTGCATTGTATTCCGCGATGAATCGCGGTTATGCATTACCTAGGATGACCATCGTCGGCGAGTATGGTCGCGACCTAGTGAGAGGTACCTATCTTCCAATGTTTTGGATAGGTGCAGTTACATTACTCCTTGCGCCATGGTGAGGGGAGTCATCGGGTGTGACTTCGGGTGTCGGCTGGTAGTGATTGAGGGAACTCTGACATCACAACGGTACGTCACGGACATCGGAGACTGACAGTGACAAGGACCACCATCTTGAGCAGTCCTGGGGGAACAATAGCGCTATCTTCGTATCACAGGTGACTAGCCCACAGTTGGACTCCAGCGTCTCTCACATGTCACGTACTCGAAAATAACAGTTATTTGTCATACGCACAGCTGCGCCCGCACCCATATTAATTAAAACAATGTAATCTTATCATATTATTACATAATGCCCATTTCTGTTCAAAAAATAATATTGTGGAGACTAAACTTTTTTGTATAATATCCACATCGCCGATCACAGCCCATTGATCCTTGTATCATCATGTGCCTTTGGATTTACAGTATTATATAAAAAGAAAAAAACTTTATTGCTGCAGAAGTGAGATTCTGTTCCAAAGTATATGACGTCTTTTTACCGTATCAGATAGCATTCAGCTAGGACCACAAACCAATACAT
Source organism: Vandiemenella viatica (assembly GCA_031002005.1). Classification (NCBI taxonomy): domain Eukaryota; kingdom Metazoa; phylum Arthropoda; class Insecta; order Orthoptera; family Morabidae; genus Vandiemenella; species Vandiemenella viatica. The sequence continues at coordinate 96,266,141 of JARYHS010013630.1, read as the reverse complement.
TCTTCCCTCAAAAAGAATCTAAGTCCCACCTGAGTCAGTAAGAGCAAACACTTATAAATTGCATCTGGTCACAGATGTCTGTCGCCAGGTGATCAGACATCCGTTCTTCATCAGAGTCGATGGATTAGCACCCCTTCAGGCTCTCTCCTCTGGCCTCGATGCCTCTGCTTTCCCATCAGCGGAATTCTATACCGTCAATCATCTCTCTAAATCGTTTCTTGCGCCTCCAAATACGCCGAACATGTGAACAATTTTATAAACAAATAATACACTTCAAATAAACAATTCTCGTATTTGCTACTACTATTACAATTACTCCGCGATTCACTAAAAGTGTTTGGCGGAGGGTGCATTGCACCTATCAGGAAAGGTAATGGTTTGGAAGGGATATACGGGATATGGCAGGTGGCGCCCATGGGCTATTGTGAGGAACCATCCCAGCATTCGCCTGGAGCGATCTAGGGAAACCATGGAAAACCCAGATCAGGATGGCCGGAGTGCTTTATCGGAAGCTACTTCTGTCCGATTTTGTGTTTACTCGCCCGGTAAATCCATTCTATTCCATTCCCTAATCGGTCGTGGAAAAAATGAGTAGAGAAATGAATCGGTTTTGGCCCTGATTTCTCTTATCTTATTTTCGCGGTCATTCCGAGATATGAATGTTGCTGGTAGCAGTATTTGTTTGCTGTCATTCCGAAATACGTCAGTCGAGAATTTTTCAGTTAGCTTCCGTCGAGAGCAACGCCTTCGGTGCTCCAGGTCTTCCCAACCTAACTCCTTCAACATCGCACTTACGCTTTCCCTCCAACTATATATACGTGTCACGAATCTGGCGGCTCTTATTTGGACCATCTCTAATGCCTCCATTGATCCCTTTTGATGGGGACCCAATACAGAGCAACAATATTCCAAGTGAGGCCTCACTAGTGACTTGTACGCAATCGATTTAACCTCCGGAGTGCATTGTTTTAAATTACGACCTAGAAATCGAAGCATACGATTTGCTTTCCCAATTACATTCTCGATATGCTCATTCCACGACAAATTATTACGAATTGTTACCCCTAGGTATTTAGCGGAGTCTACCGTTCTAAGGACAGTGCCATTAATTGTATATTCAAAGCTAAATGGTGTCACCTTTTTACTTACACGCATGACCTGGAACTTTTTAGCGTTTAACTCCAACTGCCAATCTTTAACCACGCAATTATTTTCATAATATCGTCTTGTAACAAAGCGCAGTCGTCCTGGGTTGTGATTTCACGATAAATAATAGCATCATCGGCAAATAATCTTTTCATCCCCCTTATTATGCTAGTCACATACGCTCTAACCTCCACACCTTTTCATTCAGTCTCTTTTTGTTTGACTTCGAGTTTGCTTGCCATGTCGACTTTTCATGGAATTTTCATCTACTTGACTTTTCTGTCTTACAGATTTTTTGTCCTTGTCTCATTTGTGATCACGTGGGGGAAAGCTAATCTGGAGTATTTCTGTTTGGCCATGTTTATCGATTCGTTTGAGTCTTGTCCATGTGTGTCTGTAAATCCTTATAACTTTGAAAATATTAGGAAATCAGAATTAGCTGCGGTGGATTTCGCAAACACATAAATAAGCCACTTGAGAAACGTCTTCATTCAGTGAGATTTCGCCAACTGACAGTGACAAGGGTCATGAATTGTACTGGCGGAACAATAGTCCGTATCACAGGTGCTTGACCCCGGGGTGGGATGCGCAGTTCAGCCCGTATCCGTATTAATTTAAACACTGTAATATTAGGATAATACTAGACGACCCGTGCGAAAATTTCGCGAATAAAATGCGGGCTCGAAACACAAAAAACGTATTTTAGAAATATTGACATTTTTGCGCTTTATGGGTCGAATTACGAAAAATTCCTTTCTTAGAATATAATGTTACCACGGCGGAAACCTTAGTCTTTAATACGATATGTCATTTATCTATATCGATTAGATATCAAGGGAAATATAAGGCTCGTGACACAAAAATACGTTGTAAAACAATTTATACTTTTTCCCTTTAATAGTTGAATTCCAAACACTTCTTTCTTAAAATATGATGTCAGCAAAGCTGAGACATTATTCCTCACAATCGTACTTGATTTATCGATTTTGGATAGATATCAAGGGAGATAAGTGGCTCGAGTCACAAAAAACGCATTTTAGAAAAATTGACTTTTTTGCCTTTTATGGGTCGAATTACGAAAAATTCCTTTCTTAAAATATAATGTTACCACGGCGGAGACCTTATTCTTTAATATGATACCTCATTTATCTATATCGGCTAGATATCAAGGGAGATAAATCGCTCGTGACACAAAAATCGGTTATAGAAAAATTTATACTTTTTTCTTTTAACGGTTGAATTCCAAAAACATTCTTTCTTAAAATATGATTCCGCAAAGCTGATACATTACTCCTTATACTCCTACTTCATTTGTCGATTTTGGTTAGATTTCCAATGGAGATAAATGGCTCGAGATACAAAAAACGCATTTTAGAAAAATTGTCATTTTTGCCTTTTAAGGGTCGAATTACGAAAAATTCCTTTCTTAAAATATAATGTTACCACGGCGGAGACCTTATTCATTAATATGATACCTCATTTATCTATATCGGTTAGATATCAAGGGAGATAAATCGCCCGTGACACAAAAATCGGTAATAGAAAAATTTATACTTTTTTTCCTTTAAGGGTTGAATTCAAAAAACATTCTTTCTTAAAATATGATGTCACAAAGCTGAGACATTACTCCTCATAATCCTACCTCATTTATCGATTTTGGTAAGATATCCAGGGAGATAAATGGCTCGAGATACAAAAAACGCATTTTAGAAAAAGTGACTTTTTTGCCCTATAAGGGTCGAATTACGAAAAATTCCTTTCTTAAAATATAATGTTACCATGGCGGAGACCTTATTCTTTAATATCATACCTCATTTATCTATATCGGTTAGATATTAAGGGAGATAAATCGCTCGTGACACAAAAACGCATTGCAAAAATATTGATACTTTTGCCCTTTAAGGGTTGAATTCCGAAAACTTTCTGTCTTAATATATGACGTCACTAAAGCGGAGATCTTAATCTTTAAAACGATACTTCATAAAACGGTTTCAGATAGGTATACAGGGAGAAAACTGACTCGTAACACAGAAAACAGCATTTTAGAAAAATTTACATTTTTGCCCTTTAAGGGTCGAATTCCGAAAACTTTATTGCTTAAAATACGATTTAACCAAAGTGGAGACCATAAGCTTTAAAATGACACCTCATTCATTGATTTCGGTTAAGTATGAAGGAAGATATAGGCTTGTGACAAAAAAATACCTTGTAGAAATAATATATATGATTACACTAAGAATCGTTGTCTATTTCTTGCTTGTTTGCTAGTTTATGTTACGCACTTATTTATGTGGGTGTCGTTGATGGCTGGTTAAGCCGACCCTAGCGTACTAGCAGTATTTCCTTTCTAATCAACACTTCTCCACTTGTTATTTCCATTCTAGTCCCTTCTCCGAACATGTTGTCACTTTCTCCATAGTAGTCACATTTTCGTTGTTCAGATTAAGCTGGCATGGCTCTTATCTCTTCCTTTCAGTTTCCTCAAACCTCTACACAAATCACGCTCATCAACTATGAATACCAGGGAACTGTAATATTCCTCTACCAGCTGTTCCTCTGTCGCTGTAATAACTCTGTAACCCTCGGGGGGGGGGGGGGGGTGGACATCGTTGCCCTATATTTCTTGTAATTAGGATATCACCATTGGTCCTTATTTTCGTGTTGAGCACTAGCTGATAACACGGTTGTATATCGCGGCAGAGAGACTCGCGGTTCGCTACATTAGTATGCTGCGGGATGGCGGTGCCCGTCTCCTTATTAGCAGAGTCGTTGACGCCGCGATGCGGGCTCCAATTACGCGTATTTCCATATACCCGTCCTCCCACACGCAGCCCAGATGTTTGCCCGTGTGTCGCACGGCTGTCCAGCCAGCTAGCGTGCGACTCGTCCCTGTTTTTGTCGAACAGGTCACTGTTATACTCGCTGCTCTGGGAACCTCTCCGAGACTAAAGCCACACAATAGTGTTTGTTCTGCCGGTCACGGCATGTTGCACGTTCTTGTAGATCACTCATCCTAGTTTTTTGTCTGTTTCGGATTAACCACACGGGTGGGTTACCTTTTGTGAAAGGCGGTTCCTTTTGTTGTTAATTGTATGTTATTATCCGTCTCGTAATACCTCGTTTCCGTGATTGTCAATTTTGTGCACAGATAAAAGATCTGTGAACAAAGCAAATATTCTAAGTGTCTGCTGTAAAAAAAAGATTCGTTCCTCTCATTGTGGCAATACGAACGTCAACAGCTCTTTATCCAATTCGTTCTCACAGCCGTTTTTCTGATAGTTCGAATCTCACGGAACATTGCAACGTTCGGCAGTGTGATGTCTCCCTCTTCTATTGTAACAACAGTATCATTTCAGGTTTCTTGCACTTACAGATCATAACTTTGTTGCATTTAATTTTTGTACCTCTACAGTTAATGTAGATGTGTTGAAAACCAATTACACTCACGTTTTTCCAGCGTCTTTATGTACTAAATATGGCTTTCCTCTGCGTATTACTGTGTCAATCCTTTATGCTGAAGTAAAGAAAAAGATATCGTGAGCAGTACTGATATAAGCATCTGTTTGTAGAGGCACAAACAGTTTTTGGGCAAACTCCCTGGGCTTATATTATAAAGTGGTTTTAGTTAAGTGTTGCTTTGTCCTCACTATATAGTGCACCTCGACTACATAAACAAAGCCTGACGACGATAATATAAGTGGATTGGAGCTAGCTAAATGGTCTCAGAGACGGAAACAAAAGATGACATCACTCTGGCAATAGATTCGAAGGTAGAAACTATGGGTTGTGTTTTGGTACAGAGAGCAGTTAAGGTAAAATGTATCGTTACTTCGTACATCATATGCTAGCATTTTTCTGTTTTGTGTTTGGTATGTTAGTTTCTAAAATATTAAAAATAATCTGTTTCACTACGAATACTCCTACGGCGCTAATGATTCTGGTATCAACGCACCCTTATATGCTAGCAACAGCAACGAAGACTGCCCAGTATGGAAAGCATATACAGTGTCGTTTTAAATGAGACAAAGAAAAAACAGTTTCTTTGTCAGATCTTTGCTTTAGAGTACCTATTAGAAATAGTTTTAAAAAATTGCGAAAGAATCGCATACTGGACGTACAGAGGATTAACATTACCGCATCGGAATTGACACTGTTTACACCGGAGATTATTGTTTTACTCTTTTCGGGGAAATGAATCATTTTTAAAATATGTTTAATTGTAGGCGGAATTTATTGTGCACAGTAGACAGTAAAATGAATCAATCATTTTTAAACGAATCATATGTTGATGATTCGAGCGTGTTTGGTAAACACGGAGTGGATGTCTCGACCGCCGGCTGCCGGTTTTAATTCGTGGGCGCTTCCTTCATTAATGTGTGTTTTTTATTGTCCCCGCGCTGTGTGGCCGCGCACATCTCATTATTCAGAGGCAGGACACCACATGTGTGTCAGGCCGAAATTACCTGTCAGCCGCCTGCTCTGATTGATGTCCTCCAACTGGTGTCGTAGCTAAAATTTCAAACGTATCTTTAATTTGGGGTACCAGTTTTTATTTTTTCAGAAACATTTCTGTGTGCCTTTGGAGACAATCCTGTGAAATTTCACTTTATCGGGATACGGGTTTCTTGCCTCTTGTATTAATGCCCTTCTCTGTAACAACTCAGCAGAGATAAGTCAGCACTAAAACGCCTATCAGAAACGAATAATATAGATAACAATCGCAGCACAGAAGCTACAGTTTAGTGCCGGTTCGCAGTGAGATAATGTGAACGCGATAGTTCTGATAATATCGAACCAATCATAAACGAAGTTTAATGATTTTTGCTAATAACTCAGCTTGTAATTAACACTGTTACTTAAGCTACTCTTTTCGAAATAACAGAAAACTAAGAGTACACGTTTGCACTGTCGTGTGACATGGAAATATGAATTAATGGATACGGAACACTTGCAGTTGTGTGCGCCCATATAGCAACGAGATGTGTTACCTACATTTATCTTGCGACTTAAAAACAACGAACAACCCCACCCACCTTTTCTCACCTTAATGCATCTAACAGTGGGATGATTTCTTTTTTCACATATCCCATCGAGTATGGTATAGTTGAAAAAGTATTTTAAAATTTAATCATTGTGGTTTTTGAACTTTTTATTTATTTCGTTTGATATCAGTTATCGAAATCATTAGAAATGTGACCCTGCCCTTTAAATTTTCTATCCATATGACCCAAAAATCCGAAAAAAATAAAGTTGACGACTGTTAATTGGGTGTTTCAGAGTTTATTGTTTCGGCTAAAACACGTTGAGAAGTATTCTACATTTTCATATTAAATTTTATAACTAAAGAGAACCAAAACTGATATCTTTCATGTGTACAATGTTTCCCTCACTTTTAAATTTGTACGTTGGGCCAACCTCTTCGATTAAGGGCTTAGTTTTATTTGATTAAACACAAATTGTAGTTGATAATGATAGTCGAGTTGTTCAGCAGGTATAAAGGGCTTGCCACATTGTGGAATGTACTCCTGGAATGTTTTCGTAGACAGTTTTGTTCCTCGCGAATTTGATAGTGCTGTATGCCTCCATGATATCGACTTTAATATAGTTCCTCGAGAACTTATTAAATTTGAATAATATTCTTACCATCGAATTTGAAAATTTTAACCAACATTTTCTCCACGAGGACAGTACGTATTTTCTAATCCACTCCTGCATTACACCTCGTGGAGAAACTCATTCGGACATTATGTTTGGGTACTTTATTTATCACTATCCCATATAGGCAAATACGGTTACTAAGCTTAACAGAAGTACCCTAGTTTAAATGAAGAGCAAATAGGTAGGATAGTCACGAAATTTAAAAGGTTTTTGTCAGGAAAGATTTCGTCTTAAAATTGGCTGTTTATCTTTATCGATATTTGATGCACTTAAAAAAATGTGGATTTTGTAAACCGCCTAAAGTATCATCTGTTAATTTGTTCTTTAATATGCATTATTAATCGAGCACATCATGAGCTAGTCTAAAAAAACGCTGCTGTTTCAAAATTTCTTTTTTTTCCCCTAAAAGCATTACATTGTTTTTCAATGATGTATTTTGTGTGTTTTAGACAGACCAATACAGCTGTTTAAAAGTTTTTATAGGAAATAGAGAATAGAAATAGTGATATGCTGCGAAGCTGTGACATGCATGTAATAAACGTTGCGTAGCAATTCCGATACTAATAAACTGATTTAAATTTCTTGCTTCGGAGTTTATATTTCCAGTCTGTTTGTGATTGAATTTTTTTTTAGCGTTTGTTAAAGACATAAGTTGTTGTTAGTTGGTATATTTTCTTAATTTGAATATTTGTCATGATTTCGTATTAACGTAATCAAAACGAATTCGCATTCGAAATACAATTCCGCCATACGGACAAGCGCGAATTGCAGTGTCTTTAACAACTGTGTACAAGAAATACATTCAGGGACATTGTCGTTCGTTGATTTTTTTATTCGTTGAACCATTTCCGTTACGAGCCTATTAGTGGAAATAAGAATAATTTGTGGCAGAGGATAAATGAGTATTAAATACATGGAGAAAGTGGTATTGTGTTACCCCCTACAAGAGTCAGAAGATTCTACGAGCTTGATAATTCCTCGCACTTTTTTTTCCTATAAAATTTCCTCCCCTTTGTAAAACATCCGAATGACCCGTAAACATTATATTTTCTTTAATGTTGATTCTTAAATCCTCATTGTCCAACAATATTTCGTTGCTGTAGCATAAATGATTCTCAAGTAATTAAAAACGAAAGAAAATTGCATCAGAATGTTTAAAGTTTTGAATTGCTTGGAAGCAGAGTTAAATCGTAGTTATTCCCATGTGTGAAAGCCTCATACGGGAGACTTGCCTCTCCCAGCGGATGGCGTATTAATCGACGACAACACCTGTCTATCGTGCCCGCTCCTGGCAACTGGAGAAAGTGTTTGCTCAAACGATTTCTTGTTTTCATCCATGATATTAACGAAGTTTAATATCGTTACAGTAATAAATCAAATAAAAAGTTTGAGCTAATATTTTTAAGAGTTTAATCTTACTGGGAGATCTGTGGCACCAGAGACCAACTGCCTATAGTGTTCTTCCAGGCTCACGGAGGGACAGCATGTGCTATTCATTTCAAATGGAAATGAACATTAGAGCATGTAATCTAAGCGTCAGTGATCTGCTCGCTCATTGGATAGGGTGCCAGAAGTATCAGGTACGAATTTTGGTGCAGTCTAACTGTTGTGTTAAGCGTTGACAGAAGTGAAACGTCCCCTTAGCCTCATTCTTCTTCTTTCGATTTTGGCCTACTGTGGACCACGGGAAGCAACTAGTTTATTGATTCGCCTTTTCTTATCCTCCCAGAATTTTTTCATTCACTGAGGTTCCTCCTCCTTTCCTCAGACCAGGTGGTCTTGGCCTTTGTTCCTGAAAATCCTCTAATTTATCAATTTTAGTTTGAAACAATGTTAATTCTTTATCTCATCTGGATGAATTCCATCTTTTCCAAATCTTTTTTAGTTTCATCAACCCATTTTCAGGGTTCGCACGCTCCTTAAAAACTCCTTGAAAACTCCTGAAAATGAATTTTCATTTTCAAGTACCCTTAAAACTCCTTGATTTTACATAATACTCCTTAAATACTCCTTGAAAAATTTTTGGTATTTTACTTTCGGATTCGGAAACGCCTGAGTTTCCATGGTTAACGTGCGTATCGCGCAGGAAGAATAATTTCAGATTGTAATTTAACTCATTACCCACAACGCACATTCTCTCCCTGTTTCTGGTAGCATTGGTGACCGCACACCATCCCCCCTCCCCCCGACTTGCTGTTATCGCAGATGCTCTATCCAGAAGAGAATTTTGTTTGTTTTTATAAAGAAGAGAATGCTAGAAAACAAAATAAGTTACTGGTCTCTTTATTTATGATCTATAGAGGGCGTCAAAAAGTGCTCGATGATAAAGCACCTGGCCATGTTTTTTTAAGGGGATTTAATCACTGATTATGATTTCAGGCCGAACTGTCGAACGGCATTTATTGATTGTCGCATGCGGCTTATTTATTCTTTGTCGCGTGCCGTTAGTCGCTTTGCTAATATTTTTCTTTAGGCGTTCAGTTATTAGTATTTTTATACATCGAAAATGCCTCCTAAGGGAAAGTGCGTTTTTAATAAGATATGGCTGGATAAAAAAGAATACAAGGAGTGGATTTTGCAAGATTGTGATAGATTCAAAGCCAAATGCTGTGTGTGTATGAAGACTTTTGACATATCCGGAATGGGAGAAGCAGCCGTGAAGTCACATATGAAAGGTATGTATCATATAAATTTATTTATTTTTTTGCAGTAATTTTTAGGCATGAATTTCATTCGCAATTCGAAATTTTTCGTTTTGTTTCCCGCTATTTCGGATTTTTTTTTATTTATTCCACGTGTGAACTTAAATTTAGAACACATTGACATTGAAATGTGACTTGCGCCGCGGAAATGACAAAGAAATTATCGGTACAGGAATCATATGAACCTAAACAGCTTCGTTTTGTCATAATGGTCGTACATAGGGTGAAATTCGGCCTGGACCAAAAGTAAAACTCTATGGGACATTCGTTCCGCGGCATCCGCCATTCAACCGGAGCATTTGTTTACAACGGAAGCAACCGATTGTCCGATAAGATGGCGTGACTGGTTGTAGCGCGTCTTGGATACATATTTTCTATCTGTTAATGTCGTGCGACGTTTGACAACGGAGTGGAGCTCAAACACACATAAACATTACAACAAAGCATATAACCAACATTTTACAAGATTTTCATTGTTTTTTCCAGCGCTAGCGACATGTAATAGCCGCGCGACACTCTCATATTTCGGCATTTTTAATGTAATTCGTGGCGACGTTTCCGAAAAATATGATTCCAAACCTTGAAGAGGACATTATAAGGAAGCAGTTGATCCATATTTCAACAGGTTAGTAATAGTTTCGGATCGGTTCAGAAAGTCGTACAGCTCCCCATTTATAGTTTACTTACAGGGTCACACAAAAAAATTCAGCAACATTACATATGGAAATTCTATGAAATATGTTTTAGTGATGTTATACTTTTTTCGAACTCAATCGATTTTATCTATGATATTAAAATACACTGTAACATGTTTTCTATTGAAAATGGTGTTTATAGGATTTACAGGGCCACACAAAAGTATGTGGCTTCCCTACAATCTGCCTATAGGTATACAATGTTTAATTATATGCACGGGATTCGAACACCGAAGTTTTGCTCAAGCAATCCGGTTTATAATAGTTTAAAATAAATTCAGAATAAAATAGGGGATTCTATCATTACCGTGGCGCTACAATCTGATGATTGATTCTTATAGAACTCGACGAAATAAATCGAAAATAAAGAATGAATTTTTTTGATATCTCGCTTGGTTCTCGAGATATCGTATCTCAAAATAGACGTAGTTACTTAGAAATAAGGCCTGAACCAGACGAAAAATTTCGCTATAGCCAAATTTGAGGATGAATTCGTATGTAACTCGACGAGACAAATGGAAAATAAAGAATAAAGTTTTTTGATATCTCGCTTAGTTCTCGAGATGTTGTATCTCAAAAGTGAGGAGGTTAGGGTGAGATCCGGCCTGGACCAGAATTTTTTTTATCACAACCACCATATCTACACGGTGGAAACGCTCTATAGGTGTTTTATCTCCTTCCAATGATTGTTGCTAGGTTGAAATACGGCCTGGACCAGAAGAAAAAACGCCAAAAGCAGAAGGAACTATAACTATGACTGATTTTTAAGATGCTATATCTCGAAAACCAAGCGAGATATCAAAAAAATGTATTCTTTATTTTCGATTTATTTCGTCGAGTTCCACAAGAATTCATCATCAGATTTTGGCGCCACGGTAATGATAGAACTGCCAATCCATCTTTACTCCTCGCGTATATCACCACATCGAACGACGATAAGATTAGATTCGTCTTTACACTAACCAGTCACCGATTCAAGTTGTCTTCTTAACAGGTTAATTGAATATTGCGGGATAACATCTAAAGGGCTTTATTGTAGTTCATTGGTTAAGGCACTTTCCCGTGGTTGGTTTCACGGAAATTCTTGCCATTTGGCGGCCGAATTTCCCTTTGGGATCTCTCGGCCAACAATGACGTACACAATTTATTTATTTTACGTATATCGATGCAACTTTGCCACAACCATCAGTCGCAAATGGCGCGCAAACACAGCAGCGGTTGTGGTATCTTGAGTATTGTGATATTCATTATTTCCATTTTTTGGCGCATTTGCAGTTAGAAACATCTATAACTAGTTACTGTGATGTGTTTTATCGGGTTTAAACTGTTTACTCTAGTTTGTTTATTGGTGACAAATGTAAAATTAGTGGCTCGGCCGCAACGCCACAGGTTTCTAAGAACAGTATGTGCTACCGATCTGAAATTTGGTATACACGTTCCTAAGGTCGTGTTACTTACTTGAGAAAATGTTTCAGGTAAAGCCATCAAATTTAGGATATATAAAGTTGTAGTTTGAAATGTGGGGGATTCTACGATAACCGTGGCACCGCAATTTGATGATGGATTCTTAGGTATCTCGACGAGACAAATTGAAAGTAAAGAATAAGAATTTTTGATATCTCGCTTAGTTCTCAAGATATTGTATCTAAAAATTGACGAGGTTAGTTGAAATGTGGCCTGGACCAGAAGTAAAATTTCGCTATAGCCAAATTTGACAATTAATTCGTATGTACCTCGACAAGACAGATCGGAAGTAAAAAAAAAGAATGAAGTTTTTTGATATCTCTCTTAGTTCTCGAGATGTTGACTCTCAAAAGTAAGGCTGTTAGATCCGGCCTCGAACAGTTTTTTTTTTTTTTTTTTTTTACCGCAGCCACTAAATCTACACTGTGAAAGTGCACTACAGGTGTTTTATTTCCTTCCTAATGGTTGTTGTTAGGTTTAAATACGGCCTGGACCAGAAGAAACGTCACCAAAAGAACAAGAAACTATACCTATTACTGATTTTTAACATTCTATATCTTGAAAACCGAGCGAGATATCAAAAAACTTTATTTTTTATTTTCGATTTGTTTCGTCGAATTCTACAAGAATTCATCATCAGATTGTGGCGCCACGGTAATGATAGAACTGCCATAAAATAAGAAAATCCCCAAATTTTCTTGAATATGTATCTGTTATTTTATTGAAGTTTATTTTTTTAAAAAAATTTTTTTCGTTGCAGGGTCAAAACACAGTGAATTGTTGAAAATAAAGCAACAATCTGCTTCATCAATAAAAGATTTTATCAAAGTATCTGTTGAATCATCTAATGCTCAATCTTGTTCTTCTGATAGTGTACATATCCCAACATCAACAGGCAGTATCAAAGAATTTGCTATACAGAAAGACGTACTGGATGCAGAAATTCTGTGGGTATTAAAATGCATACAGAATCATTATTCTTACAAGTCCTGTGAGGGTTCAGGAAACCTTTTTAAACGTATGTTTCCTGACAGCCTTATTGCAAAACAATTTGCTTGTGGTGAGCGCAAGGCTGCTTATCTATGCCATTTTGGTTTGGCTCCTCATTTTCAAATGATTTTGTTTAAGTGCATTTATAATATTGATCACTACACCTTGATGTTCGATGAAACTCTAAATAGGACAAACCAAAAGAAGCAGATGGATGTGCATGTCAGATTTTGGCATCATGAAAGTAATAAAGTCATTACACAGTACATGACATCCATATTCATGGGTCATTCAACTGCTGATGACATTTTAAAATCTTTTTATATGGCTACAGAAAAAATTAATTTATCAAAACTACTGCAAATTTCCATGGACGGACCCTCAGTGAATTGGAAATTTTATGAGACCTTACAGGGAGATTTGAAAAAAGAATTTGGCATACAATGTGTATTAGTAGGTAGTTGTGGACTTCATGTTTTAAACAACGCTTTTAGAAAAGGAATGTCTATAACTGAGTGGAATATATCTTCAATTTTAAGTTCATTGTATTGGGTTTTTAAAGACTCTCCAGCGAGAAGAGAAGATTTTTTAAGCATTGCAAACAAGAAAAAACTTCCAGTGAAATTCTGCAACTATCGATGGCTTGAAAATTGCCCTGCAGTTGAAAGAGCTATTGAGATATGGGATGATGTTGTACTCTATATTAAAAAAATTGAAAATGGAACTTTTTCTAAGGTATCATGCAAATCTTTTTCAATAATTGCAGAGGCAACTAAAGACAGTTCTATGATTATTAAATTAAACATTGTTTTATCCATCACGAAAATTTTACAGCCTTTTTTAGAACTTTATCAGAGTGATAAGCCATTACTTCCATTTTTTGCTGAAGACACTTTAACATTAGTTAAGCAATGTCTTCAACTTTTTCACATAATAAATGAGGAAAAAATTAACACTTTGACTACACCTGGAAAACTGTGTAAAATCAAATTTTGTGATAGAAGTTTGCTTGCACCTAAACATAAAGTCAGCTTAGGTTTTATTGCTGATAAAATCTTAAAAGAAAAATTATTTAAAAAACAACTAACAGATGGTGAAGCTATAAACCTTAAAAATGAATGTCAGAACTTCATCATAAAATTAATATCATCTTTGATGGAAAAATCTCCAGTAAATTATTTGTTAGTACGAAGTGCCTCTTGTATTAGCCCCTCTTTTGTGGTTAAAAATAAGGAACAGTCAAAGATTAAAATGAAAAACATGTTGTCTTACCTAACCCAAAGAAAACAAATTTTAGATGAAGATGGCGATGAAATCCTACTACAATACAATGATTTTTTAAATAAAATTGTTGAAAATTTTGCAGTGGAATTTGAAAATTTTGATCACAGAACAATGTCTCTTGATATATTCTTATCTGAATATTTTAAAGAAGAAAAATATTTCAAATTATGGAACTTGATAAAAATTATTCTTATTCTGTCTCATGGGCAAGCTTCAGTTGAACGGGGATTTTCTGTTAATAAATCTCTAGAAGTTGAAAATTTGAATGATGAATCTTACATTTCTCAAAGATTAGTGTATGATTACATCAAATTTTGTGGTGGTGTACTTAATGTACACATTACAAAAGAATTGAGACTTTCAGCATCTTCTGCACGTGCAAACTACATGCAGTATTTAGAAAGCCAACGAACAAAGAAATTTGCTGAAAGCAATAGTAGTAAAAGAAAGACGATAGAAGATGAAATTGACTATCTGAAAAAGAAAAAGCAATGCCTTCAGAATGACATTGCTGAGTGTGAAAAGAATGTGGACATTTATGCTGAAAAGGGAGAGGATAAGAAAGACATTTCTTTTTTTCTTAAGTCTAATATGTTAAGGAAAACTATTAAAGAAAAATGTCTAGATGTAGCGAAAATAGATGAACAGATATCCATTAAAAGAGCAGATCTTAAAATTATGTAGAACTTTTTTTTAATAAATTGTGTCAATTTTTAAAATTAAAACTTTTGTTATGGAATGTGTAATTTCTCAAGCAGTAATCATTTGCAATTTTTCTAAAATGTGATAGAAGTTTCCAGATGTGCATTACTGTCAAACTGTACCGATGATAAAGTAAGAGCAGTGTTATAGAAAAAAAAAATTGTATTTTGGAGACATTGCAGAAGAAACGAAAGTTTGAAATTTTGCACATAGTGATCCCAACCTTAAAGCAAATAATGTGAAAACTGATACATTTTAAGTTTTGATAAAAATCAGAAGACAAGTTTTGGCAGGAAAACTTAGAAATGGATATTAGAAGGATAATTTGAATGAACATATATATATATATATATATATATATATTAGTTGTTTGTGTTTTAATGTTTTTTGTTTCATTGTAA
This sequence comes from Vandiemenella viatica, assembly GCA_031002005.1. Lineage (NCBI taxonomy): Eukaryota > Metazoa > Arthropoda > Insecta > Orthoptera > Morabidae > Vandiemenella > Vandiemenella viatica. The sequence continues at coordinate 96,251,099 of JARYHS010013630.1, read as the reverse complement.
TAAAGTAGTGCAAACAGTATTCTTAAAATTATCGAGTTTGCCCATTAATTGTGGATGAATGTAATAAGACTCCTTAAAAATATTGAATGAACTCCTTGAATACTCCTTAAATACTCCTTAATTTTAATATTTAAAATTCTGTATGAACCCTGATTTTGCTGTCGCCTTTGATTTAGTGATGTAGTTGCCAACCTACTCTCACTCTTTATCATAAGATATCCAGCCTTCTCTTGCGCATAGTGATCGAGCTTGGTGGGATAGCGGATAACATTGTGAAGGACGTGGGTTCGAATCCCCTTCGGGGCATCCAGATTTGGATTTTCCATGGTTTCCCCAAATCTCTTCAGGTGTATGCCGGGATGCTTCCTTCAAAAAGGCCATAGCCGAATTCCTTCCAGTTCCTTTCCCCTGTCCTTTCGGTCCTCTAATGGTCTCATTGTCGAGAGGGTGTAGAGGCATAGTCAAAAAAAAAAGTGCATGGTGTGTGTAATTTACTCTGCATACCTATATAGATGTTCATTTTTCCTCTACTTTTATGGCTCATAAGGCTGATTGTGTTATTGGTAACAATTTTTACTGAAGAGATGCCACTTTTTGAGTTTCAAATTTTTACACTAGTGACTGCATTACCTCTGCTTCCTATGAGTTTCCAAGAAATTTTTAGTAGTCTTTTTGTTCTACAAGGTTGCAGTATGTAGATATAACGAATGTATTTTTACACACGTACTTTTCAAGTGTCTGTGAGCCTAGTTTGGTTGTGTGTGCCTCAGGGGCGTTCGAGGACGACGACGTGACGCACATCGAGGGCGAGGTGGACCCCGTGCGCGACCTGGACATCATCAGCGAGGAGCTGCGCCTCAAGGACCAGGAGTACCTGCAGGCGCACCTCGAGAAGCTCGAGCGCACAGTGCTGCGCGGCGGCGACAAGAAGCTCAAGCCGGAGTATGTGAGTACACGGCATTACATTTCGTTAATCAGTTATTCTCTGTTGATGTGTAACGTGGTGTCTCAGCGTTTCAGGCGTCCGACGCTCGCTCGTTCGAAAAGTATCGGTGTCATGAAAGAGTGTTTTTCTATTATTTCTCAAAATCCATTTACCCATTCGCAGTCCCGAAAAAGACAATGCACGCATAGAAGACTAAGATAAGCCTACAAAATTGATGATGGGAGTTGTTTTAACTATTTTGCGTCTTACACCGTTATTGTGTTACGAAATGGCCGTATTTCATGTACAGTACTCAATTGGCCCATTCTCTATGCAGAACAACAGCAAATAACTGAACAAATTAAACTATTCAGCATGGTTTCCCCAAATCACTACAGGCGAATGCCGGGATCATTCCTTGCCCCAATCCCATCCCGCCTCTGATGACTTCGACGTCGACGAGGCGTAAAGCCATAAGCAAAAAAAAAAAATCAGTCTTGGTAAGTTGTTTTTAGTAATTCACACTAACACAGTCTGAGTAAAATCATTTAAAAATAATTATATTAAGGTTTCGGAGTGGGACTTGAAGTTCAGTTTTAACGTTGTTGGTTTTCTTCTCCGTCTAGTGCAGCTAACAAATGAAAAAACTTTGTTATGGCATATGCGTTTCGGTTTATTATACCATCATCAGTGCCCTAGAACAAGTTATGTACAAGTTTTGATGTGTAGCATAATGTTTATCTAAATGAAGGTATAAATTTTGTTATTAAATATTATTTTTAGCTTATTTTACCTACAGTTTTTCTATATTACATTAGTGTGTGGAATTGTTCCATATCAGTTTCTCCCCTTGAGGTTTCTCACTCACTGAACAATTTTGAATAACAAACATATTTACACACGTTTGATTTTTGAAGGTAACTTCTGGAACAAGCTGAGTTATTGTTCTTCTTCTTGAGGTTATTCAACAACTGACCATCTTTTTATGAAAAGCATATTTATACGCGTATTTAATATATAGTTTCTTCTCAAAGATGCTAACTGTCTATGATATGTGTGTAAATGCGTGTATAAATATGCTTTTCATAAAAAGATGGTCAGTTGTTGAATAACCTCAAGAAGAAGAACAATAATTCAGCTTGTTCCAGAAGTTACCTTCAGAAATCAAACGTGTGCAAATTGTGTTTCTTATTGAAAATTGTTCAGTGAGTGAGAAACCTCAAGGGGAGAAACTGATATGGAACAATTCCATACACTAATGTAATATAGAAAAACTGTAGGCAAAATAAGCTAAAAAAAATATTTAATAACAAAATTTATACCTTCATTTAGATAAACACATCAAAACTTGTACATAACTTGTTCTAGGGCACTGATGATGGTATAATAAACCGAAACGCATATGCCATAACAAAGTTTTTTCATTTGTTAACTGTACTAGACGGAGAAGAAAACCCAACATTAGTATAGCAGCTAAGGATATTGCCCTAAGTATTCAAAATGTTCTGTTTTGACGGTTGTAGTGAGAGTCAGTAGTAACCCACTCACGAGAGTTTGCCCTCCGTCTTTTTATTTATCTAGCTGAGTGTTGATTGGAGAGTGTGGTTTGTGTGAATACGCTAGTGGCGTCCGTTTGTTGTCTCTGGGTCACGCGATGCTCCTTCTTGAGAGCCATCTGTCGCACTGGTCAGGCGGCTTACAAAGCGACCACCGTGGGAATGTGGTAGCGGCAGCTCCTCACACACTCGCATCTACAAGGCAAATGTGGTTAGAAAATATAGGAGCTTCAAAAACTAATAACGTTAGCGTTTGCTTATTTGAGGATCACTCTGTAACATATTTCTCCCTACCGAGCCCCTTGGAACCGGGCGACAGCGTAGTTCAGTTGGTTGAGCGTCTGACTGCGCCCCGGAAGACCGGGCTTCGATACCCGATGAAGCCGAGGATTTTTCGTTGAAGCTGAAGATCTGAAAAGACTCTTGGCCCACTCAGCATGTTTTCCAATGAGTACTGTGGAAGAAACTCAACGTGAAGGTAAGGACGTAGCGTGGTTCTGACCCCGTCACATCCTTCTAGGGCCAAAGGTTGTAACGGGCTCAACCTCCACGAAACTTACGGTAAGCGGCAGCAGCCGTAGGAACCCCCTTACCTTTACCCTCTAAGACCGAGAGCACAAATGCTACACGGTTCTTTCTGTACATTTCATTAACACGCGATTCGTTTTTTATCAAACCCAAAATATACGGGTGTTCCATGCTTTCCCCCAAGTACCGGAATGGTTCCTTCAAAAGGCCATGGCTGTATTCCTTCCCGTTCCTTTCCCAAGTCCTTTCGCCTCTCCAATGACTTCGACGTCGACTACACGTAAAACCATAAGCGAAAAAAAGAATAGACGTGTGTTGAAGTACTGTACATAGTAATCAGTTTTTTAACCTACTCTAACAACATGTTCTACGGTAAAGATAAAGGACTTAAATATCAACACGGTTGAACGCCGTAAGTATTGTGTTGACAGTTGAACGCAAAGTAGTGTACAGCTAGCGGTCTCTGAACGAGTCGTGTTGGTGCTGATGGTGTTTAGCACGGGTCCTTGTAATGGACTCGTCGCGGATCGCTAATCGGACGTTGACGGATGGCGCGCCGGTGACTAGGCCACCACCCTGCTGGGTGCCAGGTGGGGTGCAGCATCAGCCAAATACTCCAAATCAAGTGATTCTGTTGCTTCAACGTTTACTATAAACTTATTAAATGCAATGTTGTTATAAGCCATTTTTTAAATAGATGCTTAACTAATTGAACTGTTAATAAATAACGTCAATGCAACTTTTTTTTAAAAAAAAAATTACTGTTATACGCGTTTCGCCTCTCATCTAGGTATCATAAGTGAGAAACCTGTGTTGAAATTTATTCTTAGTTTTCCAATTTTCATGTGGGTTCCGAAAACGAGAGCTAGATTAAGATAATGAATTTGATATATGCCTTTGCTCCACAGCTACAAAAAGGCTTCTAAGAAGTCGAACCAAACGTGTTTCACAAGAATCGACTTTACCAGGCTTTCCGACCTATGTTATTGACAGCGCGAAACAGCAGCAGATGATAGAGCGTGCGGCGTCGTTACTTGTAAAAGGCTGATCACGGCTCTTGATTCATCTACCCGATAAACCACTACGTGGTCAAGGTGACTGTTGACGAAGAAATTCCTAATACCATAGTACCACAAGCGGTCGAATCCTTCATGTTTCGAATGCTTCCACTAACGGCATGATACTCATCTTACCGTTTACGAACCATGACTAAGCGATTCTCGTACTGCGCTGGGACATTAAGGCTAAAGAAGTCATTGAAATTTATGAATCCCTTATTCAATCTTGGTGTCGAGAGTTTGGCGCCTACAATTCTTTGCAGTGGGTGTCTGGATGTAACATTCTGTTGAAACGCTTCTATATAGACTTTACAATGAGTACCTACTTAAACTGATGTTGACTAACCAATATTGAATCTCCTCGAGTAAAATCGCAAGAATTTTTTTTAGTTCTATATGACATATTTGTTTAAAACTAGGGACCGTGATGTGATGCAACCTGCAACATTTTTGCGAATCGGAATGCGCCGACAAGCAAGTGGTGTTTGCCGATCCAAATAATGAGCCGCATGGCTTCATATAGTGTATCCATAGAATAGCTACGAACTACGGAAGTAAAATATATTTAGAGAGAAATAACATTTAAAAAAATCCTGTAATGATAAGAGAATTGCCATATTGTGTACCTAAGGCCTACTTTAACTCCCAAGCCTCTACAAAGTGGCATGATGGCGATTCGTCGGATGGGAACATAAAACTCGGGGAGCCGCGCTGTGTCTTTTGGAAGAGTAGGCCTGAATTGATCGCACCGGACTTCACCCTCTCCCTTATTTCATCTCTCATCCGCATCACGTCATACTGAACATACACACCAAGCACAGTCGTCACGTATACAGTTACATTTACGAACAGTTTCACGCTAGGAAAAGCCCGGTTACACTCTCCATAGTAACGGCGTATGCCCGAGCACTAGATGTGGCACACTCTTTGAAATTTTAAGCAACCAATAAAACCATCTTTTTTCACACAAACACGAGTCTGTCTGTTTACAATGCACTAAACACGTGAGCTGTTTCGCGGCTAGGGGATCAAGGGTAATCAGAAGAAGAGAATTAATCTATATCAATAGCAGCGGAGATGAGACTTAATGCAAGAAGCAGTAGTTGTGATCAGAAGAGGAATGAAATGAAATTATAACCTGTGTGTCATATACAACCACGGTAACACTCTGGCCATGCATTCGGGAGGACGATAGTTCGAATTTCCATTCGGCCATCGATATTTGGGTTTTCCATGGTTTCCCTCAATCACTCCAGTTGAATACCTCAAAACGGAATGGCCGAATCCCCTTCCGTTGCTTGACCACATTCTTTCCCTGACTCTAATGACCCTGACGTCGACGAGTCAGAATAAAAAAAAGAAAGAACGTGTAGAACAAGTAGAATTTAAAAGGTCAACAAAGTGATATTGAAAAATGTTACGATGTAACTGTTATAATACTGCTCTGGACCGGAACCATTAAAGGCAACTTGGATATTTTTATGAGATACATACACAGAGATGGCTGATTGCACGGCGACGTCTTGACCTACCATTCGAGAGAACCCGACTTCGATTTCCGGTCCGATTATCCAGATTTCTGTTTCCAGCGCCCCCCGAATTCTCCCCATGTGAGGGCTGGGAAGGTTCTTTCGCGAGAGCTATGGCCGACCTTCCAGTGCCCAGGCTGGAATAAACTCACTTTCGATGAATGTGATCTGTCAGTTGGGAAGAGGAGAGGCCAACTATCCCGCATGGTTCAAAAACTGTGCTTCTTATCCGTATCACCATTTTTTATTTATCAGTCTTGTTTTCTCTGTATATTTGTCCCTGAAAACTGTATACCCATGATGTATGTGTTCTGTGTCAACACTTTTTCTCATTACATTCTTATTCAGTGAGCGATAAGAACTATAATATTTATGGGAGTAGTGAGTATCTGCATCGGAAAGTAATTTGAACAGGTCATGATTTTCTTTCATTCCTGTTGTACGCGCTTGTGCACACAAGACATGGCGAATGGTGGTCAGCCATCTGGCTGTGACTCAGCCGAAATTGTGGGCCTGCTAAAATCTGACCGCTCTCCTTCACGAGATAACCTGCACGGCTCGACGCCTCGCTACGGCCGAACACGAGCGCCCACAGCAGGTGCTCAGAGGAGTGCCGTTACCTTTTTAATGGCGTTGGTCTTCTTCGGCCCAACAACCACATTCAATTTTGTAGCTAGGTTATCTCAGCAATTGTATTTCTATATGTTTCTCGCGGTATCGTAGCGATCTGCAGTGACGACAAAGGACGAACATATCCCGTCCGGCCCCCCAGATTTGGGTTTTTCAGTGAATTCCTCAGATCACTCCAGGCCAATGCCGAGATGGTCCCTTTAAAAAAGACCATGACAGATTTCCTTTCTGTTCCTTGACTCCAGTCCTTTTCCGCCTCCATTTACCTCGACGTCGACGAGGAGTAAAACACGCACTTACATAAACAAACATATCACTGAATTAAAGCCACTCGTATCCTCGACCGGACTCGAACCTGCGACTCTCGCTTTCGAAGGTCAGCGGTCTAGCCCGTACACCTCCAGACCCGGAAGTAACATTCCTTCTCGAATGTCACCCAGGATTCCTAAAATTTTCAGAGTTAAAAAGAATGTCACCCTCGGTATGAAAAAAACGATGGACAAACTCAGTGCGTTAACGCCCATTGAGTAATTCACTCACATCTGCGGAGCGAGCGTGGTGGGTGAGGGTTAGCGTTATGGCCTCGCATTCGGGAGGACGCCGGTTCGAATCCTCGTCCGGCTATTCAGATTTGGATTTTCCACGGTTTCCCCAAATCACTCCAGGGGAATGCCGGGATGCGTCCTTCGAAAAGCCATGGCCGAATTCCTTCCCGTCCCTTTTCCCCAGTTCCATCCCGCCTCTAATGACATCGACGAGGCGTAAACACTAGTCTGCGTTTCTACGTATAGGATGCCGGCATCGTCGGACTCAATTATCGTCCGCTGTCTCATTCCATAATTAGTTCACATCTGCAACAATACATTTTTTCAGAATACAGGGTCTTGATTTTTTTTGTTTATTGTTTTACGCTTCATAGACTTCTAGGTCATTAGAGGTGTGAAAGGACTGGGGCAGGGAACGGGAAGGAATTTGGCCATGGCCTGTTTAAATGAACCATGGCGGCATTTGCCTAGAGTGATTTGGGGAAACCATGAAAACTCAAAACTGGACGGCCGGAAGAGGATTCGAACCCACGTCTTCTCAAATGTGAGACCAAAACGTTATTGCTCAACCACCACGCTCGGTAGACTTTTGATGACAGATGTGATTTTCCACAAGCCTGCCGTGCAACACCTGAAAACAGGCGTAGAGGATTAAGTGAAAGATAATCTTGCTGATCGCTAGAACACGTCAAAATACTTAATTGATTTGTATGATATTGGTATTCGCAATATAACGCAATTAATTCTCTCGATTCCTACGCGTATACTTCTCACCACATGGAAAATATAGTCCCATTACGTATTGGAAGACATTTTCATTGTCTAGCTCATAAGAAACCTCATGTATTATCCGCCGCTGTTCCACATGTCGCTGATTATATTATATGCGTTATTTTATGTTTAGCGCTTCCATAGTCTGATACACATTTTTTTCTCTCCATATATTTCTTTAATAACATATAATAACTACCTCATCAATCTTCTCATTTCCTCACTACCACTCAAACATTGAAACTTACACCCCTCGATCCGATACTACCGCTGTGAAAACGGAACAAAATACAGTAATATGCTGATGAAGACGGTAGCTAATAAATACTTTTTAGACTTTATCAGTGTGGCTTCCGTCCTTAGTGCTTATTAAACGTTACCAATACCTACATTCTGTCTCAACCAAGCTTGATACTTTCCGATGCAAACATTACCCATAGCTATGTGGACGAATTTGAAACCTCGTAAAGATTTCAAAATTATCTTCTTTCGCAATATTTTGTTTTACGAGTTCTCGTGTCCAGAAACTAGATCGTGCAGTTTTTAGCAGTTTCTTGATGATTTTAAAACCTGAGAATGGAAGCTCTAGGTGTCTGGTTGCCTTGAGAGAATTAGTGGCGTCATTGTGATCAACCACGGCGTTCTTCGGACAAGATACTTTGTTTTATAGCAGTATTTCGGACTGATATCCTGCCTGATAGCAGTTGCTTGCTCAATGAGTCGCCTGCAAAGCTCTTTTAGTGTAATATCTATTTACACAGAACTACGTTGATTGCAGTCTGAGTGAACACTAACCTCGAGAGTGAGAAGTAATTTCTGACTACCGCTAATACGGAGAAAACAATGTTTATGCAGTCCATTAAGGGCTCCGTAGCCAAAAAAGGCAAAAAAAGGGACTATTATAATTCCGTTATTCCAATCCGTATGTTACATCTCGTAATTCCACCGCCTTATCGCCAACTGTAACGATATTTCACAGAAATATGTATTCTATTTACCGCAAAACTTATCTGCAGACAAATACAAGGAGAACAAAATAACGGTACCTACCACTCCAAAAAACGTATTTTTTTTTCACTTTCCCCATCCAGTGTAGGTATTCTAGAGTGTAATCAGTTTTGGCTTGGGATATTTTTATTTGTGTACTTTGCGAGATGTGAGCTCCTAAAGTGATTAAAAGTGTGCACCTTCCTCTTTAATTTTCCTACCAAAGAATTGGAAAATCCTCAAAAAAATACAGCGCTTAATATCGGCGTTCAACAAAATTTGTTTGAGATAAGATACGTCCACAAGTTTATTAGATTTTCACCTTGTTCTTTTACTGATAAACATCCATGTAACCTTTGCAACTTTTATGGTTAAATTTCAAAGAAAGATACATCCTGCTGACCGCAACACATATCCATAGCAAACTGTTAGGGGATAAGCCGTATACCGCGGTACGTATCGGCTTGTAAACCTAAACTTGAGTTCTTCCAAAATGTTACCAAAAGTTCGAGAAAAGTTCTATAACCGTGAAAAACCTTGGAGAATGTTAACTGCAATGATGAAGTCGGTCGCCACTCACAGAATTAACCTCCTGTAAGAAAGATACTAAAGTAGAAACGAAAGTTGAAGTCAGAGTCACTAAAGGATATATTCTTGAAAATTTCACTGAGTTTACATAAAAGTCACAGTTAGCTATGGCAATCGGAGTAAATCATTAAGCCGAAGATCACAAGACATGAAACAGAACAGACCGCTCCACCCCGAAATGAAAGAAAAAGTTAAAGTTCCGGCATTGATGAACATATGGTGTAGAAGTTCAAAATTCTATGGTTGGCTATCCTGCCCGTCAGCCATGTTTGTTTCCGGTCTCCCAGAAGCCCACGCGCCCAACTAGCGCTGGATTTGTTATACCACTAGTAACATCCTAACCCGACCAAGTGTTTCCACGAACTGCCACGAAACTAGCGACCGGCCTACCTTTATCAGAAATGCCCTACTACCCTAAACAACAGGCTATCTAGATAAAATTTTGTTAACGGAGAACTTCCAGAAAATCACAAAAGATAGAGCGTAATGAAACAAGTGTGGTGATGTGGTTGGTTTTGTTTTCAGAGCTTCCAGATGGTTTTAAATGATTTTTGAAAGTTGGTGAATCGGAAAGCTCAATGACTTTAGTACTGCCACACGTCACGTCCGGAATATGAATTTGCTAAAGTTTAAAATATCAAGTTTATACTATGTTTAAAGTGTTCCCCAGCCTCTGCTGAGTTCAGTGGTGTAAAAATCTTTTAAATCGGTTCAGGATGTCAAAAGTTATGGAATTTCTAAAATGTGCTGATTATTTGGTGTTGCAAGATTTTATTCACTTTTTATTTACAGCTTATTTCTGCCTAAGACTATTTTTAAAATGTTCCTTTATTTAATTGAAGTGCTTTAGAAAAGTTTTTAGTTCATGAAATATGTTTGCCAGATTGAAATTCAAATTACAAGTTGGTTTCTACGACGTCACAGGATAACGAATTTCAACTTATTTATATCTTCTGATTATTAGTTGATGGCTATTAGAAACTTAAAGAATATTGAGTGGCATGTTATTGAGTGTTATTAAATTTACTTTTACAACACAGAAACCACTTAGATGTGCTGGAATTTATTATTGAAATTAACACATGGTGTGATGCTTTAAAAATCATATTTACTGCTTTAAATCTGTCGGAAACTGCGAGTTATTGGTGAATTTAATATCAAATGGTGAAATTATTATTATTAAAGTGCTTTACAGTGGTCAATTACGTGAAATATCAGTGATGTGGTTGTTTAACCAAACCTTGTTTACTTTACTTCAGAATTATTATGGATTAAGGTCATCTCGGTAAGTTTACAGTTTATATTTTATTAGAAACTTCTTATTTAAGGTTGTTATGTGTCGTTTATTTACTTTCCTAGCAGTGAAATGTTGTTGTCTCGATTTCAAACTATGGTATCATGTATCGAATGTTAATCTCAAACTTCGTCGGATTTTAACTGAATATTGAAAATAAGGAGTAAGGTAGCTTACAAAACAGTCAAAAAATTATAGTAACTCCTTTTAAAAAAAAAAAAAAAAAAAAAGAAACAACATCACGCCCCGTTGATTGCGGTATCGATTAACAGAAATTTCAAAATGCAATTATATTGTTTTGAGGCATATTTAACAAGAAATTATCCTCCAAGGTGGTAAAAAAATGGGTCTCTCCCATGTTACTTTTCAACGAAATTGTTTAAGCTGGGATCAATAGTAAACTTGATATTTGCGATTAGACAGCTGCAGGAAAAGCAGCAGCAGATGTTAAATATCTTGGTCTTCCTGCATATTGCGAAAGCACACAGGAGGAAGGGATGGAAGAGCACGGAAACAAGAGTTCCAATAGGGACAAAATCAGTAAACCAGGGTAGTGTGAGTTATGTGAAAATAGGAGAGAAAGAACAGATTTACTGGAACAAAGAAATAGGTTTAAACAAGGAAGTGCCCTCTCACAATTACTTTTCTTCGGGTCATGGATGGTATAATGCAGGAGATGGAAGTAAGTATTGGGGAAGAAAAAACAAAGCTGATTATCTTGGGAATAGTGAAGAAGTGTTTCAGGGGAGCGTTATGGGCCAATATGACATAAAATCTAAAGAAGAGAAAATTCAATACATAACCAGAAAGAAGGGGAGAGTAACCACTGAATTACGATGGCAGCAGAACAGCTGAAGAATGTGAATAGTTTTAAATACTTGGGAGGTGTTGTCCAGGAAAGCGGAAGGGACGATGGTGGTATAAGTGTAAAGGTGTCGGAAGCCTTGTATGGAACAAGGATATGCCACAGAGAAGTAAGGGAGTAGCAATGAAGCTTTCACGAGTGTACCACCGAGTTTCGTTATAAAACACGATATTTCAACAAATAGCTCCTCCGCGTTCCTCAGTTGTAAACCGTCCGTACTGGTCTGCTATGGGGTTTTACAATCCGACGGCACTCCCGTGAAGATTCATTGCAATCATACACCAGAAAAGTCTCCATAATGTGAAGGAGTAATTTATCGTTCATATTCTCTCATTTGCTGCCGAAACCTGGAAAACTAAGAAACGAGATAGCAGGATACAAGCCAGTGAAATGAAATTTCTAAGAGACAGAGTAAGGATTACAAGAACTGATATGAGAAGGAACGAAAATATTAAGGAAACTGTGAAAGAGGAACTCCTGCGGGGAAGGTTAGAGGAAGCAAAACTAAGATGGGGATGTTAAGAAAATGGAGAGGCAGAGAATACCAAAGAAAATATATTAAATGAAGATACAAGGTAAACGCTAAGGGACAGATGGGTGAGAGGAGAGGACTGTACAGAGGCGGTTACAGAAAGCTGGTGGAAAGAGAGAGAAAAATGTAAAGCAGACCGGCCAGTGCCTGGAGACTGTGGATGATGACTGGAAAATATGAATAAAAAAAATAAGGACATTCAGCAAAAATTATTTAGGCCAAGACGCATTGACGGGTTTTATTTTTTAGATATTCATATTAATCTGTTACCAATAAAATGAACATAACTGTCCATAAAATAAGCGTTACGTCTAAGCAATAGAGTTTAATTACTTATATCAGTGGTCAGATGGTTTGGTGATTAATGCGCCCTTGAAAATTCTATTTCGTTCGACCCAGAAACTGTTATGGGAACTTGAAATTCATCTCTGTTCATGTGAATCACGAAGAAAGGTGAAATTTACGACATAAACGCAATGCGTCGGAACTTGAAACTGTGACATGTCGTAAGACCATTCATTTATTTCAGTAAGTAGCAGTGATCTCGAAACTACCGATTTCTGTATTTCTACCGATATGTGGTTTGTCCTACCGAAATGTAACGATTTTTTCACGATTTATGAGAACACGAGGGAATTTTCCCGAATTTTTTACCGATTTTACATTTTCAAGTTGGTAACCCTTTTCGTTTATATTTACGGGAAATTCTTCGATGGATTATATGATAAGTAGTTATTTATTTTGGGGAACACACTGGTGTCCTACATTTCCTACATTTTTAGGGGATTTCCGAACTAATTCTCTTGTCTATATAAACCAGAATTTTGATTTTATTCGTTCATTAGTTTTCACCATTTCAGAAGAAAAACTTTCTCCTAGTTACTACATCAAAATGTCGTCAGATGAAGAACCGAGTACAAGTGCGAGTGTAAAAAGAAAAGGAACAAAACCTACAATTTTAAAGAAAAGAATGGGAAGAAACAATTTCAGGTTCGCTACAAAAAGTCGTAAAATCGCAAACTATGCCTATTGTAAGAGATTAATATTACTTCAGGGAAAGACGCTCTCAAGAAACATGGTTCTTCATAAGCACGTTCGGTATCATCAGATAATATAAAATAACAACCATAACTATGACAAAAACTCAAAAACTTGATATACAAATATTTCATTGTTTTCAACTAAGTACCAGTACTTACAATGTTACTAGCCCCGTTTGCTGCGGAACATGATCTACCGTTTACCGTTACAGAGCATTTACCGAAACTGATACAGTCCGTTTGTCCCGATTCAAAAATTGCAGAATAAATAAAATGTTCGACGACGAAAACACACGCTATAATTGATCACATTATGGGTAAAGAAAGTTTTGAAGATCTGCGACAAACTAAGTTTTCACTTATTGTTGACGAGTCCATTGACAACTAAACACTTGTTTTATTCGTGAGATACGCAAAAAGCATCGCATCAAAAAATATTTTTTAGCTGTTATTCCATTAGAAGCAATGATATTCCATATGAAAATAATCTAATGGATTTTGCATCTATTGGGTCAAACATAATAATTGGGTTTAATAATTCTGTTGTACCATTGCTGCAAAACGAAATTGCCAATATTTTTATACTTAACTGCACATGCCATTCGTTTCGTCTTTGTGCGTCATATGCTTATACCAAACTGCCCTGCAAATTGTGTGTACTGGGGTTGTTTTTTATAAACCGATTTTTGGTATAAATATACCGATATTTGTGGGCAGCTCTACCGATTGCGCAATTTTACGTTCCAGACCACTGGAAAGGAGCGCCAAGAGAACACACATTAACAAGTATTAATCGTGATTAATGAGATATTGAATTCGTAATTAAAGGGAATCAAAACTGTGAGCTCTCCGAAATACACTTTTACAATTTATTAAAAATATTATTTCAATGTTTTTTATTATTATTATTATTTACTCTTTTTCTTTGTTTCTCGGATTTTCTACGTCGTTCTTCATTTTTTTCTGAATCCCAGGACTTTAGAATATTCGAAACTCAATAAAAATCCGTCCAATAGTTTTTTCGCGATTAGGCCTATTCGTAAAATAAAGGTGGAGATGAATTTCTGAAACAGTCAATTTCTAATAGTCTCTTTGTACTTCCCCGAACTTATTTTACGAAATTTCTTTTTTACCTTTACATTTTTATCATTTGTGCACAGTACGCATTTTCTTACCATTCATCGTCAATTGGTCGTTAGCACTAACATGCTTTCATTTATATTTTCGGAAAATTTTTCTTATTTATTTCGAAACCCAATATATGATTTAAATGTGTGTGGTCCTCAGTCCTGTTTTAGTACTTTAGTAGGTACAGAAGTTGCAGTAACTAGCTTAGTTCCCTTACCTACTTTTTTACATGCTTTTATCTCTGAAGAATGGAAAGTTCTGTAAGTTGTAGCTATGAATGTTGATCGAGATTTGTTCTTACTAAAAAAGTGAATGTAAAGTGTTAACAATTTCTGTGCTAGAGTTAACTCTGTCTGTTGCACAGATTTGAATTACATTGACTTAAGGTCATCGTTCCAGTGAATGTCTTCAGGTTCCAATTCATTGTTGCTTGTCAGATATGCATAATTGATTCTGCCGACAATTTTCGAGAATACAAGATCGTGAATTGCTAAAGGCTTTTTGGACTTGTGAATTGAGAATCTTATCTTTAATAAAGAAACTAATTTGAAAAGAAACTGCAATCAGTAGATGTAAATACGTCATCTTCAGTAATTTAGAAAAAATCTAGTAACAAATAGTAAACGTTATATACAAATAATTATGAGTAAAATAGTATAAATGAAGATGATTGGAGGTCACTGATCTTTCTTCAATTTTTCTTCAACCTCTGCTTGCTTCATTCAATTCGACTTGTCTCCTATAGCATATCCTGCTTCATATATCCTAATCTTCGTCTTCCTTTATAGTTCTTTACTTTAACTGTTCCCTCTGCTAACAAATGCATGGTTTACTAACTGATCAACTAGCCAATATCCTCTCTTGCCACATTGTCCAAAAAACTCCTTTAACTACTCCAATTTCCAGAACGTGTTCATTTCGTAACCATCTACCCAGCTATGTAATTTTTAACGTCGTTCTGTAACACCTATTTCAAAAGCTTCAGTTTTTTTTGTGGTGTCCTTGAAGTCTACTCTTCACATTCATGAGTGTTGCGCTCCAGTTTCCTCATAATACAGCGTTTCTCTTTTTGAGAAAGGACCGTTTAGATAGTGTAATGTCGCTATTGATATTGACATTACTTCATACAGAGTTTTTAATTTCATTTCCTCAGTAACAGAAAACTCTTAGCCATATAGCATCTGTGGTTATCATTATTAGGACACTTCGTGACCTTTGTCTTGGATTTGCTTGTATCTCTAGATTTCTCTTCAGATATTGTGTTCATGCATCTCAATAATTTCTCCATATCCTTACTGTTCTCTGCGAAAGAAAAACCCCCCTTAACTTTTATGTCATACTCCTATTATTGCTCTCCTATGTACAGGTATCAGGAATCATGATTATAGACCTAAGTCACGTATAGAATATAACCTGGTATTTCTTCTGGGTATTCCAGAACCGCCATGTAATATTATGACTTCCTTTCAGCAAATCCATTGCCAGTAGAGCATTCGACGTGGACAACTGGTGTTTTATCCCCGATGAAACAGAGGATTTTTCTTCAGAGCTGAACGTCCGAAACAGTTCGCAAGTCTCACTCAGACTGCCTTCCACAGAAATATAAGGACGGCCAGAAGTTGCCACATCCTCCCGAATGCCATGGGTAGAAAAAGAGAATGTAAAGCTTTCTAGCGCCACGAAACTCAGGCCCAATCGCAGCCTTTACGTTTTACAAACGCCAAACATGTATGATTGTGTGTATTCATCCTTCCTAAAGTTCATCGTTACTTGATAGTGATTTCCGTTTGGCCCGTTTTTTCCGAAACTTAAACTCATACTCATCTAATATCTCTGTAATTTTCTTGTTTATTCTTTTTTACATTGTCACTTTTATTAATTCTTAAATCTTGTTTTTTCAGTCTTAAGGAACACTAATTTTCCTTTTATTTACATGTGCTTTATTGATCTCACGTTTCCACAAAACTTTGATACCAACAACCACTTCTCTTTGTACCTCTTGACACCGGCATTTTTATTTACGTTACAACATTTTCACTTATGTCGCTTAGGCTATTTCGTTTTGGTCGGCATGTTTTTTGTTTTAGCGTATACAATGTAGACACACTAGTTTCATATTTTGGCTGAAATCAAAACACTACAGATAAAGATCATGTAAAATAAAAACAAGTGGGCTGTTTAAGTTAAACGTCAGGGTATCTAAATACGTTCGATAGCGCTTGACGACCAATGTAGTAAATCTTCAATTTTTCCAATGAAGGCTCTGTAGTGACATTAGAAAACCGTATGGTTAATAGTTATGAAAACCAAACTGCTCCATGAAAGTGTTTTATGATCCTATAGTTCCTACGGCGCGTGACTTGAACTGAGATTGCTATGGAGCTTATGCTCCGCTATCAGTTCGTTACACACTTAATTATGCGTGAAGCCTACCATTTTACTGGAGATTCATTCACTGTATAGGTATTGTTCAGCACATTCTGACCCCATTACTCGCGAATGAAAGCTTTCCCATTCCGTTATGCCTGAAATCACGTGTTAATCAATGTTCATAATTCTGTCTGACCTCGTACATATTGTTCTTAATTGCTTGGATCTGATCGCCAGTGTCTGTCTCATATCCGCCAAGCCACTCTCTTTTTCATGCCTCCTATGTGCCAGTGACTCGTAAAGAAACTGTGTTGGACAGATCAGTTTTTGATTTTGTGTTTCTCTTTCAGGACATCCTGTGTAAAGTGAAGACCATCCTGATCGACGAGAAACGCCACTTGCGGTTTGGAGACTGGAACGCCAACGACGTGAGTAGTGCTGAGTCAGTGAGTGAGGGCGGGCGAGGTGTCGGTGGCGCCGTGCTGTGCGGTGCCCATCGACAACACTAATAGTGCGACCCCCCGCCGCACGAGCATTTGTCATGCAACACTCAGATTGTCATCCCGATACCACTATCGTGCCTAAACATATAATATCGAAGCCTCTGCATGTCAAAGTGAGTCGACGCTTTCTTCGCTCCTCGGGGGGCTCACCAGTCAGTCGCTAGGATTGTTTCGTTTCTGGAATTTAACCACTACACTTGGTATTCATACCGTACTGTAACAACGCGCTCAAGAATATTGTTCCGAAACCCCGTTATTTGATTTCACTACCACTCCTGATTTGTTTATAGTTACACTACTGTGGAGACGACACAGCTTATCACTTAACACCTTCCTTAGGTTATATAAAATTTGATACTTGCGTCCACTTAAATTTTGCAGGTTTAGCGCTGCTTCAACGATTTTGTTACAGCCAACGTTTCGGTAACCAACCTGAGGCCTTCATCAGGGCTGATTCGGGATGATTTATCCGCTTCTGACGGCTGGTTGCAACACACTGTGGATTTTTACAGGCAGCGAGTTTCAGCTGTTGCAGAGATTGTGTAGAATTCGGACTGCATTTGACCGTGAGCGCTCATTTCCACATTTGACTTAAGCCATAGCCGCCGTATTTATTGAAGTTCTTGGGGTGTTTGAAAATTTCTGTTGATCCCCTGATTTTTCGTTCTAGGAAACCCTTCGGTTGTTCTATTATTTCTATCTTCTACCACCTGATTTGGTTGTTTGCCCGAGTCTCACCAATAAACACCTGTCCTCAGTCGCAATCCTTGGATCTTCGCTTTAACTGTACATCCCTTCACTGAATACAGAAAGTCGTCAAGATACATCTTTCCACATTCTATGCTCTTTTTTTTACTAGAGAGATCCCATATCGTTTTTCCATTTATATTTCTAAGAGAATCTATCTCGGTGAACGATCAGTGTCCAGTCAAGAAGAACTGTCCCGTAAACTTAAGCTGTGTTCCTTCTTATTCTCTGTGAAGAATTATAGTGTTTCCTTCTCATAAGTGAAAAATTAGTATGGGTTAGTTTTATTGCCGAATAATCTTTTTTCTGTTAAAGTTGGGACAAAATCAGACGACAATTTTTAACAATATTATTATGAGATCTGATGTTGACAGTAAAACCTTTTCGGTTTAAGTTATGTCTAGCTAACTGATATCGATGCACTCTGGTAGTACAGTGAACAAGGCGATCGTTCTCCAAATTCAAGATGCTGAGTTTGAATCCCCATGCGGCCAGAAAGTTTGATGGGCTTTGATTTGTTCATATGAACCAAGCCAGCTAGGATGCTCTGCGGTTCGGACTCCATGTCCTGAAGGAAAGGAACTTGATTTTCTACATCTGACAAGCTTGATTAATATAAATCTCTCTGGAGGATTGCTTATAGGCATGAGTTCGTTTAGACATTTCCAGTTTTATCATACCTTTTTCCCGACTATTCCTGTCTTTTCCCCCTTAATTGTGACTTTTAACTCTCACTGTATACTGACTATTTTGTGATTTTCATTTTTAATATTCTAAATTCTGTTTTCAGATTGAAGTTCTTAACAAGCACATGTTCATTACGACGAAACCTGTGATATACTTAGTAAACTTATCAGAAAAAGATTACATTAGGAAAAAGAATAAATGGTGAATATTATCTTCATGTAATGGATATGACTTTGCTTTTTACAAAAATTGCATTTTATTTAATATTTGTTGTTCTTGGTGTCGAAAGGTTAATTAAAATTAAAGAATGGGTGGACAAGAACGATCCAGGTGCCATGATAATTCCTTTCTCCGGAATTTTTGAAAATAAGTTAATAGACATGGATGAAGTGGAAAAGAAGAAGTTCGTAGAAGACAACAATGCGACTAGGTGAGTACGCATCAACATTTTGATAAAAAGTTAGAAACGTTGTACAGAATTAATTTCCGCACTTCCATATCAATAAATGGTGATTGCCGTTTATTCCATCGATGCAATGTGCGCTGCATACCTTACAACATTGTGAGGCTTTATGAATATTGTGGCCAGTGTGTTTCCTGTTCCTTGCACACAGTCCTCCCTGTTCTAACAACCTCATTGTTCACAAGCTGTTAAGCCTTAAATAGTGAGGGGGCAAAGGTATAATTCTTTTGTTATAAAAGTATCATTCTATAAAATACGATTAAACCAAATGTTTTGCTCATTTGGCGATTATGAAACGGTACTACCAGACATGCCAATAAAGGTAAAGGTTCGTGTGATGGTAATGACCTGGTGACAGGGGTTTTATTGGCTGCGTAACCTGCCCCTGTCGTAACCGCCTTAGCCTTATCCGGTGATCCTACCGGGTAAAGTGAACCTACATTTATCGCGGAATCCAACGCACGAAGCGTTCACACACAACAGCAAGTTGTGCCAGAAATGAAGGTCGGGTCAAGGGCTTGTCAAAATCCCCGCCTAAACAGGGATTCGAATTGGGAACCTTTAGATCTCCAGTGAAACGCCTTAATCATTGAGGCATCAGACCGCTAACATTCAAGTAAAAAGGCTAAAGGAATAGACGAAACTGCAGGGCATTAATTTTGGCATCTAAGGTAAATTTGTTGTGATTAAAAGACTCTGGATGTTAAAACTAACGATTGTCGCACTGGACCTACCTTTCTAATAAACTTTTAACTCTGGTTGCCTTCATGGAGAGCTACAAGCAGTGGAAATATCAGAAATTACTTTTCGTTCTCTTAATAACTCTTCCGATAAAGTTGAATAAATTAATCAACTTTGAAAATAGTAACCATGAATCGTATTACACCAAAAAGAAAGTTTACCTGATTAAAGGTTTTAGAGCAAAGATATAATGTATAATCACTTCAGATATATCATAATTTCAAATACAGTGAACTCTTGCACTTTACTCAGAAACCATCTCGTGGGAAAATATATCGAAATTGGACGGGAAACCCGCGGTGTTTTGTCCTTGTTAGGAAATGGAGTCATTGTTTGCTCGCTGCCCGAATCGCAGAGAGATAACGGAAAGTTGCACATGCCAAGTTATTTTCTTAGGGTCTTCATGCGCAAACTATCATTCGATTTTAATTCGTTTTCCCCTGCTTATGATTTCATGCAGATTTCCTTCATAAATAATCTTTATGGTAAACGTATCTGGGTGTTCCTTTTTTTACCTGCTTAAATTCTCTCTAACAGCGATGTCTTTTAGAGACGGGAAAGGATGGGGGGCAACGAATGGGAAGGGATTCGGCCATGGCCTTTTGAAGGAAGCATCCCGGCATTTGCCTGGAGTGACTTGAGAAACCATGGAAAACCCAAATCTGGATGCCCGGAAGGGGATTCGAACCGCCGTCCTCCCGAATGCGAGGCCAGAACGCTAGCCGTTACACCACCACGCTTGGTTGGGTGTTCCTCTAGACGCATAGGCGTCATAGTCGAGTTTACATAGAATAGTATCATGTATTAACTCATGTTCCTGCCCAACTGATCATTGTGATCACTGTGCAGCTGTTTCCACGGTTTCTTTTATTATGATTATTGATTTTTGAGCTGAAGTTGATGAGGCGCACGTATCTGGGTGCTCCTCTAGACGTATAGACGTCAAGGTCTAGTTGACAGAGAGTATCACGTAGTAACCAATGTTCCTGTCCAACTGATCGTTGTGATCACTGTGCAGCTGTTTCTTTTATTATGAGTATTGATTTTTGGACTGGGGTTGTGTCGAGGCGCCTTTTAACTGGAGGCCGTTCATCACGGTTGGCGAAACTTAGTGCGAGGCGTCGACGGACCCCGTGCCTCCGGAAACCGTCCATTAGGCGACGGCATCACGTAGAGGAGTCGGCCGTAAACGAGAAGGAATGCCGGACCGCGGCTATCATCTGCTGACTGCACGCGGCGGTGAAATGACACCCGTCCCATCTGTAATGAGGCGGCCCAGCTACCCGCCAGATGAAATGGACGGCCCTAATTCCATTGTTTCACGGAAACCGGCGCTGCGATTGCTGGCTGCGGACGGGTTTCCCTGCCGGATGACGATCATTGTGAACAATGATTATAATCACATTAAATAGCCCGCCGCCGCTCTCCTGCTCGGGCGCGCAATTGGATAGGCCTCAGAATCGACGTGCGATTGGGTTGAATTCCTGGGCAGGTGGAGGAGTCGATATCTACATTCGGATGATCTTTCCTAGAGAATGTGCCAACATATCAGGTACGGAAGTTTCATAGTGTGTTTTACGAGTGAACTGCCTTATCTTCTCATTTTTCCATTTTGAGTTAGTGAAGTAAATTGGAATATTCATAAGAATGGGTTCTCATTATAAGCAAGCATCTCTGCTGGACTGGTAATTTGTTATCAGTGTGAACTACGAGAAAACAAGACAGCTATAATCCAAACGCTGCACGAGAAACAATTTATACAAAATTGTTATTGTGGGCCAACATTTAACGTTCTGGCCTGCTCTTCGAGAGGTCGTGTGTTCGATCCCGCGTGTGGCCATCCAGATTTTGATTTTTCATCGTTTTCCGAAAACACTTTAGGAGAATGCCGAGATGATACGTTGAGAGGGCTGTTGCTGAATTCCTTCCCATTCCCTGTCCACCCGCTTCCCCGGCTCAAATGACATCTATGTCAACAAGCCGTAGAGCCCAAAAGAAAATTGCAGTAGTAGCTCTTCCAGTTTACCTACAAACTAGGTGCTGCGCTCACGCAGGCCAGTATCTTAAATACATTTGCGTGAGGACTGATTCTTCAAGCTTGCTGAATCACAGAACTGTTAAAAAGATTACACCAGCTGACAGACATGCGGTTTTCACGAGTGGTTATCTGATCGGTTCTCCATTCCCAACCTAGACGGGGCCGACCAGTTTCTCGTTCGTGTAGTTCTCGTTTTTACAGTATTGGTTTTGTTTTTGCTGTCTATAATTTGTTTATTTGATTGCAACAGGTAGTGATGTAGAACAAGTACTTCTGGTATTCTTGCTATATTACCGCTGGAAAAAAATTAAAAAAAAAACAGGAGGATGTGGTTTCACGGGATTTTAGGAAAAAGGCAAGAAAAAGGGCACTTTAGTAATTTGAACAAAGAAATGACGAATCACCGGGATCAGTTTTTCAATCCAATTCCAAGCGCTTTTGTGTTAAATTACTTGACATTATCAAACACTATACGCAAATTTCATGCCAGCTCTGTGTCTGTGTATGTAGTCTCTATATTCTGCGGTTCTCCTGCCCCACAGAGCTGTACGTTTTTCTACTTCGGTAATTAATTTATGGACGTCATTTTTTGAATTTTGAAAAGAAAATGTAACTGCAAAGTACAAAAAGTACCACACCAAAACCTTCCGAATTACGAATAAATGGTTGGAGAACCGCTTTCCGGAAACCTCTACGCTTGGCATTGCTGATGCAATGCTACACAACTATTCCACAACAGACGTTTTAAAAATGGCTCAAGGGGTCGTTCCGAAACGGCACCCGGTCTCAACAGAACTTGAAGTTCCTCTCTGTAAACGCTTTGGTCAAAACGGCTGCGTATGTAACGGCCCTTACTTTTTTTTAAAAGTAGGAATAGAAAGTAAAAAAGTAACAAACACAGATCACAAAATTTCTTCACAAGAATTGTGTGCTGCTTTTCTCTTGGTAACATAAACGGAAATTTTTCCAGCCTGCCAAACGCTAGTGGAAACAGCGTACAGCTAGTAACGAGGTCAGTAATCGCGTTGTACAGCATCTGTGTCTACGATTTGTAAATCAGACGCTCGGCAAAATATTACGAGTGAGGACCACAGTCTCTCACGTCCGAGCGTGGTGGGTGAATGGTTAACGTTATGGTCTCGCTTTCGGGAGGACGCGGGTTCGAATCCCCGTCCGGGTATCCAGACTTGTGTTTTCCATGGTTTCTCCAAATAACTCCAGGCAAATGTCGGGATGCTTCCTTCAAAAAGGCCGTCGTAGAATTCCTTCTCGTTACTTGTCCCTAGTCCTTTCCCGCCTCTAATGATCTCGAAATCGACTAGGCGTAAAGCCATAAAAAAAAAAAGAATACAGTCTCAGCATGCATCACAACCCGTCAGAATTACGCTTCGATCAGATTCCCTTGCACCAAACACTTCGAATCGGATTTCGATGCACAATGTTGCACAAATTTCGAAGAAGCATAACAGGGGCACCTACATCAACTCTGATTCGATGCGCTGAAATTCCGGCTGCGCTCAGATTATTAAGAAATTTTGCCGCTTGGTCTTGGCGTTATTTTCATCTACCATATTGTTTACCGAAATATATCTCACATCATTTCAGGTCAGCTGCTATTCGATTTTGGCGCTGAAATGTATCGTTCTCAAATCCAAGAGTTCTCTGTATGGATTTTTGAAATCTCGCCGAACAAAAAGGAACTCTTACATTCAATCAAAGTAACTCGTACAGACTACTTGACTTTCTTAATTACAGTCATTATGAACGAGAACAGAAAACGTTGATCAGTCTGACCTTATTCTATCGTTATTCTTTCCCTATTCATATGCGGGCACGGACTAATAGTTCATTAGCACAGTTACAAAATAACTTATTCTAACACGGGATTACTCAGCGATATATTTGATTTAACATACCACATTTTACTCTAGGATTCTGGATTGTACAGTATTTGAAACCCCAAGAAAATTTCTCCAGTAGTTTCTGCGTGGATCGCAGTCAAAACAGACGGTTAGACAATATCAAAACCAACGATTTCTTTTCTGCGGGTTATTTATCAACGCTGCAAGATATTAATTGAACAAAACTTTTACATTTAGTATTTTATTACTTGTATAAATATATCGATTATGGTAGTTTAAACTGAAATGTGAATTTAATTCCTTGGATTCCCGCCAGAGCTTTTTCTAGGAAATTTGTTTCTGTTTTGTCCCTACCATAAGCTAGTATTAACTGTAGTTACACTTTGTGTTGGCAGCGCACTAGACAAGATCATCGTGCAAGGCTATAAGGCACTGCAGCTGCAGTACTTCTTCACGGCGGGTCCCGACGAGGTCAAGGCGTGGACCATACAGGTGAGACTCCCTAACTACTAGTTGACTCAGTTTTAATTTCTGATGTTGGTATCAATCCCTTACGATGCCATGTCATTGGTTAAACACGCAACAGTTATATCAAATACTATCAACAACAGTGCAAGACGCCTTCAGTCTTAACAATGTTCAGCTTGCACTTTAGCTGCCTATAATGCCCGTTTTGTTATTCACCAAAATAGCTAGTGCATACTCAAATAAAGGGCACAATGTTAATTATTTTCCCACAACTTTTGCCACACTTTTCATGTGGATGAATAATATGTGGAAATGACAACTGCAAGGGCATTAATATGTCAATTACATAAGTAAATAATTACAGAAATGTATTGTCAAGAAATTCCTGTTGACCAACAGTCTGTGAGGCAATATCCTACATCACCTACCTCCCATTATGTTCTCCTGTTGCCAAAGTGCTAATCCTGAACATTTCTGTATCAATTGTATTTTTGTCTTTGCTGTGTGTTCGCGCCCCACATCCATCATCTAAAGGTAAATGGTGGCTCATTTACCTATCCTAATTTGATTCCTTTTCACTACTTAGTGCCTTCAATTTCATTGTTTACTCTCTCTCTCTCTCTCTATATATATATATAAACATATATAAGGTATTGATTAGTTGGAAACATTTCACTGAAACTCTTTCCAAGACAATGGTACATGATCCTTTTACATAAAATTAGGAACTCATTTCAACTGTCTGCTGTTACTGTGTGCAGCAGTGCATACAGATGTTAATATAGAAATGATGATGGTTGCACTGCATTTGTGTAAGAAAGTACTAATTTGAGGCAACTTCATTATTCCTACCAAAGGCCAGGCATTCGAGTGGTTGGCAGCAGACTGCAGTCCTCTCAGTTTTACTCTGCATTTGGCACCGAATCACATCTGAAGAGGAGAGCATAGCCTTGGGACTGGCAGATGTAGTTGAAGTTACAACCCAAGTTAATAAGTGTACAATTCATTACTTCAAGTGTCTCTTTTATGCTTGACACCATGTGGGAGGTGCTTCACTGTGTCAGCCATTATGAATACTTTCTGTGTGAACTAAATAAATACAGGAAACACATGTGATTAAAATATTTACTAAAAGTGGGAGGAAATTTTGTGGTTAGATAAACCGAAGGATATAACAGTAGGTGGGAGTTTGAAACTGTTGGTTTGCAGGCTCTAGATGAGGTTTGTCAAAAATATTATTCAATGACACATTCTCTTGTAGGTAAGTATGAACCAAGCAACATACTGTTTACACCTTGCATCTACACTAATATTATAAACTCTCTCTCTCTCTTTCTGTTTGTTACATTCTCATGACAAAATGACTTAACCAAGATTACTGAATATTGCCAAAGAATTATGTGTATCGTTAGGAAAAGGGGGAGGGGGGTAAGTAGTATATTTTGTCATGTTATTTTGAAAGCTGAAAGGCGACAAATGGACGAATGTCGTGTGTGAGTCTCTGCAATATTTTATCTTTCGCTCAGGCTTTGCTTCTCTCGCAGTCAGTTTGTGCATAATCTGTTCATAAATTTCATATAGAGAGACAATTTATTACAAATCACATATGTGAATTTGGGCTGCACCAGACCATTATTTTGTGTTTACCTAAAAGTTCTAGGTCGACGTGTACAAAGTCGCAAGTAAGGGCTAGTTCGTATATAAATGCATTATTAACATTTGCATTTACAGTGCAGCAAGATTATGATTTGCCAGTGAAGTTGTACACACATAAACATTAGTTTTAATGCGCCCTGGAAGTCATAACGTGTTTCGGTTTCCTCGTGTAGTCAGTATAAGGTATCGTGGTTGTGACGGGCGGCACGTCGCGAAGCTAGCAGCGCCCTCCCTGGGCCATTCTCATGCAAATGACAGGGAGAGAGGAGAGACGGCCAATTTCGATTCCGGTCGGAAGAGGGCTCTAATTTTGCCGAGCAGCCGGTCGCGAGTAATACGCCCACCATTTCAGCGACGCGGTCTACAAGACACGGGGCCAACCGGACGGAATAAAAAATAGAGGGCGTTGGGGCTGCGACCGCCGGCGCCAGAAATTTTTGTCCCGGGGAAATTTCTCCTTGGTACATAGGCTACGTGTGTGCGCGGGTCGCCGAATTTGCATGCGTAATGGCACGGACAGGACGGAGCGACGACCGAGGTAATGACGGCACGCGTGACCGCTCCCTCTCACACACTCGTACCGCGCCAGTCCTCACCTAAGGTTGGAATATCGCATACAAAAATCATAGTGACTTGATATACACCGCCTTAAAGCAAATCACGCCAATGTACTGTGTGTTACATAAGGCAATGCAGGACGAAAAAAAGTTTGAAATAAGCAGTTTCTAAAAAGGACGAAATTAATACGTAGTTACTTTGCTTCCCACATCTGTTTCTTTTAAGACTGGCTTCAAGCAAACTACTGGACGACTGGAGACTACGTAATTGAATGCCTGTCGGTGGTATCGAGACCATTTGGTGCCCACGTAGACCAGCAGTAGTGAAGGCTGCATGGATGAGTCGTCGTTAAGGTCGTGTGGAGGGCTGTTCTTCACTGCGATTGTCTCCAACCTTATTAGGTACGAGGGCGGTTTGAAAAGTTCTCGGAATCACCGCTAGATGTCAGTGCTAGAGCAACGAGGTTTCCGCGCAATAATCACACATCCTTTGTGAGTGAATACCTGGCGCGTCAGTGCTCTAGCTGCAGGAGTGTGGTAGTGACGACTCTTTGTTGTTGTTCCCGCGTAGTGATTTGTGACAATGGAAAAAAATGAGATTCGAGCAGTGATTAAATACTTTGTAAAGAAAGGTATGAAAGCAAAGGAAATTCATGCCGACTTTAGAAAACACTCGGGGACTCTGCTCCTTCATTTTCAACTGTTGCCAAGTGGACCAGCGAGTTTAAATTCGGTCGGGAGAGCTTGGTTCATGATCCACGTTGTGGACGGCCAAAAAGTGCTACGACACCAGAATTAATCGCAAAAGTGCATAAAATTTTCATGGAGGATCGTCGACTGAAAGTGCGGGAGATTGCTGAAGCTGTAGGGATGTCTTCTAAACGAAGAATTGGGTATGAAAAAATTATCCGCAAGATGGGTGCCGCGGCTCTTGACACTGGACGATAAACGCACCAGATTGGAAATGTCCGAACAAAGTCTGGCCCGTTTTCAGAGCAACCAACAAGAGTTTTTGCGCCGGTTTGTGACTACAGATGAAACTTGGGTCCACTACTATACCCCAGAGACAAAACAGCAGTCAAAGCAGTGGAAACATGCTGATTCACCACCACCAAAGAAAGCAAAGGCAGTGCGTTCGGCCGGAAAGGTCATGGCCTCAGTTTTCTGGGATGCAAAAGGCATTCTGCTGATAGATTATCTTCCTACTGGCCAAACAATCACGGGGCAATACTATGCAAACCTCCTAGACCAATTACAGGAAAAGATACGCGAAACAAGGCCTGGTTTGGCAAGGAAAAACGTCATCTTTCATCAGGACAACGTTACGCCGCACAAAAGTGCTATTGCCATGACAAAACTTCATGAACTGAGGTACGAATTGTTGCCACATCCACCTTATTCACCTGATTTGGCACCATCAGACTTTCATCTATTCCCCAAGCTGAAAAATTTCCTCGGTGGACAGAGATTTTCTACAAGGGAAGAACTGACAGCCGAATTGGAGAGGTATTTTGCTGGCCTGGAGGAATCTCATTTTCGAGATGGGATCAAGGCATTGGAACATCGCTGGACCAAATGCATTAGTCTACAGGGAGAAAAATAAAAGCAGTTCCACTGAGGTAAGATACTTAATTCTAATACATTCCGAGAACTTTTCAAACTACCCTCGTATACCGGTAGTGATGGCTTGTATCTATCTATCCTGGCAACGCATTAGATATCTCGAGATCGACTAGTTTGCCCGAGTTTAAAGTTACAAGGACTTTATGACCATGGAGCATATATATAAACACAAGAGCTTTCTAAGCCCAACGACCTCCACACAGGGGGCATAAAAATATGCACAACGTCTAGTCGCAAATCTCTATTTAAGCACAGACTTGCCGAAGTAGAGGTAATTGGGGGCAAATACTTTGCCATTACATATGTAGCGTAAAGTACGAGTTGTGTCAGGAAAGTTTTTAAACATTTCTTGATGTCGATACGTCTTGATATTTGGTTCAGTACCGGTGGTCACTCCAGATAATAAAATGTAGGGATGCAGTTTGGAAACTATCGTCGACATTTGAAATCGAGATGCCCCATGAAAGTGCTGGGCGCAGCGGGACGCGTCGCCATTTTGGGTTCGTAACGTTGCGTCACTCGCCTACCGCTTTCGCGAAGGCGAATCATTAACAACGATTATGGTGAACAGTACGAGCCTGAAGTTGCAAATAAACGGAAATCAACAGAATGTTGGCCTAAACATGTCAAAAATTTAAGTCCAAATTCAGAAATCTTACACCGTCGGATGATACCGTATATGTACGACTTGGGAGTTCTTAAGTACCGGTAGTCAACAATAACTCTAATCAACTAAGATAGTAATCCAGCTCAGACCTGGCAAGCGGGGGAACGCGGGCTCTAATTCCTCTTCGGCCTTCCAGATTTCCTTTTTCCGTGGTTTCCCGAAATCATTCCACGCGAATGCCGGGATGGTTCGTTCAAAAATACCGTGCCCAGATTCTTTCCCGTTCATTACCCTTAATCCTTTCCCGCCTTGATGAATTCGACGACGACAAGTCGGAAAACCCGATATAAAGAAAATGGAAATCTACTCATTATGCACCTAAAAAATATGGCCGCTCTCCGAAACAATCTAAAACCTTTTCCTGACATATATCACGTAACTAGCACCTCTCAGCGTGTTGTCCAGCGTTTGTACGGTGATGGAAGTGTCGTGGCTGGTATGCAGCTCAGCTCCGTTTGTGAACATCGTTTAGTGGCGTAAATGCAGATGAAACTATTCTAGTTCAGTGAATAAAACGGGGTTTTGCACGATTTAAATCAGGTAGATTAGAGGCCAGACAGAAGCGGAATCCTGTTATTCACGACTGTAATGAATCATACGGGACAGTTGTCTCCATACGTTATCATCGCTTCGCAAAGACGTTTTAGAGAGTTTTTTTCTTTTTTAAAAAAATAATTCCTATCGCACCACTTATGCGCTGGAGACAGTTTACAGTTGCATCACTAAATTTTGTTTTCATTATCTGAAGCAACTCCCTCAATTGTTTTTACGAATTCTGCACAAATCGTTGGTTATAGACGCCAAGAATATCGCCAGATGCAACCATAGCTCGTAGATCCAAGGACATGTAAAATGTACAAATAATTCTTCAGACCACTAACTTAATGAGAACAATTTTTTTTGCTTCCTATTTATTTTCTACACTTGTTCCATACATACTTGCTGCATTCAGTAACATGTTCGAGGTTTGTTCAAAAAGTAAGGTGACTTTTTGAATTTCGCAGGATACGTACAGTCGACTTTAGTTTTGGTACACTCGTCCCGCACATATCTTCACAGTTTCAACTACATAGCATTCTTTGCATTGTTCATGATAGGCATAACTGTTAGAAGTGTTTAGGCTAGTGTGCACGCCGATTTTGTGCTGTCAAAAAAAATGGCTCAAAGAGTTTGCATTAAATTTTGTATAAAAATGGAATTAAGTGCTCCAAAACACTTGAAATGTTGATAGTGGCATACGGTGAATCTACTTTGAGTAAAAAAAAATGTTTATGGTACAAGCTCTTCCAAAATGGCCGAGGAGATGTCAATGACGAACCTCGTTCTGGACGCCCCAGCACGTCAACAATTGATGAAAAAGTTGAAAAAGTGAAGAAAATGGTGTTGGAGAATCGTCGAATCACCTGCTGATGAAGTCGGCATTTCGGTTCACTCGTTGCCATGCATTCCCCCCCCCCCCCCCCCCCCGCCGGATGTTTTGGGCATGAGACGTGTGTCAGCGAAGTTTTTTCCGAAATCGCTGAATTTTGACCAGAAGAACCATCGCATGAGCATCGCTCTCGAGCTGTTGAATGACGTCACAGATATTCCTGATTTGCAGCACGTCAGGTTCGATCCAGTGTCAAGGTTTTGTTCACTGTTATCTTCGATTACCGCGGCGTAGTGCATCAGGAGTTTTTACCACAAGGTCTTACGGTCAATAAGGAGTATTACCTTGAAGTTATGCGCCATTTGCGAGAAGCAATACGAAAAAAACGTGGGAAAAGAATTCATGGCTTTTTCATCACGACAATGCACCTTCTCACTCATCGTTGCTTGTGAGTGATTCTATGGTCGAAAACAACACCACAATCATATCTCAGCCACCATATTCACCGGATTTGGCCCCCTGCGACTTTTTCCTGTTCCCAAAACTGAAGAAACCAATGAAAGGACGAAGATTTGCAACGATTGAGGAGATAAAGACTGCATCGCTGAAAGAGCTCAAGACTATATCAAGAAATGTTTATCAGAAGTGCTTTGAGGATTGGAAAAAATGTTGGCACAAGTGTATTATATCTGAGGAGAATTACTTTGAAAGGGACAACATAAATATTGATGAATAAATAAATATTTATACCTTACTTTTTGAACAAACCTCATATTTGTTAATACAGTGAAGTACCAAAAGTCATTGGATACCTCATAATTTCATGTGTTTTGCCTGGTGGTGCAGCATTGACTCAACAAGTTGTCAAAAAAACCCTGAAGAAATATTCATCCATCCCTATGGTCATCCATGATTGTAAAGAGATTCTAGTACAGGACATTCTGCATGACCTGACCTAGCAAACATGTGTCAGACATATTCGATTCATGTCTAGTGATCTAGGTGGCCAAATCATTTGTTGGAATTTTCCATGATGTTCCTCAAACCAGTAATGGATGATTTTGGTTCAGTGACATAGTGCTTGACATCCTGGACAAATCCATCATTGTTTGGAAATATGAAGACCATGTATGGCTGCAGATGGTCTCCCAGTAGTTGGTTCAGTTTTACCAGATGACTCAACCCATGCAATGTAAACACAAACCATATAAGGGTAGAGTCATTGCCAGCTTCCACTCTGTCTTCCTGACGACCTGGGTCCTTCATCTTGTGGGGTCTGCGCCACACTCAAACCCTACTGTTGGGTTTTACCAGTTGGAATCATGACTCATCTGGCCATGCAACCTTTTTCCACTCATCTGAGTAGACATGGTATGCCACAATGCTGGAAATTACATATTCACAGCACATTCTTGATACCATTGATCACGGAATGTTGAATTCACAAATAGTTTCTGAAATCGAAACCCACATGTGTCTAGCCCAAACTACCATTTCACATTTGGGATCTGTTAATTCATTTTGTGTGGCCATAATCACCACAGAAAAGCTTTCACATTACTCAAGAGAGTACAAATGAAAGCCTTGACAATACATGGCACATTTATAAATTTCTTCCACAGTGCTACTGCCATCTGGATAGCTCAGTTCATAAGTAATATGACTTCTACATACAGTCTAAAATTTTAAATTATAACACTCACTATCTCATACCATATATTTAAAATAGAGGCAGGTTTATCTTCCTATACCATAACTTTTGGCACTTCATATGAACTATGCAACTTAATTTTTCAAATAAAGAAAATAAGAATTCCTATCAGTAAATTTGAAATGTCATACAGTCAAGTTACTTTTTACAGCCCATTGAATGTATTATTATTCTTCCTTCAAGCTATTAAAAGATCAAGAAAATTAATGCAAAAATCAAAACTACTGCTAGATACAAGTAAATTGATAATTTTATAAATAATTCCATCAAAAACAATTGTTTTGGTGAATTTTGTTTTTATTTGATTCCCCAGATGCGTTTCGCCCCTGTGGTGTAGGACATCTTCAGTGGCTGTAAAGTGTTATTACATGTGTCGTCACAATAATTATCTACAGTACAACTCTTTATAAATATATGTACACACTATACTTGCAGATATAGTGGTATTACTCACATGTCAGTCTGGAACAGCACTTCACACTCTTTCACATCACTATTCATTGCAGTTCCATTTGAGCATTATATCACTAGTTGTTTTTTATGCTGCACTTGTTGTTGTAGTGAATATTTTCTGTTGATTTGCACATGTGTGTTATATACAGTTTGTTTTGTTTTACCAGATCCTTACAGTAGTGCCAACTTCGTGATTGTTGTTATTGTATCTGTGTTGTACATTATATTCAATTATCTCTTTGTTTTTGTGTTTGAGTTATTGCTTGTGATTATTGTGTGAGTGATTTGTTTTTAGTGTGTTGTATAGCATTTTGTTGGTTAAATTCGTGAATTCATTTATTATTGTTTTCCCCATTGCTATCAATTTGTGTATATACTAGTTTTCCTGAAATGTTAGCAGATGATTTTTGTGGTTGTTAATTTGTAATAATTGCGTGTCTGCCTTTTCATTGGTAGGAGGGTGGTTATATTCTAATAAATGTTCAGCAAATGTGGAATGATTTGTGCATGTTATTGCTCTGATATGCTCCTTATATGGATGTCTGTCCAATTGGCACTTTAATTGGTATATTCCTGCTTGTTAGTATAAGTCACTTTCAGTGTTGGAGTTTAGATGCTTGTGTAGTGTATTCCTTGTTTCTTGAATATGTTGCTGATTCTGTGTGTGTGTTTATTATTACAAGTAATTGTATACAATTGTTTCTTGGTTCAGTTCAGTGTGCTGGTGTATTGTGTCCTAGGTGGTATTTGTTTGTTTTTATTGTTTTTTATTTTGTTGTTGAGCTGTTCAATAAGTTTTTCGGAGTATCCATTATTGTTTGCTATTTGAATGATTGTGTTATATTCTCTGGTGTAGTCTTTCTTAGATAGGAGTATCATTGTTAGCCTGTTTGTCATCTGTCTGAGTGCTGTGTGTTTGTGATTGTTTGGATGTCTAGAACTGTTGTGTATTATAGTGTCAGTGTGTGGATTTTCTATATATGCTGAAGAAGTGTAATGCATGGGCGCCGGCAGGATTACTTTAAGGGAGGTGCATCTGTATCTTTTTTATATGACACTTATTACTTATAATTACTTACTTAAATAAGGATACTGAATTTATTGACAAGGTGTTGAACACAAATAAAAAAACTAACGGTTTATTATGATTATAAGGTGGGAAAAGAATTGCTTATTGAAGCTAGAAGTGTTGTGTATTATAGTGTCAGTGTGTAGATTTTCTATATATGCTGAAGAAGTGTAATGCATGGGCGCCGGCAGGATTACTGTAAGGGAGGTGCATCTGTATCTTTTTTATATAACACTTATTACTTATAATTATTACTTATACTTATAATTACTTACTTAAATAAGGATACTGAATTTATTGACAAGGTGTTGAACACAAATAAAAAACTAAAGGTTTATTATGATTATAAGGTGGGAAAAGAATTGCTTATTGAAGACTTGAAATGTAAATATCTTGGCATTACATGTGATAACAAGCTTAACTGGGCAGACCACATTGGACAGGTAGTAGGAAAAGGTTTCAAAATTCTGCACTTGTTGGAGAGAGTGGTGAGGGGATGTACTAAAGAGGTAAAGGAAATAGGTTATGAAACTTTGGTCAGACCATTGCTTGAAAATGGCAGTGTAGTATGGGACTCACATTTTGAGTATCAAATACAGGAGTTGGAGAAGGTGCAAAGAAGGGCTGCTAGATTTGTTTGTGGAAATTATCACAGAACACAATCAGTAACAGATATGATAAAAGAGCTGGAATGGGACTCATGGGAAGACAGGAGGAGGGTGAAGAGGGTCAGGGGAGTGTGCAAGACGTATATTGGTGATGAGCATGGAAAGATATTGGTGTAAGAATTAAAAGTAATGCATGGAAGAGAAAAGATGACCATGACCACAAGCTGGCACTCGATTTCAGGCACAAGGGTATGGGAAGATTCTCTTTTTTAGGTAAGGGTGTTAGGGATTGGAATGGGTTACCGAGAGAGATGATGAATAATTTGCCAAAAACGTTGAAAGAATTTAAAGTTAAAGTAGGTGGGTGCAGAAAAGGATGAAGATGGATGTTTAGGGAAATTGCCACCAGAGCGTGCACTCCATTGCAATTTCAATTAAATAATAATATTAAATCTGCACAACAACCTAGGTGCCTTAAGTTATTATTCAAAGAGTGAATTTAATAATAAAATTTTTGTTTCTTAATCTTTTTCTGTGTATTTTGTTTCAAAGCAGGGGGGTGCAAGTGCACCCCCTTCCACCCCCCTCCCGGCACCCATGGTGTAATGGGCTTTGTTTGGTTATTGTTATGTCATGGAAGTTGAGTGCGTTGTTTGTTTCTTTCTCTATGGTAAATTTTATGTTACTGTGGATGTTATTAATTTCTTCATGGAATATGCAAATATTATGTTGTGGTTCATCTATCAAGCAAATGACATCATCTACGTACCTGTGCTAGTAGAGTATGTTGTATTATTTGTTTCTGAATATATGGTGTTCTATACGATCCATAAAAATATTTGCCATGATGTCTTAAACCGGAGAGCCCATCGGTAAACCTTGATTTAGGGTATAGTATTTGTAGTATAGTATAGTATTCAATAGATTTGGAAATAGTTTTGTGATGTTACAAGGTGTAGTATTTCTGTTATCCCTTTGATGTGTGTATCTGGGACTGTGTTGTGTGTGGTAGCTTGTTTTGTATAATATTAATTGTTTCATTAGCCGGGGTGACAGAGAACATATTTACAACATCAAATGATAAGAGTGTGACTGTGTGAGGTATTGATATCATGTTTATTTTTTGTATAAACTGTGTTGTATTTCTGATGGTTCTGTCATTGTGGTATCTATATTTTTCACTGAGGAATTCATGTATGAATCTGCTTAGTTGGTATGATGGTGCTTTCCTGAAGTTTATTATTGGTTTTATTGGTATGTCATTTTTATTTATTTTTGTTAGCCTCTGAACTTTGGAGCCTTAGGATTTATTTGGGGAAAGTACTGTTTTTGCCAATCTGTTAGAATGTGATTGTTTTGAGGCACTTTTTTTAGGTTGTTGTGATATCTGGGTTTTGTGGGATTTGTTTTCAATTCTATTATTAGGTTGTCTGCTATAAACTGTTCTGTTTTCTCATTATATTCTATTTTTTGCATCAGTACTAGTGTGTTTCCTTTATCTGCCTTATTAATTATTATATAATTTTTCAGTTTGGTTTTTAATTATTTTTTTCAGTGTATTGTTTGTGTCTTTGTTGTGAGTGTACTTCAGTTTTGTATCAATTTGTCTTATCTCACTTGCTATTAGTTCTCTCGTTAGGCCACATTAAGTATGTATGTATGATTTTTCCTCCTGTTTGATTATATATTCGGATTCAGTGATGAAATGTTCAGTAAATTTGTTCTTACTTGTTGTATTTGTGTTGTGTTTTATACCATTCTGTAGTGTCTGTATTTCTGGTTCACTTAGTTGTATATTAGTCAAGTTGATGAGTTTTGGGTGAAAATTGTGGTTGGGTATGAGATGTTCATTTGATAAATCTATGTGCTGTTTTCGTTGATTATTTTTCAATACTTTGATTTTATTGCAGTGCTTTGATTTTATAGTGTCTACAATCGCTGCTGTGTGGTCTCCACTGTACTTGTGCCTTCCTTCCATTTGCTGAAACTTTCTGCGAAATATCTCTTCAAATTCGAAATCTGTGTCTCTTTATAATTGTTCCTAATTCCCCCTACAGTTTTGGCAGCTGGTTTACTGAATCCTCTAATATCCATCAGAACTTCTTCATGAGCACATATTCCTTTGGTTACTTGATACCCCACAAGGTTATCATCGGACTTTATTAGGAATACATCAAAAAACAAAACAAAAAATTATCCCATGGTGTTCTGCCCTACCACTTGTGTCAATCCTCCTTCCCTTAGTAGGGTATTTGCAAATATCTGTACCCTTGTGTTGTTAATCTTATTTCCTATCCAGTTTACACCTGGTAAATTTAAATCCCCACCAATAATGACCATTCCATTCTCACCTCTGAAATCTGAGTATGAATTTAATTTTTCCCCAGTACTATTGCCTGCACCTCCAACTATCACTACTCTTATTTTGTGGTCATCCTAACTTTTGCTTCAAGAAATGCAAGTTTGCCTTGACATTGACACTCATTTGCCAAACAGAAGTCTGCCAGTTAACATACTTCCAATTTTCATCATAGAACTGGAACTGCAAAATTAACTCCCCCCCACACCCACCCCTCCAAAAAAAAGGCTTACAAGTTAAACCAAATGACGTTTAAGGAAAATATTCCTCAAAACACCTTTAGAATAGCAAGAAATAGTAGGAAATTTTGAATAAATCCACTAACACAGATCAGCTGCCAACTGGTATTGCTGCATCAAACATGAACCTTTCAAAAATATGAAGTTCAAAGCTAACAGTTTTTTTTTTGCAATTTTGACACTTATGCGATGAATCTGTTGTGGAATTATCCCTAATGTTGTCAGATTTTAGTAAATTTTACTAAAGTGTGTGCTGAAAGATGTACAAGTTACTAAATAATTATTGAAACAAGTGTAAACAAATGAGATGTGGACATTACCTCTGACATGTTTTCTTTTTTTTTCTGAATCGCAGTAATTCTTCTTATTACCAAGTAACGAAAACTATAGAAGATTAATTACTGCTTTTTCATTGTTAATAAATGATTTTCATGTAAGTTTTTTCTTTCAGAAAGGGACAAAAGCTCCACAAGCTGCTGGGAAGATACATACTGACTTTGAGAAGGGGTTCATCATGGCAGAAGTCATGAAGTTTGATGACTTTAAAGAAGAAGGCTCTGAGTCGGCTGTAAAGGTACAGTATTGACAAAATTAATCTGCTAAGTATATTGAGTTATGCTGAACCAAAATACTTAATCATTTGAGCTTAACTTGTATATCTTGAAAACCTCTCAGGTGTCCAGCCGGATGGTGTTGTATAAACACAACGTTTTGACAGCTAGCTCTGCTGTCTTCATCAGGTTTCAGGTGTCTTCTAGCTGTCAAAAGCTGACTGTCACTGCCTAGACTGGCTTAGCCTCCTATCATCCTTCTCTGATAGTACTCTTCCACTTTCCAACTCCATGTGTGGTATTACATTAAGTGCTTTTACTTTTGAAGTTCATTATCTAGTAAGGTTTCAGTTTACATTTTATTTTGCAAAGTAATGCAGGCATTTAACAGCATCAATTTTAATGAATCAGCAAAAACCATCATGACCTATACTTCTCTTGGTATTCTCTGCACAAGCCATTAGAAATGTATCAGTGCAATGTGATGAAGTTTTGGTTGGCAAAACATAATATAGTTTCTATAATTATTAAGTTGTGCTGCAATAATCAACATAAAATGAATATGAAGTTTAGGAGAGATTTTGCAACACATTTAATTGAAGCATATCCATCAACTCAAGAACTAGTCATCCATCTAACACTCAGTCTTTTTATTATTATTAAATTTACAGCTGTTTGTTTGGTGAATTAATCCAAAATGCAAGATTGCTTTAAGATATTAGCAACAGAGCACAACATGAGAATGCATTCTATCATAATATAACCAGTCTGATATGGTAGAAAAAAATTCCAACCATGTGTAAAGAAATAATGTATAAAATTCCACCTACCTGTAGGCTCGGTTATTGCGTGTATGCCAAACTTGGTGCACTGTCATTATGCAGCATCTTTGATTTGGTAGCCACAATCCTGATTGGCAAGATTTGATGCTATGAAAATATCAACCACCTCAGTGATAACACTGTCCTGAAGCTTGTAAGTAATAATGTCATGTAACATCATACAGAAGGCTTTTTACTCATATTGATTAATAAGTTATTACACACACACTTGTGAAGATTGCAAGTTTGGACTTGGTTGCCACCAAAAGAACGTTGGAAAAGGTTCTGAAATGTTTTATGTTTTAAAATGAGAAGTTAGAAGCTGCTTCAAGACAACAAACACTTTTAATAGTCTTCAAATGTTTACTGTGACCACCACCTTACAATATGTCCGTGAATTTTTATATCAGCACTCCGTATTTCCAAGATGCAGGTTTCTGCATTTTTTAACATTTCCACCAGTTTTATAATGTTTTCGACCAGCAGCAGTTATTAACTGTATGAGATCACACACACTGTTCATTACAATGAAGTGACTGTCTTTTCTGTTTGCACCCCCTACTTTCACTGTACAGAACTATTTAATCAAGCCTGTTTAATGCTGAAACATTACCTCACTACATCCCACTCTAATTAATACATACTTCATGGTTTTTTTTTCGGAGCTGCACATCACATGTCTTGCCTCCTGGCAATCATGGCCAACCGAGCATGGTGGTGTAATGGTTAGCGTTCTCGCCTCACATTCGGGAAGATGGCGGTTCAAATCCTCGTCCGGGCATCCAGATTTGGGTTTTCCATGGTTTCCCAAATCACTCCAGGCAAATGCTGGGATGCTTCCTTCATAAAGGCCATGGCCGAATTCCTTCCCATTCCTTGCCCCCCATCCTTTCCTGTCTCTAAAGACCTCTCTGTTAAGAAACGCTATGCAATTTAAAAAATAAATAAAAATTGTGGCCACTAGTCCCCGACTCCCCCTCATTGGTTGAAGTTAGTCACGTCACTATCCAGGCACAGATATACTGCCTGTTTGCCCCTGTATACTTATAAGTTCCCTGAATGCCTCAGCATCCTTGTCGATTTGAAGTCAAAACCATGTCTGATTTCAAGGCTATGTTCCATTGCCACAGATTTCTCTTTCTGTCCAAACATTCCTGGGTTATTCCTTCTGAGATATCCCAGCAACAATACCATATACAATTTATTTATTTACTACTGATTGTGTTCCCTTGCAAACAAGCGTTAATTCTTCAGTTGGAATGAAAACATACATAGTTACAGCTTGTCAGAAATTTAACATAAACTAGGAATAAACCATTTTAAATTCTACTGAGTAGTATAAAGGTTTTGTACTCCCATGAAAATTAGAAAATTATTACAAAAACTTAACAATTTTAAGCACAAAAAAGTTTATAGTTCATTACTCATTTTGTTCCATAAAGAATTGTTTTATCTTGGACTTTAGGAGCTAAAGAGGTTAGAGATAGCAGTCAGTGTCTGGTAGAGGTAGAGTAAGTATTGGTAATAATCAGCATTAGAAATTGTGTTTTTACTGTAGTGCAATTTATTGACTAACATATTAGTGAAATTATTATTTCAAAGATAGTATCAGGGTATCTCACCACTGAGACCATTCCTATGTAGAATCAAATTATAATATAATTAAGGGTTTTTCCCATGTTCTTCTGTTATAGGCTGCTGGGAAATACAGACAGCAAGGAAGAAATTATGTTGTTGAGGATGGTGACATAATATTCTTCAAGTTTAATGCTGGTGCAGGTCTTAAAGATGCCAAGAAAAAGTGATATTCAAACCATTGTGACTGTGTTGCTGTTATATCTTTTATAATTACACCATTCTTCATTTTCCGAAACTTCCTCCAATGTTACCTACCATTATTTATTGTTTAGCAAGTGATTTGGAGGATTATTTGCTCTAATGTAAACTTCATTTTGTTTCTGAATTTATGCAGTAACACTGGATGTTTGGTTTTCTCCTTATTTAAACAAGAATGCAAAATACCTGCTGTGATTTTTTTTTTCTGTTTGAAGTAAAAAGTAATCCAGTTGATGTTAATAAAGTGTAATTTTCTGGAATTTTACACCCCTAAAATGTGAATGTTCAAATAATTTTATGTATCAGCTGTTTCCTTAACTTAAATATTTAAGTTCCCAGACTTAAATCAGTAAGTATACTTATTATATTCAAGATGTTTTTTACATAGAATTTGTTTTCCCAACAATACAATCACATGAACATTTTATAGCTAAATGTAAACAACTACTTGCATCTGCTGCTGATAGAGTTAACATCAAGAATTTAATTATGGTTAATTTTGGTTCTTATTTAAAACAATCATTGAATTGGGGAAGTAAATATTTGGAAAATGAAATGGAAAGATTTTGAATTATTGTTTACAATCTTCTTCATTGAAGTCCACACACCATGGGTCATATCAAGCGAGGTGGGGGGGGGGGGGGGCTGCTGCCCTTCTCCCCTAGAGTAAAACTTAAGTTGCCTTCAGTACGCTTCGATGAGTGAAAGAACACCGTGAGATATTGAGAAATAAAGTTATTGAAAAATTTTCTACAAATCTGAGACTAATTAATATTTACATACACTATTACTGAGTTACGATTATAATTCACTACATAGTAGGTCCTTAGATTAAGTGGTTGGATTACTATATTAATCAATAATAAAAATAGTTTCCTCAATTAGTTTTTAGTTTCATTTTGTAAGAAATCATCATGTTTCAGTGCCCCACCCCACTTTCCTCCAAACCAATATGCCCCCCCTCCCCAAGCTCAAATCTTGCCCCCCTCTAGTTCTGATCCTGTATACGCCCTTGCCACACACTTTTATTAAACTTTTTGTTTCTGACCACAAACCAACAACACTTTAATAGTCAGTATTATTGTGAAGGTTGCAGTTTCTGGTGGTACAGTTTGATTAACAGTATAAAACAAACTGTTTCTTATTATACTTTATTGCTTTACGGGCTATGCCGCGTCGTTTATTTGATTACCTTAGCTTTCGGCTAAGGTAATAAAATAAACGACGCGGCATAGCCCGTAAAGCAATAAAGTATGTACAAAGACAGCCGCAGAAGTCTTAAGAATCATGTTTCTTATTATGTTTCACCACCTACATGACATGAATAAGGTTATTGACTGAAATGGTGGAAAATGTGTTTGTCTTTTTCAGTGTTCATCTGACCCTCCTGTATTTGTCTGTGGTAGGTGATGGATTATTTTCTGTAACCTATCTTATTTTTAATAATTATCAATACACATGACTGTTTTGTGTGCACATTTGAATAAACCAACCTAGCTGGATGACTAGATCGAGCAACAGAAGGCACATAGATTGGAATGCACAACAAAGAGATTAGCTTTGGTGCTGAGCACCCCCTGCCACCCACAATTTTGTGAATTACAGAGTGTATATGTAGATAGATTTGATATTGCATATCCTGATTATAAGTAAGACATATATTCATCTATGAAATATTATTAAAGTGTTCTCAGTTAGTATTTCACAACTGTAAGAAGATGAAATCTAGACAGCAGAATTAATAACACTGTAGATCTTTTACTGTGTAAATGACAAAGAAAAGTAAATAGTAATTATCATGTTGAAAAATATCAATTAGTTTAATGGTTTCCAAGACAAACTATAGAAAATGAGAACAGACTGTTAGCATAGAAGAAAAAAGAAAATTAACAGTGAAAGGACGAGAAATAATGGGATCAAAGAAAACAAAACATTGAGATATTTCCTGGCTAATGTCAGAAAGAAGATGATGTAATGAGATTTGGTCAACTTAATGCAAAACGTTATCTTACTTAACCATTGTTATGATAGTTAACATAATATAAAAAAAATATTGCAAAAGCTATAAATATATATATATATATACCCGGTATATATATATATATTTTATTTTTTTTTAATTCAGGATAAGATGTATAAAAGTTGTGACATTTTCAATAGCTCATAGTGCCATTGTTCTCATCTCAGTACTGTTTGTTGTATCTTTTCAGTTGTACATTTATTTATATGAATTCATGTATCAAATACTGGAAATTAACCTATATAGAACTGTTATGGTTACATCAATATAACTACCTCGGTACCATACTTTATACCTGTAACCAGGTGATAGTGAAGACAATTTACAGTTTTCAGTACATTAATTGAACTTAAAAGCTTAATAATGTTTTAATATGAAAATTTCAACCAATAAATTATAAATCATAGCATTTCAAAGAAAGGGAACAAATCCAAAGCCAAACAATCATAAATTATGAAATTTTAGAATAAGTTAACATCATTTCAATATCTGAGATACCATCTAATAAATTTAAAAGAAGCCTGGAGAAAATAACCATTCACTTTCCACAAATGAAGGCAGAAGAGCCAGAACAGACACAAAAGAAACATGAACACTTTTTACAATATTTCGCTGTATAACCTTATTCAAGAGGTGAGACACGTGACAAGGGGGAAAATGTGTACACATCGAGACCATCACATGAATGATCCAAGAAGGAATGAGGATTGCAATGGTGGTGGGAGGACCAATGATAATTGTGTGAAAGTATAAGCTCTGTGATCACCAGTAGCAAAATAAAATAAATGTTCAAAAAATATATTTTTGATCTGTTAAAAAAAAAGGAAAAAATGTGATAGGGGCCCACTTCAAGCACCTGCCATGATGTTTTTCCTGATGTTTGTGTAAAACAACAGAGATTGTGGAATGGGGATATTTACTGGAACACTGATTAATATTCATTAATCAATGCCTATAGTCCAGCTGATTTTTTCATTTAATTTTCTAACCACAAAAATGTTGGTTTATTGCATGTAATGTTTTCTTTCATAATGCAAAGCACAACTAGCATATTTTACTACATTATCTACACTGAAGTTGTGTAAACTTGATTTGATAATAAGTTTTATGTACAATAGCATGAAAAAATATGGAGAAAGAAAAGAGTGAAGCTAAGAAGTTGGATCATAAGCCCATACAAGTAATTATAAACTGAAATTGCTATTAGACCTCACTAAAATATATAAATGCCCAGATCTAGAACAGAAGGAGAAAAATCAATCCATACCACATTTGGATGTGAAAGGGTTTTAGCCTCTTCCAACCAAATGCCAATTCTCCTTCACATGGTTGTACAGATAAGGCTCTGGCAATTGGAAGATTCCCGGAGTAAGGACTAACTCACTCATTGCCAATTGCCTCCTAAAGGAGAGCAGAAGAGTAGGGAGTGATCCAGGGCACCCTCTTGTCCTTGGGATTGTAAATGGCCCTTAAAGGCAGATTAATCAAAAATGATCAATGGAATTGAGTTGCAGAGGGCAACGGAAGCTACTGTATTAAAGACCTTAATAGTATCCCGAGGCCATGTAATCCTATGAAATTAGATACAGTATAATGGCTTCTTCCTGGGTAAAATAGTCTACCTGAGCAATTTTGTGAAAGATATAAACGAGTCGTGGTAAACTCGCTATTTAAGAACCATACACCTGGAAATATTTAGGTATGAACTGCATTATATCATGGTCAACATGGAATCAAGTTCTAGACTATAAACCATATCCAGGAGCAGACATAAACTCAGACCATAATCTGATAGTTATAAAGTGCAGACTGAAATTCAAGAGGGTAAAGAAGCATTACAAGCAGAACAGACTGGAAGTAAATAAATTGAAACAATCTAATACAAGAGAAACTTGCAGAAATGGAAGAGATTGGTCTAATAAGTAAATCTGAAAGGAGGACGAATGGAATGCATTGAAGAGATAAATAATGAAAGCGATAAAGAAACATTGGGCTTTAGGGAAAAAGACACCCGAAAACCTTGAAGCCAGATGAAATTTCGGGGCTGATGGATCAGAGGAACAAGGCGAGTTTTTAGCTTTGAATACCTTCATAATTTCCTGTGAATTTATTTCTAATTTTGTTGTTTCCTCATTTATACTTTTTGGAAGACTCTCCCCTGATTCATTCCCTCCTGTTATTATTATTTAAATTTTAGCAGTTAAGCGCGTAGAGGAGTGGTACATGAAAAGAAACTGTAAAGGACGCGTTATTGTGGGTAGCAATTCTTTATCACACACCAGTACGTAATACAATGTACATAAACATAGACCAGAGAGATTACAAGCAATACAAAGAATACTTTAACCTCTGTGCATTGCACTAATAATCTCTACACCTCCCATCACAGGACAATTGTTCCTAGTTGTCTCACTAAACCAGTCACTCAATATTAACAATTTTAATATCCTCGGTGACTTTGACTCCATTCTCATCTACATTTACAACAGTCTGAATACCTTCCCTTCCCCTCAGTTTTCTAATATAGCCATAGAAATTTCTGGATACATAATTCAGTATTCCTCTTGCACCTATAATAATCTTCATAAACCCATCCTTTACTTCTCTCTTTGCTCTTAATAATTGCTTGCTTAGTTGTTTTAGGTATTTCCTACTGCCTTCGTATCTCTTAACGCTGTTGTGTTCCCATCTCACTAACCTCTTTGACCTTCTCACCTCCCTATTGTTGTATGTAGATCTGTACTTCTCTTTATTTTCTGCTTTTGAATAAACGTTTCCTCACCCTTGTTTACTATCTCCTTAAAATCTTCCCATTATGCCATCCTTCCATTTGCTGAACCTTTCCCTGAAATATCTCTTCAATTCTAAAGTGCCTTTATAGGGGCTGGTGTAGATAATATTACTATAGCTTTATTAAAGACTATGTGATACGATATTGTACCTTACCTTGAAATTTTATTTAAAATGAGTTTGCTGCTTACCAGACGATTAGAAAAGAGTGATAGTAGTACCGGTTCATAAAGGAGTGTTACAAATAGGGTTGAAAATTACAGGCCAATTAGTTATACATCAGTGATAGGCAAAATGATGGACAGATTGGTGTGCAACTATATCCGGAATGTCTTTGAGGAAAGTAACTGTTTTTCAGATGGACAACATGGCTTTAGGCAAGGATATTCATGTGAATCTCAGATGGTAGTATACATGCAAGATATTTCGGATGAATTG
Organism: Vandiemenella viatica; assembly: GCA_031002005.1. Classification (NCBI taxonomy): domain Eukaryota; kingdom Metazoa; phylum Arthropoda; class Insecta; order Orthoptera; family Morabidae; genus Vandiemenella; species Vandiemenella viatica. The sequence continues at coordinate 96,206,477 of JARYHS010013630.1, read as the reverse complement.
GACAAGGGAGGCCAAGTTGATAGTGTGGCACCAGATTTTTCTAAGGCATTTGACAGAGTGATCCTCAAAATGGTTTTAAATAAACTGAAATCTATTGGATTGGATGAAAAAGTTTCTTGCTGGGTAGAGGAATTCTTAAAAGCTAGAAAGCAAAGCGTTAAGAGTAGGAAATACATTATCAAAAGAGGAGGATGTAAATATGGGAGTGCTACAGGGTAGTGTATTGGAACAGTTAATGTTCATTATTCTAATGAATGACTGTTGATGGGATACAATCAGAAACCAGGTATTTTGCAGATGATATAATGGTATATAATAGGATCAAAATGGGTGAGGACTGTGAACAGCTGCCGGGTGACCTGGATACAATATCTAAATGGGTAGGTCACCATGGATTGAAGATAAATGCCAAGAAGAGTTAGCTTATAAGGTACACAGATAAAAATACTAAATGTTGATTATGATTATAGGGTTGGGTCAGAATTGCTTGTTGAAAGCTTGAAGTGTAAATATCTTGATAACAAACTCAATTGGGAAGGTGGTAGGAAAAGGTTCCAAAATCCTTCATTTACTGGAGAAGGTGATGAGAGGATTTGACAGAGAAGTTAGTGAGTTTGGTTACAACTTTGGTGAGATCATTGGTTGAAATATGGTGGTGTAGTTTGGAACCATCATTTTGGTTATCAAATACAGGAGTTGGAAGGTGTATAAAGAAGAGCAGCTAGATTTTTTTGTAGAAATTATCACAGGATCCAGTAGGTAACTGATATGATAAAGGTGCTGGATTGGGGTTTATTGGAGGGAAGGAGGAGGGTGAAGAGAGTGCTGGCATATGTTGGTGATGGGGCTTGGAGGGATATTGGTCAAGGAATTAGGAATAGTGCATGAAAGGGGAAAGGAAACCATGACCACAAGCCTGCACTCGATTTCATGCATAAGGGAGTGGGAATATTTTCTTTTGTTGGTAAGGTTTCAGGGATTGGAATGAATTGCCAAGTGTGGTGATGAATAATTTACCAAAAACACTTAAAAATTATAATTTGTAAATTGGAAATGTAAATGGGGGAGGAATTTAACATTCCAATTATAAAAGAAAATTTAAAAATATATATAGGAAAAGGGCTAATTAGCTGACTAGGGGAACTGCCACCAGAGTATTAACTCCATCGCAATTAATAATAAAAGGGCACAAAAATGCTCACGATGAAGCAGGAAGAGAATAGAAAATTAAGAAATCAAATAATCGGGAAATGCAAACAAGCAAAAGAAAAATGGCTGCGAGAAAAGTGTGAAGAAAAGGAAATGGTCGTTGGTAAACTAGATGCAACATGTAGGAAGAAGAAACCAAATTTTGGAGAAATGAAGAAAATATGTATATACTTTAAAGTTGCCCATTGGAAACCTCTTTTAAACTCAGAAGATAGAGCTAACCGATGGAAGGAATACATTGAGAAATTGTATGATGGGAATGACTTGAACATCAGCGTAATGGAAAAGCAAGACAATGTCGACATTGATGACTTGGGAGATTCTGTTTTGATGACAGAATTTGATAGAGCTTTGATTGACTTGAAATCAAATAAGGCAGTTGGAATTGATGAGATTCAAGCAGAACTTCTGAAATCCTTTATTCAAACTGACATCAAACAGTTACGAAACAGGAGGGATTCTAGTTGAATTTAATAAGAGTATCATCTTCACACTTATGAAGAAATATTGCACCATAAGTCTAACATCACATGCTTCAAAATTACTGACCAGGATAATTTTTTTAATTTAATTTAATTGCAATGGAGCACAGGCTCCGGTGGCAATTTCCCTACACACCCATCTTCCCCCTATCCTGCACCCACCTACATTTACCCTCTACAAATTTTATCTTTAAATTCCTTCAAAGTTTTCGGTAAATTATTCATCATTTCTCTTGGTAACTCATTCCAATCCCTGACACCCTTACCTAAAAACGAGAATCTTCCCACACCCTTGTGCCTGAAATCGAGTGCCAGCTTGTGGTCATGGTCATCTTTTCCCTTCCATGCACTACTTTTCATACCTATTGCAATATCTTTCCATGCCTCATCACCAGTATATGCCCTGTACACTCCCATGACCCTCCTCATCCTCCTCCTGTCTTGCAATGAATCCCATTCCAGCTCCTTTATCATATCCGTCACTGATTGCATTCTGCGATAATTTCCAGAAACAAATCTAGCAGCCCTTCTTTGCACCCTCTCCAACTCCCGTATTTGATACGTAAAATGAGGGTCCCATACTACACTACCATATTCGAGCAATGGTCTGACCAAAGTTTTGTAACCCAATTCCTTGACTTCTCTCGTACATCCCCTCATCACTCTCTCCAACAAGTGCAGAACTTTGAAACCGTTTCCTACCACCTGTTCTATGTGTCCTGCCCAGTTAAGTTACACAGAAGAATAGAAAGGATAGTAGGTGAAGATCAGTTTGGGTTTAAGAAAAACTGCAGTACAAAAGAAGCAATTCTGGCTTTAAGATTAATACTCACAGGGTGGATCAAGAAAAACAAAGATACTTTTATGGCATTTGTTGATTTAGATAAGCCTTTGATAATGTTAAGTGAGACAATATGTTCAAAATTATAAAGAAGTCGGGTGTAAAATATCGAGATAGAAGAATATAATCTGTATAAGAATGAAGTTGCTATAATAAAGAAGACAATCATGAGAGACATGCAACAGTTAAAAAGAGTGTGAGACAAGGTAGTAATGTATCCCCATTAATATTAAACAAAAGGGGTGAAATGTAGCAGAAATAATATATTAAACATAAAAATAGGTTTGGATGCGATGGGAGACTTAAGGAAATTCTGCTGCTTAGGAAGTGAAATTTAAAAAATGGCCAAAGCAGGAATGATGTTAAAAGCAGAATAGCACTTGCAAAAAAAGCCTTCATGAAAAAGATAAAACTTTTAATTTAAAACATTGATCTAGGAACTTTTTAAAACTATATGTGTGGAGCACAGTGCTTTTGGTATGGAAGCATGGATGTACCAAAAATAAGGAAAAGTGAAGCATTTGAAATGTGGTGGTTTAGGAGGCTGAAAATTAAGTGAACAGATAAAGTACAAAATGAAGGAGTTTTGAAATTGATGTGCGAGGAAAAAAGTTTGTGGAAGAGTCTTAAAGAAAGAAGGGATAGGATGGTTGGTCATATTTTGAAACATAATTGTAACTGGAGGGAGCTGTTGAAGATAAGAACTGTAGAGGAAAACAGAGACTATAATACCTGAAGCAGGTAATTGAGAGAGTGAGCTGTAAGAGGTATGTTGAGATGAAGAGGTTAGCTCAAGGTAGGAAGGGATTGAGGATTCCATCAAACCAGGGAGAGATTGATGACAGAAAAAGGACCACCTTTTCAGTGGATTTAAAAAAAAAAATAAAAAAACTGGAGGTAGATAGTAGTCATAGCAACTACTGCAAGTGTTAAGGGATCACATCTTTTTTTAGCCATAGAAACAACTTAACACTTTGTTCAGGTGCACAAGAGAAACTATTACTATGTACTTAACTGCTAAACATTTTATTTTGATTCAAAGGGGAAACTAATAATCAGTACTTAACTGCTAAAACATGTTTCAGGGTATGTTTACAGAAGTAAAAAAGCCCAGGCTGATCAACTGCAGTATCACTGTGTTTCTCTGAGCATTCCCTCCCCCACACCAGTGGTTCTGCTGAGATCATAGTCTTCCAAGGATGCCTCTCACTTGGCTTTCTTTGTCACCTTGCTAACACCTCTTCACATTTCTAAGGAGATTTGCTTCAATCTTGCCTGTGTTCTGCTTCCACTTTTTTTACTATGTACTTTGACATTTTCATTTTGAAATTATCACAATTTTTCGAAATTTACTTTTATCATTCTGAAAATGGCCTTATATTATCTGCTGAAGTATATTCCATGCGAAACAATATTGTTTTGGTTCAAGTAAAATGACAAATGAGCGAGTTCTGCTGCTATCGCAACTTGGCATACACGTATTCGCTGTTTCATTACCTGACAAATCATGCCCCTTTCCTGCGACATGCAGGTGGGCAGGAGAAATTATGACTTATATAGTTGTTCCTTTCAAGCTTTCTCTAATGAATGCCATCTACCCCATTGCCTTCTGTTGCACAGTTTCTGAGTACTAGTTGTTCAGAATGGACAATTTTCATGTCACTCGTAACTCTGTGATAAACAGGACCAGCAGGCGGATTGTATTGGGCTTGGGTAGTCGAACAAAAGGGGAATGGGTGTCTCCCTGAAAATGTTATTTGGTTATCCAAGTGACCTCAGCATAATAGCATAGTGGGCATAAGCACACTGCACACTCACACAATTTTTGCATGTGTTTGTACTATAGAAATACGTAGTAGGCTGTGCCTGACTGACTGTATACAAAATAAGATAGAGTAACAGCCATTCTTTCTCTCGGCAGACTATTAGAATGGCTGTGGCTGTTGCTCCAACATCTATCTTAGTGTCCTATGTTATGAGGGGATGAGCATTCTGTTATTTGTAATTCTATTCTCAGCTGGTCTGCACTCTCCCTCAAACACACACTTCTTTCTCTGTTTATACATTGCATGCTCGGCCACTTTCAAATTTCTGGGTGGATAAAATACCCACCCAGAATTACCCATATGCATATTATCCACCAGCCCTGATCTAAAAGTAAGAGAAAGCAAAGGAACATTTTCAATACGTTAATGCATATACTATGAAAGCATCTTTGAATTTGATTATACCAGTATATCTAAAAGTATATGATACCGCAGTTAAAGATATCTGGAGGAAAAAAAATTCAATTATATGTAGCCCTAGAGAATGTGCAGCTAAGATATATTTTTGTAGTATGATAATTACTGCAATTACTATTTTAAGACTTTAAGACATGTATTGGAATTTCACTATTCTAGGTGTAAAATAGAGTTTCAGAAAAAACATAAGAAGCCCTGATAAGCAATATCACAAGAATAAATAACACTTGTAATCCAAATAATCTTGATGTTGCTTCAAGGAAAGAACGGATGTAGTGTCTTTAGCCAACATTTATATGCTTGGTGTGTGGCATAAGTTCACTTATCTTTTATTCTACCAGTAATGCAAGGAGTTTGAAGAAGAAGAAATTCATTGTATCATGCCTCATTTTGACTTTCACTACTGTCCTGCAGACTCAGAAACATCAAATTATGACAAGCAAGTTTCCCCAACTGTTATCCTTTTGTTTTAATAACTTTGTGATATGTTATATGATATATTTTTGGACAAAGGAGAGGGAGCAGCAGTGCAGCTGTACAATGTGATTTTCTCTTAAGATTATAGAGTGTACTGCAAAGACAGAGGAGCAATTGGTGTAAGATTATTCATACTGGTTAACAAAGACTACTATAGTTCTCTAGAGTTCATAGATTTTGACCATGTGTTACTGGGGGCAGATTTTGGGGTGATAAAAAGAAAAAAAAAATCAGGCTATTGGCTGCTTGCCATAGTGCAGTGTTTCTCAAACTTTTAGCTCCACGTACCCCTTTAAAATTTCCCATACAATGGTGAACCCCCTTAGCAAAAAACTGTGACAACCTTTTTTTTTTTTTAAGCTCCGCTACTGGCAACAATGAGTGATATTCACCATTGTGTGTGTTATACGCTTGAGCTAGCCTGTCCTCCATTACATAAATCTTGTCGCAAAACCCCTACGATCAACTATCGTAGTGGAAGAATGAACTCTGGAGATGAGATTCTTGGAGAGAAACTAAATTCAGAGTTCAGAGGTGAGCATAGAATGGTTTTTATTGGAGGGGATTTAAATTTACCAGGTGTCAACTGGGTAGGAAATAAGATAAATAACACAAAGGAACAGCAATTAGCAAATACCTTAGTAAGGAAAGGAGGTTTTACACAAGTGGTAGCGCAAAATATGAATGGACCAAATTTGTTGAATATGTTTGTAATAAAGCCTAAAGAAAATCTTGTAGTGTGTCAGGTAACTGAAGGAACAAGTGATCACAATGCAGTAATGATGGATATTAGGGGATTCAGTAAACCATTGGCCAAAATAGAAGGGGAAATAGGTATAATTAAAAAAAGGGTACAAACTTTAGAGTTTAAGAGATATTTCAGGAAAAGGTTCAGGAAATGGAAGGATGGCACAAGTACAGTGAAGGCAAAATGGGAAGAGTTTAGGGAGATAATAAAAAAGGGCGAGGAAACACTTATTCCCAAGCAGACAAAAAAAAAAGCCATACTACAATAGGGAGGTGACTAAGTCAAAGAGGCTACTGTCATGGGAACACAACAGAGTCAAGAAACACGAAGGCAGTAGGGAATACTTAAAACAACTAAACAAGCAATTAATAAGAGCAAAGAGAGAAGCAAATGACGGGTTTATGAAGAATATTATAGGTGCAGGAGGATGACTGAATGATACATCTAGAAATTTCTAAGGCTATATTAGAAAACTGAGGGGAAGGGAAGGTATTCAGACTGTTATAGATAGGAACGGACTTGAAGTCACTGAGGGTTTTAAAATTGCAGAGATATTGAGTGATTTGTTTTGTGAGACAACTAGGGACAATCATCCTGTGATGAGAGAGAATAAATCAGAGGGAAGTCTCCCTAAGTGTATAAATGAGAAAACTACAAAATTTGAAATAGATTTTCAGAAAATTATGAAGGAACCCAGAAAAAAAAAGAAGATAAAAAAAAGGAAAGGGGCTGGTGTAGACAATATTATTACACATGTATTTAAGATTGCAGGCTACAATATTGTACCTTGCCTTGACATTTTATTTAAAATAAATATGGAATCTTGCTGCTTACCAGAGGATTGGTAGTTGTACTGGTTCATGAAGGTGGAGTTACAAATAGGGTTGAAAATTGCAGGCCAGGTTTGACATCAGTGATAGGCAAAATAATGGCTTGCGAAATGATTCTCGACCTATTCTCAGATCACAAACATGAGCAGCTCGTAACTGAACCAACGCGATGCCTCAACGGAAACGAAAATATTCAGATATAATCGTTACAAATAGGCCTGAATTATTCACGGATATTTCTACCACCGCAGGAATAAGTGATCAAAAAGCTGTAATTGCTACAGTTAAACTAACAACCACGCGCAAAAAGAGAAATGAGAGGATCGTTACATATTCGAAAAGGCTTCAAAAGAGTGTTTTAGAACGTATTTGAGGCATAATTACCATACCTTCTTTGTAGCAGGAGGCACCGTTGAAGAGAGGTGGCATCGATTCTTACGTATAGTCGGGGAAGGTATGAACTTGCATATACCGAAACGGACAATCAGGGAAGGGAACGATCCCCCATGGTACACACGGAAGATTTAAAAGGTTACTCAAAAAGCAAAGGAAGATACATGCACGATCAAAAAGGACGATGCATCGGACTGATTTAGATAAGTTAGAGGAGATAAAGGGAAATGTTAAGAATGCGATGTGTGATGCCTTTAATGACTTTCGTCCCAATTCTCTCTCTAAGAGTCTCACTGAAAACCCTAAGAAATTTTGGTCGTATGTAAAAAAAGTTAGTTGTAGTGGGAACAATAAGCCAGTTCTAATAAAAGACGGACGGGAAGTTGAAGACAGCCGCGATATAGCTACCGTATTTAACACCGAATTCAAAAATTCATTCACGTGTGAAAACATGGAAAACATCCCCACTTTACCACATCGTGTGGAATTAGAGATGGATCCGATAGAAATTGATAGCATAGGTATTGTAAAGCAATTAAAACTCCTGAAGTGGGGTAAGGCGCCGGGTCCCGATGGTATACGGGTAAAAGTATTTTCTGAATACGCGGAGGAAATTGAACCATTTCTGTCGGATATTCCGTAAATCTTTAGAAGAGAAAAAAGTACCTTCTAGCTCGAAATAGCCCAGGTGTTTCCCGTTTTCAAGAAAGGAGATCGTAGTTATCCTAGGAATTGTCGACCCATATCTCTAACATCTATCTGCAGCAGAATTCTGGAGCATGTCATATGCTCGAACTTCATGAAGTTTCTAGATGAGAACGAGTAACTTTTTTTTTTTTTTTTGTTGTTGTTTTTTTGTTGTTTTTTTATATTTTATTTTTTATTGGCTTTAGGATTTGATATACCATACAGCCAGCTTAATGTACATAAACACTCGTTTTGTTTCATTACATTACATTACATTACGTGTATATTACATGTGTTATTACATTAAATGTATATTTCTACATTTTTTATAAAGTCTCTAATAATGGTGTATATTTTCCTGTTGTTAGAAGCAAGTAGTCCGGTGATACTTGTTGTGAGCGGCTGTCCTGCTCTCACTAGCGAGTTGATGAATGATTGCTGCTGCTGTCGGTATAGGGGGCACCTGAAGAACATATGGTTGAGGTCTTGCGTTGACTGCCCGTCACATCGGCAGAGCGGTGTCTCTGCTACGTGTATGCGATATAGATGTTCCCGAAATGCACCATGGTTAAACCTCATACGAGTGATCAGTGCCGGATCTAGGGGGGGGTCAAACCGGGGCTCTTGCCCCGGGCGACAACCTCAGGGGGGGGCGCCAAAATCAGGTGTTGGTGGCATCTTTTTATAAGCGCCTGGGCGAAATATTCATGTGCTGCCAACCCTTTTTTTAGGTAAAGTGCCGTGGTACACTGACCGCGGCGGCAACTTGAAAGGACGGAAAATTCATTGTTCTGTGACAGAGTGGCCTTAAAACAAATTAATTCCGTCATTGTTAGCGGGAACTCGCGATATTCTTGGATTTATAAATTTTGCCATTTGATGTTCACATTCTTGCAGCTGCGTTCGAGTGATTAGCCCAGTTTTGTTTTAATACATACTTTTGTGCTGAACGAGTTTAAATATTTATTACTGGAAACGAACCATTAACAGGTAAGGAACAATCTATCCTTATCAAATATCTCAGCATTTCTCATCCTTTGTCAATCCGAGGACCAGTAAAATGTAAAAAAAAAAAAAAAAAAAAAAAAAAAAAAAAAAAAAAAAAAAAACTTGTATGGGCCATATTTCTTACCTCTGTGCATATTTATGAACAAACCTATCAATTTTACTAGCACATACCGCTGTTTCTCAACACATAAACCTACAATAAAGCATTCATGAACGTCGCTCTCCGAAAACATGTTTAGGAATAGGCTGTTAAGCAGCCATCCTGAAAATACCACTTTTTTGATGGTTGTTGAAATATTAATTGTTTTTAGAAAGTTTGGATTACTAGCTTATTCTCGCTTACAATCTTCTGGTGGACGAGGACGATATCCAATTTTTTTTTTTGGTTAGTCTGTTTGGACTTGTACCAAAACTTTTGCTTCTTCGTTGGATTCACTACACGGTAGGAAATAATGAAAAAATGTACAAAAACCAACTTAAAGGTAGTAGCCAACAAGATGGTCGACAAACACCTTGCCCTATTGAATTATTTACCTGAAGTTGTCAAAGCAATGGAGGAAATTGAAGAATCTTCTCCGGCTGCAGAATGGAAGTATGAATCCGCTCATCTCTTACATGATGCATTGGATTTTAAATTTATCCTCAAATTAACAATTTGGGCTAACCTTCTTCTAGAAATTAATAGAGTAAAACGTGGAAATACAAAAGGAGGACATAATCCTTTCGCGATCTGTATCACTAATGAAGGGCTTATTAAGATATTGTAAGAAATGCGACTAAGGCCGACAGAATATTGGATCAAAGAAGCTACACCTGTAGCTAGGGTTGCCAACTTTCTTTACAAGAAATAAAGTATATTCAGGTCTATGAAGGTTATTAAACAGTATTTTAGAAAAACGAACAGTATTTTATTTATTTATTGTTTTAAAACATATTTTTTAGAGCTTGTCGCACAACTTACTAATTTACAATCTTTTTAAAAACTCCATATGCCTCATCACAATTAATATCGAAATTAAATAAATGAGGAGCTTGTTTTTTATTAATTTGACAGATGCTCTATTTCTATCATCCCGCCACTTAGCATTCATTACTGAAAAAAACTATTTCAGTAAATGCTGAGGTGGCGGAACAGAAAGTAGATATGAGACAATTTTAGTGATGTTTTTAAATTCTTCTGAAGTGGTTTACTAATAAATGGCTCCATTTTTGGCTAGCACTCATTTCAAGAAAATCTTTGTCTCTGATATTTTTTCATAAATTACTTTAAAATTTGTTAATTCTGAATATAAATCATCCATACCAATATTGAGTCTATATAAATTTAGATTATCTATAATTTTCTCAAAATGATCAAATGTGACCGCAGACTTCAATGACAAACAGCTATATTAAGAAAGCCAATTAGTCTGATTGAAATCGAACCATTCTTCTAAATACAAATTGCTTTTTCAATAAAAAGTATAAAGTTATTTATAGTTTCTATTAAAAACTTCTTGGAAGACTGTCTAATAGTATTTAAAACTTTTTTTGTTTCATGGCCAAAATACTTATCATTTTTTCTTTTAATTAGCTCAGTCTTAAACCAGTCATAATGTTATAAACATCTAAAATAGTTACATTATTTCCTTCTAATTTTTAAATTGTTTTATTGAAAACATTTAATATATGACTAGCATACAGAAGGTAACTATAAATTACTTTATTTTTAACATTATCATCTAACTTTAATAAATTTTGAATAACCATTGGACAGTCAACATCCAAATCAACAAAGTAATTACAAATTGGTGTCCAATTAAGCAAAATTGTATCAATCGCTGGTAGAAGAGATAGCCAACGAGTTTCTATGTGTCGTTTTATTTCATGAAACTCTCCTTCAGCAAGTGCTACAAATCTTTTTAATTCTTCTCTTCTGCATGCCGACACAGAAAAATGGCTATAGATTTTTAATACAATGTTCTCAATGTCATAACTTAAACAATTCATAGCATGTTTTACTGAATTGTGCACAATATGGGCATGACAATTTCCTTTTATTAAGTCTGGCACAACCTCTAAGATGTTTGTATATAATGAATGATTATGTCCAAAATTTGCATTTGTATTGTCAGCGCTAAAACCAGATAATTGATTGAAATGAAGTTCTAAAGACTCTAAGGAGTTTTTAATGGCTGAAAACATCCCATTGGCTGATTCATCTGGATTTTCATAAAAATCAATTAATTTTTGTTGTAGGCTATTCCACTTTTAGGGGTAAAATATTGGACTACCAGAGGAAACAATTTGATATTTTTTTTATTGGAGGCATCAGTTTGTAGACAGTAAAATACATTGTCTTTATTTAACTGGTCAATAACAGACTGCAAGGAATGCGGGGCCAAGAACTTCGGTCACTAATGCCTCCATTTTTGTCCTAGCCAATCGTAAGTTAGTGGCTGTTTTGGAATCAGCATAGATAATCTTATTTAATTTGATACTACAGTCCTGCTTATTGTACGATAAATTATGCTTGACAGTATGGTATGTCATCGCTAACTCGGCCGCTGTTAACTTGGTATCTTCATTAGAAAGGGGACACAAGCCTGATGTAGAAGCAGAAGTTTTAGGAAAAAACTTTTTAACAATCCACTAGATTTTCTCATTTCCATTTTTGCTTGATGTTTTTTGCTGGTCAAGTGTTGTTTAACCTAAAAAAACGGAAACGAAATATGTTATGTAAAATAGTTACCTAAAAATATGTAATAATTTAAGCATATCAAAAATAGATAAGTGGAAATCTAGCAAGACGCAAACGAAAGTATCAAACCTGCCCAACACCTGCGTGAGAAATAGTAAATGTTAAAGCACATATTTTGCATTTAGCATTAAATTTGCACAGTGGACCACTCGTTAACCAGTCATATTGGCATTCCCATTCGTGCTTATATTTTTGTTTTACTTTCTATAGTTTGGCTTTCTTACTTGGCGTTGTAGGAGTAGTATCAGTAGTATTACTTTCCATCTTTTGTACACTAAGCTTATCACTACAAAGTCCACACAAACAACGGTTATATTCTGAGAACGTAACGTAGTAGTAACAGTAACGTACACACCACACTCGCACGTCTGTCAGTGAGTGGAATGACAGTCTTGAATATTTGCCACTGACAGATTCGTTCAGAAACTAAGTGTGATTTGTTTGTGGCTGCACTGCACTGAGCAGTGAGCGCCCTCTGACTAAATAAAAACAATTTGTGAGCGTCTAAGGGTAACACATAATAATGTGTCTGCATTTTGATGCTGAAAACAGTATTTTGTATACTTTATTTTTGTTAAACAGTAAAAAGTATAATTTAATGAAAAACAGTATAATACTGTTTAAAACAGTATAGTTGGCAACCCTACCTGTAGCACAAAAATTGTGAACCGTTGCAATACTCAAAAGTAAACGAATTTCCAAACGAAAGAGGCAACACGACGAAATCTGCGATGACGAATCAAGAGCATTAGACCCCACACAGTTGTTTTCCAAAGATATAAAAGTTGTATTCGACAGAATTTTAACAGAAATAGGAATAAGGGTAGAAAGTACAATAAAATTAAATGAAAACTTTGCCTTCATTGGTTGCCACACGTTAGTAAATATGTCCACAGAAGATCTCCAAAAAAAAAAAAAAAAAAAAAAAAAAAATGAGCCGTTCTAGCAAGCAGATACTCCAAGGACTTAAACGCAATTGATTTTTGTTAAGAACTTGCCGTGTTTAAACAACAAGCTCCATTTTTAATTGGAATCGATGAAACAACTAGTCCATTCCAATTGTTGCAACACATGTGTAAAAATGACTTGAAGGAAGCCTTTCCTAATATAGTTATAGCTCTGAGAATATACTGCACGTTACCAACGACGTCCACAAGCTGCCAGCGAAGTTTTAGTAAACTAAAAATCATAAAATCCTACCTGAGATCAACAATGAGCCAGGAACGTCTTTCTAACCTCACGATTTTATCAATCGAAAATAGAACAGCTTATGAGACGAATTATGATGAAGTTATAGACTCTTTCGCGGAAATGAAAGCTCGACGAGTGAAGTTGTAGGAACATTTAGTGCAAATTTTGCAAGGGCCTGCTAAGGACTGGCTCGTGCGTTACATATTATGTTTATGTGTATTATATATAATGCAAGCAAATAAAATGTCTTTTGTCTTTTTTTATCACGTTAGTTTAATAGTACCAAACTGAGTGTGGTGTTTTAATTAGGGGAGGGAGGGGGGGGGGGGGCGCAGCGTTAAGTTTTTGCCCCCGGTTCGAAAAAATCCTAGATCTGCCACTGCGAGTGATGGATGTTATGAAGTTGCGTTGCGTGTTCCAATTTGTAAACCAAGGTCGACGAGGTTGTTGTGGCTGTATCTTTGCGTATTGCCGTCCTTTGAGTCTCTTTGTTTCCTCCCAGAACATGGCCCATTGTTGATGTGTGTGATTGGATATTGCTGCATGGTAAATCTTTGCTGTTGAATGGAGGGATGAGAACTTGGCCCGAATTACATGCTTCCTTGGCTAACTGATCTGCATGTTCATTAAATATTATACCAGTATGGGCCGGGATCCATATATAGTTCACAGAGGAACCCGCTTGCGCAAGTTCATAGGTTTTCTGTATTATGCTAATGTGGTATACATTGGAGCGGTGTAGGATGGCCGGAGTTGTTAAAGTACGGAGTACACTGAGAGAGTCCGCTAAGATTAAGACGTTTCGCCGAGGAAACTCTCTCGCATATGAAAGAGCTTGAATAATAGCGACCCGCTTCAGCTGAATAACTGGAAGATGATTTGGTAGCCTGAATTTTTGCTCGTGCTGCGTCTCAGGACAGTAGATGGCGCACCCTACTCCCTGAGAAGGTATCTTCGATCCATCAGTGTAGATATGGATTGAAGTTGACCAATGCTCTGTTAAATACGCCTGACAAAATTGCTGAATTGGCTGGCCGGATCTCGGGTGTGCCGGAATACAGCTTACCGACATTGGCCTCACGCATTCTTGGTAGGGAATGTCGTGTATTGTTGCTGCTTCCTGCAATGGCCGTTCGGGGAGGAAAGTTGTCAGAAGAACAAGGCTTTGTAGCAGTGGGTATCTTTGGTTGTAAGAGCGAGGTCCTTGTTCTTCCACCAGGTGCTGAAGGTTGGTGATTTGTTGGAGAGTAGTTGAATTTTTATCTTGTATTCGAGCTAATAAAAATTTGTTAGCTAGTAACTGGGTTCGGAATTTCAGGGTCATTTCTGCGGCTTCCAGGTAGAGGGCATTTATCGGTGTTGATTTCATAGCCCCCAGACAAGTGCGGAGACATTGATTCTGTATGCTCTCCACTTTATCTATGTTCCTTTTGTTGCCACTGAAATAGAACATGCTCCCGTATTCAATTTTAGATCGGATTATAGCACGGTACAATATTAGTAATATCGATGGGTGGGCTCCCCACCATACTCGTGTCAGGGTTCGTAAAAGTTGAGTCCTTGTTCTAGTTTAGGGATGAGTTGGTGAGCGTGTGCTGCCCAGGTTAATCGTGAATCGTAGACTAGGCCGAGGAATTTGACATTCGATTTGACCAGTACGCTGCATGTACCCAAAACTAGATTGTAGATCGGGGGTGCATTCTTCTTCTTGTAAATATTACAGCGGTGGATTTGCTAGTCGAGAATTCTAGTCCGTGTTGCTGGAGCCAGTGGGTAACTATGAGGATGGCTTGTTTAAAGATGAGCTTGGTTATCGCGATAGTAGCTGCAGAGGCGAATATACATACATCATCGACATATTGGATGATCTGCACCTCGGGGGGAAGAATTTTCTCCAGGTCCCGCACATATAGAGCGTACAATAGTGGGCTTAATACCGCTCCCTGCGGGAGTCCTTGCTGGGTAAGTCGTGGACCTAATAGCACGTGTTTATATCTGAAGAACAGCTTTCTTGTTCGTAGTAGTTGATAAATTACGGCTACAAAGTTTTGGGGGAGGCCTAGTGCTATGAGCTAATCAATCAGGATTGGTATTTGGACGTTGTCGTAAGCCGCGGCTATGTCCATGAACAACGCCGTAAGGTATTGGTTTTCCAAAAAGGTTGACTGAATCGCCGTAACTAGGATGCTGTGGTTGTCATAGGTACTCCTTCCTTTGGGGCACCCGTATTGTGTGGTGGGTAACAGGGATTGAGCTTCCAGCCACCATTCTAGTCTGTTTTTCATCATCCTTTCCACGGTTTTGCCTATGCAGGAGGATAAGGCTACAGGACGATACGATGTAACAACTCCTGGAACTTTTCCAGGTTTAAATACCGGGACTATTATCTGAGTCTTCCAAGTTTCTGGTATCAGCTTTCTTAACCATAGATTATTAATGATGTTTAGTAAGAGGTTTAGGGCTTCTTCAGGTAAATGCTGTAGCATGGGATATCTTATGTCATCTGTGCCTGGTGAGGTATTGCTGGAGTTCTTGAGGGCTGCTCGAAGTTCGTTAAGGGTGAAACGAGTGCACAGAAAATGGTTTGAGTCTTCTTCGGTGAAGTTATATGGAGGAGTGGCTGTAGAAGGAGGAGCAATTCTATCAGCAAAATCCTCCAGCCAAGTAGTATCATCGGAGCGTTCTTGCGGGCTATATTTTCTGTTGCGCAGGACTTTCATACGTTGCCATACCTCTTCTATTTTGGTCTGCCTGTTCAAGGAGGAGCAGAATTCTTGCCAAGACTGTCTTTTTGTCATTTTTAGGAACCGCTTAGTGCGGGCAGACACCTGCTGATACCGGAGAAAGGTGTCTTGGGATGGGTGGTTTCGGTATTCCCGCAGAGCAGCACGTCGGAGAGCGACATGCCTAGAACAGTCTGTGTTCCACCATACGGTTGGAGTACTCTTCTTCTGTACGCGGTTCTTCTTAAGAGGAATAGAGCTGAAGGCTGCGCGCTCCAGGGCTTCTATGAAGAGATTATAGTCGTCCATCGCTGAATCGCGGTGTTGAAAATTGCGTACCTCT
This sequence comes from Vandiemenella viatica, assembly GCA_031002005.1. Lineage (NCBI taxonomy): Eukaryota > Metazoa > Arthropoda > Insecta > Orthoptera > Morabidae > Vandiemenella > Vandiemenella viatica. Next base: position 96,190,562 of record JARYHS010013630.1, on the reverse strand, counting down.
TGCAGTATTGCCTCTGCATATAGTGTCCAATTAGCAGCGTTAATATTCCACTTGCTTGACGAGATTGGTTGAGGGCCGCTTGGAGAGGAGTGGTCGATGTCTATTATTACTGGGTAGTGGTTGGAGCCGAGTGAGTCTTTTGATGTAGACAAATGAGCAATGGTGGCTATGGACGGAGAACACAGTGTGATGTCTACTGCCGATGGACGGTGGTATAAAGAGGAACGAGTGTATGTGATCCGTCATTAAGGATAGATAGGCCGTACTCGTTACATATCTCTAAGACATTATGTCCTTGTCTATCAGTAAAGGCACATCCCTATGCAGTGCTGTGGGCACTAAGGTCTCCGCATATAAGTAGAGGTGGGTTTAGGAGATTTAAGAGTTTATTCCACGTCTCCTGTGATATGGTCCTGAGAGGCTTGCAATAGACGGAGACGCAAGTGTAGTGTAGTAGTTTTAATTCTTGCGGCGACAATTTGGATGTCATGATCTAACACCTCCGTAACGTTTACTGCTTTGAAGGGAAGTGTATTATGAATGAGGAGAGCTGCTCCTCCTTTTCCATCCATCCGGTCCGAACGGATTGTGGCGTAGTTCCTAAAGCACACTGTTGATGTTTCTCTAAACCACGTCTCGGAAATTGCTGCTATCTTTATATCTTTATGATGGAGCTCATATTCTAAACTTTCCTTGTTGGCGATGGCCGATCTAGCATGCCACTGTAGTATTCGAAAAGCCATTGAACCTATTTAACAGAGCAAATAATGACTCACGGATGGCAAGAGGGTTTCCGGTAAGTGTTGATTGGGGCGAAGTAATAATGGACATGATCAGTTGAAATATTTCTTTTATGAGGAAGTCAGTCCGTGTTGGAGTGTGAGTTGGGATATTGTGAGGGCTTGGTAGGTAAGGGTTATGAGTAATGGGAGAGATAGGTAACTGCTGGGGGATAAACAACCGTTGGTGAACCGGAGGGAAAGATGGGTTGGAAGGAGGTGCCTCCTGCGCATGCATGGGGTGCCCTCTGGGCAAAGAGACGTCGCCCTGAACCACTGGTTGCTGTACTGATGAAGAAGGTTGTTGCGTCTGCTGTGTTTGTTGTAATTGCTGGATTTGTGTACGAAAGATGTTTGTATGCTGTATCAACTGATGAGCGGTCGGACTTTGTGGATGTGGTGCCGATAAAGGCGGAAACTCTGTATGGCTGCTTACATTTGGTGGAATTGATGCTACCTGGGCATAACCTCGAGTTTGATGTTCTCTGTCGGTGAGCGATGCGCTTGTTCCATGCGCTGTTGCTATTTTCGTTTGACGGTGCCGAAGATATACTGGACAGTTTCTATCAGAGGCATAATGTTGGCCTGCACAAAGCGCACAACACACCGTTGTAGGACTGTTGCAGTTGGCCTCCAAGTGAGGGCCTGCACACCTGTTGCATCGAACCTCACATGATCTACATTGTCCCTGTCGATGTCCCAAGCGTAAACAAATACCACACTGAGTTACAGGGGGAACATAAGGTTCGACAGTACAGCGAGTTCCAAGTATGGACACATGGGAAGGTAATTTCTGCGACCGGAAAGATACCAAGCAGAGATCGTGTGAAACACAATTGGCCCTATTTTCCCATGACGTAATGAAAGGTATCGATGCAGGTTCGCAAGTTGATGCAGTTTTCTTGGATTTTCAGAAAGCTTTTGATTCTGTACCACACAACCTACTTTTAGCGAAGATTCGAACTTACGGTATTTCTGCTCAGATTTGCGAGTAGATATGTGATTTTCTAACTGGTCGATCACAGTGTGTCGTTGACGGGGAAGCCTCTTCTAAGATAAATGTTACTTCGGGCGTTCCTCAAGGAAGTGTAATAGGACCACTTCTTTTTTTAATATTTATAAACGATCTCGGTGACGAAGTCAGATGCTGGTTGCGATTGTTTGCCGACGATGCTGTTATCTATAGGGAAATAAGGTGCTCCGACGATTGCTCACAAGTTCAGCGCGATTTAGATGCTATTTCCGATTGGTACCGTAAATGGCGGCTTACACTTAACTGCAAAAAGTGCAAGGCAATGCGAATAAGTAACGAAAAGAATCAGATTGCTTACGAGTACAAAATAAACAATTCAGCTGTTGACACAGTTGATTCCCTGAAGTATCTGGGGGTGATAATACAAAGTGACATGAAATGGGAACTTGCTCATAACTTCCGTCGTAGGCAGGGCTAATTCTAAATTGCGATTCATATGTCGTATTTTGAGGAACTTTAATGCTCGTACAAAGGAGATAGCGTATAAAACACTAGTGCGTCCGCATCTGGATTACTGTTGTGGAGTTTGGGATCCGTATCGCAAGGTTCTGATTGACTCAGTGGAGAGGGTGCAGAGGAGAGCCCCTCGATTCGTGACTTGTTGCTACAGCCCTTATGAAAGCGTCACAGAATTGATACATTGATTGGGCTGGGAAAGTTTGGAAGACAGACGACGTAGCTTGCGTTCGAATTTTTCGAGAATATGCGAAAAAATTTAAATTTCGAGTGCAATGAAATACTTCTTCTGCCAACCTATTTAGGTCACAATGACCGGAGGGATAGGATTAGACAAATAAGATGCCGTAATGATGCTTTTACGTATTCCTTTTTTCCCCGCGCTATCCGGGATTGGAATGCGCGGGTTTAGGATTGGTGCTTAGCACCCTCTGCCACCCACAATGTTTATGATTTGCAGAGTATGGATGTAGATGTAGATGTAGAATGTCATTTCTATGATTGATTTTTTGTTCCTATGTTATAAGATTCTAATCGACTTTGTTAATCCCCAGGTTTGGCCAACCACTTACACAGAATTGAGAATTAAATATTTAATCATCTTGCAATGACTTTGTAAACTGCAAAGAGGACATCCAATTTTATGTCACATTTTGTACTTTCCGGCGTTATGTAAAACGCCTTTGTTAAAGGGGGGAGAGGGTGAGAGATCACTTTTAAGACCATTATTATTTGAGAAATTACAGAAATATTCGGCCGTCGAGTTATCGGCAAACACCGATCGCTGGCCCACTTAGCGCGGCATGTGTAGGACTAATTTGCTCAGCTTGCAGTTAGCGCTTTAGACCTCAGGCTGTGGCAGCCTGAGAAGTACAAGCAGAGGCGGCCCTAGCAATTTTTTCAGGTGGTGCGAGATCTCATCGTGGCGCCCCAAATGAGCAATCGCTTATTTGTTATTAAGGTGTCTATATAGATATACTGAAGATAACACAGTTTTTACATCCTGCTTATATTATAGAAGTAAAAGTTTGTTTGCTTGGATGTTTTTACTGTTTCACGTCGAAACTACTGAACTGCTCGGGATAAATTTGAATAATTTATTATCCATCTACTTTTATCCCAAATAGCACTTCCCGTGGGATTCGAATATGAATGCTTTGTGAATTCCACTTGAGAAAATCCTCGGGCAAAAGATTTTATATATGATAGTAACTCAAACCTCAGAAAAATTAGTATAGGATAGAAGCGGTATGAGTGAGAAACAACGGTAAAAAGAAATACTATATGTTCGAAAAGTTATTTAAGCTACTGTGGTGAACACAATGCTCATTTCACTTACACGACAAATTCACAGTTTTTAATATTTTTTAAAAATATATAAAATTGAAAAAATATGAAAATTAAAAATTTCCACTTTTAATACCGAAAAATTAACTTTATCAAAATTTTGCCAGAACCCTCGCAGACTAATGCTTAAATAGGTTAAATTCGTGTATTTTTTCCCAGGTAAAACCATTTTCAAGAAGTATTTTTCATTGTTTTTGCCTTATTCTGAAGCTAATCCTGGCTATGCGCTTGGAAATTTGTGCTAATAGAGTGACCAACGAATTCTTTATTGCATCGACCATATGCTAAAACACGTTCATTGTAAACAATTCTTCTGGATCTGTTGTTATCTAATTTACGGCTCATACTCAAAAAATCTTTACATACTTCGGCATCTGACTGGGTAAATAATAGGAAATTTTAAATCTGAGAATCAACTTCTCTACTGTCTGTTATCAAAGCTGGCACTCTTTCTCAAATTCCGAGCTTGGGTGAAAGGGGATATTCTCCATCACCCCAAAACTGGTACTTACCTGTTGAAATTTGTTTTAACTGCTTCGTTATAATGTCCTCTTCACGTTTTGAACTCTCCTTTCTCGGAGAAGTCGCCACGAATTAAATTAAAAATGCCGAAATGTGAGACGCTCCGCAATCGCGAAATGTTATGCAAAAATGAAACAAAATTTATCGGTACAGGGATCAAATCAACCTAAACAGGTTCGTTTAGTCATAGTGATCGTAGTTAGATTGAAATTCGGCCTGGACCAAGAATAAAAAGTTTACAGGAAATTCGTTCTCCGGTACCCATCTCAGAAACGTAAGCAATCTCTGACTGCTTGTATCGATCAAAGATGGCGAGCCTGCGGATAAAAAATTTCTATCTGTTAATTTCGTGTGACGTTTTACAACGAAATGTATCTAAAACAGCAAAAAAATATACAACAAAGAATTAACCATCATTTCAAAATATTGTCATTGTTTTTGAGCGCCTGAGGCATTCTCACATTTCGGTATTTTTAACTTATTCATGGCGACTTTTTAGAGAAAAGAGAGTGAAAAAACTTGAAGAGGACATAATAACGCAGCAATCAAAAAAATATTTCAACACGTCAGTACCAGTTTAGGGGCGGTGGAAACTATCCCCTTCCACTCCCAAGCTGTTTTTCAGCAACTGTCTGCTTAGCTTAGCTTTTGTTTACAACATTTACTTGAAACAATATATTATACCAAGTCACCACTGTAATTATGAACTCAAATTGCTCCATGATATGGCTAAGTGACAAGGCATCTGTTGCTGCAACTGAATAATTCCTTTCAGAAGGGCGTCACGAACTGATGAGTAGTGATAACGAACTGTAGAGATGCTAGAAACTCTATTCTTGAATTTTTTTGGCGGTATCCTTCTAAGTGCTTGAATACCACTTCCAATCGCTTCTTTTATCGAGAAAATAAAACAATTATTCTTCAAAGAAATCCGGACAAGGAAACAGATTTAACTGATGTTTTGGCGGCACTTGCTATTACCAGATTTAATGACAGTTACATTGATTAAATAATGCTCGAAGATGCTGGTTCAGAATTTTGCTTTGGACACACTTGTTTCCTCCTACCAAATTGGATCCATTGTCATATCTTTGGCCTCGACAATCGTTCATATCCAAATCGAACTTTTGCAAAGTATAAATGATAAACAGGGCAGCGAGTCCAGCTCCCAGCATGGAGGAAGGAAATATATGGAGGAGAAGTGACGTTAAATCTGTGAAGCAGGCTCTAAACTCTCGAGCATGCGCAGTGGCGGCAGCGGCGATATTGCGATCCCCAACAAATGCGATGTTCACATTGTGTTAGATGCTGTGATTATTTCATTTTGTAATGTGTATAAGTGTTTTATAATACCATCTTGTGTTGCATACGGTTGCACAAATAGGCAAGAGAGGAAAGAACCTGGAATATCATTTCATAAGTAAGTTGAATTCTAATTATCGTTGTTGAAGTGGGCGGTAAGAATTGCAAACGTCGGTGCCTGTCTATAAATATTTAGTCATAGCTCTCAATGGGATGACTTTGTTCTCAAATTTTTGTTGGTGTAGTGTAGAAAATCAGCATACTTTGCTTTTTTGCACATAATAGACTAGCATTACATTTTAACGAGGGTTGAAAATGAGATTTAAAGGGTGTGTTTTACATCGCGATTCAGTGAATTTAGTATTGCGCTTTCTTTCGTCACGTTGCAGTTTATATGGGCAGTGTATGATGAAATTAAATGTGTTAAATTATGCTATGCAATCTAGGAATCTCGATGAAGCAAACGATGTTGTTACCGCAGATACAGTTTGCGATTCAAATACGCGTGTGTGGGTATGTCTACATAGTTTGATTCTGTAGCGGCAATTTTATGGAGATTGTAGTTAGGTCTAAATGCAGTCTGTACCAGAATGGTTTTCTTGTTCCATAAGGGACAAAGAATTTATCTATTACTGTTAGTAATGTCTTGAGAACCAAGTTAGTGACAAAACGTGTATCGCGATGGAAACTACTTCCACTTCCAGCTATTCCCAATTAAGCTTACGATGTGTGGTAACAAGATAACTATTTTTATTCTGGTCTAGGTCACATTTCAACCTAACCACAACTGGTAGTAAAAAAACTGAAATATCCATTATTCGTTTTGAATACATTTGCCAATATAATAAGACATTAGTCTCGTTATTAGCAATACGTCGGAGATGCTCCATCATCAAGGATCATATACCCAGGAAGTTACCATCATTAGAAGTATTTCAGATCCAACGCTTGTTCTGAACAATACATCTTTCATTAGAGGATAGCAACCCACTGTGATTTTTCGTCTAAAGTCTGTATTTACTAATGCTTGTCTAGTATATTGAAGTTATTTAATGGATTCAACGCTTCTATACAAATGAGCGTGGTGTGATTATGATCTGAGGAAGTTTCGTGAATTGTGAAACGCTCAGATTACTAACTCCAGTCATCGAATCCTTCTTTTCCAAATAAAAATGAGACCTTCTGTTGAATTAATAACATATATTCAATATACTTCATCCGCAGATTTAGAATAAACAAGCTATCTACTTCTATAAGTTTCTTCATTTGGTGTTACTCTTTGAAAATATGTATTCGAAAAATGAAGTCCATGATGTTTTTTGGGGGGGGGGAATTTTTTTGTTGCGTGAATAATTATTTCATCTCTGCCAGCACAGTCAATAAGCGACAATTTTGAAATATCGTCATAATTTGTACTTTGAAAAGGCGACGGTGGTGGTAAGTCTTGTATACCCACATGTAATCTTTTTAACAGCAGACGACGTTCCAGCCATTGATAAATCTTCTCGCACATGCTGCTCTTTGTCATGAGCCTCGTCTGAATAACTTCCATTAAAAGTTTCCTTCCGCCTCGTGTTGAACTAGTTCTGGAGACGATTCAGATGACTTCTAAAAAAAATTGCCAGCAGTTTTGAAGCGTTCTCAATGTCGTCTTGGTTTTGTTTTCTTTTTAAGTATTGTGCGCCATAATTTTTTATTTTTTTTTGTTTAGCGACATGTGTTGTCTGTAAAAGCCAGATAAGCTTTGTAAATATTTACGATTCCAACGTTAATAGTAATTACTGAGGATCTAATATGGTAGAAAGAGATAAATAGGTTGAATCTCGTCCCGTGCACATGTACCCGCATGCATGAACTACAGTTGAAAAGGCAGGAAACAGGTGCGGGAGGCGCGACGCGGCACGGGAGGGTGCTAACTTTGGAACGAGTTGTGATTTCCATGATTCGAATAACTCGAACTGACTCGAGTAGCAACTCGAATTGACTCTATTCTATGATAATATACGACTATGCATTAAGCTGAGACTCTTATTCTTATAAACTCTTCTGGGTGATGTGTGTTAAAAGCTGGGTTATAATAGAATTTATTTTTCATTTTCGGCGCCCCCCATATGACGGCGCCCGGTGCGGTCGCACCGCTCGCAACGCCCTAGGGCCGCCCCTGAGTACAAGCTATGAAGTAGGGGCTTTTACCGTCGGACAGTCACAGAGTACAGTCGGCACAGTTCGAGTAGTCACCTGTTAGAAGCCTGCCACCTTCCATAATCCTGAACCAGTGTTAAACCTGCTGTGGATCAGTGAGTACCGCCATGCCGAAAACAAAACATTCTGAAAGTGTAAAGTTACGGAGTTACGTAAAGGAATTTTGAGAGGAGTATTTTAGCACAGATGAAAGAGTTCTTTTCTGCAAATTATGTGAAACTAAAGTGAATGCAACAAAGCGATTTCATGTGCAGCAGCTCTGCAATAATTCAAAACACAAGAATAACGTAATACGACATTCAAATCGACAAAACAAACAGCGACTTTTCTTGGATACATCTACAGCTTCGTCGTCTTCCAAATTGTCAATTTTTTCCTAAAGAACTCTATAAAATGATGGTATTAGCCAACATCCCACTTAATAAAGTGAATAATGAGCATTTCAAATCGTTCTTGTAGAAATACACAACACAGACAATTACAACTGAATCAACATTGAGGAAGAACTATTTACCGTCTTGTTATGAAAATGTATTGCAGACAATCAGAACTAAGATAGGCACCAATAAGATCTGAGCATCAATGGATGAAAGTAGTGATGCTTGTGGGAGATACGTTGTAATTGTTATCGTTGGAACCAGGGTCGCCGTAAGCGGGCGTGCAAGGCGTGCATCGCACGCGGGCGGCACGTCGAGGGGGGCGGCAAATCGAGTGATCGACAATCGCTGCCCCGCGAATTTGTAGCGCATTATGTAACGGGCGACCTTTTTTTAGCTCAACAGCTGCTTCGGGCGGCCGGCGACACTCGGAATGGCAACAATGGGGGCGGCAAATAATGTTGGAAGGGGCGGCAATCTCACAGTTTTATGACCCGGTTCGGAAATTTCCTAGATCGACCACTGGCTGTGGTTAGACAGGGGGCGGCATAATCGGTAGTCTATTGCACGCGGGCGCTCAAGCAGCTAGCGGCGGGCTTGGTTGGAACCCTACATTCTGACACACCGGGTGAAATATTTTTACTGGACTGTGAAGCTCTTGAATCAGTAAACCACTCAACAATTGCCGTCCGTTTCGACAATGCCATGAAACTGTTATGGAGCGGTGAAGTTAAGCGAGAACATGTCTTACTATTTGTGGCCGACGCTGGGCCGTACATGGTAAAGGCTGGGAAATGTCTGAAGATGTTGTATCCTTCGATGGTGCATTTAACTTGTCTCGCTCATGGATTACATAGAGTTGCCGAGGAAGTAAGACTAAATTACCCTGATGTTGATAGGTTAATATCAAATGTAAAAAAGATTTTGGTTAAAGCTCCAATGAGAGTGGCAAAATTTAAAGACGCACCTTCCGTACCTCTTCCTCCACAACCAGTACTTATTCGTTAGGGCACATGGCTCGATGCAGTTAGCTATTACTGTGAATATTATGAAAACATAAAGAAAATAGTTTCTAATGTTGATAGAAGTGAAGCATCTTCCATAAAAATTGGCCATGAACTCTTTTAAAGTTATTTGTTCAGAAATTTGACGTACATAAAGTTTAGTTTTTCAGGCATCACAACTGCGAATTCGCGTCTTGTAGAAATTGGTCTAGAATTGAATGAAAGTTTGGCGGTCGTTAAAAGTGTGGAAACCGAAATAGGCCAAGCAGCGGGCAGTGTGGCTAGTTTGCTGAAAAACAAATTTTATAAAGTGTTGTGTGGGAATAAGGGATATAAAACAATTTGTGAAATTTTACATGGTGGCGAATCTGTTTTGAATGAAGACAACCCACAATTAAACTGCAGCGACCTGACTCTGTTTAAGTACGCTCCGGTCACATCTTGCGATGTCGAACTAAGCTTCTCACACTACAAGACAGTTTTAAGTGACAACCGGAGAAAATTTCTCTTCGAGAACTTGAATGTGCATATGGTGATATACTGCAATGCTGGTATCAAACAAGAATAAAAAAAGGTATGTACACTAATTCGCAATAAATTTATAGTAAATTTCCATTTTTAAAAGTAAAATTCTAGTAATCCATTCTTTTACAGGAACAAGAAAATAACTTTCAAAAAAATTAATTTCCCAATCGTACAGTGAGTGCATAGAAGCAAGTTATGTTGTCTACGTGACAGCAACACAGCTACATAAAATAAATTATGTACATTTGAGCATTTTTAAAGTATAAAAAATTTAATGTATGGTCATATATTGTCTCATTTAGGTCAAACTTACAACAGCGCTTACTGGAAAACCCAGCAAATAATGACATCAATAAAGAATGGGAAACTATAGCTTCATCAATACTGAAAGCAGCATATGAAGCCATTGGCAAGAAAAAGAAATTTAGAAGAAAAACTGGACTTAAAATGTGGAACGAAGAAATTGCAGAAGCCGTCAAACAAAAGCAAAAGGCTTATCTAAAAATGATACAGGACCGAACCCTAGAAAATGAAAATGAATATAAAAGAAGAAGAAATATTGTTAAGACAATAACAAAGAAGTTGAAACAAGAGGGATGGGATAGATTAATCAGTTCAATAGAAGATGATGTCCATGGTAGACAAGAGATGGCTTATAAACTTATGAAACATCTCAACAAGGATGAAAAGGAAAGTGCTAATATAAATGTAATTGAAGAAGAGGCATGGGTAAAACACTACAGAACATTATGGTACAATAGTAATTATAAAGAAGAAGAGAAAATAGGAATTGACCATGTGGATACTAAAGAAATTGATCCTACAGACATAGAGGAGGTTGATGCAGCACTAAAATCATTTAAAAATAGAAAAGCTCCTGGACTAGATACAATTAACTTAGAATTGATTAAGTATGGGGGAATGATTCTGAAATTTAGATATTTACACTTAATTAATATGTGTTGGAAAAAGAGAACCATCCCAGAAGAATGGAGGAAGGCCAAAGTTATTTCACTTTTTAAGAAGGGAGATAGGAATTCATGTGATAACTATCGAGGAATTAGTTTATTAAATACGGGATACAAAATATATGCAAAAATAATAAATAACAGGCTAAAAGTAATAGCAGATGCTCTCCTATCAGAAGAACAATGTGGGTTTAGGAAAGGAAGGTACTGCATAGATAATATATTCTGCCTTAGACAACTACTGGAAAAGAGAAGAGAATTTAATTTAAAGACTTTCATTGCTTTTATAGACTATGAAAAAGCGTTCGATAAAGTAAATAGACAAAAACTATGGGAAATAATGCAAAGAAATGGATATCCACAGCATTTAATACAAGTTATTCAAGGTATGTATAGAAGGACACAAATCGTCTTAGACCTAGGAAATAAACTTACAGAAGAAATACACAGACGGAAAAAAAAATCCCAACACCAAGAAAAAATTATTGTAGAGTAATGAAATTTGGACAATGCATTTGTCAAGTTAACATGTTTAATTGATTAAATTTTCAAGATCACAGGTTAATTTAAGCTCAAGAAAATGCATTTCAAATGTGAAATACTGTTAAATTAATAGCCGGTGTAACCTCCAGAATTTTGAATGCAAGCCTGCAAACGTGAATGCATTGTGTCATACAGGTTTCGAATGTCACTTTGTGGTATGGAGTTCCATGCTTGTTGTACTTGTGCTGTCAATACTGGGACGGTCAGTGCTGGCTGTGGATGATGCTGGAGTTGTCGTCCAATGATATCCCATACGTGTTCAATTGGAGACAGATCTGGTGATCTCGCAGGCCAAGGTAACATGTCGACACTCTGTAGAGCACGTTGCGAGACAACAGCGGTATGAGGGCGAGCGTTATCCTGTTGAAAAACTCCCCCTTGAATGCTGTTCATGAATGGCAGCACTACAGGTTGAATTACCAGACTGACGTACAAATTTGCAGTCAGTGTGTTTGGTATAACCACAAGAGTGCTCCTGCTGTCATAGGAAATTGCTCCCCAGACCATGACTCCAGGTGTAGGTCCAGTGTGTCTAGGCCGCAGACAGTTTGGTTGCAGGCGTTCCCCTGGCCTCCTTCTGACCAACACTCGGCCATCACTGGCACCAAGGCAGAACCTGCTTTCATCAGAAAACACAACAGATCTCCACTCCGTCCTCCAATGAGCTCTGGCTTGACACCACTGGAGTCGCAAACGGCGATGGCTTGTAGTCAGTGGAATGCACGCTACAGGGCGCCTGGCTCGGAGCTGTCCTTGAAGTAACCGATTTCCTATGACAGCAGGAGCACTCTTGTGGTTATACCAAACACACTGACTGCAAATTTGTACGTCAGTCTGGTAATTCAACCTGTAGTGCTGCCATTCATGAACAGCATTCAAGGGGGAGTTTTTCAACAGGATAACGCTCGCCCTCATACCGCTGTTGTCTCGCAACGTGCTCTACAGAGTGTCGACATGTTACCTTGGCCTGCGAGATCACCAGATCTGTCTCCAATTGAACACGTATGGGATATCATTGGACGACAACTCCAGCATCATCCACAGCCAGCACTGACCGTCCCAGTATTGACAGCACAAGTACAACAAGCATGGAACTCCATACCACAAAGTGACATTCGAAACCTGTATGACACAATGCATTCACGTTTGCAGGCTTGCATTCAAAATTCTGGAGGTTACACCGGCTATTAATTTAACAGTATTTCACATTTGAAATGCATTTTCTTGAGCTTAAATTAACCTGTGATCTTGAAAATTTAATCAATTAAACATGTTAACTTGACAAATGCATTGTCCAAATTTCATTACTCTACAATAATTTTTTCTTGGTGTTGGGATTTTTTTTTCCGTCTGTGTAGCAATTAACCAAGGAGTGCGGCAAGGTTGTAGCCTGTCTCCAACACTCTTCAATATATATATAGATGACTTAGTTAGTAAATGGAAAGAAAATGTCCATCCTGGTATAAAAATAAGCAACAACACTTACATAAATACTATGTTGTTTGCAGACGACCAATTTATCCTCCAGGAAAATGAAGATGGACTTCAAAAAGCAATTCATATACTAAACATTATCAGCAAAGATTACAATCTGCAGTTGTCTCGTGCAAAACCGAAAGTTATGGCATGGCAGGGGAAATACCCTATCAGAGTTAAAATAGTGGTAGACAATCAGCCAATAGAACAAGTCTCCAGCTTTACTTATCTCGGATGTGAATTATCTTTTAATGAGGATAACGAGGTGAAGAAGAAACTTCACCGATTTCAGTATATGTGTGGAACAATTCGACGAACACTGAAAGGTAAAGCACGAGAGGAGACTCAACTCAAGTTTTATAAAACAATGGCCGTACCGACTCTGCTATATGGCAGCGAAACATGGGTAAATAAAACACAATACAAAAGCAAAATTCAATCATCTGAAATGAAATTTTTAAGGTCAGTAAAAGGGTATTCCCTAAATGATAGGAGGAGGAACGAGGAAATAAGGGAACAACTGAATATCTCCCCGCTAAATGATAGTATTACCCAAAAAAGGGATAACTGGAAGAACCACGTCCTACGGATGAGAAAGGACAGATTTCCTAAGCTTGCCCTGGAGTACCATCCCAAAGGCAGAAGGGACATTGGAAGACCTAGGAAGAGATGGTCGGAAGAATGAGGTCGGAACAGGCTTTTGGCCTATCCATGAAGAGGAAGTAAGTAAGTAAGTAAGGTCATACTTACCTATTTTTAAGGTCATATTTGCCTGCATATTCTCAATTTTTATGGTCATAAAGATCCGAACCCTAGTTATAAGCATCGAGTAGATGGATTGTTTTGTCTCTTAAAAATATGCGCTTAGACCTAACCTACTGTTTTTTTAGTAGTGTTGTTGCTCCAAGTGTCTAAAGAAAACTTTAAAACTAGAGTGAATGAAAACAAGGTTTGCAGTTGTATCATATCACTTTACTTTCATTTGGTTGTTCAGGGATTGTAAGATACATATGATTGCCTTAAACATGATCTCCATGTTCCTCGCATCTGGGATGTATACTAACATTATACAAGTAGTAAAAATAAATATATCAAGTTAAAATTTGAAATTCTTAGAATATACTATTATTTAATTTTATGTAATATGTTTTGATCCCTTAGATTCTTTATAGAGGTACCAGAAGTAACCTTTCGTGTTCTTCAATTAGTATGAAAATGATAACGTAATTGTGGAGCTTGTCTAGAGTAATGATGAATGGTGTTTATTGCAACAGCGGTGAACAGTATTTATCATGAAGCATGTGAGAAAGGGGGCACTGGGAAGGGAGGGGGGGGGGGTAAAAGGATGGTACTGTCCACTTAATCTTAGGAATAGAAATATTATAGTTCTGGACAAAAGGGTAAGTATCTTATGGGCTCGTCTAATAGAGATGGATAAGAAATATACTAAGTGGGGAGGGAGGATAGAATTTCTTGAAGCTGGAAACAAGTCATAGAGCATATGAGGCAAGCAGCACGAAGGTGATGGACACTTAATAAAGTGTAAGAAGTAATAAGTTTGCTCTTTTACTGGAGTCGGGGGGGGGGGGGGGTGCAAGAAGAGAATAATGTAGATGGAAGAGCAGGTATGGTGCATAAGGCCTTTAAGTTTACTCTATCCCTACAATCATTTTGGATTTGTGCATCTCTGTTAAGTTACTGAACTCTATTACTTCATTCATTATACTCCTACAGTTGACTAATAAGCTGTATTACAACTGGCTTTGGCATATTCTTATCATACTCTCCTTTTAGCAACCATAACTTTTATATTATTATTATTCTCGAATCCAAACAACAAAATACACAGTTAAAACATTTATTTATTTATTTATTTTTTTATTTTTTTTTTATTTTTTTTGCTGTCGTCAGTCTTTTGACTGATTTGATGCAATCCTCCATCCTTTCCTATCCTGTGCTAACCTCTTCATTTCTACATAGCCCTTACAACCCACGTCCACAATTATATGCTTCATATATTCTAATCTCTGTCTTCCTCTACAGTTCTTACCTTCGACTGTTCCCTCCACTAACAAATTACCGAGCGTGGTGGTGTAACGGATAGCATTCTGGCCTCTCATTCGGGAGGACGGCGGTTCGAATCCCCTGCCAGGCATCCAGATTTGGGTTATCCATGGTTTCCCAAATCACTCCAGGCAAATGCCGGGATGCTTCCATCAAAAGGCCATTGCCAAATTCCTTCCCATTCCTTGCCCCCATCTCTAAAGACCTTGTTGTTGAGAGACGTAAAGAAGGTAAAAAAAAACTAACATATTAACCAATCCAGCATGTCTCAAAATATGACCTACCAGCCTGTCTCTTCTTTCTGTAAGCTTCTTCCATAAATTTCTTTCCTCGCCCATCATTTCCAAAACTTGCTCATTTCTTACTTTGTCTGTCCACCTAACTTTCAGCATTATTCTGTAGCACCACATTTCAATTTTCTTTCTTTCCGGTATTCCTTAAGTCCATTTTTCGCTACCGTAAAGTGCTGTGCTCTACACATAAAGCTTTAAAAAATTCTTTCTAATTCCTAGATCAATATTTGAAACTGAAAGATTTCTCTTTTTCATAAACGTTCTTTTTGCTAGTTCTATTCTAATTCATTTTTGCTTCAGCCATCGGTTGTAATTTTGCTTCCCAAGTAGCAGAATTCACTTACTTCTCCTATTGCACCCGATCCTATTTTTATATTTGATCTACTGTGGCCGGTATCATTTCGCTACATTTCATCACTTTTGTCTTGTTTTGATTTATATTCAGTCCAAAATCATCCTTCAGTATTTTGTTCATGCCATTAAGTAACTTCTCAATATCCTCAGCACTCGCTGCTAACAAGACAATGTCATCAGCAAATTGTAGCACACTGATTTTTTCTCCCTGGAAACTTATGCCACATTGAAATTTTTCTTTGACTTTCTTCATTGCTTCTTCTACATACAAGTTGAATATTAATGAGGATAAACTACAACCTTGTCTCACACCCTTTTTAACTGATGCATGTCTCTCATAATTCTCTACTTTTATTACAGCCACTTGATTCTTATATAGTTTATAGAGTATTCTTCTATCTTGATACTTTAGACCTGTCTTCTTTAAAATTTTGAACATCTTGCCCCACCTAACATTATCAAAAGCTTTTACTAAATCAACAAATGCCATTATAGTATCTTTGTTTTTCTTGATCCGCCCTTCAAGTATTAATCTTAAATACAGAATTGCTTCCCTTGTACCACGATTTTTCTTTAACCCAAACTGATCTTCACCTACTATCTCTTCTACTACCCTTTCCATCCTTCTGTATATTATTCTGGTCAGTAATTTTGAAGCATGTGATGTTAGACTAATGGTGCTATAATTCTCACATTTGTCGGCTTGTGCTTTCTTTGGAAGTGTGAAGATGATATTTTTATTTAAATCAGTTGGAATTTCTCCTGTTTCATAACTTTTTGATATCAGCTTGAATAATCTTTCGATTCCTTCCTCTCCTAGGGATTTAAGAAGTTCTGCAGGGATCTCATCAATTCCAACTGCCTTATTTGCTTTCAAGTCATTCAGAGCTTTATTAAATTCTGTCCTCAAAACAGGATCTTCCAACTCATCAATGCCTTCCTTTTCCATTACACTATTGTTTAAGTCATCCGCCACATACAGTTTCTCAATGTATTCCTTCAATCAGTTAACTCTATCTTCTGAGCTTAAAAGAGGTTTCCCATCGGCAGCTTTAATGTTCATACCCCTTTTCTTCATTTCTCCAAAATTCTGTTTGATCTTTCTATATGCAACATCTACTTTTCCTTTGACCATTTCCTTTTCTATTTCTTCACACTTTCCTTGTAGCCATTTTTCTTTTGTTGTTTTGCATTTCCCATGTATTTGATTTCTAAATTGCCTGTACTGCTCTCTTCCTGCTTCATCCTGAGCATTTTTGTACCTTCTCCTCTGATCCATCAGCTCCAAAATTTCTTCGGTGATCCAAGGTTTTTGGGCAGCTTGTTCCCTAAAGCCTAATGTTTCTTTACCAGCTTTCAGTATTTCGGTTTTTATGTATTCCATTCGTCCTCGGTTGAGCTCCTTTCAGAGTTACTTCTTAGACTTAAGTCTACCATTTCTGCAATTTTTTTCTCGTTCTAGATTGTTTCAGTTTATTCACTTCCAGTCTGTTCTGCTTATACTGCTTCCTTATTCGCTTAAATTTCAGCCTGCACTTCATTATTATCAAATTATGGTCAGAGTCTATGTCTGCTCCTGGGTACACTTTACAGTCTAGTACTTGATTCCTGAATCTCTGTTTGACCATGATGTAATCTAGCTGATATCTGTCTGTATCCACAGGATGTTTCCAGGCGTATATTCTTCTTGCATGGTTCATAAACAAAACATTATGCAAATCAACACCTTAAACAAACTTAGCCCAGTATTTCCCAACTTCAATTGCATTCTGTGTTGCTTGAAACAGATTATTTTGGCTGCAGATGATTGGCACATAGGGCACTCAAGCACACGGTTTATAGTTTGATCCTCATCACATTCGCACTTAATACTGTAGCATGAGTATAACTCCACTTCACTAGGTTTTTCTTGAACCTGCTGACTCCTGTTCGCAATCGATTTAAGGACCATCAGACACTCCAGTCTTCTGTGTGACCAGGTGGCAAGTGCTCTTCAACTATCAGTGGTCCCAAGATGTTAGGGACCTTTATTTCCCACAAATGTACTTTTGCCTTTTCAGGTGACCCAATTATTTCCCGTGATGTTCTCAGGATGCTTTTCCTGGATTTGAGTCTCTGGGCTGGTGGTGTATGGCCATGCAGTGGATGAGTGCTTTCCCATTCTACTTTTTTCTTCTCCTTGTTCGCAGACACTTCTCTCCGGATACTGGGTGGTGCAATCCCCGAAAGCTGGTAAAGTCTGTTAACTGTGGTAGGCTTTAGGCAGTCTGTCACTAGTCTACAGGTGTTATTGAGGGCTACATCCATCTGTTTGGTGTGAGATGATGAGTATCAAACTAGGAATGCATATTCTGCTACAGAGTAACAAAGGGCCATTGCTGATGTATGTATAGTTTGTGGTTGACTGCCCCAACTAGTTTGCGTAGTAAGTTGTTTCTTGTAGATATCTTCATTTTTCAAGTCATGCAGTGCTTCTTATAAGTGAGAGTCCTGTCGAGTGTCACTCCCAGATATTTTGGTGAGTTACATGTCTACAGTTCAGTACCTGACCACCTTACTTTCAACTTACGCTGAGCTTTCCTATTTTTTATGTGAAAGGCACACACTTTAGTTTTTGAAGGTTTAGGTCTTAAGTGATTTTTCCCTATAATAGCCTGATAGGCCTTCAATAGCAGCAGACAAATTGCTTTCTACAAGTTCAAGCTTTGTGTTCTGTGAGGCTAGGGCAACGTTATCAGTGTACATGAAGCTCCTGGTAGTTGGATGTAATGGCTGATCGTTTGTACAAATGTTGAAAAGGATTGGAACCAGTACAAGGTAGACCATTCTTTTGTACTTTTATATTAACTCTTTAAGGTAGTGCAAGAAGTGTTTGGCCTAAACAGTTAATTATTCTTTATTGTAACAAAAAGTGGATTCATAAATTGGTATTAGAATTTTATGGAGTATAAATTTTGTTGTATCAAAATACTTCTTTGTAATGTTCTAAACTGCCATAAAAGAGAGTACATATAGTAAAAATGTTCTATTTGTATGATGTTATAATTCATTAAAATGTAAATCTGAATAACTAACTCCTTGAATCTTAACAACATCCATTTATTTTGGTTCTTCATATTAAAAATAATTTCCTTACAAAGTTGTCTTAAAAAAAATTATTTTTGATCACATGACATATTAATTATGAATTATTGTTTACATGTATATTAATGTATGAATGGAGAAAGGAACTTCTATTTACCACAGGTGATGGTAAAACGAAAATTAAATTTTCTAATGAAACCTTCACTAGCAGAGAAGAACATGACATTCATTGGGGTCAGTCCATTTTTCTGAATCCGTGCTGTCAACATTTTGTGATAACAAACAGCAAAAAAAAAGTGTTGAAGAATGATGATTTTCAGATGCAAAGTTGATGATTGGAAGAATACATAATTGACTTACAGTAATTATTTTTCTAAATGAAATCATAATTTCTACATACTACAAAAGACAAATTAATACAAAATAATTTGGTATATAAAATTAAACTTAAAGGGTTTTTGGTAACTCTCTATTGTATTTCAATTTAAGGATGCACATAATTCTTATTAGATGTATAATACTGACAGTACACTTTCAGTTAAAATTTCCATAATATTTAGTGTCACATCATTTTTGTTGGTTTAAAAGCCTTGCACGCAACCAGTAGTAGAACTCGTACTCAAGTTCTAACTGTGAACTTAACCATTTCCTTGTTTTGTTGTGGATTTCTGGAGGTCTCTTGCGATTTTTGTTTTTATGTGGTTCTGCGAACACATAAGGAATCATTAATTAAAATCACAAACCTCCCAAAACAGTGAAAAATACCTTACAAATTTTGAAGTGAAATGCAAAAGAGAAAAAAATGTTGACATACTTTAGGTTACACGCTAGTTATAACTAACATTGAAAATGGATACAGAAATGAAACCCATCACTTGCCCCAGATTGCAGGCAAGAAGACAGCAATGATACAAACTTGTTTCCCTGAAGAAATATAAACCATAGTTTACCTGAAATTTATAAATTGTGTTCATCATGAGATTTTTTTTTTAACCCTTCATGGCCCTTCCACCTGTCAACTTTAAAAATACCAACCCTCTAACACCCATAAACCAATCCACTGTAATAGGTCTCATTGGAAATCTGCAATATTCCCCTACCCACTTCAAAATGTGGCAACCCTGCCACTGGTAGGACCTTCCCCACCATAGGCTGTCGTCACCTATACCACAACTAACCTCATATACGAGCTCGTCTGCCTTCATTTTCCAAGTTCTTATACCAGCACCACAACAAACTAGTTACCCATCAGGATGAATGATCATAGCCAAACAGTTTTCTTCCAAAACATAGACCACCCAGTTGCTACATAAACTAGCTACCTCAACTCTCATAACCTCAATAACTGCTGCACATTCAAAGCCATCAAGAGGATTTCCTGAAACCACATCTGACTCCATTGATGGCATTTGGGCTTCTAATACATCCTAGACATAAGACATCCCCAATCCTTAATTTCAGATAATATTTACACTCTTACCATTTCACCTTGGTAAACCCATCACTTGTGTGTATAGTTTAATCATTAATTTCTCCATTTATTTTACACTTGATTTTATGATAATATTTCCTTCATATCATCTTTGATTAACTCCTTTTCTGTACATTACATTTACAATGAAATTGTTCTTATCACCACCTTGTAATTTGACACTTTGCACCACTTTCCAAGGTGAATTTTATTATATTAATGAATGTGTATTAGAGTAATTATGCATAAAATCTTGGCCAAACATTTTATTTACTTTACATAATTTTTTTACCATACGCAAGGTTGTGAGAAAGGTTGTGACATCAAAGCTTATTTTAATGAGAATATGCAATGGACAAAAAATCATTTCATATGGCGAATATTGAATTTAGTGCTGGATTCGCTAGAACATGTCCACGGGAAGACTGTGACCTGTAGATATTGTTACTTGGCTGGGACAGCTTGACACCAGCCTCACTCAAAGAGAGTGGAATGGGGTGGTTTTACCTGCGCCTCTGCATTCTGGAGACTCAAATGTATCCTTGGGGGTCTCTGGTCAGCAACAGGTCATTGTATCTGGCAGGAAAAATGTGGTCCATTGGCTAATAGTGTCCCCTCTGAAGGCTACTGAATGGAGTCGAATATTGTATGCCACACGCAGTATGTGCAACCACAAATAAAATGTCAGCAATGTATCAAGTGACATCAGAACCCATGACCACCAGCCTATCAAAATGAATACATGACTAAAATTATGGGATTTTCTGTCCAACATGTTTCTCCAATACAAGGAAGGCTAAGCAAATGTTTACATGGAGGATGGAAGAGGTGATGACCTCATTCTATCTCTGGCTTCTGATCTGACTTCTGGTGTGGGAGTATGATTATTGTCAGATGCTTCTGCTCATTCTAACTTGTATTTTGAGTTAGATGCTGGTCTGACACCTGCACAGCGAAGGAATCTGTAATGCTGATGTTAACATTACATGGTCTTAGTTTTTAGTTTTTGCAGTGAAAATTCTTTAGTAGTGTTGGGCGATTTTTTGATGGGTAAAATCTTATGAGTTCACAAGAGACAGCCATAAAGCATGGAGACTACTGAAGCATCTAAACAATGATCCAACTAAGACCAAAACTCATTATAATGTTACTGCCAACCAAATAGCACACCAACTGCTATTAAATGGGAAAGCTAATCACAAGTCCAAAATGCCCAAACTGCGGAAAGAAGGCCAAGAGGAGAATAATGACCTCACAATACCATTCAGCATGGAAGAATTGGATAAGGCTATAAGAAATTGCAAAAATGGAAAATCAGCAGGCCTGGATGACATTAGGACAGAACAAATTAAGCACTTTGGTCTAACAACAAAGAAGTGGATGCTTCAGCTCTTTAACAACTGTATGAGTAAATGTCAAATTCCAAAGATATGGCGGAAGAGCCGAGTGATCGCCTTGCTTAAACCTGGCAAAGAAGGAAACAGTCCAAAGAATTTTAGACCTGTTGCACTTTTATGTCACCTCTACAAACTGCTTGAAAGAATTATCTTAAACCGGCTGTTGCCTGTAGTTGATCCTTTGCTTATTCCTGAACAAGCTGGATTCCGCCCGGGTAAAAATTGCACAGGACAACTACTAAATATCATGCAGTTTATAGAAGATGGATTTGAAGCACGTAAGGTAACAGGGGTGGTATTTGTTGATTTGTCAGCAGCGTATGACACCGTCAACCATCAGCTACTACTAGTCAAGTTCTACAATCTGACCAGGAATTTCAGTATTAGTAAGTTCATTGCTACTCTTCTGCAGAACCGCAGATTCTTTGTTGACTTCCAAGGACAGCGTAGCCATTGGAGGTCACAGAAGAATGGTCTACCCCAAGGAAGTGTGCTAGCCCCATTATTGTTTAACATATATACCAATGATCAGCCTATACCACCCAAATGCAGGAGTTTCGTGTATGCTGATGATCTTGCTCTGGTCTCACAGAGCAAAGACTTTGAATCAGTGGAGAGCACACTTACCAACGCTCTGGAAGATTTGTCAAGGTATTATAGCACGAACCAGCTTAAACCAAATCCTACGAAGACACAAGTATGTGCTTTTCATCTAAGGAATAAAGAAGCAAATCGTAGGTTAAAGGTAACATGGTCGGGGGTCGAACTAGAACACTGTAATACTCCAAAATATCTAGGAGTGACCATTGACAGATCACTTACATTCAGGAAACATTGCATGAACTCCAAGCTGAAAGTTTCCAGTAGGAACAATCTCATAAGAAAACTGGCTGGATCGCAGTGGGGCAGTCAACCTGAAACAATTAGAACTTCTGTCTTAGCACTATGTTATTCGGCTGCAGAGTATGCCTGTCCCGTATGGCACAGTTCAACCCATGCCAAACAAG
Organism: Vandiemenella viatica; assembly: GCA_031002005.1. Lineage (NCBI taxonomy): Eukaryota > Metazoa > Arthropoda > Insecta > Orthoptera > Morabidae > Vandiemenella > Vandiemenella viatica. Next base: position 96,168,358 of record JARYHS010013630.1, on the reverse strand, counting down.
TAGACATTGCACTTAATGACACGTGCAGAATCATAACAGGCTGCTTAAAACCAACTCCAGTCAAATGGCTCCACCGTCTCGCAGGAATAGCGCCACCTTCTGTTCGAAGGGAAATAGCAGTGAACAAGGAAAGGAGGAAAGTGAACCATGAAAAAACTCATCCACTATATGGGCATATCCCTCATAGGCAAAGACTGAAATGCAGAAAAAGTTTCCTAAGAATATCTCAAGAACTTACAACGACAACTAAAGAAGCCAGGTTACAACTATGGGAAGCTAAGGCTCCCCTTCGGCATGGCTGGGGAAGAGTGTCTGAATCTTTGCCACCTGGTTATGACAAGGGATGGTTGACGTGGAAATCTTTGAATAGGCTGAGATCAGGAGTGGGCAGATGCAAAGTGAATTTAGCAAGATGGGGCTATGCTGAGATCAATGATATCAAGTGCGACTGCGGTGAAGACCAGACTGTCCAGCACATGCTCCAGTGTCAACTGTGTCCAGCATCCTGCTCGGCAGCTGAACTGTATGATGCCTCAGAAAATGCACTGGAAGTGGCCAAGTTCTGGTCGATTATAATTTGATGATTGTGATTGTGTAACTGTATGTTTCTGATACGAAATAAATAATAGTATATGTGTTGTAGTCTGGTGGCTCAGTGGTTAAAGTGTCTGACTGGCAAACGAAAGGTCCCCATTTCGGATCTCTATCTCAGTGGGGTTTTTCATAGACCATTAATCTGACCTTCACATCTGGCACAGCTTCCTGTGTAATGTGAAGTATGCCAGAATGCTTCTATTGTTTGGATTCCTCATTAAACTGTAGGTCCTCTATACCTGTTAAGACTACTGGGTTAGGTTAAGGCAGGTGAGACGGGCAGAATACGCAGCCACTAGAAACTCGGTTACTAGTTCATTACAACCACACAGAATTATTTGTTATTATTTTGTATATCTGTAGCTGTGAGTATGACATGTTGCATGTATGATATTAATAGTTTTAAGTTTTCATTTCTGTCATCAATCCCCAATGACTGCCATGTTTATTATTATTATTATCTTTTGATTCCTCCAAGTCCAAAAGTTATATGGTGTCATGAGCTTTGACTTTGATTTTTCTGAAAACTTCTTTACAGGACTCAGTTTTGATAGGCTCTCAATCACTATGTTGAAGCTGATTAAATTTGGTTGGTTGGAGATCATCACCCATCTTGTGAGAAGAAAGATGCAAAAGGCAAAGGAGTTACAGTTAAAGGAATGTGAGGACATTGAATACATGCCGAAAAAGGAATGTTAAGACATACTATATTATAAAATAAAGAGTGTTACTTGTGATAAATTTGAATGGAGTAGAGGAAATTGAGGACAAAGATGGTAATGTGTTGTAAAAAGAAGAAGAATTGCAATAAATATGAAAGTATTACATGGAAGACTGATCTTATTGTAGAGATAGAAAAAGAGGGAGCAAGGGAAGAAACAGTATTGCCTATGGTGATGTTTGAAGTTAAACAAGCAATAAAGGAAAATAATAATGGTGAATCTACAGGAATATATGAACTTCCTTTAGAAATTTTTTCGTAGGTGAGGGGATCAAGGATTGGAATATAGAGAAATGATGAATAATTTACCAAAAATGCCAATTCAAACTAAATTTAAAGTTAAAATTAGTAGAGGGCAAAAGTAAGTGCGAAAAAGAAAAAAATAGTTGTGCAGAAAAATTGCCACTGGAGCAAGTGCTCCACTGCAATTAAATTATAATAAATTAAATGAGCGGAAAAATTCACATTAGTATCGAAGAACTTTAATTATAATCTTCACAGATTTCAGTGTAGCTCTGGCTGTCACAATGTGAACATCAGACCTGAAGATGTAACCAGAAACTTGCCTAAAACTAAAAACATCATTATAAATTATGACTGGAGGATTTTGCAACATATCATATATTTGTATACTATAATCATTTACTTTCATTACTCATTTATAAAGCTGATATTGGACATTTAAATGCACTCATTATGATAAAGACAAATATGAGATTGAACTCAGGCAATGTTAGGTGATACCTTAATTATTGTGTGGAGGCAGAGGACAGAGCCACTGAACACTAGTGTCGTCAAGGTAGTAGGCAGAGGTTCTGCTATGCATACAATGGAGCAAGAAGTTAACAAATTGTATAATACCAGGTGCAACCTTTGCTAGAGACACTGTGAGTGAATGTTTGTCACTGTGATTTCTAAAGTGAAGCACTTAACTCCTCAACTTATGTCAGCTTTTGTCATAGGGAGAAGGTCCAAGTGAAATATTTCATGACAAGAAGAGTGATAACAAATCTTCTGTGAGAAATTCAAGGCAGCTATGAACAAGACTTGGGAAAAGTGGAGATGGATTCATAAAATAGTTGATGTGGAGGGGACTTTGGCAAGCCAATGAGAGCACATAGGAGAAATGTGAATGTGTTTGAAGCAGCAAATATGAACTATGGTAAATGTCCTACAATTATTGTAAATTTGTTTTGAAAAGCCAGTGATTACAGACCAAGTCTTCTTTCCCAGAGAAAATGAGACATCTGGAAGATGGATTAACACTGTCATGAGAAGGTCTGTGTGGTTCGACTTCATAGAGTGTTCATCCTGGTATCTTTGCTTTTTTCGGAGTGATGACTTGTATAATTGAGCCAAGTATTATGGATGACTAATTTTTACTGAGTTAAAGATAAGACTTGCACCTCACAACATGTTCAGATTAACAAGTTACCTATGAGGTAAGAGCTTAGTGGAAGTCTGTGGCTGACTTTGCGGGTTCTGTGTAATAACTCAGTTTCACTGATCAGTGATAATCAATTGTTGTGACTTTGTTTCCACTGTTGCTGTCGCTGTGATGTGTGCTGCTACAAGATGATAATATACCTAGAATGAAGGGTTTACTGCAATAAAGTTTTCTTACCGACTGATAAGCATCTCATGTTGTCTGATGGCACAGAACTTCATTGGGTCATAATGCTATCCCTGGTTTTTCAATAAGTAAATTCATTTATCATGCTCAGTTTATCACTCAAGATATTTATATTTTGTGAAAGTTATTCATTTTGTCTATTTGTTATTATTTTATTTTCAATTATTTAATTTGTTAATAAAATAAAGTTAATATGTTACATTTCAACCAACCAGTGCAATGGAATGTTATCCGACCCAATCATCCCATGTAATCAATATAATGCATTAGGAATTCTTATATATTTTACGAATAATTTTTGTACACTAGCTGACCCGTGCAAATAGTATCGTGGTCAGTCACCGAATGGTAATATAACAATGTGAAAATAAGTAAATTCAAGTATTTATTAATGAAAGGTATTTTATTTTGAAGAGTACTAATAAATATTACTTTTACTGTAAAAAGTTGTTATCATTAAATACTACTTGTTTAATTGTAAAACATTTAAAAAGTAGATGTTTTAAAAATATTGGCTCTGTCAGATGTCCTTTTTTCAATCTTCTTTGTTTTGCAAAACTTCTTTTAAAACAATATTATCAGTTATAATGTGAACATCATTGACTTTTTCACTGTATGTGTCTTTAACACAAATGAATCTACAAAATCGTGAGAAAGCCACGCATGGGTGTTGATATAAAAAAAAAGGTTCAGATAAATACAGTCCTGCCTTCTGAAGCATCTGACCCTGTGTTTTATTAATGTTCATAACAAAGGTTACTTCTATTGGGAATTGTTTTCTTATCATTTGGAAAGGCATGGTTGATCAGAAGATGTGGGGTTAATGCAAGGTATGAGCATAATTTTATGGGAGTCACTGAGTTTAGCACTGATGATGTATTCATCTAAGTGAATTACCACTAATCTTTCACCATTAATTAATCCCTAAATAGCATTTATTTAACATATTAATAGCATTTTTCTTTAAAAGCAATTAATGAGGTGATGATTTCAGAAAAAGCTCTAGCAATTTGGATGAAACTTCATATGTAGATAATATTTTGCTTTTCAAGTTTATAAGATTTTTTATTTATAAAAATAAATAAATAAAGGAGCAATTCTTGTATTTGGTGTCTCGGAAATGGCTCTAAACTCATCGTGTAGAAGTTTCAGGTACCAGGAAGCCTACAGATGTTATTTAAGCTTCTCTTTGATTAGAACAAGGCACTGTGTGCTTCAAAATGTCTAGGGAACCTTCGAGAAAAACGTTTAACGGTAATCAAACTTTACTCAAATTCCTTCATATTGAACATAAATCGAAAAATTCCGAGCAAAGATTGGCCATCCTGGTACTGTGGACTAATGGGTCACATCCCTAGCATTGCCATACACCATGGCAAGTCCCATGTCATGCCAATATTCAACCACTGCAGATTTCTCCAGCTGAAGAAGTTATATATGATAATGGCCTATTTCAGGGTCTTTAAAAGTCTGGGTGATTTGTCCTGCATATACCATGTTGATTTGGCGCATTAACTTGGACCCAAGTCATCTTTTATAACAATTGGAAGAGCCTGTGTTTTGGTGTGAGGATGGAACAGACAATTTACGTTTTGCTCTTTAAGCAGATTATTGTCTCCAAAGAAAATGCTACCCATATATGTCAAGAATGCTGTTACATACATTTTCCATTGTTTGATTGGCTTGTGCCAAAAGGTGGTAGTTGTTGCATTTCTTTCTTAAGAAATTTCCTGTGGTAGCTGAGTTCTTCATGTAGGCTTTGTTCATCACTGGCAGTTAGTGGCATGAGTGAATAGATCTATGTTTATAGGATTCTAAAACATAACATGTCTCAATGACCCATCTGCTTCCATTTTCACAAGAATATCAAGAGAGGAGAAGCTAGTGGGCCAGATCCAGAACCTGCACTAATATCCTAGGCTTGGACCTGGGGTACTTTTGCCCTGCTTAACCTTCCCAATCGTCGGCCTTGGCCATACATCACTACTTCCATGTTAAACTGTGGCTAGTGATCACAAATCAGGCTGTTGTTCTTAGCGTGTTTTCAATACTATTAACCATTCCACTGTGATATGGATCCCACACAGCACAATTGTACTTGGTGATAAAATGGAAACTTGCACTCTCAATAAATAATGTTAAATTTAGAGAACAAAATGATAGATTATGGGATGAAAATGAATGTCAAAAAGAAACAAGGATACATTAGTAGAGGAAAGTATGATTCTTGATAGAATAGAGAAATATTTGGGCAGCACACCAAATAATGATGTATTTTTACTGGCAGAATATGGAATTTTTGGAGAAATGATGATAATCTATACTGATCTCAATAAATTCAATCATATTAAATATATACTGGCTAGTACTTAATTTCATGGAGGACTGAGCTCATTAACATAGTATGATAATCTGTGAATTAAAATTTCTATTAATATTTCATAAATTTTCTTGATTGTTATTCAACATACTTACCTAATAATTCTTCAAAATACATTTTCTTTACTCCTTTGAAAAAATATGGAAGTTTTTTCTCCAATGCCACAAGAGTAGCATTAAGTTCTTCTAGTACTCCAACTACTGGAAAGAAATTTTCAACATTTTCTTTGGCTTTCCTTAATGCTTTTTGGTTGTTTAGTTCCCTAAAATCAATCAGATAATGCATAATGTTAATTTACTGACACAGAAACACAAAATTTAAATGGCTGAAACCATTAAAGATATGTACCTCTGATTTTTGAGAGGAAATAGGAGCTGATCAACCTTTGAAACAGTAATAATATTAACATTTCTAGTAACAAGGGAATTGTTTTTAATAATGTTTCTCTACACATCTTTTTTTAAATTTATAAACTTGGTGTAAATAAGAAAACAGAATGGAACCATCTTATGAGTGGAGACAGCTGAACAGTGCAGATAATATAAAAAAAAAACTTTAAGCGCATTTTGGGTGTGATTGAGGTGTTCTCTAATAAGCATCCTGTGCAAACAAATGCTGATAAATGTTTTAAACCTGAATTTTTTAAAAAATTTTCATGATAGTTTGTGTGTGTGTGTGTGTGTTTATGCTACATCCTGCCATGACTTGCAACTTTATTTGCTAATCGGCAACTTTTGTTTCCTTTCAGAATGATAAAACTCTGTTTTATGGTAGGCAACTGATCTGCTCCACATTTGGTAAAGTAATAATATCAACAAAGGTAATGACAGCAGTAAGTAATTCATAGCATTATTTTAATAAAAGGCGAATGTTTCAAAATCACAAAGCAATCTCTTTTTTTAAAAAAAAAAAAACTGCTAATATGTTGCTGAAACTTATGAGTTTTGTTAATTATTCAAAACTTCTTAAATGGCAACAAAATAAACTTCTTCTTTTTTTCTCTCTCTCAGGTGTTTGATAGCACATCCATATGCTCACACTTAATTAAGTCCTTGGTAGTAAAACATCTGTGAAGGTTTTAATATTTTCCTAAATGAAATGATTAATACACATTAAAAAAAAAAGGAGAACATAAATGCTAATGATATTTTTCCAATCATGAAAAGACAATTTCAGTCAGTAGTCTATTGATTATTACTTACATACACCATTCCTCATGACCACAGAAGTAAGGAATAGAGAGATCATATGACATCCCAGAAATAAATACACATTCTGGATCTTGATTTTCAACACACTCATCAAAGCTACTACTGATGAAATTCTGTTCTTTATGCTGAGGAGCATATTCTAAATCAGGATTTCTTGGATCTGGAGTTGCTCGAGCATAATAAAACCTGTAAATTTAAAGGTTGTTGAATCCTGTGTTATGAAGATCAGTAAATTCATTCATTTAACATTTAACCCAATGTGAATCACCTAGATGCTGCTTTGTCAACAGGATCTCTAACAAGATTTAAATATGTCGGTGACTGTTTATCGTGAGATGTAAAGTTGATGAAGTATACATGACGATCAAAGGTAACAGGAACAGCTTCATCTCTAACAACACGCATGATCTCGTCTACCAGTTTTTCCTGAAACAATAATCATTTGATTTAATAATTCGCCATGGTGTAGCAAAGTGTTCAGGGGGAAAAAAAATAGATCCAGTAATACCATTAATAGTACATAATATTTAACATAGGGTTACCAGATTTTTCCTTCAAATCCGGGGACGCTTCACAACTTTTTCCCCAAAACCCGGGGACGCTTTCGGCATTTGTCCTAATTACCCATTGTAATTTTATAAGTTATATGATTAAAGGTTGGGTTAACTTAAAAGGCACATATTGTTCATATTTTGTATTTTAAATGAGGATCACAGACAGCCATGTTGCACACAGCAAGGAGACTTGTTTTTCCAAAGCTGTTGTGTCCAAGACGCAGGATCCTTGTAATTTTCTTTTAATCCTGGGCATGTGCAAGAAAAGAAGTGCGCTTCATATCTCTTGTTTTAAACGAATGTGTTAGCAAATCAGGGCTTTTAAAGAATTCTCGCTTGATTAAAAAAAAATAATAATAATTCTGAGGACAACAGTAAAAATCTGGGGACATTGCGGGGACGAAATCTATCCGGGGACAGAGAGCTAAATACGGGGACTGTCCCCAGCAAAAGGGGACGTCTGGTAACCCTATATTTAACTAAACCATTCAGTAGTATTACTTGATTTTATTTTGAGAAGTTTCAAATCATAATAATACCAGTGGATGGGATAGACTTACATAATGGCTGACTACCAAAAACAGGAGTTTGAAGGCATGTAGGGGGGGGATACTAAATTTTTTTGAGTGATTATTACAGAACAGAATCAATATCTGATATAATAAAAGAGTTGGACTGGATGATAGAAGGCAGGTTAAGAGAGAGCTTGGAATGTATATTGGTCACAAAATAGGGCTTGATGGAAGGCATATTGAAGAGGTAAGTGATTCAAGGGCTGAAATGCTGACACAGTGAAAGAATTTAAGACAAAAATTCATGAAATGTGACGAGTAGGGAAATTGCCACTGGGGTTTGCACTAAATTGCAATTAAATTTAAGAAAACTTTGTTTCACTGCATACATATTTATATAAATTACTACTATTAGAATTATTACTATTACTACTATTAGAATTGAAATAGTATAAGAAAGAACTATTATTTTGCAGTCCTGAAGACAAAACAACACTGGGTACAAAGTGAAGTGATTCTCTAATGGAAAAAATGAAAATGTTGTCAGATGTAATTAATTTAATTTAATTTAATTGCAATGAAGCACAGGCTCCGGTGGCAATTTCCCTACACACCCATCTTCCCCCTATCCTATTTATTTGAGATATAAGGTCAAAAGTTCAATTTTCCTCTTTGTAATCAAGGTTGTGAAAGAAAAGGCCTTTACATAAGTTGGCAGTGAGATCATTAATTGTTATAATATGCTTATTACAGTACTTGTTATCTAATGATGCAGGTAGGAATGTAGCTGATTCTTGAGTTAACATGATGTGAACAAAATGCACAAAATCTACAAATGATTTTCTCTCGACTTGTCATGCTAGATTTATAAGGCCTGTTGTCGAGTAGACACTCCTAAAAATACTGCTACATATCACAGATGGTTGACTTAAAGACATCATGATGTGACATTGTTGCTTATCTTGAAACATTATTTAAATTAAGTCTGGATACTTGCTGCTTACTAGTGAACTGGAAAAGTGAGACAGTAATACTGGTAAGTAAAGGAGGGGTGACAAATTAGGTAAAAAATTATAGTCCATTCAGTTTGCTATCAGTAAACTAATTGAGAGATTGATATCCAACCACATCAGAAACGTATGTGAGGAATGTAAGTGGTTTTCAAGTTGACAACATGAATTTGGACAAGAATATTCATTCGAATCTTGTGGTAAACTTCAGTGTGTGCACACCTCCCAAACCACATGGCTTCCCCCTCCCCCTAAAATATGATTAAAGTTGAAAGCTGAAATATTGTACTGTATACGTTTTTGTTCACGATGTATGGTTTTCACTCATCGCTGCGTTCAAGTTTGGTGAATGATGAGTCATTTTCCCTACCCTTTGTTATTTAGTAAGCAATATGCAAGATATTTCAGATGAAATGGACAAGGGATGTCAAGGCTTTTGACACAGTGAGCCATAAAATGGTTGTAAATAAGTTAAAAACTATTGGAGTGGATGAAAAATTCGTGAAAGAGGAAAGAAAAAATCAGGACAGGAAATACAGTATCAAAAGAAGTGGAATTGAAAAAGGGAATGCTACAGGTTAGTGTCTGGGACTACTGCTATTCGTTATTCTAATGTATTATTGCATTGGTGGTTTACTGTCAGAAGTTAGGTTGTTTGCAGATGACATAATGCTATATAATAGGATCAGAATGGCAGAAGTCTGTAAGCAGCTGCAGTGTGACCTAGATAGGATGTCTAGCTGAGGATGAAGATAAATGCAAAGTAGAGTCAGCTTATTAAGTACACAGATAAAAAAAAAACTATGGATTGATTATGATTATAAGGTGGGAAAAGAAATGCTTGTTGAAGAATTGGAATGTAAATACCTTGGCATATCATTTGCTGAAAAATTCAACCAGGCAGGTCACATTGCACAGGTTTTAAAATCCTTCACTTGTTGGAGAGAGTGATGACGGAATGTACAAGAGAAGTAAATGATTTTGGTTACATAACTTTTGTCTGACCATTGCTTGAATATGGTGGTGTAGTATGGGAATCACATTTTGAGTATCAAATACAGTAGGACTGGTTACAAAGAAGGGCTGTTAGATTTGTCTCTGAATTTTGACGGAGACCCCCCACCTACCAGTCGAACTCTTTTTATAGGTCTCATGGTCCAAAGAGCGGATATATCCCCCCTAAAGTTGGTTTTCGACCCAAAATACCCCCCTAAAATAGACTTTCGCGTCATTTGTAAAAGTTTTTTTTAGCTCTACAATTCTCCAAGAATTTCAGAACCTCACCTGAGATTTCCGTTGAACCCCCTCCCCCTTGATGAGGTTTCGTGAGATTTCGTCAGACCCTCCCCCCACCAATCCTATTTCACCTCACGTCATTAATGGACGTCCCCTTTCGTTGGTAAGGGGGTCAAGGATTGGACCAAGTTAGCAAGAGAAATGATGAATAAATTGCCCAAAACGTTGAAATGAATTAAAGCTGAAATTAAAGAGGGCAAATGTAGGTGGGTAAGGCAATTGCAACTATGCGTTAAAAATGTGGAATTACATTACTTCCAGGCTCCATCTTTCGCTTGTATGTACTTCAGTTTTCTATAAAGTCTCTGCAGGAAAAGGATTCTGCGTCTTTCTTTTTATTATTATTATTATTAAAAAACCTGCCAGCAATCTTTAGTTTTCCGTTTTACGCTATAGATCACAGATTAATGTAATTATGAGTGAGAGAATTACAGGGTACCCACATATGAATCTACTTTTTATAACACAACCAGAATGTAAAAATTTCCGCTATACAACGGTATCATGGTAAACATTCAGTCTAGTTAAATCGGAAAACATAATTTCTAATATTGGGTTATACTATTCTTTTAATCAACGTAGCGCATTTGGCCATCGGAATCGTAGTTAATATTGACGTGACAACTAATGCATGAAGTTATTTATAACGTCTGAAATATTCCGCTAGGTACGTTTCTTACCAGACAGGAAACATCACGTCTGTCGCAGCAATACCTCCGATCATAATAATATGGCTGTGAGTAAGCGCGCAACCTTGCTTAATGCCAGGGACACCACTTCGTGTCATGGTAACTTCTACGTTGTTCTTTCATGATCTACCTTCCATTCATTCTTCAACGGATGCCAGCGATGAATAAACTTAATCACTGAACAAGCTTTTTTTTTTTTTAAAGTATTGGCTGGTTGTTATTTAACCAATAATTAAAGATAATTCACAGTGATGCAATAGTTACAATACAAATGTATCCATGATATCGGAGTATGCGAGGTTTTTCTCCTTCAAAATATTGTTAATTTGTACGATATAATAAAATTGTAGAAAAGTTGTATCTGTGCATAAAATTTATTTGAAAAAAAAGGTAACTGAAATGTAAACTACGTGATTGAGTTCACAAAATCTTAAAATTGATAATTTTTGTCGGTCGGTAGGTGTATTTATATTCTTGCTCACGCAAAAACTAATTGATAGATTTTAATTACACCGCCTTCAAAATTACTAATCCAGAATAATATACAGAAGAATGCAAAAGATCAGTTTGGGTTTAGGAAAAATCGTGGTACGAGGGGAAGCAATTCTGGCTTTAAGGTTAATACTTGAAGGGCGGATCAAGAAAAACAAAGATACTTTTTTGGCGTTTATTGATTTAGAAAATGCTTTTGATAATGTTAGGTGGGACAAGATGTTCAAAATTTTAAAGAAATCAGGACTAAAACATCGAGATAGAAGAATACTTTATAAACTGTATAAAAATCAAGTATCTATAATAAAAGTAGATAACCATGAGAGATATGCATCAATTAAAAAGGGTGTGAGACAAGGTTGTAGTCTATCCCCGTTAATATTCAACTTGTATGTAGAAGAAGCAATAAAGGAAATAAAAGAAAAATCTTCAATTGGCATAAGTGTTCAGGGAGAAAAAACCAGTATTCTACGATTTGCTGATGACATCGTCTTGTTAGCAGAACGAGCTGAGGATACTGAGAAGTTACTGAGTACCATGAACAAAATACTGAAGGATGATTTTGGACTAAATATAAATCAAAGCAAGACAAAAGTGATGAAATGTAGCAGAAATGATACCGGTCACAGTAGATCAAATATAAAAATAGGATCGGAAGCAATAGGAGAAGTAAGTGAATTCTGCTACTTGGGAAGCAAAATTATAACCGATGGCCGAAGCAAAAATGAATCAGAATAGAACTAGCAAAAAGAACCTTCATGAAAAAGAGAAATCTTTCAGTTTCAAATATTGATCTAGGAATTAGAAAGGACTTTTTAAAACCCCACGTGTGGACTTTATGGTAGCGAAACATGGACTTTAGGAATACCAGAAAGAAAGAAAATTGAAGCATTTGAAATGTGGTGCTATAGAAGAATGATGAAAATTATTAAATGAACAGATATAGTACGAAATGAACGAGTTTTGGAAATAATGGGTGAGGAAAGAAGTTTGCGGAAGAAGCTTATAAAAAGAAAAGTTGGTAGGTCATTTTTTGAGACATGCTGGATTGGTTAATTTGTTAGTGGAGGGAACAGTCAAAGGTAAGAACTGTAGAGGAAGACTGAGATTAGAATATATGAAGCAGATAATTGAGGACGTGGGCTGTAAGGGATATGTAGAGATGAAGATGTTAGCACAAGATAGGAAGGGATGGAGATTGCATAAACCAGTCGAAAGACTGATGACAGCGAACTACAACAACAACAAAAAATTAAACAGCAAATAGTGACAGCTTATATTGTAGGCCAGGGTTCAGGGTAGGTCTACTTTTTATCCGGATACATTACAAATACAGAGTCAAAAACGTAAGGTGCGGAAGGTCGCTTGTTCGAGTCCGGCCGAGGGCTAAGACTGTGCTTAACAAATTTATCAGTATAGGACAAAGAAGATTTCACCTTTCTAACACTACTATAAAAAGATACCACGATGCTATCCTAGCATCTCTGGTAGGGTACGCGTCCAGTGTCTGGGCGCACAGACTTCGACTGGTGAAACCTAGGGAGGAGGTCCTAAGAGTGCAGAGAAGTGTGTTGCTGCGATTGAGTGGAGCCTACAGTACTACCTCCACAAATGCCCTACAAATTGTCATAGGTGTATGGCCGTTGGATCTAGAAATCAGAAGAAGAGGAACCATATACTGGTTACGAAAAGGAAATCAGGCCAGGGTGCAGGAGATTGTGGAAACAGTTGCACAGAATGCGGCAGAAGTCAGCGCCGCACTTCTCGCTGAATGGCAGGAGCGGTGGGACAATAGTGCCACAGGCAGAAGATTGTACAGTGTGTTTCCGAACATACAAGAACGGCTGCAACTTGAATACTTTCATCCCACACCAGGCCTTATACATTACGTCATGGGGCACGGCCCATATAACAGCCTACTGTGTCAAAGAGGGCTGAAAGAAACGAGCTTATGTGAGTGCAGGGCAGAAGGAACCCCCAAACATGTAATGTGGTCCTGTCCGATAGCAGAAGAAGTAAGGACGCCGGATATCAACATAATACCGAGTGGATCAACACGAGACATAATTCTAGATGAGAGATCATGGATTATTCTCGATAATCTGGCGAACAAAGTATCTCAACTGCACAAAAAAAGATATCTGGACCGAGCGGCAGTCGGGCATGGGGACCGGCCTAGGAAAGTCGCACGGCCAAACATACGGGCATAGAAAATTATTCACGGATAATAGTAAACAGTATCCTACAGAAACTTCCGGGAGCCGGAAGTTTTGTCCCGATGTGTCGGTCATCCTGTCCTACTGGAAATCCAGAAGGGCATGGCTGGCAGACTATCCCGGGATGATAGTGGGGGGTAGATTAGTGTTCATAGAGTAGTTAGGGATAAAACGATACCATTGAGGTATCGATACTTTTACTCGATACAGTATTGGTCGTAAAGTGTCGATACTTATTCGGTATCCATTGAAAAGTATCGATACTTACTCGTATCGATTAATTTTTCGTAGTGAAATTTCGAATAAATAAAAAACAGTATCTAATAAGTAATAAGTATTGATAGTCTTTATTGATATAAAAGTATATATTTATTTGACGAAAGATATGTATTACATTTTCACCTCCTACAGGACTAATACCGACTAGGACAAAATAAAACTAATTTTATGAAAAATTTTGTTTTTGTTGTGCTCCCCAAAAATATTTGTTTTTCTAAGTGTTTGCCTGTTAAGTTAAAAGTTTTTTACTTAATCCATACGCAGTCAATACTTACAATATAATTATATCAAACAATATCGATTAACATATCCACACAACACTATTCACATGTTTTGTTTATCTTAGTTGTGAAAATTTAGTGCGCCGAGTATTTCACAGTTTTAATTTAGTATATGTGCAGTGATGATAATTAATCCGCTGTTAGTACTACATAAACTGACTGATCTGATATCCCTTCCTATCTGAAGTTTTGCTGTTTGAAGAACCAAACGTGTTATGCTCCTATACATAACCTCCAAGTTGTGAAATTTGAGTGACGACGCTTGTAAACATTGGTGACAGAAAGCCTTACCTGATGAGTAAAGTTGTAATCACTTACTTTATAACGAGCGATGTTCACTTCCGAAAGTGAAGCAATAACAGTGCAATAACTTCAGTTTATCAATATTCAAAAATTTTCGCACCCTGTGTTAGAAACTTGTCTTTTCAGTATTATATATATATATATATATATTTATATCTCTTCATATCAACTTGATTGTTAAATACATTTCTGATCATTATTATTATCGTGTGTAATTTCAACTCCTGGTTTGAATGCAATGGCACCCGTTAACAAGCAAGATATTTGTCCGTGTTGCCTCAAACCAACTCTGAGTAAAGTGATACAATGCAGTAGTAACTGTTCCCGAAGGTTCCATCCTGAATGCGTCAGAATGAGCAAAAAATAATACTCTTCATTCGCAAAAGGCGAAAATAATAATTGGACTTGCGACAGAGATGATTGTTTATTATCAAATCAAGACACGTCGGCCTCTATGTCCGAGAATATCGCTCTGCTGCTGCAGAAAGTGTCGTCTCTTACTACCAAAAATTAATTCAAGGAGGAAATGGACAGTGTCAGGAAAAACATTGAAAAACTCTCTAATCAGCTTGCTGAACTAGAACCACGTCTTAGCAGTGTAGAAGCAAAGGTTTCAACTTTGGAAGTAAGTGTTGAACTTCTTAGTGATCATCTGTCAACAACTAGTGATTCTGAAGAAATAATAGCCGAGTTCAATGACAGGTCAAACAGGACCAAAAATGTCATTATCTTCAAGGTTCCAGAAGCTAGAAGTAATGACAACAACACAAGAAAAGCTTTCGACAAGTCCAAGATCGAGTGCATCATGTAAGCTTCTGGTGTCAATATAAGTGATCTTGTCACATTCTTTCGGTTGGGGAAGAAATCTACCTCTGGCCAAAGACCACTCAAACTAGTACTAAGCTCCAAGGACGTTGCTGTAACATTCCTGAAGGGTTTTAAGCGAAATGAAATTGCATGCAAAGACCCATCTCTTTCTGAAATCTCACTTGGAAGTGACAGAACTCCTAAGGAGCGATTGTTCTTAGTAAATCTACGTGCTGAACTCGAGAAGCGCACCAAAGAAGGTGAAACTGGCCTCACTATAAAATACATCAATGGAGTGCCCAAAAGAGTGAAAAGTGCAAAAAACTAATTAAATCCAATGGAAAAACCAACATAAATATGTACTATCAAAATATTAATGGAATTCGGACAAAACTTAAAGAATTAAGATTAGCCCTAGCTACATGTACTTATGATATCATTATACTTGCTGAAACCAATCTTTCTCCATATATTTGTAATGCTGAACTTGGATTCACAAATCACTCTGTGTACAGGAGGGATAGGTCCTCTCAAACTAGTTCTAAAGAGAGTGGTGGTGGTGTACTTGTGGCAGTGAACAACAGAATGCCTTCTAGATGTGTTAGAACAATGTCTCCACTATCAGTGGAGTCTATATTTTTATCAATTGATCTGTTGCATGATACACACATTTTGCTGAGCAGTGTATATATCCCGCCCAGTAAGCCTCTCGATGTATATGCCAACTACTGCCAGGTGGTGGAAGAAGTGATAGCCGACCAACAGGTAGAACCATCACATGTGATTCTGGTTGGTGATTTTAACATCCCACATGTTGACTGGATAAAAAAAGAACATTTTCCCTCTGCCTCTCCTCGAATGCTTGTTTATTGGATGTTGAACAGTGTAACCATGTCTTAAACTCTAGGGGTGTGTTATTGGATTTAGTATTTGCCTCTTCCAATGTCACTGTCAAGGAAGACACCTGCCCTTTGTTGCCTATTGATATCCAGCATCCAGCATTGAATATTATTCACCCTGTAGAATCTACCTTGCCTGACCACCAGTGCACTTTTGTTCCTGATTTTGCAAGGTGTAATCTTGGAGAAGTTTTTGATGAACTTCTTTCTATGGACCTATCCAATTTTGAATCCCTTGACTTATCCACCGATACTGACAATCTGTTCATAAAATTCACTGACATATTGAAGTCAATTGTGCTCAAGTATACACCACTGAAAAAAACTGGAATGTCAAAATTCCCATGTTGGTTCTCTACATAGCTTATACAATTGGTAATAGAAAAGAAAAGACTCCACAAAGCTTATAAGCAGACCTTTGATTATGAGTACTATGTCCTGTTCTCAAAATTGAGAGATCAATCTCGTCTCTTATCCAAAAAATGCTTCAATGACTATGTTGAACATGTGCAATGTACTATTCCTGGCAATCCCAAATTATTCTGGAATTTCATCCGTAACACTAGCAAAGCTGAAGGAGCACCAAGCACGTTAACATTTAATAATCACTTCACTTCCCACCCACAGCAAATGTGTGATCTGTTTGCACAATACTTCTCTTCAGTATTTACACCTCCATCTTCGTCTACTTCCAATATCCATTTCAGTACTAGTAATAGTCTGAGTACACTTGCAGTCACTGATGAAGATGTTTATAAAGCATTGGGCAAGCTAGACTGTTCAAAGAGTTGTGGCCCTGACCAAATACCACCTAATGTTTTGAAATACTGTAGAGTCTTGCTTTGCCATCCTTTAAAATACTTGTTTAACAGGTCTCTAAAGTCAGGAATTTTTCCAGATGTATTTAAGCTTGGTCATGTTGTTCCTGTGCATAAATGCGGATCGAAGGAAGACGTTAAGAATTATAGACCTATTGTTATACAATCGGTGTTAGCAAAAATCTTCGAGAAGTTGGTGCTAAACAAAATCTATCCCATGTTTCGTAACATAATTACTCCAAAGCAACATGGTTTCTCTCCTGGAAAATCAACAACAACTAACCTTGTGATTCTTCAAAATGAAATAATTAGAGCATTTAGTGAGCGAAAACAACTCGATGTCATATATCTTGACTTTTCAAAGGCATTTGATAAAGTTAGCCATCCCCACCTTCTTACTAAGTTGAAGGAATATGGCATAGTTGGTAAATTATTGGAGTGGTTTTGTAGCTACCTCAGCAACAGAAGGTTGATTGTAAAGGTTTTTGGCTCATTGTCATCTGCTTTCGCAGCAACTTCTGGAGTACCTCAGGGTTCACACCTAGGACCATTGCTGTTCAATATATTCATAAATGATTTAGTTAGTATTTTTGCCAGTTGCCTTTTCTTTGCAGATGATTTCAAGAAAATCATTACTCGAGATGACTGCTTAGATCTTCAGAATTGCTTAAAAGCTATTGTGAAATGGTGTCAACAAAACAGTATGCAACTTAATGTTAATAAATGTTCCTGCATTACTTTTCACCGCACTAAATCGGCATTACATTTTGAATATGAAATGGAAAATCAGCTACTGAATCGCTGCACAACTGTAAGAGACCTAGGAGTTCTTCTGACGTACAATCTCAGTCCAGAAGAACATGTCCACAACATATGTGCCAAGGCCTCCAAGTGCCTGGGCTTATTGGCACGCACTTCCAGATTTATTAATAATATCCAGACACTCAGGCTCTTGTACTGTGCCCATGTCAGACCCATACTTGAGTATTGCAGCGTTGTATGGTCGCCTCATCAGATCACACTAATTCAACACATTCAGAATCTTCAAAATAAGTTCTTAAGGCTTATAGGTTGTCGCATGGGCTTTCATTACAAAGACGTTCCGTTGGTTGCTGTTGGAACCTACCTTGGCCTCCATCCTTTGGAGTCGAGACGGAATGTTCATGGTGTCCTTTTTCTGCATAAACTAATCTCAGGTGTTATAGACTGCCCTGAAATTCTCAGACATGTATATTTTCGTTGTCCGTCTGGTACACGGTTGAGAGAACTATTTGGTCGTAGACATCTGCGCACAAACTATGAGGCTAACAGTGCCTTAGAACGGATACAGAGGCTAGGTAACAGAATACCTCCTGAACTTGATTTTTTCATTGACAGTGTTGCTGTTTTCAAGCAAGTACTCATACGTGAGTGGAGTCAGCAATGATGGGCTTAGTCACGGTCTATTATTCCCTGTAATAATTTTTATTTTTTTTGTAGTTTTATGTTGAGTCTTATTATTAGTTTTAGAATAATTAATAATTTTCTTCTGTGTAATTGTTTTTCTAGTTTTAATAACATAAAACTATACTTGCTATTTTTTGTTATCTTCTTGTTTTCACTGTAACTAAATTGTTCATAAATAGTGGTAATTGTGTTTAATAAGTAGCTATCATAAGATATATTAATGTAAAATGGTTTTTCCGTTGGAATAAATAAATAAATAAATAAAAACATCCAAACATATCAAATAATAATTTTGTAGATTAATAAATGTTGTACTTACATTGAAATCTTATCGTGTCTATTAACAGATGGAATATCGGGGTTGCTTTTAAATGCTTATGCAAATTACAAGTATTGCTACTAAACCGTACAGTTTTAAAGCATTTTTTGCAGCTTGCGATTTGTCATCATTTTTCTTGAAATATTGCCACACATTAGACTTTGGAGATCCCATTTTCAATCAGCAAATATACCTAATGCAAAACTAACACAAATCAACGACGACAGTACTAGGTTAGAATTACGAACGAAAACAAAACAATGAGCCAGTGACGACCACGACATAAAATGGCAACTGACGGAATGGTAGAGTTTTTTTTTATATTTTCGGCCGGGCATAGACAAACAAGTTTGCCGACAACACATACTTAGAAAAAGAATGTGTTAAATAAATGCAATAATGACAACCAAAAATATATTCCTTAGAGTATTTAATGTATCTATTAACGTGTTAAATGAAATCATGATATTCGTGATATTGGTATACACACCGATACGAGTACTTTTGACCGATACCTACTTGATACTTATTTTTAAAGTATCGATACAAAAAGTACTTGGTATCGGAAGGAATGTATCGAGTAAGTACTTGTATTTACTCGTATCGTTTTATCCCTAAGAGTAGTATAGGTTTAAAGTTAGATTCGAATAGACGGTGTAGATAAATTTTTGTAACATAAAAAACGGATAAGGCCTTATAGGGGAAAAGTAGATTATAATAACAGAGGTGATTATTTCAAAAACAATTCAAATGCATAACTATTAAATTAAGTAATACTACCATTGTTAAAACGGAACCAAGCCTACTACAGGCCGGAGTCAGAACGATGGCGTGGCAGAATGAGCAAACGTCAGCATATCACTTACAGCAAACAAAGCGCTTCTACCACGGCCAAAACAATCTTGTTTGTGATGTAGAGGGAATGATCATTGACTTTTGCAAAAATATACAATGAATTATAACAATATTTGGGAGTTAATTTTCATATTAATGGTAAGCCAGGATGCTGCAAATGCGAACTGGCTCAGGACTAGTGGCTGAGAACAAATAATTAAGTGAATATTACTTATAAGAAATTGTTATTACCCATTAATCCGGTATAACTACATGATAGATTGCAGAAAGATATGTACAAACTGGGTTAACTGCAACTAACTGAATAATGGGATACTCTAAGAATAACTGGAATATTTCAATAGAAACCACTAGCACTATAACAACAATAAGAGATATTTTGTTATTCAATATATCATTAAAATTTGCAATAGCAGCTGTAACTGTTATTACTGTAAGCAAGACCAAATGTAATATTATAGAATTAATTAGACAGTAAGTCAAAGTGTAACGGAACTGTATGCCAAATTCCTTGCATTTAAATATTTTGTACAAATCTCAGAACATTATGTAATCAACAATGTAAAAATTAATATGTAGGGCCTAATTTAGTCACTAAGATATTAGGCTGTATAAATGAAGGGTAAATAAATAAATAAAAAGTTCCGGCCGAGAGCATGGGTGTTTAAGTGTTGTATGTGTGTGTGCTTGTCATGTCCGTCCTTTGGAGTGTCTTGAATTACTTGCAAGACAATATACACTTGGAGAAACTGAAAGCACTGGTTGAACTAAACTTATACTTCAGCTGGCTGTATGGCATAAGGAAGCCAAATGCCATTAAAAAAAAAAAAAATTGTAAATTTTCCATTTTTGTCTGTGTGTGCGCACTTTTCGCTAAAACTAATAAACGAATTTCAATTAAATTTAACACAGTGATAGTTTATCTAATCAGTTAACACATTGGATGCTTTTTTTTATGCTGATTAGTTGCATATAATGCAGAGGACAAAACGGTAAATTTATTTAATATTGTCTGGCGGAACTTTCTAGCAGTCGAAAAGGTTACCACGATAATTTTTGCCAGTTCCTTTCCTCTGGGACATTCAGTTTAACGTGGAATCCGAACCACGGAGCGTCCTGGAATAGGTTATATAATCAAACACAACTCTCAAAAACTGCAGGGATTCGAATCCGGGACCGGAGCAGCGTATGTTTGGTAAGCAAGCGCCTTAATAACCACTGACCTACCATACTGCTCTAACCTATCAGCGCTGTGGATAGTTTCATCGAAATAGTAGGTTTGATCGATACAGACTCATACAAAACTTCAAAATTTGATGTTTTGATCTTGACGTCTGTATGATGGACGAAATATGGGGCTAATCTGAATAAATAGTATCCTACAAGTCAACTGTTGACATAAGCTACCACTACGTGAAATTAGTTATTGCACGACGCGCGATTCAATTCTAAGGCACAGATTACGCAGACGTAAATTCCAAAATATACGGTTTTGTCTTGTGTATCATCGTGAACTATATCACTAATCTGGATAAAAATTATCTCACGTGATGCCAGGTGACATTTGCTATTGCTATGTGCAATCAATTTCGTGTAAATCTGTTTGTTTCTTTTTGCATGATGTTGCAGCCAGACAGACAAAAATTTCAAAATTTGAGGGTTTGTCCTTTTTTGGTCGCTGCATCAGCTGGAATCTGTTGCCAATATGGAAAAAAAGTATCCTATATTCTTATCAGTGACATAAGCTATGATTATGTTCAGTTTCGTTAAAATCTGTCTATTGCTTTTTTCGTGATGCGCTGTCATCGAGACACAAAAAAAATAAAAAAAATAAATGTGTTTCTGTTCAGTAGTGTACTTTGAATTAATTCTTTCTGAAATGAATTTAATGTACAGACATATCTGTTCTACAATTTTATTATATAATATAATAATATAATTATATAATTTATTATATAATGAACGAGTACGATATTACTTTACAATAGAAAATCATTGAAACAGAAACATTTGTATAAAGAGCCCTATAATATCAATAAATACAATCAGGAAAAAATTTGATTCCAGTTAGCTAAGAACGTCTTTTCATGCAAGAATCCAACTA
>JARYHS010013630.1:95796335-96145939 GCA_031002005.1 Vandiemenella viatica | reverse complement strand
AAAAAATTTCTTTCTGAAACGCGATGATCGTTCTACTGTGAAATAATTATTTTGGAAACATGTGTGTCGTTTGAAAAGGGACAGATGATATGATTTCGGCGCGGCTTGAAACCTGTGTAGATTTTCGTTAGTTCTGCCGCCGCAAATCTTTCATGCTTACGTTGGCTATTAGTTACGAAACATTGGGTAGTTTCGTAGATTCTTTATCGTATTCCTGACGCAGTTAGGAAAGAATCATGGATACCTTATACTCATAAGCAATGTGCAGTTTTTGATACGCTTAAAAAGAAAATACAAGTAATGATAAATTTCAAAATTTAAAAAAAAATAAAAAATAAGAACTACTTGGATTTGAACTCGGAACCGCTCGCTCGGCAGCCCGGAACGCTAACCATAGGACCACTGGACGCTCGGTGCTACTTTCCTCGTATAGGTGTATACAACGCAGCGAAGGAAGACTGTTTCATTCAATCCATCTTGGAGAGAGACACTTCCGAAATAATTTCTTGTTTCTGTAGTTTCGTAGTACTAAAAATTCTACCTCATGGAATATGATTATCCCTTGGTTTGTGGACTGACCAGATATATGAGTGAAATATTATCCCAAGGAATTATCAAAATGAGTATAACAATCTTATCGTTATAGTTTTATGCTAATCAACCGTAGTAATATATAGCATTGAGCCTGTTTCCTGCCTCACTTTAATGCAATCCCGTTAATTACAACTTGTGGGATACGTTTCAAGATCTGAATTTTGGTAAAGTATTATAGAAATGTAATGGAAGGTTGATGAACTGTTCTGCCAATAAGAATCGTCAGTGGGAGGAGCTTAATTCCTACCTGTTAGCCAATTGTTGCTGCATTGACTTAAGGAAATGAAAATCTGCAGTATAGATGGCTCTGAATAAAATATCCACCAATGAAATTTCGAGGAGGCGGAGCCAGTATTGCGTTCCTGTTGCCTGGGATGACATTGATGCCAGATTGTGCAAAATAAGAGTGATAGAATATTTCAGCAGCGGCCAGAAGTAATGTCAAAGACTGTACACTAATTCGCAACAAATTTATAGTAAATTTCCATTTTTAAAAGTAAAATTCTAGTAATCCATTCTTTTACAGGAACAAGAAAATAACTTTCAAAAAAATTAATTTCCCAATCGTACAGTGAGTGCATAGAAGCAAGTTATGTTGTCTACGTGACAGCGACACAGCTACATAAAATAAAATTATGTAGGAATACATTTGAGGCATTTTTAAAGTATAAAAAATTTAATGTATGGTCATATTTTGTCTCATTTAGGTCATATTTACCTATTTTTAAGGTCATATTTGCCTGCATATTCTCGATTTTTATGGTCATAAAGATCCGAACCCTAGTTATAAGCATCGAGTAGATGGATTGTTTTGTCTCTTAAAAAGATGCACTTAGACCTAACCTACTGTTGTTTTAGTAATGTTGTTGTGTTGTTGCTCCAAGTGTCTAAAGAAAACTTTAAAACTAGAGTGAATGAAAACAAGGTTTGTAGTTGTTTCATTCACTTTACTTTCATTTGGTTGTTCAGGGATTGTAAGATACATATGATTGCCTTAAACATGATCTTCATGTTCCTCGCATCTGGGATGTATACTAACATTATACAAGTAGTAAAAATAAATATATCAAGTTAAAATTTGAAATTCTTAGAATATACTATTATTTAATTTTATGGAATATGTTTTGATCCCTTAGATTCTTTATAGAGCTACCAGAAGTAACCTTTCGTGTTCTTCAATTAGTATGAAAATGATAACGTAATTGTGGAGCTTGTCTAGAGTAATGATGAATGGTGTTTATTGCAACAGCGGTGAACAGTATTTATCATGAAGCATGTGAGAAAGGGGGCACTGGGAAGGGGGGGGGGTAAAAGGATGGTACTGTCCACTTAATCTTAGGAATAGAAATATTATAGTTCTTGACAAAAGGGTAAGTATCTTATGGGCTCGTCTAATAGAGATGGATAAGAAATATACTAAGTGGGGAGGGAGGATAGAATTTCTTGAAGCTGGAAACAAGTCATAGAGCATATGAGGCAAGCAGCATGAAGGTGATGGACACTTAATAAAGTGTAAGAAGTAATAAGTTTGCTCTTTTACTGGAGTCGGGGGGGGGGGGGGGGGGGGGCAAGAAGAGAATTATGTAGATGGAAGAGCAGGTATGGTGCATAAGGCCTTTAAGTTTACTCTATCCCTACAATCATTTTGGATTTGTGCATCTCTGTTAAGTTACTGAACTCTATTACTTCATTCATTATACTCCTACAGTTGACTAATAGTTGTATTACAACTGGCTTTGGCATATTCTTATCATACTCTAATTTTAGCAACCATAACTTTTATATTATTATTATTCTCGAATCCAAACAACAAAATACACAGTTAAAACATTTTTTTTTTTTATTTTTGCTGTTGTCAGTCTTTTGACTGATTTGATGCAATCCTCCATCCTTTCCTATCCTGTGCTAACCTCTTCATTTCTACATAGCCCTTACAACCCACATCCACAATTTATGCGATTTATATACAATATCTCAGTCCCACCGCCATATTGATAATCCACCCAGTCATGCAGCAGCCCCCGGTGTGCACACCTCCCGAGGTGCATGACTCATTTTCTATGTCATGAATAAGGTTAACTACCGAAATATTGAGTTTATTTATTTGTGTGTTAGTGATATATGTTCTTCTCTCGTCGCTGCCTTCAACTTTGGTGAGTGATGAGTCATTTTCCCTTTCCTTGCAATTATTTTGCCTAAAGCAGTTTCCTTTTTCCTTAGTTTAAGTACATATAGTAAAAATGTTCTATTTGTATGATGTTATAATTCATTAAAATGTAAATCCGAATAACTAACTCCTTGAATCTTAGCAACATCCATTTATTTTGGTTCTTCATATTAAAAATAATTTCCTTACAAAGTTGTTTTAAAAAAAAATTTTGATCACATGACATATTAATTACGAATTATTGTTTACATGTATATTAATGTATTAATGGAGAAAGGAACTTCTATTTACCACAGGTGATGGTAAAACGAAAATTGAATTTTCTAATGAAACCTTCACTAGCAGAGAAGAACATGACATACATTGGGGTCAGTCCATTTTTCTGAATCCATGCTGTCAACATTTTGTGATAACAAACAGCAAAAAAAAAGTGTTGAAGAATGATGATTTTCAGATGCAAAGTCGATGATTGGAAGACTACATAATTGACTTTAATTATTTTTCTAAATGAAATCATAATTTCTACATACTACAAAAGACAAATTAATACAAAATAATTTGGTATATAAAATTAAACTTAAAGGGTTTTTGGTAATTCTCTATTGTATTTCAATTTAAGGATGCACATAATTCTTATTAGAAGTATAATACTGACAGTACACTTTCAGTTAAAATTTCCATAATATTTAGTGTCACATCACTTTTGTTGGTTTAAAAGCCTTGCACGCAACCAGTAGTAGAACTCGTACTCAAGTTCTAACTGTGAACTTAACCATTTCCTTGTTTTGTTGTGGATTTCTGGAGGTCTCTTGCGATTTTTGTTTTTATGTGGTTCTGCGAACACATAAGGAATCATTAATTAAAATCACAAACCTCCAAAAACAGTGAAAAATACCTTACAAATTTTGAAGTGAAATGCAAAAGAGAAAAAAATGTTGACATACTTTAGGTTACACGCTAGTTATAACTAACATTGAAAATGGATACAGAAATGAAACCCATCACTTGCCCCAGATTGCAGGCAAGAAGACAGCAATGATACAAACTTGTTTCCCTGAAGAAATATAAACCATAGTTTACCTGAAATTTATAAATTGTGTTCATCATGAGATTTTTTTTTTAACCCTTCATGGCCCTTCCACCTGTCAACTTTAAAAATACCAACCCTCTAACACCCATAAACCAATCCACTGTAATAGGTCTCCTTGAAAAGCTCCCTGCCACTGGTAGGACCTTCCCCACCTATACCACAACTGACCTCATATACGAGCTCGTCTGCCTTCATTTTCCAAGTTCTTATACCAGCACCACAACAAACTAGTTACCCATCAGGATGAATGGTCATAGCCAAACAGTTTTCTTCCAAAACATAGACCACCCAGTTGTTACATAAACTAGCTACCTCAACTCTCATAACCTCAATAACTGCTGCACATTCAAAGCCATCAAGAGGATTTCCTGAAACCACATCTGACTCCATTGATGGCATTTGGGCTTCTAATACATCCTAGACATAAGACATCCCCAATCCTTAATTTCAGATAATATTTACACTATTACCATTTCACCTTGGTAAACCCATCACTTGTGTGTATAGTTTAATCATTAATTTCTCCATTTATTTCACACTTGATTTTATGATAATATTTCCTTCATATCATCTTTGATTAACTCCTTTTCTGTACATTACATTTACAATGAAATTGTTCTTATCACCACCTTGTAATTTGACACTTTGTACCACTTTCCAAGGTGAATTTTATTATATTAATGAATGTGTATTAGAGTAATTATGCATAAAATCCTGGCCAAACATTTTATTTATCTTTACATAATTTTTTTACCATACGCAAGGTTGTGAGAAAGGTTGTGACATCAAAGCTTATTTTAATGAGAATATGCAATGGACAAAAAATCATTTCATACGGCGAATATTGAATTTTGTGCTGGATTCGCTAGAACATGTCCACGGGAAGACTGTGACCTGTAGATATTGTTACTTGGCTGGGACAGCTCGACACCAGCCCCGCTCAAAGAGAGTGGAATGGGGTGGTTTTACCTGCGCCTCTGCATTCTGGAGACTCGAATATATCCTTGGGAGTCTCTGATCAGCAACAGGTCATTGTATCTGGCAGGAAAAATGTGAGTCCATTGGCTAATAGTGTCCCCTCTGAAGGCTACTGAATGGAGTCGAATATTGTATGCCATACGCAGTATGTGCAACCACAAATAAAATGTCAGCAATATATCAAGTGACATCAGGACCCATGACCACCAGCCTATCAAAATGAATACATGTCTAAAATTATGGGATTTTCTGTCCAACATGTTTCTCCAAGACAAGGAAGGCTAAGCAAATGTTTATGTGGAGGATGGAAGAGGTGATGACCTCATTCTATCTCTGGCTTCTGATCTGACTTCTGGTGTGGGAGTCTGATTATGGTCAGATGCTTCTGCTCATTCTAACTTGTATTTTGAGTTAGATGCTGGTCTGACACCTGCACAGTGAAGGAATCTGTAATGCTGATGTTAACATTACATGGTCTTAGTTTTTAGTTTTTGCAGTGAAAATTCTTTAGTAGTGTTGGGCGATTTTTTGATGGGTAAAATCTTATGAGTTCACAATACCGATACGATCATGTTAATAGTATATGTGTTGTAGTCTGGTGGCTCAGTGGTTAAAGTGTCTGACTGGCAAACGAAAGTTCCCCATTTCGAATCTCTATCTCAGTAGGGTTTTTCATAGATCATTAATCTGACCTTCACATCTGGCACAGCTTCCTGTGTAATGTGAAGTATGCCAGAATGCTTCTATTGTTTGGATTCCTCATTAAACTGTAGGTCCTCTATACCTGTTAAGACTACCGGGTTAGGTTAAGGCAGGTGAGACGGGTAGAATACGCAGCCACTAGAAACTCGGTTACTAGTTCATTACAACCACACAGAATTATTTGTTATTATTTTGTATATCTGTAGCTGTGAGTATGACATGTTGCATGTATGATATTAATAGTTTTAAGTTTTAATTTCTGTCATCAATCCCCAATGACTGCCATGTTTATTATTATTATTATCTTTTGATTCCTCCAAGTCCAAAAGTTATATGGTGTCATGAGCTTTGACTTTGATTTTTCTGAAAACTTCTTTACAGGACTCAGTTTTGAGAGGCTCTCAATCACTATGTTGAAGCTGATTGAATTTGGTTGGTTGGAGATCATCACCCACCTTGTGAGAAGAAAGATGCAAAAGGCAAAGGAGCTGCAGTTAAAGGAATGTGAGGACATTGAATACATGCAGAAAAAGGAATGTTAAGACATGCTATATTATAAAATAAAGAGTGTTACTTGTGATAAATTTGAATGGAGTAGAGGAAATTGAGGACAAAGATGGTAATGTGTTGTAAAAAGAAGAAGAATTGCAATAAATATGAAAGTATTACATGGAAGACTGATCTTATTGTAGAGATAGAAAAAGAGGGAGCAAGGGAAGAAACAGTATTGCCTATGGTGATGTTTGAAGTTAAACAAGCAATAAAGGAAAATAATAATGGTGAATCTACAGGAATATATGAACTCCCTTTAGAAATTTTTTCGTAGGTGAGGGGGTCAAGGATTGGAATATTGAGAAATGATGAATAATTTACCAAAAATGCCAATTCAAACTAAATTCAAATTTAAAGTTGAAATTAGTAGAGGGCAAAAGTAAGAGCGAAAAGGGAAAAATGGTTGTGCAGAAAAATTGCCACTGGAGCAAGTGCTCCACTGCAATTAAATTATAATAAATTAAATGAGCGGAAAAATTCACATTAGTATTGAAGAACTTTAATTATAATCTTCACAGATTTCAGTGTAGCTCTGGTTGTCACAATGTGAACATCAGACCTGAAGATGTAACCAGAAACTTGCCTAAAACTAAAAACATCATAATAAATTATGACTGGAGGATTTTGCAACATATCATATATTTGTATACTATAATCATTTACTTTCATTACTCATTTATAAAGCTGATATTGGACATTTAAATGCACTCATTATGATAAAGACAAATATGAGATTGAACTCAGGCAATGTTAGGTGATACCTTAATTATTATGTGGAGGCAGAGGACAGAGCCACTGAACACTAGTGTCGTCAAGGTAGTAGGCAGAGGTTCTGCTATGCATACAATGGAGCAAGAAGTTAACAAATTGTATAATACCAGGAGCAACCTTTGCTAGAGACACTGTGATTTCTAAAGTGAAGCACTCAACTCCTCAACTTATGTCAGCTTTTGTCATAGGGATAAGGTCCAAGTGAAATATTTCATGACAAGAAGAGTGATAACAAATCTTCTGTGAGAAATTCAAGGCAGCTATGGACAAGACTTGGGAAAAGTGGAGATGGATTCATAAAAAAAGTTGATGTGGAGGGGACTTTGGCAAGCCAATGAGAGCACATAGGAGAAATGTGAATGTGTTTGAAGCAGCAAATATGAACTATGGTAAATGTCCTACAATTATTGTAAATTTGTTTTGAAAAGCCAGTGATTACAGACCAAGTCTTCTTTCCCAGAGAAAATGAGACATCTGGAAGATGGATTAACACTGTCATGAGAAGGTCTGTGTGGTTCGACTTCATAGAGTGTTCATCCTGGTATCTTTGCTTTTTTTCGGAGTGATGACTTGTATAATTGAGCCAAGTATTATGGATGACTAATTTTTACTGAGTTAAAGATAAGACTTGCACCTCACAACATGTTCAGATTAACAAGTTACCTATGAGGTAAGAGCTTAGTGGAAGTCTGTGGCTGACTTTGCGGGTTCTGTGTAATAACTCAGTTTCACTGATCAGTGATAACCAATTGTGGTGACTTTGTTTCCACTGTTGCTGTCGCTGTGATGTGTGCTGCTACAAGATGATAATATACCTAGAATGAAGGGTTTACTGCAATGAAGTTTTCTTACCGACTGATAAGCATCTCATGTTGTCTGATGGCACAGAACTTCATTGGGTCATGATGCTATCCCTGGTTTTTCAATAAGTAAATTCATTTATCATGCTCAGTTTATCACTCAAGATACTTATATTTTGTGAAAGTTATTCATTTTGTCTATTTGTTATTATTTTATTTTCAATTATTTAATTTGTTAATAAAATAAAGTTAATATGTTACATTTCAACCAACCAGTGCAATGGAATGTTATCCGACCCAATCATCCCATGTAATCAATATAATGCATTAGCAAACAAAAATATTTTAACAAATAATTAAAAGACATCCCTGGTATAAATAATTCCATCACAATACTTCTCATGCATTCTGCAATTTAATATCATTGGAGTAAAATATTATACCAGCCAGCAACTGTGTGAGCATTACATCAATGTGATTGGTACTTCCAATCAGCAATAGCCATGGTGGGCATGGGCAGAGCTATGCATTTGCATCTGACGGATTTGCACTCTTGTATTTACCAGGTCGTTAATGCCTAGTCTTTAGTCTGATCCCAATCACTCTGCAACATCATCTGTATTGTATCCCTGTAGTTGCTGAATGCCACTGCCTTTTATTCATACACAAAGCTGGCCCCAGTGTCACTGAGCTGGATGGTTCGTTAGGATAACTCATGGGCACCTCTTGTCACATCCTGTATATTCCTTCACATGTATTTAGCTTTACACATTAGGACAGGTGTAATGCACCCTCCACCATCCATCTTTATTGAACTATGGAGTAATAGTAACAGTAAATCCAGTCCTTTCTAAGAAAATTGTTTGTGGTTTGTAATATTACTGATTCCTTAGTGACACTATACCAGTATCTTATAACTTTAAATGGGGAACTCTTGCATATATATATATATGACGCGCTCCAAAAAATCAAATGGAGTATAGTGGGCCTCAGTGAGGTTAGACGTCCAGAGGAAGAATGTATCGAACTTAAATCAGGCCACATCTTGTACCATTACGGAAACTCCTTGGGAAAGCTAAATGGAGTGGGCTTCCTGATAAACCGTAGTGTGAAAAATAAGGTTAAACTAATAGAAGGTATTTCAGATCGAGCAGCAAGAGTAGTGTTACAACTATCAAATCGCTACAAAATACAAATACTGCAGGTATATGCTCCAACATCCTCGCACTCAGATGATGAAGTAGAGTCTTTCTACGAAGATGTCACGACACTGCATGACAGAGGCAAAGACTGCCATTTCCAGATTATCATGGGAGACTTCAATGCTATTGTAGGCACCAGGAAACAAGGAGACACTGTGGTCGATAAGTTCGGAATACAAACTAGGAATGACAGAGGGGAACGACTTGTGCAGTTTGCAGAGCACACAAAAATGCACGTCATGAACACATTTTTTAAAAAACATCAAAGTCGAAAGTGGACATGGAGAAGTCCAGATCATAAAACTAAAAATGAAATAGACTACATCCTGTCCAATAGCCGACATTTTGTTCAAGACGTCACTGCTCTAAATCAATTCAACACCGGAAGTGATCACAGGCTGGTCCGAGCGAAACTTAGTATCTGCATAAAACAGGAAAGGCGAAAGCTAATAAAAGGAACCAATAAAACATCAGTAAATATAATCAATCTCACTGAAAAGAAAGACATTTTTCAACGCACACTATCGGAGAAACTAGCTACCACCGCCAATGGAAATTTAGCTTCAACTATTAACACAATAGCCGTAGAAATTGCAGGATCTTTTAAAACCACCAAATTAAGTAAAATTAGCAATAATACAAAAACTCTCCTGAATAAACGGAGGAATATGAAAGTAAAACCTGAAAAAAACCTAATTGATTATGCTGAACTCTGCAAGACCATTAGAAAAGAAATAACAGCTGACATCAAGAAATATAACGAAAACCTGGTCAGATCAGTTATAGAGAACAAGAAAGGCTATAAGAAAGCAAAACAAAGATTAATGATAGGAAAGAAACAAATAATAGCTTTAGATGATGATAATGAGCGTATTACAGACAAAACGGCAGTATTTGTTCATATCAGGAACTTCTATCAGTCCTTATACAGCAAGCAAGATGAAAATCCTTTAATGACATCAAGCCCAGACTCACCAATTCCTGAAGTCCTCCCATATGAAGTTAGAAGGGCAGTGAACGAAATGAAAAAAGGATCAGCTAGTGGTTATGACGGCCTGTCTATTGACGTACTCCAATTGACTGGAGAAGAAACTTACAGACACCTAGCTAAGGTGTTTTCACAATGCCTCGAAGAGAGAAATATCCCATCCAGCTGGAACAAAGCAATGATTGTGTTGCTATACAAAAAGGGCAGTCGTTACAATATTAAAAACTACCGCCCCATCAGCCTTCTTCCTGTCATATACAAAGTGTTTACAAAGGTCATCAATAACCGCATTAGTTCCACCTTGGACACAGCGCAACCAATTGAACAGGCTGGTTTTAGGTCAGGATTCAGCACAGTAGATCACATCCAAGTCATCAACGAAGTAATAAGTCGAGCAAATGAATACCAGATGCCCCTCTGTTTGGCCTTTATCGATTTTGAAAAAGCTTTTGATTCAGTCCATCACTCTGCAATCATGCAAGCCCTTTTAGAACAAGGAGTGAATCCCGGCTATATTGACTTACTGTACAACATCTACACCACTTCCACTGCTTTTGTCAACATCGCTGAAGTCACCAAAGAGTTCCCAGTAGAAAGAGGGGTAAAACAAGGAGACTCTATATCCCCCAAGCTATTCACATCAGTCCTAGAGTTGGCAATGTCAAAAATCCAATGGCAAAACCGAGGTTTGAGAATAAATGGAAGAAATCTAAACAACTTAAGATTCGCTGATGATATAATTTTACTCTCAAACAGTCTGGAAGAGCTCAAAGAACTGATAAATGAACTAGAGACAGCGTGCAGTGAAGTGGGCCTTAAAATAAATATATCAAAAAGCAAAATCATACAAAACAAATGGGCAGAAAAAGATAAAGACAAGGCGGACATGAAAGATTCTGGTATTGAGTTCGTAGAACAGTACATCTATCTTGGCCAACTGATCAATATGAATGGCGACTCAAAGCCTGAGATCTACAGACGGATAAAGCTGGGCTGGAGAGCATATGGAAGAAATTCCATAGTTTTTAAATCGAACATGCCAATACATCTTAAAAAACAGGTATTTGAACAATGTGTATTACCGGTCCTCACATATGCCTGCCAGACTTGGACCCTAAATAGTCACACGAAGCAAAAACTGAGAACTGCCCAGCGAAGTATGGAAAGAGCAATGCTAGGGTTTGCAAGAAGAGACAGGAAAAGGGCTGTACACATCCATTCAATAACTAAAGTAACAGACATCTTAAAAAGAGTCATGACCCAAAAATGGCAATGGGCCGGTCATGTTGCTCGCAAAAGAGATGAAAGATGGACTACGGTAGTGCTGGACTGGATACCGAGAAACCTGAAAAGAGCAAGAGGAAGACCCCCGGATCGCTGGGATAAGGATATACGTCGAGTTACAGGCGTGAACTGGAAGAGGGTGGCTCAGGATCGATCGGCCTGGAAAGAACTACAGCAACACTATGTAGAATTAAATTCTAATATATAGCTCATTAGGCTTAAAGAGGCTACATCCTGAAAAAAGGATTGATATAGCTGCAATAATAAATAAAATAAATAAATATATATATACAGGGTTTGTCCGGAAAGTAATAGGACTGATTTTTTTCCGCCGCGATTGTACTTCAGAGCGTGCGCGTACCGACTGGATTCGGTAGAGGGGGTTCCTAGCTAACAATCGAACGGCTGGTCAATTGTCTCCGAGCACCTGGAGAGTCAGGACAGGCATTTTCGCGCGACGTGTTTCTGTGAGTTGTGCAAGCCGAAAATGCAGCGTTCGTTAGAGCAGAGGTATGCGATTAAATTCTGTGTGAAACTCGGTAAATCTGCGACAGAGACGTTTGATATGATCAAGCAGGCTTACCCAGATGTTGCTTTAGCAAGAAGTGGTGTGTTTCGGTGGCACCAGGCCTTTTTGGAGGGCCGGTAAGAGGTCGCCGATGAAGACCGTGCTGGAAGACCTTCGACTTCGACAAACACCGACAATGTGACTCGTGTGCGCAAAGTTTTGAACACAGACCGTCGACTAAGTATTCGTTTAATTGCCCAGATGTTAAATTTACCAAAATCTGTTGTTCATGACATTGTGACGGAGCATTTGAACATGCGCAAGGTGTGCGCGAAGATGGTCCCAAAAGTGCTCACTGACGACCAGAAATTGCGGCGAGTGGAAATGTGCCAAGAAAATTTGAACATGTGTGAAAGTGACCCCCAATTTTTGAATAACGTAATCACAGGTGACGAATCATGGATCTTTGAGTATGATCCCGAGACAAAGAGGCAATCTTCCGAGTGGCACACGCCGGCGTCTCCTCGCCCAAAAAAGGGAAGAATGAGCAAATCCAAAGTGAAAACGATGCTCATTGTCTTTTTTGACATCAAAGGCATCGTCCACCATGAATTTGTTCCTCCTGGACAAACCGTCAACGCCAAGTTTTATGTGGAAGTGCTCAAGAGACTCAAACGAAGGGTCAATCGGGTCCGACAAGACATCGCAGCCGACTGGAAGTTGCACCACGACAACGCCCCGGCTCACACCGCCTTTCTTGTGAACAGCTACCTGACTAAGGCCGGCATTCCAACGCTTCCGCAGCCGCCCTACAGCCCAGATGTGGCTCCCCCGGACTTTTTTTTGTTTCCTCGCCTGAAAAGGCCGATGAAAGGCAAGCATTTTGAGACGACAGAGGGGATCCAAGCAGCATGCACCGCGGCTCTCAAGGCTATTCCGGAGAATGCCTTCCGTGACGCCTTCAATGCTTGGAAATCGCGTTGGCAGCGCTGCATCGACGCAGAAGGAGCCTATTTTGAAAGTTTCTAAAGAATTGTAACGATTGGCTCAATAAATTTTTTTAAATCGACTCAGTCCTATTACTTTCCGGACAAACCTTGTCCTGTATATATATATATATATTGGATCATGGAAATGGCTTTAACAATTTGGATGAAATTTTGTATTTAGATAACGTTTTGTTTTTTAAGTTTATCTAAATAGGTGTCTTCCTTGCAAAATGTGAATTCACAAAAAAAAGTCAGCTATTCTTGAATGAAACCGCACTAACACCATCTCATAGATATCGTAGATACCAGTAAGCTTGGCTGATGTAGTTAAGTTCAGTTTGGTTAAAGCAAGGAATTCTTATATATTTTACGAATAATTTTTGTACACTAGCTGACCCGTGCAAATAGTATCGTGGTCAGTCATCGAATGGTAATATAACAATGTGAAAATAAGTAAATTCAAGTATTTATTAATGAAAGGTATTTTATTTTGAAGAGTACTAATAAATATTACTTTTACTGTAAAAAGTTGTT
Source organism: Vandiemenella viatica (assembly GCA_031002005.1). Taxonomy (NCBI): domain Eukaryota; kingdom Metazoa; phylum Arthropoda; class Insecta; order Orthoptera; family Morabidae; genus Vandiemenella; species Vandiemenella viatica. The sequence goes on along the minus strand of JARYHS010013630.1, from coordinate 96,132,780 downwards.
ATCATTAAATACTACTTGTTTAATTGTAAAACATTTAAAAAGTAGATGTTTTAAAAATATTGGCTCTGTCAGATGTCCTTTTTTCAATCTTCTTTGTTTTGCAAAACTTCTTTTAAAACAATATTATCAGTTATAATGTGATCATCATTGACTTTTTCACTGTATGTGTCTTTAACACAAATGAATCTACAAAATCGTGAGAAAGCCACGCATGGGTGTCGATATAAAAAAAAGGTTCAGATGAATACAGTCCTGCCTTCTGAAGCATCTGACCCTGTGTTTTATTAATGTTCATAAGAAAGGTTACTTCTATTGGGAATTGTTTTCTTATCATTTGGAAAGGCATGGTTGATCAAAAGATGTGGGGTTAATGCAAGGTATGAGCATAATTTTATGGGAGTCACTGAGTTTAGCACTGATGATGTATTCATCTAAGTGAATTACCACTAATCTTTCACCATTAATTAATCCCTAAATAGCATTTATTTAACATATTAATAGCATTTTTCTTTCAAAGCAATTAATGAGGTGATGATTTCAGAAAAAGCTCTAGCAATTTTGATGAAACTTCATATGTAGATAATATTTTGCTTTTCAAGTTTATAAGATTTTTTATTTATAAAAATAAATAAATAAAGGAGCAATTCTTGTTTTTGGTGTCTCGGAAATGGCTCTAAACTCATCGTGTAGAAGTTTCAGGTACCAGGAAGCCTACAGATGTTATTTAAGCTTCTCTTTGATTAGAACAAGGCACTGTGTGCTTCAAAATGTCTAGGAAACCTTCGAGAAAAACGTTTAACGGTAATCAAACTTTACTCAAATTCCTTCATATTGAACATAAATCGAAAAATTCCGAGCAAAGATTGGCCATCCTGGTACTGTGGACTAATGGGTCACATCCCTAGCATTGCCATACACCATGGCAAGTCCCATGTCATGCCAATATTCAACCATTGCAGATTCCTCCAGCTGAAGAAGTTATATATGATAATGGCCTATTTCAGGGTCTTTAAAAGTCTGGGTGATTTGTCCTGCATATACCATGTTGATTTGGCGCATTTACTTGGACCCAAGTCATCTTTTATAACAATTGGAAGAGCCTGTGTTTTGGTGTGAGGATGGAACAGACAATTTACGTTTTGCTCTTTAAGCAGTTTATTGTCTCCAAAGGAAATGCTACCCATATATGTCAAGAATGCTGTTACATACATTTTCCATTGTTTGATTGGCTTGTGCCAAAAGGTGGTAGTTGTTGCATTTCTTTCTTAAGAAATTTCCTCTGGTAGCTGAGTTCTTCATGCAGGCTTTGTTCATCACTGGCAGTTAGTGGCATGAGTGAATAGATCTATGTTTATAGGATTCTAAAACATAACATGTCTCAATGACCCATCTGCTTCCATTTTCACAAGAATATCAAGAGAGGAGAAGCTAGTGGGCCATATCCAGAACCTGCACTAATATCCTAGGCTTGGACCTGGGGTACTTTTGCCCTGCTTAACCTTCCCAATCGTCGGCCTTGGCCATACATCACTACTTCCATGTTAAACTGTGGCTAAAGATCACAAATCAGGCTGTTGTTCTTAGCATGTTTTCCATACTATTAACCATTCCACTGTGATATGGATCCCACACAGCACAATTGTACTTGGTGATAAAATGGAAACTTGCACTCTCAATAAATAATGTTAAATTTAGAGAACAAAATGATAGATTATGGGATGAAAATGAATGTCAAAAAGAAACAAGGATACATTAGTAGAGGAAAGTATGTTTCTTGATAGAATAGAGAAATATTTGGGCAGCACACCAAATAATGATGTATTTTTACTGGCAGAATATGGAATTTTTGGAGAAATGATGATAATCTATACTGATCTCAATAAATTCAATCATATTAAATATATACTGGCTAGTACTTAATTTCATGGGGGACTGAGCTCATTAACATAGTATGATAATTGTGAATTAAAATTTCTATTAATATTTCATAAATTTTCTTGATTGTTATTCAACATACTTACCTAATAATTCTTCAAAATACATTTTCTTTACTCCTTTGAAAAAATATGGAAGTTTTTTCTCCAATGCCACAAGAGTAGCATTAAGTTCTTCTAGTACTCCAACTACTGGAAAGAAATTTTCAACATTTTCTTTGGCTTTCCTTAATGCTTTTTGGTTGTTTAGTTCCCTAAAATCAATCAGATAATGCATAATGTTAATTTACGTACACAGAAACACAAAATTTAAATGGCTGAAACCATTAAAGATATGTACCTCTGATTTTTGAGAGGAAATAGGAGCTGATCAACTTTTGAAACAGTAATAATATTAACATTTCTAGTAACAAGGGAATTGTTTTTAATAATGTTTCTCTACACATCTTTTTTTTTTAATTTATAAACTTGGTGTAAATAAGAAAACAGAATGGAACCATCTTATGAGTGGAGACAGTTGAACAGTGCAGATAATAAAAAAAAAACTTTAACGCATTTTGGGTGTGATTGAGGTGTTCTCTAATAAGCATCCTGTGCAAACAAATGCTGATAAATGTTTTAAACCTGAATTTTTTAAAAAAATTTCATGATATTTTGTGTGTGTGTGTGTGTGTGTGTGTGTGTTTATGCTACATCCTGCCATGACTTGCAACTTTATTTGCTAATCGGCAACTTTTGTTTCCTTTCAGAATGATAAAACTCCGTTTTATGGTAGGCAACTGATCTGCTCCACATTTGGTAAAGTAATAATATCAACAAAGGTAATGACAGCAGTAAGTAATTCATAGCATTATTTTAATAAAAGGCAAATGTTTCAAAATCACAAAGCAATCTCTTTTTTTAAAAAAAATAAAAAAAACTGCTAATATGTTGCTGAAACTTATGAGTTTTGTTAATTATTCAAAACTTCTTAAATGGCAACAAAATAAACTTCTTCTTTTTTTTCTCTCTCTCTCTCTCTCTCAGGTGTTTGATAGCACATCCATATGCTCACACTTAATTAAGTCCTTGCTAGTAAAACATCTGTGAAGGTTTTAATATTTTCCTAAATGAAATGATTAATACACATTAAAAAAAAAGGAGAACATAAATGCTAATGATATTTTTCCAATCATGAAAAGACAATTACAGTCAGTAGTCTATTGATTATTACTTACATACACCATTCCTCATGACCACAGAAGTAAGGAATAGAGAGATCATATGACATCCCAGAAATAAATACACATTCTGGATCTTGATTTTCAACACACTCATCAAAGCTACTACTGATGAAATTCTGTTCTTTATGCTGAGGAGCATATTCTAAATCAGGATTTCTTGGATCTGGAGTTGCTCGAGCATAATAAAACCTGTAAATTTAAAGGTTGTTGAATCCTGTGTTATGAAGATCAGTAAAATTCATTCATTTAACATTTAACCCAATGTGAATCACCTAGATGCTGCTTTGTCAACAGGATCTCTAACAAGATTTAAATATGTCGGTGACTGTTTATCATGAGATGTAAAGTTGATGAAGTATACATGACGATCAAAGGTAACAGGAACAGCTTCATCTCTAACAACACGCATGATCTCGTCTACCAGTTGTTCCTGAAACAATAATCATTTGATTTAATAATTCGCCATGGTGTAGCAAAGTGTTCAGGGGGGAAAGGGGGAAAAAGATCCAGTAATACCATTAATAGTACATAATATTTAACTAGGGTTACCAGATTTTTTCCTTCAAATCCAGGGACGCTTCACAACTTTTTCCCCAAAACCCGGGGACGCTTTCGGCATTTGTCCTAATTACCCGTTGTAATTTTATAAGTTATATGATTAAAGGTTGGGTTAACTTAAAAGGCACATATTGTTTATATTTTGTATTTTAAATGAGGATCACAGATAGCCATGATGCACACAGCAAGGAGACTTGATTTTCCAAAGCTGTTGTGTCCAAGACGCAGGATCCTTGTAATTTTCTTTTAATCCTGGGCACGTGCAAGAAAAGAAGTGCGCTTCATATCTCTTGTTTTAAACGAATGTGTTAGCAAATCAGGGCTTTTAAAGAATTCTCGCTTGATTAAAAAAAATGATAATAATAATTCTGAGAACAACAGTAAAAATCTGGGGACATTGCGGGGATGAAATCTGTCCGGGGACAGAGAGCTAAATACGGGGACTGTCCCCAGCAAACGGGGACGTCTGGTAACCCTATATTTAACTAAACCATTCAGTAGTATTACTTGATTTTATTTTGAGAATTTTTAAATCATAATAATACCAGTGGATGGGATAGACTTACATAATGGCTGACTACCAAAAACAGGAGTTTGAAGGCATGTAGGGGGGGGGATACTAAATTTTTTTGAGTGATTATTACAGAACAGAATCAATATCTGATATAATAAAAGAGCTGGACTGGATGTCAGAAGGCAGGTTAAGAGAGAGCTTGGAATGTATTCCTTGCTAGATATTGGTCACAAAATAGGGCTTGATGGAAGGCATATTGAAGAGGTAAGTGATTCAAGGGCTGAAATGCTGACACAGTGAAAGAATTTAAGACAAAAATTCATGAAATGTGACTAGACGAGTAGGGAAATTGCCACTGGGGTTTGCACTAAATTGCAATTAAATTTAAGAAAAATTTGTTTCACTGCATACATATTTATATAAATTACTACTATTATTTAGAATTAAAATAGTATAAGAAAGAACTATTATTTTGCAGTTCTGAAGACAAAACAACACTGGGTACAAAGTGAAGTGATTCTCTAATGGGAAAAATGAAAATGTTGTCAGATGTATTTAATTTAATTTAATTTAATTGCAATGAAGCAATTTCCCTACACACCCATCTTCCCCCTATCCTATTTATTTGAGATATAAGGTCAAAAGTTCAATTTTCCTCTTTGTAATCAAGGTTGTGAAAGAAAAGGCCTTTACATAAGTTGGCAGTGAGATCATTAATTGTTATAATATGCTTATTACAGTACTTGTTATCTAATGATGCAGGTAGGAATGTAGCTGATTCTTGAGTTAACATGATGTGAACAAAATGCACAAAATCTACAAATGATTTTCTCTCGACTTGTCATGCTAGATTTATAAGGCCTGTTGTCAAGTAGACACTCCTAAAAATACTGCTACATATCACAGATGGTTGACTTAAAGACATCATGATATGACATTGTTGCTTATCTTGAAACATTATTTAAATTGAGTCTGGATACTTGCTGCTTACTAGTGAACTGGAAAAGTGAGACAGTAATACTGGTAAGTAAAGGAGGGGTGACAAATTAGGTCAAAAATTATAGTCCATTCAGTTTGCTATCAGTAAACTAATTGAGAGATTGATATCCAATCACATCAGAAACATATGTGAGGAATGTAAGTGGTTTTCAAGTTGACAACATGAATGTGGACAAGAATATTCATTCGAATCTTGTGGTAAACTTCAGTGTGTGCACACCTCCCAAACCACATGGCTCCCCCCCCCCCACCATAAAATATGATTAAAGTTGAAAGCTGAAATATTGTACTGTATACGTTTTTGTTCACGATGTATGGTTTTCACTCATCGCTGCGTTCAAGTTTGGTGAATGATGAGTCTTTTCCCTACCCTTTGTTATTTAGTAAGCAATATGCAAGATATTTCAGATGAAATGGACAAGGGATGTCAAGGCTTTTGACACAGTGAGCCATAAAATGGTTGTAAATGCTAAAAACTATTGGAGTGGATGAAAAAGTGATCTGGCTAGAAAAATTCGTGAAAGAGGAAAGAAAAAATCAGGACAGGAAATATAGTATCAAAAGAAGTGGAATTGAAAAAGGGAATGCTACAGGGTAGTGTCTGGGACTACTGCTATTCGTTATTCTAATGTATTATTGCATTGGTGGTTTACTGTCAGAAGTTAGGTTGTTTGCAGATGACATAATGCTATATAATAGGAACAGAATGGCAGAAGTCTGTAAGCAGCTGCAGGGTGACCTAGATAGGATGTCTAGCTGAGGATGAAGATAAATGCAAAGTAGAGTCAGCTTATTAAGTACACAGATAAAAAAAACTATGACTATGGATTGATTATGATTATAAGGTGGGAAAAGAAATGCTTGTTGAAGAATTGGAATGTAAATACCTTGGCATATCATTTGCTGAAAAATTCAACCAGGCAGGTCACATTGCACAGATTTTAAAATCCTTCACTTGTTGGAGAGAGTGATGACGGAATGTACGAGAGAAGTAAATGATTTTGGTTACATAACTTTTGTCTGACCATTGCTTGAATATGGTGGTGTAGTATGAGTATCAAATACAGTAGGACTGGTTACAAAGAAGGGCTGTTAGATTTGTCTCTGAATTTTGACGGAGACCCCCCACCTACAAGTCGAATGGTCCGAAGAGCGGATATATCCCCCCTAAAGTCGGTTTTCGACCCAAAATACCCCCCTAAAATAGACTTTCGCATCATTTGTAAAAGTTTTTTTTAGCTCTACAATTCTCCAAGAATTTCAGAACCTCACCTGAGATTTCCGTTGACCCCCCTCCCCCTTGATGAGGTTTCGTGAGATTTCGTCAGACCCTCCCCCCACCAATCCTATTTCACCTCACGTCATTAATGGACATCCCCTTTCGTTGGTAAGGGAGTCAAGGATTGGACCAAGTTAGCAAGAGAAATGATGAATAATTTGCCCAAAACGCTGAAAGGAATTCAAGCTGAAATTAAAGAGGGCAAAAGTAGGTGGGTAAGGCAATTGCAACTATGCGTTAAAAATGTGGAATTACATTACTTCCAGGCTCCATCTTTCGCTTGTATGTACTTCAGTTTTCTATAAAGTCTCTGCAGGAAAAGGATCCTGCGTCTTTCTTTTTATTATTATTATTATTATTAAAAAACCTGCCAGCAATCTTTAGTTTTCCGTTTTACGCTATAGATCACAGATTTATGTAATTATGAGTGAGAGAATTACAGGGTACCCACATATGAATCTACTTTTTATAACACAAGCAGAATGTAAAAATTTCCGCTATACAACGGTATCATGGTAAACATTCAGTCTAGTTAAATCGGAAAACATAATTTCTAATACTGGGTTATAGGCCTACTATTCTTTTAATCAACGTAGCGCATTTGGCCATCGGAATCGTAGTTAATATTGACGTGACAACTCATGCATGAAGTTATTTATAATGTCTGAAATATTCCGCTAGGTGTGTTTCTTACCAGACAGGAATACCTCCGATCATAATAATATGGCTGTGAGTAAGCGCGCAACCTTGCTTAATGCCAGGGACACCACTTCGTGTCATGGTAACTTCTACGTTGTTCTTTCATGATCTACCTTCCATTCATTCTTCAACGGATGCCAGCGATGAATAAACTTAATCATTCAACAAGCTTTTTTTTTTTTAAAAATTTTTTTTTTTAAAAAAAAGTATTGGCTGGTTGTTATTTAACCAAATAATTAAAGATAATTCACAGTGATGCAATAGTTACAATACAAATGTATCCATGATATCGGAGTATGCGAGGTTTTTCTCCTTCAAAATATTGTTAATTTGTACGATATAATAAAATTGTAGAAAAGTTGTATCAGTGCATAAAATTTATTTGAAAAAAAAAGGTAACTGAAATGTAAACTACGTGATTGAGATGACAAAATCTTAAAATTGATAATTTTTGTCGGTCGGTAGGTGTATTTATATTCTTGCTCACGCAAAAACTAATTGATAGATTTTAATTAAACCGTCTTCAAAATTACTAATCCAGAATAATATACAGAAGAATGCAAAGATCAGTTTGGGTTTAGGAAAAATCGTGGTACGAGGGGAAGCAATTCTGGCTTTAAGGTTAATACTTGAAGGGCGGATCAAGAAAAACAAAGATACTTTTTTGGCGTTTATTGATTTAGAAAAAGCTTTTGATAATGTTAGGGTGGAAAAGATGTTCAAAATTTTAAAGAAATCAGGACTAAAACATCGAGATAGAAGAATACTTTATAAACTGTATAAAAATCAAGTATCTATAATAAAAGTAGATAACCATGTGAGATATGCATCAATTAAAAAGGGTGTGAGACAAGGTTGTAGTCTATCCCCGTTAATATTCAACTTGTATGTAGAAGAAGCAATAAAGGAAATAAAAGAAAAATATTCACGTGGCATAAGTGTTCAGGGAGAAAAAACCAGTATGCTACAATTTGCTGATGATATCGTCTTGTTAGCAGAACGAGCTGAGGATACTGAGAAGTTACTGAGTACCATGTACAAAATACTGAAGGATGATTTTGGACTAAATATAAATCAAAGCAAGACAAAAGTGATGAAATGTAGCAGAAATGATACCGGTCACAGTAGATCAAATATAAAAATAGGATCGGATGCAATAGGAGAAGTAAGTGAATTCTGCTACTTGGGAAGCAAAATTACAACCGATGGCCTAAGCAAAAATGAATCAGAATAGAACTAGCAAAAAGAACCTTCATGAAAAAGAGAAATCTTTCAGTTTCAAATATTGATCTAGGAATTAGAAAGGACTTTTTAAAACCCCACGTGTGGACTTTATGGTAGCGAAGCATGGACTTTAGGAATACCAGAAAGAAAGAAAATTGAAGCATTTGAAAATGAAGAATGATGAAAATTATTAAATGAACAGATATAGTACGAAATGAACGAGTTTTGGAAATAATGGGTGAAGAAAGAAGTTTGCGGAAGAAGCTTACAAAAAGAAGAGACAAGTTGGTAGGTCATTTTTTGAGACATGCTGGATTGGTTAATTTGTTAGTGGAGGGAACAGTCGAAGGTAAGAACTGTAGAGGAAGTCAGAGATTAGAATATATGAAGCAGATAATTGAGGACGTGGGCTGTAAGGGATATGTAGAGATGAAGATGTTAGCACAAGATAGGAAGGGATGGAGATTGCATCAAACCAGTCGAAAGACTGATGACAGCGAATTACAACAACAAAAAATTAAACAGCAAATAGTGACAGCTTATATTGTAGGCCAGGGTTCAGGGTAGGTCTACTTTTTATCCGGATACATTACAAATACAGAGTCAAAAACGTAAGGTGCGGAAGGTCGCTTGTTCGAGTCCGGCCGAGGGCTAAGACTGTGCTTAACAAATTTATCAGTATAGGACAAAGAAGATTTCACCTTTCTAACACTACTATAAAAAGATACCACGATGCTATCCTAGCATCTGTGGTAGGGTACGCGTCCAGTGTCTGGGCGCACAGACTTCGACTGGTGAAACCTAGGGAGGAGGTCCTAAGAGTGCAGAGAAGTGTGTTGCTGCGATTGAGTGGAGCCTACAGTACTACCTTCACAAATGCCCTACCAATTGTCATAGGTGTATGCCCGTTGGATCTAGAAATCAGAAGAAGAGGGGCCATATACTGGTTACGAAAAGGCCAGGGTGCAGGAGATTGTGGGAACAGTTGCACAGAATGCGGCAGAATTCAGCGCTGCACTTCTCGCTGAATGGCAGGAGCGGTGGGCAATAGTGCCACAGGCAGAAGATTGTACAGTGTGTTTCCGAACATACAAGAACGGCTGCAACTTGAATACTTTCATCCCACACCAGGCCTTATACAATACGTCACGGGGCACGGCCCATATAACAGCCTACTGTGTCAAAGAGGGCTGAAAGAAACGAGCTTATGTGAGTGCAGGGCAGAAGGAACCCCCAAACATGTAATGTGGTCCTGTCCGATAGCAGAAGTAAGGACGCCGGATATCAACATAATACGGAGTAGATCAACACGAGACATAATTCTAGATGAGAGATCATGGATTATTCTCGATAATCTGGCGAACAAAGTATCTCAACTGCACAAAAAAAGATATCTGGACCGAGCGGCAGTCGGACATGGGGACCGGCCTAGGGAAGTCGCACGGCCAAACATACGGGCATAGAAAATTATTCACGGATAATAGTAAACAGTACCCTACAGAAACTTCCGGGAGCCGGAAGTTTTGTCCCGATGTGTCGGTCATCCTGTCCTACTGGAAATCCAGAAGGGCATGGCTGGCAGACTATCCCGGGATGATAGTGGTGGGTAGATTAGTGTTCATAGAGTAGTATAGGTTTAAAGTTAGATTAGAATAGACGGTGTAGATAAATTTTTGTAACAAAAACGGATAAGGCCTTATAGGGGAAAAGTAGATTATAATACCAGAGGTGATTATTTCAAAAACAATTCAAATGCATACTATCAAATTAAGTAATACTACCATTGTTAAAACGGAACCAAGCCTACTGCAGGCCAGAGTCAGAACGATGACGTGGCAGAATGAGCAAACGTCAGCATATCACTTACAGCAAACAAAGCGCTTCTACCACGGCCAACAATCTTGTTTGTGATGTAGAGGGAATGATCATTGACTTTTGCAAAAATACACAATGAATTATAACAATATTTGGGAGTTAATTTTCATATTAATGGTAAGCCGGGATGCTGCAAATGCGAACTGGCTCAGGACTGTAGTGGCTGAGAACATATAATTAAGTGAATGTTACTTATAAGCAATTGTTATTACCCAGTAATCCGGTATAACATGATAGTTTACAGAAAGATATGTACAAACTGTGTTAACTGCAACAAACTGAATAATGGGATACTCTAAGAATAACTGAAATATTTCAATAGAAACCACTAGCACTATAACAATAAGCGATATTTTGTTATTGAATATATCATTAAAATTTGCAATAGCAGCTGTAACTGTTATTACTGTAAGCAAGACCAAATGTAATATTATAGAATTAATTAGACAGTAAGTCAAAGTGTAACGGAACTGTATGCCAAATTCCTTGCATGTAAATATTTTGTACAAATCTCAAAACATTATGTAATCAACAATGTAAAAATTAATACGTAGGGCCTAATTTAGTCACTAAGATATTAGGCTGTATAAATGAAGGGTAAATAAATTTAGAAAAAAGTTCCGGCCGTGAGCATGGGTGTTTAAGTGTTGTATGTGTGTGTGCTTGTCATGTCCGTCCTTTGGAGTGTCTTGAATTACTTGCAAGACAATATACACTTGGAGAAACTGAAAGCACTGGTTGAACTAAACTCATACTTCAGCTGGCTGTATGGCATAAGGAAGCCAAATGCCATTTAAAAAAAAAAACTGTAAGGTTAGAAATTTTTTCTGGCAGTCCGTGCATGAAGCAGAAACTAATGAATGAATGAATTTCAATGAAACTTCACTTAGTATTAGCTTATGTCACCGGTTATCATATAGGATTCTTTTTGTCCTGATTAGAAAATACTTCCCCACGAGTCCAAAATTGTAAATTTTCCATTTTTGTCTGTGTGCGCGCACTTTTCGCTAAAACTAATAAACGAATTTCAATTAAATTTAACACAGTGATAGTTTATCTAATCAGTTAACACATTGGATGCTTTTTTTTTATCCTGATTAGTTGCATATAATGCAGAGGACAAAACGGTAAATTTATTTAATATTGTCTGGCGGAACTTTCTAGCAGTCGAAAAGGTTACCACGATAATTTTTGCCAGTTCCTTTCCTCTGGGACATTCAGTTTAACGTGGAATCCGAACCACGGAGCGTCCTGGAATAGGTTATATAATCAAACACAACTCTCAAAACTGCCGGGATTCGAATCCTGGACCGGAGCAGCGTATGTTTGGTAAGCAAGCGCCTTAATAACCACTGACCTACCATACTGCTCTAACCCATCAGCGCTGTGGATAGTTTCATCGAAATAGTAGGTTTGATCGATACAGACACATACAAAACTTCAAAATTTGATGTTTTGATCTTGACGTCTGTATCATGGACGAAATATGGGGCTAATCTGAATAAATAGTATCCTACAAGTCAACTGTTGACATAAGCTACCACTACGTGAAATTAGTTATTGCACGACGCGCGATTCAATAGGCTATTTGACAGTATTCAAAATATATTACAAATTGTAGTCATTCGCGTAGATTAATGCTTGAGGAAGCTATTTTTGTTAAATTTGAAAAGAAAGATGGATTGTTTTTAATGAAAAAAGCATAATAAAAATCAAATTTTTCTTGCCTCTTGTCACGTGACCGAAAACGCTGTGTGATTGGAGATGGCTTTAGTGACGTCACCTGCCGGTAGGCGCTACGGCTGCGTATGGCGTGTTTCCCGCTATCCAAGTTTTCAACTATTTGTTGCTGGTTATCTGTAGTTAATAATGAGATTTTGAGTTGAATATAAAATGAAGAACAATTTGTAGAAGCCTACAGCGGAAAAATACCGTAAATTATTTGTCGGACTAGCTATAGAAACAACTACTGACTTTTATTCTACGGAGCTTGAGAATGTAATAACTTCAATTCGAGAATTATTTATATTTGAACTGGAAGTTAGTGATTAACAGAAATCCTTCATAAGAATGACTAAAATTTTAAATTAAGTTAGTTATTTAAGCCGATATTTACGAGAAAAAATGCAAGTGCAGTATAAGGTAAGCACAACAGTTAAATAACTGGATGTTATGGACAATATTTCTTAACTGTGGATAAATATTTTTTTTTTCAACGAAACTGAATTTATTGTTTATTTATTTACCGACCGCGCTCACTTCAACGCACGTAGAAACGGTGATGTTTAAGTGTTCACTATTAACGAGAAGAAAAGTAACGATGGTGTCCAGGTAGCTGCAGGGTTAAAGAATGCAATAGGGATTTGAAGATCCTTTATTCGAACCTTGATTAGGATAAAAAAAATTCGTGTGTACATTTTTTTTCTGTTTGCCGTTTGTTGCTTTACAGAATCATATTTTTATTAAAAGAAGTATTAAACGTCATGCAACCGTTTGAAATATAAATTGCTGTCATACAAGAAAACATTTATAAAAGATAACCTCCTGCTTTTAATTTTGAAACATACCAGAGATACATCATCATTGCAACAAAACCCAAGTATTGGGCGGTGAATTTATTTTAACAATAACATTGCACGCTAATCTCGCAATTACGGAACGCTTTGAATACATTTTTTTTTTTTTTTTTTTTTTTTTAATTTTCACCTGACGATACAACTGTATGTTGCCTTTCTGACATAAATGCATCTATTTAAGCGGTATTTACTTTTAATGCGTAAGTAATTCTGAGGTTTTATTTATTTATTTATTTATTTATTTTTTTTTTTATCGTTGTGCAAGTAACATCTAGTTTCAGTTTTGAAGTCTTTTTTGGTTATGTCTAACGTTTATAATACTCTTGCTATCCAAAAATTTGTGAAACGTTCGAATATGCGGCGCTACCAACAGCAACTAGTATCTAAAGAAAACGCTCACTAAAAACAAAAAATATTCCAAAGCGAGGATCGAACCTAAGAACCCTAACTCTACTGATACTCGCCTTAAACTGCGTACTACATTATCTCAAAGAAATTTAGGTGCAAATTATATTTACAGTAAATGATATGCGACTTAGTCGCAATGTCGTCTGGGTTTCTATGCGCAAGTTGATGCGACTTTTTTTTCCTGTTTCAGCGGGAACACTTATGTTTATTGTTGCGGTTGTAGATTGATGTACTACACACTATTTATAAACCATATTTCCAACAATTTATACACAAATTCACAGAAACAAACCAAACGTTACTTACGTAGTGTGAGCGCCTGCTAGCACGTGACGTCACGAGTATCGTTGGCCCGCGCCAGGCAGCACAGGAGCGTTTTAGCGGGCTTTCAAATCCTCTAAATTTTAACGTTGAATTTTACGTAAAATAGGCACTTTTGTCAAAAAAATAATTGGTACTCGATATATAACGTGTATCAATAAACTATTTAAAACCATTTTCAAAAAATAGTCAAATAGCCAATTCTAAGTCACAGATTACGCAGACGTAAATTCCAAAATATACGGCTTTGTCTTGTGTATAAACGTGAACTATATCACTAATCTGGATAAAAATTATCTCACGTGATGCCAGGTGACATTTGCTATTGCTATGTGCAATCAATTTCGTGTAAATCTGTTTGTTTCTTTTTGCATGATGTGCAGCCAGACAGACAGAAATTTCAAAATTTGAGGGTTTGTCCTTTTTTGGTCGTGCATCAGCTGGAATCTGTTGCCAATATGGAAAAAAGTATCCTATATTCTTATCAGTGACATAAGCTATGATTATGTTCAGTTTCGTTAAAATCTGTCTATTGCTTTTTGCGTGATGCGCTGTCATCGAGACACAAAAAAAAATAAAAAAAAATGTGTTTCTGTTCAGTAGTGTACTTTGAATTAATTCTTTCTGAAATGAATTTAATGTACAGAAATATCTGTTCTACAATTTTATTATAGAATTTATATAATATATTATATAATTTATTATATAATGAACGAGTACGATATTACTTTACAATACAAAATCATTGAAACAGAAACATTTGTATAAAGAGCCCTATAATATCAATAAATACAATCAGGAAAAAATTTGATTCCAGTTAGCTAAGAACGTCTTTTCATGCAAGAATCCAACTATTTTTTTTCCACAAATTATTGTTTTAGCAAATATCATTAAAATTCAAATATAAAGCATCGTGGCTAAATAGCCAAACGTAGAAACTGTGAAAAATTTGATTCTGAAATTTTTCAGCATCATAATTCATTCTCATAACTGTCTTACACAGAAAATTTACCATTTAATAAATTCGAAAATGTGACAATAGTGAAAGGAAGGTCAGTTGTGTCAAGAGGCTTTGTTAGACTAACACAGTGAAAGCGGCCATTACTTAGCCTTTTTACTGAACATAGTACATATTTCGAAAGCCACTCTCTGAAGGTGAGTGGTATGCCCAGACCCAAGCAAAGTCATTCCAAACACAAATAGGTGAAGGACATTGACTCACATATATTTGCCTGCCAGTGTAGGTTTCCTCTTATTCAACGAGAGGTGTGCTCCTAGGCAAGGGCGTATCCAGGATCAGAACTCAGATTGGTTTCGAGCTAGTGGGGTGGGGGACTTAAACATGACGATTTCTTACAAAATGAAATTCAAACCTAATGAAGAAACTATTTTTATTACTGCAATGTAGTCTTCACGGTGTCGATGTATTTTTATTATCCAACTACTGAATCTAAGGACCTACTATCCATAGCGCTGATAGGTTAGAGCAGTCTGGTAGTCAGTGGTTAAGGCGCTTGCTTACCAAACATTCGCTGCTCTGGTCCCGGGTTCAAATCCCGGCAGTTATAATCGTGACTTCCCTGAGCGCGAGAAACTAAATATTTCCTTGTTCACTGTCATCAAAATCTTTTTGGGATAAAATTCTTTTATTTGATACCGAAATCCACTCCGTTGTTATTTTTAAGCTGGGTGAATGAAAATTGTGAAATTTAAAATCATTGATATTTCCTAAAGTATTGAAGTTGTGGCTCTGAAAACTGTTTTAAACGATTCTGCATTAACTCTTCAATAAGGTATCATCACCATCTAACTGTAATAATAGTTCTTTGATAGCTTTTCTATAGTTTTATAAATTCACCCCCTTCTCCTTATACAGGGCGTTCGCCGGAAAACGCTACCCTCCCAGACTGTTGCCGTCGGCAACTTGCTCGGTCAGTCGGGCCAGCAGTTTCCGCCACACGGCACCGTGAATCACCGCACTGTTTAACACCTCCGCTGCCCCAACAGTGCAGTGCAGTGACCCTTACATTGTTAAGAACGGTTTCTTTGCATTGTAGATAGTTTGTGACTTCAGTCTTCTATTAATCAGTGTTGTGAATAAACGTTTCTTTGCGGTTTGGCTGGTTTGGGGCTTCATACTCTTATTAATCTGTACCGTGTTTGAGTGTGAGTAAAATTATGGTACGTTACAGTTTGCAACAAAGAATATTTCTCTACGATACATATGTGAAGAAGAAGTCGTTTAAAAAGTGTCGCAGTAAATTTCGTCGCGAATTTCCTGGCGCTTTACTGCCAGCTAAATCAACAATTCTGCGTCTGGTTAAAAAAGTAAGAGAAACGGGTTCATTTTTTAACAAAAAGAGACTGTCGGTCAACCGTATTCTCACAGAGGAGAAAATTGACGATATCGCTTTTCGACTAGAACAGTCACCCAAAAAATCATTAAGTCAGTTAGGGCAGCGTGTGTCTCGAAATATGTTCAGAAGATGTGAAATGTGCATTACACAAGAGGGTCAACACTTCCAGCATCTTTTATAAGGCAAGCTAATGAATTACGTCACATTTAAATGCTTAGCACACACAAGTTTATGAAGTTTATGAAGCGTAATTATTATGAAATAGTCCGCGACCAACGGTCGAACAATGCCGGAAACTGAGCGCTCGCTCGCCGGGAGCAGTTTCTTCCTTGTAGCGCTAACAGTGGGTTGCGTTTCCCGGCGAAGGCCCTGTAGTTTGAATGCCTACCAAAATCCTACCGGAAACCGCCATCGCCGGATAAGTTATTTCTTTTTCAGATATCAGCCAAAATATTTCATACATTCAAAAACCAATTAATGCATCATGCTCAGAAAAAAATCTCCTTTCATTTAAACGTAGTCCCTCCGAATTTATTTATATTCTTCAATCTTAACTTTCTCTCCTTCTCACATCATCACATGGACTATTGATTTCATTTAAACCTCAAAAAACAACCCTTAACTTTTAGCTACCTTTCACAAAATTTAGCTATGAGAATAAATGCAACGTTTTCCTTTCCAAAATATTCTGAACCCTACATACCAGTTATGTTAATACTACGTTCTGATTTTATATATCTGTTTAACTTGATGTATGACTTGAATTATCTAAGCACATGACTTTAAACTTGATCTGCAATATTATTGAGGTGAACTCGATGTTCTCTAAACAAATTTGGTAACAAAATTTTAGGTTACCTGACAAGCTACAAATGAAACAAATTGAATAACGGTACATCTCTTGTTTACATTTTATTTAGGGTCCGGTGTTTCTGACGTATGTTGTGCAGTTACTATGACAGAAATAGCAAAAGCGTTCACATTCATAGATACAGAATTTGTCAAAACATATTACGAAACAGTTAGGAAAATTTAAAACACACTGTATGTACGACAAACTGTCACTGACACTAACTGAATACAACCAACCTGAACAAAATGCACACAGCATATCGACATCTCTGTGATATGTGCTGCTGTGCGAATAAAATGTTAACACTGGCATTGTATAGCAAATCAAAAATGTATCCGCAACAGAACAAAAATAACCGAAAAACTTCTTATTGTATAAAAAACAGTTTATTGACATCTCAGCAATACTGCTGCTGCAATCTGAGGACTTGGCTCTGAACTGTTTGATATACCTGACCAAATTCCAAAAAAAATCTTTCTCAATATATGATTTTACCTAATTGGAGACCTTAATCTCTTAAATGATATGCCATTTATCAATTTCGGTTAGGTATCGAAGGAGATAAATGGCTCGCAATAATAATAATAATAAAAATGTTGTAGAAATAATATTGATACTTTTGCCCTTTATGGGTCAAATTAAAAAAAAAATCCTTTTATAAAATATGGTGTGACCAAAGCGGACACCTTGGCCATCAAAATGATACCTCATTTACCGATTTCGGTTAGGCATCAAGCGAGGTAAAAAAAAAAAAAAAAAAAAAAAAGTTTTAGAAATTATGATATTTTTGCCCCTTAAGGGTTGAATTTAAAGAAAGTTCTTTCCTAAAATATGATGTGTCTAAAGGGGATACTATAATATTTTAAACGATACCCCGTTTATCGATTTCGGTTAGATATCAATGGAGACAAATGGCTCATGACGGAAAAATGCGTTGTAGAAATATTAATACTTTTGCCCTTTAAGGGTCGAATTTTGAAAAATTCCTTTCTTAAAATATAGTGTAACCAACCGAAGACCTTACGAAGACCTCAGTCTTTAAAATGATACCTCGTTTATCAATTTTGTTTAGTTATCGAGGAAGATAAATGACTCGAGAGACAAAAACGCATTTCGGAAATACTGATATTTTTGCCTTTTAAGAGTTAAATTCAGAAAATTCCATTCTAACCCTTGATGTGACCATAGCGGAGAGCTTAATCTTTAGAATGATACCACATTTATCTATTTCGGTTATATATTAATAGAGATAAATGGCTCGCGATACAAAAATTCGTTGAAGAACCATTGATACTTTTTCCCCTTAAGGGTTCAATTCCAAAAAAAATTTGTCTTAGTATATGATGTCACCAAAGCTGAGACACTAATCTTCATAATCCTACTTCATTTATCGTTTTCGGTTATATATCCAAGAAGATAAATGGCACGAGACACAAAAAACGTATTTTAGAAATATTAAAATTTTTGCCCTTTAAGGGTTAAATTACGAAAAATACCTTTCTTAAAATATAATGGTACCACGGCGGAGACCCTACTCTTTAATACGAACCTCATTTATCTATCGGTTAGGTATGAAGGGAGTTAAATGGCTCGTGACACAAAAATGCGTTGTAGAACCAATGATACTTTTTCCCTTTAAGGGTAGTATTCCAAAAAAATTCTCCCTTAATACATGATGTCACCAAACCCGAGAAATTACCCTTCATAATCCAACTTCATTATCAATTTCGGTTAGATATCCATGGAGATAAATTGCTCGAGACACAAAAAAAGCATTTTAAAAATATTGACATTTTTGCCCTTTAAGGGTTGAATTACGAAAAATTAATTTCTTCTAATTTAATGTTACCACGGCGGAGACCTTACTATTTAATATGATACCTCATTCATCTATATCAGTTAGATATGAAGGGAGATAAATGGTTCGTGACACAAAGACGCGTTGCAGAAATATTAACACTATTGGCGAATTTCGAAAAATTCCTGTCTCAGTATATGATTTCACCAAAGCGGAGATATTAATCTTTAAAATGATACTTCATTAAACGATTTCAGACAGGTATCCAGGGAGATAAATGACTCGTAACGCAAAAAACAGCATTTTAGACATATTGACATTTTTGCCCTTTAAGGTTCGAATTCTAAAAAAATCCTTTCTTAAAACATTACAAGTATGTGACCAAGGTGGAGACCATAAGCTTTAATATGACACCTCATTCATTAATTTCGGTTAAGTATGAAGGGAGATAATGGCTTGTGACAAAAAACACCTTATAGAAATAATATATATGAATATTAGATAAAGTACATACATTGTCAGATCCCACTATCTTTAAAACATCTGTAGTAATATTATCCACACCAGGGCCTTTAATCCTTTTTAGCTTTCTTATTTCGCCCATAATATCCTCTTGATTTATTTCCAGTTTTTTATTCTGATAATTACTGTTAATGTGGAGAATCTCCTTCTCTAATTTTTTCCCTCCATTCCTTTATAGCCTTCTTCTTTACACGTTCATTTTGTACTTTATATGTCCATTACATTTTGAATGTGCTTCTATGGTACTACGTTTAAAAGGCTTCAGCGTCTTTTTGTCCCTTCTGTTATTCCTCGTGTGCAAGCTTCATTTCCATTGAGCACAGTCCTCATTTCGGAAAGTTCCCAGTAATAGATCTGGAACCAAAAGATTCATCTTTTCTACTAAATCTGTAATATTTTTGATAATTTTTTATTTATTTATTTATTTTGGCCATCGGCCTGTAGCCATTCAGCCAGCACTCAATGTATTTTTATATATCGTCAATGTTAATGAAGCTTTCAAAATTTTAATGTGAAGGCTCAATTTGTAGGACAACACATGACACACACAACATAGCACTTACACTAAACACCCATGCCCTAAACCGGACTCAAACCGGCGACCATCGGTACGTGGAGCTAGCACTCTAGCACTTACGCTGCCGAGGCCGGCAGAATTGATAACGTTCTTGTTTTTACCATCAGTTGCCACTTTGTTTTAGCCACTAGAGTGCAGTCAAAACAGTGTTTATAGGTCAACGGACATAGTTCTCCTTCATAAAAATTCGTTAAATGTAAGTCAATTGTGACGCTGCAACGGAAAGTACGTACGAAATATGAAGCAGAACCACCTGCAGAGACGACAGTCTGTGCGTGGCACACAAGGTTTAAGGAAACTGGCTGTCTGTGCACTGCAAAACGATCAGGCCACCCAGGCACTCCAATACAGTATTAATGTCTGTTCTGTCACGTCACCAATGGAAACTCCAGATATCCTATTGATGTCCGGTGTTGCTGTATGGTCATAGACACCGCAAGCTAAATATCCGAAATCCCGGAGAGACGTGTATTTGTATTCAGTTCAGTCAGAATGTCTCACCATTCGGAAACTGTACGAACTATCATTCAGATTATAGAATCTCAAACCGTGGTTTGTGAAGCACTGGTGGTACTCAAACATTTTCAAGCTGGTAAGGAAGCAGATACATCGATAAATGGTTGAAATATTGTATTGCTTCACGGTTAGACCACTCTGTCTAGCTAAATTGCGACTGATCTGTGAAGCACATAAGTGGTACGAGTAAAACAGAAGTTGCAGAACCTGTAGGACGGGACGGAAGTCAAGCAGTAGGTCGAGTTCCCACCAACAGTCGCTTGACCTCTGGTCTCTCCTGCCTGTGTTGTCAGAGCATCACAACTAGCTGTATTAGAAACTTTCATAGTAAGGTGTAAAGGTTTTAAGGAGTAAATCCTAACGCTTTGTGTTCTTTCTAGTTGATAGTAATAGAGGTCTTCAAAACATATTAACAAGGGGAGGGCACGACCTTGGGATTTTATTTTTGGATGAGACTGCGTAATAATTGTATCCCTTTAGGATGTTTACCTCCTGCAATCGTAAGACGCATCGCTCTATAGATTCGGAGAAAATAGTCTTTAAAAATTCAAGCCCAGCTAATATAGGTACTAGTGAAATCCCGGTCAGGCTAGCAGCGCAACAGCCCAGTTAGTAACGAGCCTGCGTCATGCCTGGGCACTCTGGGTTCGAATCTCGATTCCGTCTATTTTTTTTCTGTTTTTACAATTAAATAAGTTTTTATTCAATGTTATTGATTATTTAATTTGAATATCAAATTTTTAATCATAATATGAGTATATTAACTACCCTATAACTTACTTAAAATACTTTAAAACTGTAATAGTTACAATATTCTTTAAATATAATTAAATTTTAAGTTATTTTATTAACAGTGTTGTAAGTTTTATTTCGGATATTACCGTTGTTCTAGTAAAAATTAGGCTTTCATTAATTGTGCTCGATGCTAAAAAATTTATTGTTTTAAATGTTTTTATGATGATTATCATCCCTGCTAACATTTGTAATAAAAAATAAAATCAATAATAAAAAAAACACAATGAATAAATATTATTATTATAATCATTCGTAATAGTGTATTTTAAACAATAAAATATTGTAACTATTATAGTTTTATAGTATTTTAAGTTAAAGGGTAGATGATATAATTTTTTTTAAAAAATAGACCAAATCGAGATACAAACCCAGAGCGCCCAGGCATGTCGCAGGCTCGTTACTGACTGGGCTGTTGCACCGCTAGCCTGACCGGAATTTCACTAGTATATAAGCTGGGCTTCAATTTTTAAAAGCCGTTTTCTCCGAATCTATTGAGCGTTGCGTCTTACGATTGCAGGAGGTAAACATCCTAAAGGGGTACAATCATTACGCAAAGTCTCATCCCAAAATAAAATCACAAGGTCGTTCCCTCCTTTGTAAGACTGAAATACTAGGCATTGGTTTTTCTAATATATCATGTTTGACAATGTTACATTATTCAACAAAAACAATTTTAAATGTTATTAGTCAGAATAATATCTGATAACATTTCTCGAGTTTTTACAATGCCATCTCCATAAGATATTCATTGGTGAGATGTTCTTTGAGAAGAACTCAGAGGGTGGTGTTTAGTGGGGGCTTTCAGGTCTTCTGACAAAATACAGGCGTTATATGATCGAGGAGTGGCACCGTGCCCAAGGAATGACCGTGAAAGTTTTAGTGTTGACAGTGACATATCTGTAGAACGTTGTTACAAAAGTAGTTGATGGAAACTGGATATTAGCATGGAAAGGCAGCGAATTTGGAACAACAAGCGGTGTATCTGCGATTCTGGAAACAGAGACTCCCTTCGCGGAAGGAGTAAGGCCTAAGGAGAAGAGTCTAAAACTTATCATCGAATCAGAAGCGTGTGTTTGTCAGTGAGGATCTTGGCAGTGTTTGTGTCCAATAATATAACAGCAGTTTTTTTTAATATTTACTAATTTTCATGGGCAATGACTGTCGTTGCTGGAACGGTAAACCATTGAAGGAGGAGGAATTCTGATGCGAGCTTTAGTTCTAAAGACACAAGGATTCTGATCTGATTCGTCATGTTTTGAAGACTTACTCAGGTGCTAGCTATTGCACCGAGAAGACTTGCCGAGGCACTTATGGTGTTGTGTGGTTATGGTGATCGTATAGTATAATACTTAACAAGATCCTAAAAATATCTTGACGTTTCATTCCATAAGTGTCTCGCAAACAATTTCCGGCACAACATGTTACTCGATCAATATAATGAATTTGGCTCTATAGTATTTCCATACCTCATCGAAGGATAGCAGCACAATTCAGAGGTATGTATCTGGAATAACTAGTACCAGGTCGGACACGAACCTTTTAGAAAATACAAACAAACGATTTAAAAGTTAGACCTGCAAAAATATTTTCATTGAATCACTCAAAAGTGAAAAATTTCTCATTAATATAATACTCGATTTAATGTATTATGTACTCATGTCCTTAAGTCAAGGGATCTTAGAGATATACGAGAAATCATTGTGCCATGGAGTTAATGTGGGGTGGCTGCACAACACAAACCTGGCAGCTCAGTATGAGACTGCTTAGTGTGGCGGAAACTGTTAGTATGGGCAGAGGTCTTAGTGAAGGGATTCTGACTCCGTGTTTTGCTCATTTAGTGGTGCATTTGTGCAGTATTCCAGTCTCAGGGAAGCAGATTAGCTCAGGGGTCACATCTGGATGACATTGCGCGTGGTTGGGTTGCATGCGACTGGCGCATTTGAACTAACCGACACGCGACTGTGCATTACTATTCGAAAAACATTAAATTTGCCGTACCTAGGCTCAAATTCACTTATATAAGTCACCACAGATTTTCCCAGGCAGTGACAGTTGGTATTGTTTTGTTGATTTGAAATAAAGCTATTTTTATTAGAATCGACTGCGTTTGCCACACCACTCGTTGATAAAAATAACTATAACTGAAGTGTTATTTCAAATTCAAAGTGTGGTGTGAAGTGGCACTATACAGAAAACTTTAGTTCATTCGTTGTTCTCATAGTACAAATCTTTTAAACAGATCAAAGAATCATTCCCTGGTAATGTAGAAAGAAAGGTGACAGAAATGCAGCATAATAAAACAAAAGATAGCAGCTCTTCTTAGTTTAATGAACAGTAGTAACGAGGCTGTTTTCAGTAACACCTGAAGAAGAAAACTATCCCTGACGGTACCTGAGAAAGAGGTATTTCACAATCATTTATCATTTGCAAGAGTGACAAGTGTCAACATTTCATTCAGAACATTTATAATTGTACGTAATGCATATATCAGTT
The DNA here is from genome assembly GCA_031002005.1 of Vandiemenella viatica. Classification (NCBI taxonomy): domain Eukaryota; kingdom Metazoa; phylum Arthropoda; class Insecta; order Orthoptera; family Morabidae; genus Vandiemenella; species Vandiemenella viatica. The sequence continues at coordinate 96,109,259 of JARYHS010013630.1, read as the reverse complement.
GTGTTCATTATGTACACCATAATTTTAACGATAGTATTTTAAGAGAAACGATTCAAAATGTCTTCTGTAATCAACAGGGAAAAACTACGTGCCAAAGGGAGGGGGGAAGATGGTTTGAGGCAAAACCACGCCATGCTACGTGGGGGGGACGGGGGGACGGAAGGTTCAAGAGAGGCCAAAATGGAATCACGTAGTTTATGAACGCTCTCTTACTGCAACATGAAGACGTCACACGCCCACGCCTAGAGTGACCTAAATCCTATTGAACATGGATGGGACGTATTAGACGGAAACCATTGTAGCCCTAAGGCTGCCTTCCCACTAAGCGGCTAGTCGCCGGCGACCGCAGTTGCTAGCGGCTAGTTTAGTAGCGACTGTTGCACGCGCGACTATATTTAACAAACTAGCTCATTTTCAATATGGATGTCGAAGAAATAAATGACGTTAACAAAAAGGAAACGAAAACATAGATTTGGATACATCCTTTGTTATTTGCATTAACGTCGGAGCTTATGGAAAATGCAGTGTCTAGTGTTGTAAAAAAAACGGTTTTTTTTCTGGCTTGAAAAAAAAAATGAAAAAAACTTTGAAAAAAAACATGTTTTTTTTCTGGAACACGTTTTTTTCACAACTACTAAATCTCAAATTTGTAAGGCAGGTATCGTTTAAAATGACTGTTTTAGAGTTTATTCTAAGTACTTATCTTAGTTTAAAATCTACTGTATTTTTCTGGTTCAGTAGGAAAAAAAATTACGAAAATATTGGCACCATTGACTGAAATTTTCTTTATGAACGGGGATTTCCCGAAGAGACTAGGTTACGCGAGAAGGAATCCCCATTCCCCATTGTTTGGATTGATACCTGCTATTTGAAATAGTGCTGCCAGCCCTACAAAATTACCTACAGATCTTTTAAAAAAATTAGGAATTTAAAATTTATCCACGGTTTTTTGCCTCTTTTTATTACTTATTGGGCTTTCTTTATATTCGTATACTTGTTAACTCTCAGAGCATAGTGTATAGTGGTACTGACTCATTAAATTGTCAGAGTAAGGGAGCGTGCATAAACCACATAGCTCCATTTTGGCCTTCTGTGAACCCTCCCTCTTCCCCCACGTGGTCCTAAGTGGCTTTTGCCTACCCCCCCCCCCTCCCCCCGCTCACGTAGCACGTAGCTTTCTTCCGTTTTGATTCCAGAAGACATTTTTTACTGTTTTCTCTTGTCAAACTATTGTAAATTACATATGGATATAATTAACTGAGGGAAATAAATACTCACATGCTGTTGTGAGTTCAGTTCCTCATTTTAACTGTGAAAAATGTTACGAAAGGAAAGTTATGTGGCCTGGCTCGGAACCCCCCCTCTCCCCACGTAGCCGAGCGTAGCCTTCCAGCTAACCCCTCCTCCCTCTGGACCGATCCACGTAGTTTGTGCACGGTCCCTAATTATGAATCGTTTCCTTGCAACCGTTGGTGTAAACAAACGATTGAAAAGAATTAAAGCTCCTATTTTGTTTGATAATAGAGTTTAATTCAAACTTAAAAGACCGTAATACAGAACTATCGGCGCAGTCTTTATGCACAGTGTGTACTATGCTCACAATTTAAAATTGTAATCTCAAAATCTTTTGCGTACAATACAAGAACAACCAGTAAAAGAAAATTTAACTATTTCTGAAGTTATGGATCTAGAGGAGACAGAAGAAGAGACAGAAAATTCCGACACCGATCGAACTAGTGTTGGTAGTGCTGGAAAAAAAAATAGAAAAAAAAAAAAAATTTAGAAAAAATACACGGGTGCTAAGTTTTTTTTCATGTTTTTTTTCACAAAGCTGAAAAAAAATTTTTTTTTTTTTTTTTCAGTTTGCAACACTAGCAGTGTCGCATCTATATTTAGAGATAATATATTCCATGAAAAGAATGACCAAGAACGAACTAAATATTCCAGAAAGTGCACCAGTTACATCAAAAAAGAACACACCGATGCCTTATGTTTTTGTCGGTGATGATGCTTTCTAACTAACTGAAAAAGTTTTGCGTCCATATAGTGGGCGAACTTAAACAACAAAAAAAAAAAAAAACGTTAGCAACAGTTTGTGTAGAGCAAAGCGATACATGGAGTGCACATTTGGCTTTCCTGCATCCACTTACATTCTCCCTCTACAAATTTTAACTTTAAATGCTTTCAACGTTTTTGGTAAATTATTCATTTCTCTTTGAAACTTATTCCAAATCCTGAAACCCTTACCTAAAAAAGAGAATCTTCCTACATCCTTGTGCCTGAAATCGAGTGCCAGCTTGTGGTCATGGTCATCTTTTCCCTTCCATGTATTACTTTTCATTCTTACACCAATATCTTTCCATGCCTCATCGCCAATATACGACTTGTACACTCCCATGATCCTCTTCACCCTCATCCTATCTTGCAATGAATTCCATTACAGCTCTTTTTAAATGGCATATATTTCACAGAGCTTTAAACGCAGACATAAATTTTTCTATAGATAGCGTAATTGTGTGCGTGAATGGCGGTCAGTCACGCGCGGCTTGTCGCACTGTGTGCTTTGCACAACGCGCGCGTCATGCCGCTCGTGCCACACGCGCTAAACGCGTCTCAATTTGGTGCGCGATTGTTTACCTCCAACAAGCGCTTCTCGAGCAATGGGATGCTTTGCCGTGAGTTAAGGGGCTAATTACTCTGCAAAATTCCTCTGTTATTCAGCTTAAAAGTGGCGAACACTGTGATGTAACACAGGTTCTCGGTGACCAAATATGGCTGCTTGACACCAAGATTAGACGCCCAAATGTCTGACTTTGAAATAGGTCGGATAATTGGCATGTTTGAAATGGATGCATCATCTCATGAAATATCCCGAATTATTGACCACAGTGCAAAGAGACTTGTTACGAGGTGGACGCAAAAACTCTTTAGTATTTGTAGAGCTGACACTGGTCCACACAGGATATCAGCACGTGAAGATCGCCACATTGTGCGGATGGCTGTTGCTGACAGATGAATGAATGCAGTCCAGATCCGAGCAGTAGTTGCAGAGAGATTCACCACACGTACAATTGCAAACCGATTTCTTGAAGCAGGGTCATATCTAGTGTTAAAAAAAAATAAAATAAAAAAAAAAAATCCAGCTTTGTGAAAAAAAACATTAAAAAAAACCTAGCACCCTTATTTTTTTCTAATTTTTTTTCAGAAAACAATATATTTGATAAATTATAGTTTTATTTAAGGAACTTACATTTTACAAGTGTGTTTTAAACCTTAGTCTTACATAATGATTCATAAATTTATCTATATAGGTAACGTAATTTTATTCATCATGTCAGTACCACATTCACTAGTACTACCAACACTAGTTCGATCGGTGTCGGAATTTTCTGTTTCTTCTTCTGTCTCCTCTATATCCATAACTTCTGAAGTAGTTACATTTTCTTTTACTGGTTGTTCTTGTATTGTACGCAAAAGATTTTGAGATTGCAATTTTAAATTGTGAACAAAGTACACATTGTGCATAAAGACTGCGCCGATAGTTCTGTATTACGTTCTTTTCAATCATTGTTTTACACCAACGGTTGCAAAGAAACGATTCATAATTACTAACAATTTAATATGTCAGTACCACTATACTTTGAGAGTTTACCAAGTATACGAATATAAGGAAAGTACAATAAGTAATAAAAAGAGGCAAATAACCTTGGATAAATTTTAAATTCCTAATTTTTTAAAAAAGATCCGTAGGTCTACAGATAAATTCGGCAGCACTAGTTCAAATAGCGAGTATCAAACCAAACAACGGGGAACCTGTATTCCTTCTCGCACAACTTAGCCTCTTCGGGAAATCCCCGTTTATAAAAGAAAATTTTAGTCAATATTGCCAATATTTTCGTAATTTTTTTCCTGCTGAACCAGAAAAATATAGTAGATTTAAAAATTAAGATAAGTACTTAGAATAAACTCTAAAACAGTCATATTAAACGATAACCTCATTACAAATTTGAGATTTAGTAGTTGTGAAAAAAACGTGTCCCAGAAAAAAACATGTTTTTTTTCATAGTTTTGTTTTTCATGATTTGTTTTTTTTTTCAAGCCAGAAAAAAACCGTTTTTTTACAACACTAGTCATACCCCTATGCAGTGTCTTCTATCAACCCGACTTTATTGCCAGCAACGTCTAACATGTTATACCGCAAAACGTAAATAGACAGTTGTGTTTACTGTTCCGATTATGTATGTGGCAAAGTGATATTAAACAAATATGCCGGCACAGTGGAGAAAGGGTCTATCCTAATGTGATTTTAGAACATCTTACAAGTCCAGCCTCTGGCGTCTCGGTTTGATGGGCAAACAGCAGGACAGAGTTGGTTGTCGTTGAAGGAACAGGGATAGCCCGCCAGTATATGGACAGGTATATACTGCCTTTTGTGATAATTTTCTTGTCTATCATCCAAAACGGTATCTTCCAAATGGATAATGCCCGTCCTCATATTGCGGCCATCACAACAAAAGTTTTGTAAGAGGTTACGACCATGGATTGGCCCTCACGGTCCCCAGATTTATGCCCAATGGAGCATGTCTGACCGCATTACTAAGCGGGTTGTTAATAAAACGTTGATGACCTCGCCATCGACACGCTATGAAACCCCAATAATAATAACAACAACAATTGTTATGTCACTTAATAACCTACCATAAACTGTACAACAACAGACTGCACAAGTAATGCAGAAATGGAGAGACATACTCCAGGAAGATATCTGGACACTTATTGATTCAATGCCTACAAGTATTAACGATTGTATAGGTGTTCACACTTCTTATTAACACATGTATCTAAAGGGAATAGGCTTGACTAATCCATTTCAATTTATTATCATTTCCTCTGGGTATATCTACGTTTCCTAAAATTCTACCATTCTGGGTGTAGCACTTTTCATTTCCACTAGTGTAGTTACACGTTTCGCAGACAGGTGGCAAAATGTTCGGATCTGACTAATCCGGTCCTCAACTCGGGCTGTAATTTCTCAACTCAACTCACTTTTCAGCCTGGCAGACACTGCTGCATCTAATGTCGTCGCCAGGATGCCTGTGCAGACTGGTACTATCAAATTTGCTCGTTCGTGCTTATCTGCCCGTGCCAAGGCAGACACCGCCGTATCTACTAGCGCCCCCGAGACGCCCGTGCACACTGCTACGACCAAGAAGACGAAATTGAAAAGGAAGAGCATAGCAGCCGGCGCATTCTCACGGGAAGTGGGCATCTGAGCGGAGATCTCCCATCTTCCTTCTGGAGCTACTGAACGAGTTGTGGAAGGCGTCAGACCAGAAGATTGGTCCATGAAAGTGTGGAGCAGACGACTCGATCGAGGCAACCCAAAGCAGTGGAAATTCATCATCACAATCCAACTAGACGACCTTATGTTCGGCTGGGATATACCAACCTGCGACGACATTACCTTCGAGCAGGCCCTGACTAACCGCGAGCATTACCATGTAGTTAAGAAGTACCCCTCTGTGGGATTCGTGGCGTGGCCGGAAGCACTAGTGTTTTCGACCCCGCTGCCCAGGGACTGGGAGGAATATGTCGATCAAACCAAAACAAGATTCAAGACCCACCGCTTCGATCCAGTGACCGGCCGAAACTACAAAGCGACGCCGATAAGGGAAACTTCATCGCCCCTACAAAAAGCGAACCATCACTGCAGAACCCCCGTTCGTCTTCGCCTGTGTCAACAGCAGACTACTGGAACTTACTGGCTTTGCTGCAGCGTAACATGAAGCTGCCCATCTTAAGCTGGTCAGACCTGTAGTTCCCCACCTGGACACCGGTAAACCTATGAGGACTTATGGCGAACCTGGCAGCAGGCCGAGAGGAGACTTGCCCAGATGCGATGAGAGAACTGAGGGAATGGGTAAGGATCGATCATAGAAGTCAATCTTGGATCGGAGTGAGACATTCGTGGTAGGATCATCAGGGCGAATGATTTCGTAAACACGTTCTATGTACACTATTTACTATCACGACTGTCATAAAATATACAAAAGGTATGCTGAATACTGGTTATAATGTAAGGTGTTATTGTGCTACTTCCCAACAATACTGTTATGACTTATACTGGCAACTGGTTGCTGGTATTATAACTGCGTGAATATGATATCTGCTTTGAGGACAGCAAGCGCTTCTGAGACTGCGGGCGATTGTCTTGCCCAGTAACCCCAGCCATAGACATTGTGGCAGACACTAGCTCCCTATCTAAGATTCAACGATGACTTCCCATGTCCAACCATATCCTAAAGCAGAGCCAACCTGTTAAGCGCTGTCCATCTTCGTGTGCAGCGCCACTCCGCGGCCACTGCCGCCGGAGGGCGGCTCGAAGTCAGCGTTCCCTCTTCTCCGACTGTTGCTGGCTCTGACTGAATGATGAAGACAAGACAAGACACCCTTCGATGCCCGTGCAGAGGTTTTTTTTACACCACCTTCCACTACAGTCCTAAAGTGGAGGGGCAAACGGTAGACCAATGATGAGGCAGATCCATGCCGTCATCTGTCCTCCTTTGCTCGACCATTGCGCACTTTTTCCCTACTGTCAGTGCGGTAAATCCCCGATCGATGCCTCTGTCTGATTTCCTAACATGCAACTTGCCTTCCTCATTTCATAATTAACAATATGTAACTTATGAGCCAAGCGAACAACTGCGTTCGCTACAGACCGTCGGGGAATGAAGATCCTTCCGTCCTGCCTCGACGACTACATGGCAGCCATCCAGATTCTACAGCAAGACTCCATATCACATGACATCATGTTTCCCCACCTCGAGAAGAAGATTTCAAATGCTACCACGCAGAGGACAGCAGACAAACCACCGTCACACAAGCTGGTGCAGTGTTACAGGTGCCAGAATTTCTCCCACCTCGCAAACGAATGCACAAAACCCAGCAAGGTGTGTTCGCTGTGGAGGTGGCCATTATGTTGCTGAATGCAACCAGCGTCACAAGGATGCCGTTTGCTGCAACTGTGGCACCTCCTCACATGCTGCTTCGTACCGCGGCTGCAGCGCATGGAAGCAGCAACGCAGCAGGAAGCAACCATAGCGGCACCATGGGCTACATATGCAGCCCTCAATAAGTCGCCAAAAGAGAGGGCCGCGCCCTCCAGCGAACAAATGGCCCAAGCAGCGCCAAAAACATCATACCATCTCTGAATCAAGAAGACAGGAGAGCAAGGCCGCTAGTGCAGACTCAACACCGTACCACACAGCTACCAGAAGCAGGAAGAAGACGGAGCCAAACAAGAAACAAGACAGGCCTAAGATCACAAGAGGGGAAGGTAGCCGTGAAGTCAATACACGCTGCGATCACACCTGCACCCGCCAAGCTGCAGATCAACGAGAATAATCACCTGGCTTCGAAAGAAGACATCTCCTTGAGGCAGCCTTAACAGCACCACAACAATTGTGGTGGATCATCTCTGAAGTAAGGGCTGTGCCGGCAAACATCCTGAGATGCAAACATTAAATAGCCAATCACGACGAAGCACCGACAGAGAAGCTCTGAACCATCCAAACGACTAGGAGGAAATGTCTTCGGACAACAAACTCCACAAAACTCTGCTCAAAGGAGCAGTGACTGGGCTATGCGAATCCGGTCCTATCACGGGAAAGGCAGATGTCCTCCCACCCTCATAATTACACACTGGACGCCCGTCTCGTTGTCAGCCAGGGCCTACACAGAAAAAAATTCCACAAACTATAAAAGGGAGGTAGCAGGCCATATAGGTTTAGAAGAAGAGAACAGAACACAGCAGGAAACACTTAAAACAATTAATTAACAGCAGGAATGAGGGAAAATAAAGACGGATTTATGATAAATATTTTGGCAAACCACTGATTGAAATTAGGAAACAGATGGAAAGAGAACAATTGTGGATAAGAACGCAGAATGCATTTTACTGTTGTTTTTTTTTTAAAAAAAACTTTATATGTTAAGAAACTTATTTAACTAGACAATGAGTGAATATCACTCTGGGATGGGAGGATAAAAATCAGAGTGCGATCTTTTTCAGATAAACAGTAATGAGCAGACTAAAAACATTGAAATCATGTGGATATTTCGAGGTTTTTTTTCCATCTTCTTCTAACTCTTGATACATCTCTTACAACCTGCGCCCTTAGTTTTCTGCTTTGTATTGTAACTAGCTGTTACCCGTGAATTCGTACGCGAAGACTTGGAATTTCATTGCTACAACATAAAAAAAACTGAGATGGGGAGAGTGGGGTTTTAACTGAGGGCAGCTCCAATTTCAACTTTATCTTCTCTACTTTCCTCTGCATGAGCATCAGATTCTTGGGTTCTAATAACTTTACCTGCTCGTGTCTGCTGCAGCTACACCTTAGTTCTGGTTTACACCTTGTAATACTCCTCTCAATTATTACTTCGTATTACTAATTAAAGTCCACAGGTTTGTTGACGGTTTGGCCCTTAAATACCGTCATTCCACCCAAGCACGCGGACTGAGGAGCTACTTATCTTCATTTGAAAGGTTCTTACTATACAAATAATAAGAAGACGTTTAACTTCGTACAATCAATAAGTTTCTGTTTTATTGATCAAAGTCCATTTGATACTCTTAACAACTTTATAAAACCACAAATGAAAACACACTCTTTCGTATATTAAGAACAATCACGGACTCAGCAGGCTCAATACAAAATTGCTAGACCGCCGCCACAATCTTGGCGCGCAACTCGCGCCCGCTCGCGGCCAGACACTCTCTCGCACACACTTCTCACACTCTCCAAAAAACCAAAGATATTAATGTCACTTATATTACCCCTGTTTACAAACTTGGTACCGTCTGTGGTCTCCATGAGTTAAATACACTTGCTTACAATTCATACTATACATTCATTTCAATACTACGAAATATACTTATAAATACTCATATATTTTCGGGGCTAGTGGATATGCTACACCTGCCCCCACTACGAGGCAAATTAAATTTAATGCTTGGCATGTATTTCACTTTGCCGAGAAGTCATTACTATCTGTCCATATTAACTTTTCAGTTAAAATTGTTAGCATTAGTTTCTTACACATTGATTGAACAACCTTTTCACACCACCAAATGTTATTATGTACACCAATTGAATGTTTCCTTATTAATCACATTTTACACCTTTTTCCTTTTTCATGAACTGTCATGAACTGTACATGGTCCGTTACAATTAAAGCTACCAACAGCTGACTGAGGTCAACAACCAACTCTTTGCGGTGAGCACACACCCTATTGTCAGATTTACCGAAGCGGGTAGTCTACCTGGCGCTCGGTTAGGGGCGTAACGGCACAGCTGATTTTCTTTTATGCTGATCATATCTTCGCGTATTTGCGCGACCCCGTCCGACAATTCTTCAACTTGTTGCTCTATACATACTGTTCTACTGGAATTTTCAACGACCTGCCGTTCTACTCCTTGTATCTTCTTATCACATTGTTTCTGTCCTTCCAGAATCTTCCCCATCTCATTCTTAACATTCTCTTGATTTTTGTTTTTTTTACGTTTTCTATTTTTCTTTAAATAACCTTTCGCTTTCTGCAACACTTCGAGTTACGATAGGAATTACGTTATGATTTATCTCTTCCACAATTTTTTGTCGCATATTATTTTCAATTTTCAACATTTTGCTTTCAATTTTCTCGAATTTTACGTTCATCTGCTCTGTTACATTTTCAATTCTTTCATGGACCTGTACTACCATCTGATTGAAGTTTCCAGTAATTCTTTCTTTTAAATTTTTCATGGCGGTTTCCTGTTTTCGGCTAGCATCTAATAAGGCTTCTTGTTTTCGGCTAGCATCTAATATGGCGGTTTCTTGTTTTCGGCTAACTTCCAATAAGGCTTTTTCTTGCTTTCGGCTAGCATTTAATATGGCGGTTAGCAGCATATTAAAATTTGCAGACCCTTCCCGAGTGTTTTCAGACTGATTCAATTCTGGTGAAATTATTCTCTCTACTGAGTTCTGCCCCCCATTAAATACACTTGTTCCTTCAACTTGCACAATATCCTCACTACCGCTACTAATGCCATTAATTGCAAAACGACTGCCAAATTCATTGTCATCCCCATTAACAACCGGACTACTACTCAATTCGGCTTGCACAAACTTACTTTTTTCACGTATCCCCACACGAGTTTCATATTTTCCATCAAAACTTACTGTTCCCGAACTTTAGATCAAAATTCCTGAATTATTACCATCTGACTCCATTAAATCCGTATTATCTTCCGCCCGGACTAACCTACCACAACTGTCTTCCATATTCAAAGACATTTGAAAATTCAAAATAGAAGAAACCAAATTATACTATATTCCAGTTAATAGGAAGAATTCCGTCAGACAACAATTCACAACTCCAAGGTCACCAATCAACAATGATCCAACGCCGCTTTCAACAACGCCGCTAAGCAACACACAAGAAAGACAAACAATTCAGCATCCAAATCACCACCAAAACTAGTAATTTCTCGTATCAGCTGAAAATCTACAATTCACAGAAACAAAATAGTATTTAAATTCTGCTCTCCTCCGGTCTGAAATAAAATCAAACATATAGATACATTACAGATTTTAATTCTAATTACGAAGTGTTTTCCCCCCTTCTTTTATATAATTTCTTTATTATTACTTGCTTCTCATCGGAAACCACAGACGCTAACTACTCTAAACAAACTACTGCAATTTGTAACAAACTTTAGACTTTGAATGATAACTTTTTCTTTTACAATTCTTAATAGCAATTCTTTGTTTTTAGATATTCTTTAACCAAACGATAATTACTTTTCTTGTTTCAATGTTCTTTTAAACAAACAAATTTTAGAGTTAATTTCACTGATTTTAAATTTAACTTTTTTACTGTTCAAAATTTTATAACTGCTCTTCTTTCTGCAATGTGATCTTCGATTGCTGCTGTTACCCCGTGAATTAAATTTGGAATTTTGTACTTGCCAATCTGCGAAACTGCTGTCGTCGGAAGTTGCTCACCACTGTTGACTGCAGCGACGTTATAGAAATCAGAAGATTTCCAGGCGTCCCGGATGCTATGTTAATAAGCAATTAACATCCGTAATTGGTACCATCATACCACTGAATTATCCTCTGCAGGGTAGCCAAGTGTAATCCTCCGCAGGGTAGCCAAATGTAATACTCCTCTCAATTATTACTTCGTATTACTAATTAAAGTCAACAGGTTTGTTGACGGTTTGGCCCTTAAATACCATCATTCCACCCAAGCACGCGGACTAAGGAGCTACTTATCTTCATTTGAAAGGTTCTTACTATACAAATAATAAGAAGACGTTTAACTTCGTTCAATCAATAAGTTTCTGTTTTATTGATCAAAGTCCATTTGATACTCTTAACAACTTTATAAAACCACAAATGAAAACACACTCTTTCGTATATTAAGAACAATCACGGACTCAGCAGGCTCAATACAAAATTGCTAGACCGCCGCCACAATCTTGGCGCGCAACTCTCGCCCGCTCGCGGCCAGACACTCTCTCGCACACACTTCTCACACTCTCCAAAAAACCAAAGATATTAATGTCACTTATATTACCCCTGTTTACAAACTTGGTACCGTCTGTGGTCTCCATGAGTTAAGTACACTTGCTTACAATTCATACTATACATTCATTTCAATACTACAAAATATACTTATAAATACTCATATATTTTCGGGGCTAGTGGATATGCTACAACCTGTGAGGCATGTCAAAAAGAAGACCAAATATACTGATGCCAGAAACTTTTAGGTAGACATTAATACGAAATAATAAGTTTTATCTGTAAGCGAAATTTACTAACAGATCATGCACTGATGGCGAGAGGAGCACAGCTTCTGCAACCGATGTAACATTACAGACTTACACACACATTCGTCTGTCTGCCACCATTCGGTAAGTTATAAAAATTTCAGAACAAAAAATGTTATTCGTCCAGAAAAATGTGTTCTGTGTCCCTCCTAAAGATACAAAGCATTTCCTTGTCAAATTTCATCAATATCGATATACCCGTTTTGTCGTCAAAATGTAACAGAGAGCCACGGAGAAACAAAGCCTGAGCGACCAACATAGGATAAAAAGCAAACTTGTATGGTACTAGTGACCGGGAGACTCCGAAAGATAGTTCGGCCGCCTACGATTTGCCAAGCATTCCACCCCTGAATTGATAAGACCTACCTTTGATGTTGAATACGAACAACGGGCTCATATGATCAAAAATAATTATTAACATTTTAGTAGCCTAACTGGATTTGAACCCGGAACCAGACGCAGAACTTATGAAGCCCTACCAACTAAGCCACCATCCCGCTACTCTGGCGAGCTATTACAGAGACTTACACATGCTTTGCTTCTGTCGGTCTGTTAGTTTTCCCTTCGTGATATGCGACAGTCGCTGAGGTCCACCCGTGGGTCCCCCCACCCAAGGATATGGAGAAGGTGCTTATCATTCGGTCAGGACAGCTCAAGAAGGAGACCCTGGTCACCTTTCAGCCAGTAGAACCTATCTGTAGACGTTTGCAAATGTGGCGTATTTACCTTTCTACAAAATCCACTTTAACTAATTTTGACTTCGCAATATTTTCCGAGTTACGCTGATTTACTGAGACATAGCGACAAGGCTCAAATGTCCGATACGAATCGATATACGTGCTTAAAAATAGACACACCAGGTCAGCATTCTCGTACGTAAACCTAAATGAGAAAATGACAGACAATCTGTAAGACAGAGAAGTTCGATAAACGGAAATTCCCTGAAATGTTGACACATAACGAGAACAGCCGAACTCTCAAGGTATACCAAGCCAATCAACGCAACACAGAATGGAGTTATTCTCTGAATAGATGGAAATAGATGATTGATTTTAGCCAAAAATAATATTGTTTAGTATTAAGGTTACTACTTGTTTAAAATGATGTTTAATGTTTGACGTATCCGGATACCGGAGAAACAACTTCGCTTCCTGACTGGCATCAGCGGAGAACTGCAGACGATGGAACCGAAGAGTGGAGCTTTCGAAGCAGCGGAGTTGCGTGGACTCGGGAAATGTTCTGGTGACTTCGTGTGCGATAGTTTAATAGATTAGCTGCCGACCAATTGAAAATTACATGTATCTGTATTCATACTGCCCCTAGTGTGAACTAGTTTATTTTGAGGGACAGTCGAGGTGATGCTGTATCTACGGTGTGTGCTGATCGAGAAGGTAGAAAAGAAATATTTGATAACAAGCTTAACTGGGCAGGACACATTGGACAGGTGGTAGGAAATGGTTTCAAAATTCTGCACTTGTTGGAAAGAGTGATGAGGGGATGTACGAGAGAAGTAAAGGAATTGGTTTACAAAACTTTGGTTAGACCATTGCTCGAATATGGTAGTATGGAAATAGTATTTGAATATCAAATACAGAAGTTGGACAGGGTGTAAAAAAGGGCTGCTAGATTTGTTTCTGGAAATTATCGCGGAGTGCAATCAGTAACAGATATGATAAAGGAGCTGGAATGGGATTCATGGATGAGGATGAAGACGGTCATAGGAGTGTACAAGGCGTATACTGGTGATGAGTCATGGAAAGATATAGGTGTATGTATGAAAAGTAGTGCATGGAAGGGAAAGATGACCATGACCACAAGCTGGCACTCGATTTCAGGCACAAGGGTGTGGGAAGATTCTCTTTTTAGGTAAGGGTATCAGGGATTGGAATAAGTTACCAAGGGAAATGATGAATAATTTACCGAAAACGATGAAAGAATTTAAAGTTAAAATTTGTAGAGGGCAAATGTAGGTGGGTGCAGGAAATGGGGAGATGGGTGTGTAGGAAATTACCACTGGAGCGTGTGCTCCATTGCAATTAAATTAAATTAAATTAGACATCGAACATTTGAATCTGGAATGCACTAAAATTCAAATAAGCTCTATACCCCAAATAACGCCCTGGAAAAAGCTTTGCTTGAAGAGAATCCATGCTTATCCAGTAGTGGATCTAGGAAATTTCCGAGCCGGGGCAAAAACTGAAATTGCAGCCTCTTTGAACATTATTTTGCCGCTTTGCCCATTCCTCGTCCCCATTGTCACCAGCCAATTTGTTACACCACCCCCATTATCGCTTATTGTCTCCAGTAGTGGAGCTTAAAAAATAAGAAGAAGAAGAAGAAAAAAAAAAGGTAGCCGCGACGTAAATTTGTCGCCCAACACGATATTGTACCTTCCGGCTACCACCCTGGTTTGACGCTCCTGGCTTTATCTACTTTTAATGAGCTAGGATCGCAGCGCTGCTGTTCACATTCGTCGCCTGTAAAAGCATAACGTGCATCTTTAATTTCTTTTAATTATGCTTGTGAAATTTTTGGAGTTTGTAAAATAATCTGTAGACCTACTTGTAAAATAAATCCAAATTCATGGCGACTGTGATTGAGTGATGAAGTTGATAATATTTTTTAAATTGTTATTAAAGTTTTCCATGTGCAGTTATGCTTTTTCATTATTTATATTTTTCGAACTCTTTTCATTTGATATTTTTAATTAATAAAGTCCTGAGATTGTCAATTAAAATTATGTATAAATTAGACACTCACGAAACCATCATATTATAATATTTTCTAATCTTTGAATACCTCTACAGTTCTTTCCTTCGAATGGTCACTCGACTAATAAATTAACTAATCTTAAAATGTAAAACCCATGCTGTCTCTTCTTTCTCTGAGACTTTTCCAAATACGTCTTTCCTCACTAATTATTTTCACAACACATTCATTTCGATTTATCCGTCCATGTAATGTTCAGTATCCTTCTATAGCACCACATTTCAAATGCTTCAATTTGCCTTCTTTTTGGTATTCCTAAAATCCGTGCTTCACATCCATAAAGTGGCTCTGCTGTACACAGAGGTTCAAAAAGTTCTTCTGAGTCCTAAATCAACATCCGAAACAACAAGATTTTTGTTTTTCAAGAGAACTCTGTTTGCTAGTGCTGTTCTTCTTTTAACATCATTTTTGCTTCGGCGATTAGTTGTAATTTTACTTCCAAGTAACAGACTTCACTTACTTCCCTTACAGATCAGATTCTAATTTTATATATAATCTACTATTGTTGCTATTATTTCTGTTACATGTCATCATTTTTGTCTTGCTTTGTTTTATATTATTCCAAAATCTTGCTTCAATATTTTGGCATGACATTAAATAATTTCTTAATATCCTCAGTTGTTCTACTAACAGGACAATATCATCAATAATGTGCAGTTTACTGATATTATTGCTCAAATACTTACGCTACATTCAAATTTTTCTTTAAAACTTCTCTTATTGCTTTTCCTACAGACAAGTATTCCATGAATGTGGATAGACTGCAAGCTCGTCTCACACACTAATGAATGTCTCTCATGATTCTCTGCTTGTATTATACCTACTTGTTCCTTATGTAGATTATAAATTATCGTGTTTTCCCGATATTTTCTTTAAAAAGCTTGAACATCTTGTCCCATCTGATATAATGAAAAGTGTTTTCAAAATCAACAAATGTCCTGAAAGTATCCTTGTTGATTTTGATCTGACCTTTAAGTATTAAGAAAGATAAAAATAAAAAGTAAAGAAGCCTCATGGATACATTGCTACAGTCGTTTTGAAGATAAGGTGAATATGACGTTGTACCCCACATTGTGAATTATCATTTAGTTTGAGTCTACAAACTTACTGCTTTAAAATTCCATAGTAGGATTGGTCAACGAAGGAGGGTAGACACGTAGGGTTGAAAACTAAAGCACCGTTAGTTTGGCATCACTGGTAGGTAAACCGAAGAAAAGTTTGGTACACAACCACATCAAAAATATCTGTGAGGTAAGAAATGCAATATATTTCAGATGAAATAGGCAAAAGTGGCTATGTTGGTAGTGTGTGAAAATCTCTCGAAGCCATTTGACAGAGTGAGTCATTAAATGATGGTACATGAGATAAAACCATTGGAGCAGATGAAAAAGTTACGTGCCGGATAGAGGAAATCTCAGAAGGTAAGAAGCAAAGATAGTATAGGAAATGAAAGTGAATACGCGGGTAGGGTATTACGGTTCATTATTCTGTGAACCACTCTGTTGATGGTTTGCAGTCAGAAGTTAAGATGTATGCAGATGATATAATGGTATAAAATAGCTTTAGAAGTGGAGAGGACTATAAAAGTTACAGGGGTATCTGGACAGATAGATATCAACACGGAATGAAAATAAATGCCAAGAAGAGATAAACACAGATAAAAAACTAAAAGTTATTTATGATGAGGGAGGAATTGCTTGTTGAAGATCTAAAGTGCAAAATATCTTGATAGACGCTAAAATCTGATGCCAAACTTGGTAGGGCGGCCACAATGGGCAGGTGGTAGAAGACGTTTCAAAATTCTTCATTTATCGGAGAGGATCATGAGAAGATGCACGAGGAAAGTGAGGGAATTGAGTTGCTAAACCTTGGTCATTCCATTACTTGAATAGGTGCTGTATCATGAAACCGACATTTTGGGTGTCAGATTCAGGAGTTGGAGGTGATCCAAAGGAGGGAAACTAGATTTGTTACTGAAAATTACCTCTGAACATAATCACTAACTGATATGATTACGGAGAAGTGTTGAAAGACAAAGAATAGAGTGCTGGGACTGTACATATTGGCGTTGATGCTTTGATGTATACTGGTAGAACGAGTAGTACACGGAAGGAAAGAGGTTTCCTAAAACACAAGCTGGCACTGGATTTGAGGGTTAAGGGAATGGGAAACTTTCCTTTGTAGATGAAGGGCTCAGGAATTGAAATAAATCACCAAGGGAAGTGATGAAACATTTACCAGAAACGCTGAAAGAAATAAAAATTCATAAAGTGCAAAAATAGGCGGGTGAGGAAAGTTTGTTATTTTTTACACTCATTTTTATCGTCACCTTAAGTTACCCGTCGCTTGCTTAAAATAGCGTTGAATCTAAGAAAACCGTAAATTAGCACCTGATTTGAGGCTTAAATGAAATACTTAACGATTTGCCTAAAACAGTTAAAGATTTCGAAAGACAAGAACAAAAGTAGATGGTTAGTGAAATTGTCAACCGAAGATTAAAAATAATAATAATCGTAATAAATGCGGAACTATGTGAATGGGGATATTGCCATCAGGGAGTGTGTTCCATCGCATTTATAAGAAATTAACCCCGCCATTAATATTATGTAACTGAACGGTTGTATTTAATGAACTCCGGAAAGATCCAATATCATGTTCTACCTGCAGTTTTTTGGCGATATCAGTTTCCACATGTCACACGGAACATTTCCTGGACAAAGGACGACAGTCAGTAGTATCTCCAGGCTTTGTATCATTAGATCCTGATATAGTGCGAAGCATGAAGAGAGCCAGCTTGTGCGTTAATTAAGGGGAAAGTTTGTTGTTACGCCAATAAATACAATTTTTAATCATTATACACTGTAAGTTCCAAAATGATTTTTGTGGTATCAAACTATCCCATAACGATGTTACAGTCCGAGACCCACTGCGTGACTTCTACGTCCATCCGTTTTTAATCGAAATTCAATTTTTATGTATAATTGTTCATAGCAGAATACGGTTCTGCCGGATGTCTATCAAAATATGACCGCAAGTATTTTTAATTAAAATTTGAAAAAAAAAGTTCCGAAAAATTTCGTTCATTTGTTTTTTAAATTATAATTCATTTGAAAAAGAGACATGTAAAGAACTTAGAAATTTTGGGTTGCCTACGTAAAAGTGGCCGCGAGTAGAGATTGCAGGCTGTTAAGATAAAATGTAGGAGCGAGACGCTGTGGTAATCTAACTTTAACAGCTTTCAATCCCATTTGCGGTCACTTTTACGTAGGCAACGCAAAACTTTTAAGTTCTTTACATGTATCTCTTTGAAATGAATTATAATTTGTAAGAAACGGAGACTTTTCCGGCGTATGCTTGAAATGAAGTCTTTTGAAACGGGTTTTTTGGAAACACTATCCGGCGGTACACCCGTGAAGACGTCATTTCAAATTATAATTTATTTAAAAAACATTTCATTTTTTTAAAAATAATTTTTATAATTTTAATTAATAATACTTGCGGACATATTTTCACTGGCAACCCGGCAGTATCGTATTCTGCTATTAATAACTGTAGATACGTAAAAATTGCATTTCGATTAAAAAACAGATGGACATAGAACTCATAAAGACGGATCTCGAGTTATTATGGTTCAAAAAAAAATAGTAATAATAATAATCTCTGTACACTGTCTAGAAAGTTCTGTAAAAATTCAAAATTATCAAACTATCCCATAATGCGCTATTTTGTTCCAAAAGCTTACTCGAAATGTAACCATGACTAAGCATTATAATATGTTGTATTTAACAATGTTATTCATCGCGATTGTTGATAACATGTGAAATATGCATTAGTCTTCTACTTGTCTGTGACAACGGGACATTCAACAACTGTTGATTTTGGCAAATGAGCATCGCAGCATTAAAAATAAAATGGATAACTCTAATAAAGTTTCATTCCACCTTGTTTACGTATCATAAGAATCATACTCTGATGATAAGGGACGATGTACGCGACAAATTAAATATTAAAAGTTCCTTGCTAGTCGTCTACTGATGGAAAGATTATCCTTGATTGATTATCACATTGTTAAGCACATCTTCTCTCACATAAACGCGTCACTCGCGTGGCAAAACTTGTTTTGGATTGTTACCAAGGTCGAGCGTCTTCGTGCAGCACAGGCTCCTGTTGACGCGCAGACACAATATTTAACGCCACACCTGATTCCGAAGCTGCAGTAATTTGTGTCAGTCTGTCTCTGTCTGTCTGAAGCCAATGGTCAGATTTTGATGGGGTTTTGATTAATGCACAGCCCCAATGTCGCTTTTTTTTATGGTTTTACGACTCGTCGACGTCGAGGTCATTAGAGGCGGAGAAGGACTGACAACAAGGAAAGGGAAGGTATTTGGCCTTGATCTTTTGAAGGAAGTATCCCCGCGTTTGCCAGCAGTGATTTGGGAAATGAGACCGGACCGAGATTCGAACCCGCGTCCTTCCTAATGCGAGGCCAGAGCATTACCGCTTGCCCACCATGCTCGGTCACAGCCTCTGGTTCCGGGGGTGAGATAGGTTCTGTTCCTACAAGATTAAATTTTCAGCAAAACTGGTATGTTTAATTTACACATTAACAGATTATGTAAACGAGGTTGCGGGCAATAACTGGTACAAAATAAATGGCGACGATGACAGAATAAAATAGGAAGGACATTGAAAAAGACGAATTACCTCCAACGTAAGACTCGCCGAGAGAGACGAAAATATCCGAAAAGACGAACCTAGGATGAAAGTAAATAATCATAAAAGGAAATACTAAACGTTTCGGCGGCAGTGCAGTCGCCGAACTATGAAATCGTCAAATATAAACAAAATCGTGATAAAAAGCAATGCAAAACAAGAAAACTTTGCAACATAGCGCTAAAGGGTGGAATGGGTTCGTGATAAAAAGCAATGCAAAACAAGAAAACTTTACAACATAGCGCTAAAGGGTGGAATAGGTTAGAGATGCGTTATGTAAACAATGAAAATACTCGAATGGTATTAGGTTTACTTGTAACACACAACAGCAGCGTACGCATAACACTTCCCGTTGATTGAAACAAGCAAACTTGGACGGGAACACAAAACAAGGCAAACAGATTAAAAAGTACGTACGAGACAAGAGGAAGGGTAATAAGGAAAGAAGGGATAAACGGCAGCAATAGGCCTATCGGGGATAAAAGAAGCTGATTACCAAATATAAGAGAAGACAGAGGAAGCACAGCTTACCACAGGTGACACCAATCGGCCACAAAAATAAAAAACAAACAAAAACAAAAAAACAACCCAAACCCACACACACACACACACACACACACACAAAAAAAAAAAACACTGACGAAGAACGCTAATGAAATTTTTGGGTATAACAACCTCCTTCAGCTGATGAGAGGTGGTAGGAATCAAAAGAAGTAACTTTGGCTATTTGTTTTCACTAGCTTTATTGATAATTTGAAACAAAAACTGTGGGAACTCTAAACCATGAATGAACCTGTATGAAAGAAACGAAAGAATGTCCGTCCAGTCCCTCAAGTAGAAGTCGATACGGAAACCAAACTTTAGAGATTATTTCCTGTTAAAAAACTTACAATGTCCACCAAGCCCAGTGGTTGAGTAGTTAAAATTCGGGCCTGGTGTCCGGGAAGACTCGGGTTCAGTTCCCGGTACGGCCAGCCTGTTTCTATTTTCCTTGGTTTACCAAAATTGCTCCAGGCGAAAGCGATGATGGTTCGTACAAAGGCCTATGGCCCAATTCGTACCCAATCCACTCCCGCCCTTAATGACCTCGACGTCGAAGAGCGGTAAAGAAAAATCCTAAGCCGAAGGGTACAAACTTACGCAGAAAAATTCGTGGTCACATGATTCTTACGGAAACGGATTTTGATATCACCATTGTTCCATTTTGAAAGCTTTCAATCAGATACAGCGTTATTGGTAAGACATTTACTGTAGGGTGCTTATTTTGAAAATTTTGAACCATGTGATAATTATAGGCATCTCGCGCTATTGGCTTTCCTGGCAGCGAAGAGCATTAGATTAACATTAATCCATCTTTTGAAAACATTATCCTTGACATTTGTGAAAAAAACCGTAATACTACTCTAATAGTACACTTAATTTTCCTTCCAAACGTGAAATATCGCAAAAAAATCACATTATGTATCAATTACTGCAGATGCTAGATTTCATACTGTCTTACGAAACAGAATTAAGTACTCTGAGTGTTTCAACATAGGCTACCATGGGCCCGCACAACACGTAAAAAAAATTAAAAAAAACTGTTTCCCAAACGGGTATAGTACCGAAAGTCCTGAAATGCTCATGAAAACCAAAATCAATATTAGGGCATTTGCACATAACATTTCAGTATACCTATACCTAAAAGTAACAACTTCGCAGCTACAACACCGAGGATTTATAACACTTGTAACATAAGGTAGCAGTATACTGTGGTCGGAGCGTATGAATGTATATCGTGCTCCTGCAGTACCAACTAATATGCAGTAGCTTTCAGGTCCGGAAGGTTAAGTAAGATAAAAGTTTTAATTTTTTGTACGAGATACGAAATAATACATTTATTTATAGGTGTATTTAGAATCCAATATTAATTGTACTTTTTAATTCGTTTTTAATTTGTTGTTTTAAGTAATTTTTGTTTTTTTAATCTTTATTTCAGCACTCTAGATCACATGGCCTGGCTTGGTAAGGGCCTGTTTAGAGGAACGCTGTCTAAAAATAATAATCGCTTTCTTCCTGCCGACATGCTTGTGTGAATAATCAGTATCGTGTTTTGAATCTTTATGTGTGTTTTTGAAATCCTAATCATTATTTATTGTTTGTTTTATCTAATATACAGGCCTAATCTTTCATATTGTTATTAAAGCTTTTGAGTTGCAATTCCGCTGGCTTTCGCTGGGGGTGACGCAGCTACGATAGACAGGGCATTCACTACCTATGGATCATCAGTCGAAGAATCGAACGTGCGAGCATCATCACCTAGTTCACTTCAGTCTCGGAAAGAATTCAGAGAGAACGTTTCGAATTTTCTATTCTTCAGTATGTTAATCGTATTTTTAAAATCCTTTCATTATCCAATATTTTGTATTAAAAGGTTTATTAACTGAATAATAAGTATTTGAAATTAATGAATATTTGCTTTATTATTTGGTATTTATTCAGTATAAATACACACACGTGTATATATATATATATATATATATAAGGGCTCGCACCACAGGCATAGCCTAGGGCCTACACATTCTAATTGCGGTCCTGTCTCTAGTAAAACAACACGCTTTTGACATTAATGGCTCAATAATTCATTGCAGTGGATTAAGGGACCAGTAATAACGATGAAATTTTGTTTCCGTGACTCTTTTTAAGAGTGAAGATTTTCATTCAGCGCAGCTTTACATTGAGTAACAAATTAAAATATGACATTGACGTGGGCAATATTAACGGAATACATCTTATGCTCGAACCAGCTAAAAGTGAAACATTAGAGGGATGAGAAATTTATGATTGTTTAATATGACGACGGTACAAGCGATGTAGATATATAAATACGGATTTCCTTCAATGATTTACTGCGAACCCAGCCGCGTTCAGTCACACATGCCAGATGATGAGCTCAGGCTTCAGTTGAGCACAAGATTAGGTGAAACCACTGGGGACGGATTGTAATCAGTGTCGAAAATGATCAGCGAGGGAAAGCGAGCTTCCGGGAAGCAAATCTCAGCCTTTACTAAATATAATTGGTTTTTGTGTGTATTTATACAGTAATATCTTTCGTTGTTACAAATTATTGTCTATTTTAAAGAAGTAGTAAAATACACAATTTTGGCTCCAGAAGCAAAAACGATATTCTCCATGATTACAGGTCATTGTTATTTGTTCAAAAAGAAGTCGGATATTCAGTAATAGACATCTTTAATAAACACCCCTTAGTATGGTCTCCTTAGAAAAATTTATTTCAAAGGTATCTACAATATAATTGCCAGTGTCTTTGAGAAATCGAGAAGTTACTGAGTATTTGAAAAAGAAGGGTGTATTAAGTAATTGGTTTGTTGACACCAGTATGGACTGTGATTTTGGAATGGGAGGGTGTAAATAAGAGAATGAAGTTTTCAGCACAATTAGAAATGAGCAGAATAAAAAATATGAAATTAATCCGGAAGACACTGTGAAGGAACTAAACTAATTTACTCCACAACCAGAAAGTTGGTTGGATCCTCCCGAAGGAGGCCTACTACGGCATTGTGTCAGATAGGATGGACCTACAGTTTACAGAGTTCGTGTAGGGTCTGTGAAGTACTGTATCTGCACACCGACCTGTTGCTGCCTGTCGAGCCTCCTGGGTCCATCCCTGAGCCGGATATGGCGGAAGCTGTTGCGCCCCTGCAGCCACTGCAACAGGAGGACTATCATCTCGCCGCCAGCCTTGGGGACGCGGTTGAATAGCAGCACGTGGTCGGAAGGAGGTAGCGCCGCCACCTCGGCCAGCGACTTGGTGGCCGCCCGCGGGGGCGGCCGACGGCTGGTCGGAGGCGGCGCGGGGGCGGGCGCAGTGCGCAGCGCCGCCATGAGCGCGAGCGACAGCCAGGAGCCGCAGACGAGCGCGAGGCACCACACGCGACTGCGGCGGCCCATCGCTCACTGCTGGCCGGCCGCCGCTCTCCCGCGCTTTCACGGCCCGCCAGCTCTCTCCTCGGCCTGCTATCCGGGTCGCAGCGCCTCACCGCTTACTCACTCTCAACGTCACTAAGCGTGACGCCGCACTCGCTGCCTCGGCTGCTCCAAGCGTTTAAATTAAAATATTTATTACTAGCTTTTACCTGCTGCTCCGCACACGCGGGTTTTGGCGTGTATAAAAATACTCTAGCCCTTTTTTTCTGTTTTAGTACCAAATATTATCATTTAAGTATTTTCCTTTCCTTTAGTTATTACCTTAGATTCGGTTTTCATACTATAGTTCGAAAACATTTTTTATTATACTTATATTCTAACACAATATAATATATGTATTAGAAATAAGAAATTAAAGCTACATGAAACATAATCTCTAACGATCCAATAAGGACGTATCAAGAATCAGTTCACATTTTGGTCAAAAATTTTGAACACTCTTTCTGGAGATAAAAAGTGTAGCGAATTGGTCGTTTGGGCAGATTAATTGCTTACCTTGCATAATTTAAAACGTCACCTTCCACTACCTTCTGCAAAGCATATATATTAATTTCAGGAAACAGAGGTGAAACCATTACTTCTGTTATTAGTATTTGAAAAGATCCTAAAATTATGGTTTATTTGGTACTCATGAATGCTTACAAACAGAGGTATATTTACCGTTACTCTTAGGCATCCGTCTGTGCCAAATAAAGTTCAATGCAATACGCCATCTTACAGATACAAAATGGCAAACAATCAATTATCGTTAATTGAAGCTAAGAAATAGTAATACATATACATGAACTTTACAAAGATTTACAAATTTCAGATTAACTGAAGCAAAAAACCTCTCTTATGCACATTGAGAGCGATTCTTGTATTACAATGAAAACAAGTTAACATCAGATTTGACTGGGTTGTATAGGGCGCCAGGGAGTTGATTTGTTTCCACAAAGAATAGTTATTGAAAGTTTCCAAACATGGAAGTCAGTCTTTCAATTCAAACTAGGAAAATAAAATAAAAAAAGCACTCGGCTTTTACACACAACAAGTTCAGGAATTAATGTCTGGCGGCATAATAACTCTTACTTATTAGCCCGTTAAAGGACTGTCTCAATGATTCATCTGAGTACACACTGTTTCTGGAGGTATAATTACTGTGTCTGTCTGGTTGCACGAAGCGTCGCAACAAGAGCGCTATCGTTACTCAAATAGCAACCTGTCCAGCTTCGACAAGGCACTTGTCACGTCCACCAGCACATGTGACAACATCGATCGGACTTGGCGCCCAATCGTCTAAGCCTCCAGAACGAAATCATCCGCACTCCTCTGCAAAAAGTAGCCAGGGCGATCGTTCTGGACAAAGTGACCTCTTCTCGCCTCTCAGAGCTCGTCTCTCTCTTACTCCCCAGCGTGTATCATGGAAAAAACAAAATTTGTAATATTTCCAATCACGTGAGGAAATAAACACATCGGACTGGCTTCGCAAAAATATCCCCTCTTGCCGGCTAATACATTGCCTCTCATTTGCTAAGAGTCTTCGGGTTTTGTCGGGATTGTTCGGGAGGATATGTAGGAATAATTTTCCCACGACACCGAGCAAACGCCCATTCAAGGATTCCATCCGCAAAATTCCCAGCGTCCAGCCTTTCTCACCGATATCAGCGTCAACTTGCCAGAGATAATCCCCTCATTGTCTCGACCTACCGAACACTTCCGGCTTAAGTCAGAGTGTCGCTCACGCTAACACAACTCTTAGCTAGACGCGGATTTCTTTCTCCAGCTCGAAAAAGCATATCTATTTATTTCTTATGTTTATTAAATCAAACAATAATTAATTTAAATTGTACGAGATGACCCATCTAGTCATCTTGTTACAACAGTGAATATTAAAGATAAAAGAAATGTACCTTAGACATAAGACAAAACGAAAGTTACCGTCTGCGGTAGTGTTTGCAGTACAGTTAACGGTAATTTTATAAAAATACCTCTGCTGCCAACGATAGGATTTGCATCTACCCAAATTTTTCTCTTCATCATCTCTCAAAACTGAAGCGATTAGGTTGAAATGCGGCCTGGACCAGAAAAAAACATGTCGCCAAAGCCGCACATGGACATGAACGTTTGTTTTGTTTCCGGGAATACACGTAATCACTGGCATGGCACTCCAAAAAACAGCTTATTAATTACCAACAACAATTGAATTCCTCATGCCTCATGTTGTTGCAAGAACATTCTCATCCAGGCTGCATTTCGACCTAATCACAATCTGTACTGTATTGGCGGTTCAAAATAAAATGATGCAATTACACCTAAACACATGAAATGCATCGCTAAATTCATTTTTGGTAACGACAACATTGCCTGTTTCAGGATTTAATGTACGCGAAGCATAAATTAATTTCATAATACAACTTCAGTTTGAACTGCAAGAGGACTAAAACATGAGCAATAATACATTGACTGTATCGCAATTTTATTTTAGTGTAAAAATTATGAGTTTGATCAAACTCATAATTTTTACACTAAATAAAAAACGGTATTAGTAATGTTTATTGCGTGTGATTCAGGTATTCCATTTACCAAATACATTCAAGAAAACTGAAAAACTAAATAATCGAAGTCAAGTAATGTTTATTGCGTGTGATTCAGGTATTCCATTTACCAAATATATTCAAGAAAACTGAGAAACTAAATAATCGAAGTCAAACAGAATTCTAACTTAAGTTGTGTGATATTTTAGCCAGTTTTTTTTTTGTGCAAGGAGTGAACATCTCAATTACAGTGGTATCTGTATCTCATACTTTCATAATCTCATAATTTTATGTCTAGAAATGTATTTAATTATTCCCTCCGTACCTCGGTACATATAAATCATTTGCTATTTCCGCAGATTTTAATTGTGACCGTTAGCTCGAAATATTTGAAAACACCACCCAAATTGCTGCTGTAATTTTTGCGGGGTTCCCGTTCAAATAATGACACACACGCAGCTTGCTTACAGATTTATAATAGTACTAGCTTCTAGCCCGTCAAAAATGACGGTTTGAACGCCATATTCTGGCAGTTCATTTTATTATTATTATTATTATTATTTTGCAGTTGGTTAATTATACGGGATTGTTATTAGATAATGCTAGTGGCCTTGATTTGATAATGTTCTGCACAGCAATACAGTAGTAACTTCTACTGAATTAATGAGGGCGGATGTATAAGACCAATAAAATGAAAAATAAATTAGGAATCCAGAAACTTTTGCTATCCATGTAATATCAGTTTTATTCCTAGTCCAGGCACACTTCAGCACGATAGGTACGAACTACGTTCACCCGCATTTATTAATACCTTCGGTAACTTGGCGCATATGAAAGCAGTTTAATTGGTTTGTAAAACTCATTTCAGAGTGAATTACGCTGTAATCAAATGTGTCGGTGGGCTTTCTGGTCAACTTAACCACAACCCTCCATTAATATTGCTTTCGAAAATCATAACTTCTACTACTCTCAAATGCTGTAGTCAATCGCAAGACATATTGTTTTAAGCAGTGATTCCGTTGTAATACAGCCTGTAGACTACCATTATTTTCAAGTAGAAATTAGGTTGTAATACATCCTGGACGGGCATAATACAGTTAAATGTACTACGGAAAATATTTCTAGAGGATTCTTGCATTTTACCACAGCAATTTCTGGCAGAATCGCTATCTCCAGTAATAATTTATTTACATTATTTTACTTCAAATGACGGGAAGTATAATATAAAAAACAGATAACTGCCATTTATCTGAATGATATATTTCGTGATTCGTACATTTCGTGTAAACTTCCTCTGAATTTTTAAACTTCATCGTTTCTTATCTCCGGCAAAAAAAAAAAAAAAAAATTGTAGGTTGTGTTTTAACCTAGTACTCATTATTGATACAGGTAATATAACGTACACATACAATATCCTTCTCCTTACATGAATTTTTGCATCTGGTTGTCGTAGATGAATAAAAAGCAATATGTAAATTTAAACGAACGTACTAATTGTAACTTTGTGACACATAATTGCCTCGCATTAATTTTTTTCCCTGCTCTCCGTATTTCTAATATCTCTGCTCACTACTATTTTGCGGCAATAATATCGTTGTTGTATTTCGAGTGTCATATCGCTTATACTGTAAATAGTCATATCCTTGACAGTTTAAATCTAATTAAAAGTTTATATTAAATCACATTTAATAGTCAACACATGTATCAAAAACTAATGGTATCATATATAATGGTAGCAAGAATTTATTCTGGAAAAGCTTATAAGGAGAAACGAATTAGTCATTTTTAATGATATCTTTTGTTATATGAATACGTTACTCTGGTGAGATTATCAGAGTATTTGGTTAGGATTTTGCATAAATAAATGCATTTTACTTAAGATCACGTAGACTATAATTTCGAAAACGGATAACTGTTATTTATTTGACTAATACATCATTACGTTTCTCCGAGTTTTAAATACGCTTCACAGTTTCTTACCGTGTGCCGAAAAAATCTTAGGTTATGGTTTAACCTAGGGCTTATAACTGACACAGATAAAATAGCGTAAATATTGAATCCCTTCTCCTTACATGAATTTTGGCGTATAACTGATACAAATAATATAACATAAACATCGAACACCATTCTCCTTACACGAGTTTCTGCATCTAACTGTAGTAAATAAACAAAATGCAACATGAAGGAAGGAATGAAATATGGTGGCAGTTGATTGACGAGTGACGGCTGTCACGTGACCGTTCTGTAGCCAATACGTGTAGCAGCTATAGACGACGCACGCAGACGCCACGTTAGCGTTTTATATAATAGGATAGATTAGTTACTTTTTCTGTATTTATGTTCAGTTATTGTCATCTGTCCAGAGATATCGCTGTTAAACTAAGCAATATTTATCACATTAAATCATTTTTAAGGTAATGAGCATTATTTAAAAACATTTGTATGTAGTAAACCAACTGCGAGGAAATGAATTGCCCAAGCGTGGAGGATGCGGTAACACTGCGGGTTCGAATTCCCGCCCGGCTATCTAGCGATGGTTCCTTCGAAAAGGCCATGGTCGAATTCCTTCCCCTTACTTGGCCCCAGTCCTTTCCCTCTAACGATCTTGTCGTGGACGAGGCGTAAGCCATTAAAAAAAAAAAAAAAAAAAAAAAAAAAAAAAAAAAAAAAACTCGTCACTTACCACAGATGAAGGCAGGATGGTCAGAGAGACACAAAAAAAACACTTTGTGTGTGTTTTTTCGTGTGTGTTTTGTGTTTCGTCTGGATCTTTTGTTTTCATCTTAGGCAACTGATGAATTATTTTTCCCTATCCTATTTTGATTACTTAACGACAATTTCACTTTCAACATCTATACTAACATTATGAATATATTAATTATGTTATTACACATATTAATAATATATTACAATAATATTATAAATGTAACTCTGTCTCTCTGTTACGTTTTCACGGCTATACAGCTAAATCGATCTTGATTAAATTTGACAAGGAAATACTGTTTCCTTTTGGAAGGACATAGGGACCTGTTTTCTGTATAAATAATATATTTTGTCATGCACTTTTGAAACTTGACTGAACGGTGGCAGTTAGGCTAGTAGCGTAATAATATGCCAGAGAGCGTGTTCTTGGTGCAGTGGTTAAGGCACTTGCTTTTAAAAGTTCTGCATCCGGTCGCGGATTCAATTTCCAGTGACGTCAGTAATTTTTAAGAGTTGTTTTTGACCATATGATCCATGCCTGGGCGTTCAGTTGCTCAGATTCAACATTAAACTGTAGGTCCGGCAACGATAGAGGTGGAATGCGTGACAAATCGAAACTCTGTTGCGTACACGGCTGAATAATCCTTCAGAAACTCCCGGTCAACAATGCGATATGAATTTACTTTTTATGTTTATTTATTTAGCTTATGGCAATACTATACTAGAGAATACAAACAATGGGCCATTCTAAAACAATCAACAATTTGCTAGAAATAAAAGTTGTAAGTCGAGATTTTCCAACCACTCTGCAGCAGCTCTAGCTGCTTTATCAAAGTCTTCCAGTTAATCTCGATACTCCCTATTACTGCATTCAATGACAACATGCTGGATTGTCTTATATAACAGTGAGCCACACCGTCCATGGTTGGTTCTTATCCTGTTAAAACAATGGAATTTAAATAGGTCAAGGCACACTGCAATCTCTTGGGAAACGAGATGGCTGATCGGTATGCCAAACAAGCTGCTCGCAGAGGTGTAACACTCAACATCACGATTCCTGTTCCAGACGCAGTTGGTCAGATCAAAAACTCTACAAAACTAAAGTGGAACATAGAATGGAAAAGCTCACTTTTGACCAAAGGCCAACGCTACGGGCGCATTCACCCAGAGATACCCTCCCTCACATCAATTGTATGAGGTACACAAATGCTCTCAGAGACTCAGCACGTGTATTGCTAGACTAAAATTCAACCACGGTTGCTTCAAGCAACACCTTAATAGACAACACCTTAATAGACTACACGTTATAGACTCTCCAAACTGTCCTTGCGGAGAAATTGAAGGCATAAACCACCTGCTATTTGGCTGCCGACGGAAGAAGACAGAGATTGATCATTTCCTAGATACGCTCATGAAAAAAGGCATTCCGTTGCCCACTTGCACTGCCTCACTCCTTGCATCTGAAGATTATGCTGTTTATAAAACTTTGTACCAGCACATGGAAAATATTGGCGCCACAATTTAATTAATTGTAAATAACATGTATGTAATTGCATGATATTATTATGGGTATATTATTGATGTTATTCTGAAAAATCTAATAGTTAATTGCATGATATTAGTATTGTTATTCCAGAGACGTTGATCTGTAATTGAAAGCGGCTGTATTGGTGCAAACGCCAATAATAATTATAATAAAGGGCAGTCCATGTTTGACGTGGCAAGTCAAATACTACTGCTTGGGAGCTACTTTTTTCTATTCATGCTTTTTTATGACTTTATGCCTCTTTGACGTCGAGGTCATTATAGGCGGGAAAGAATGGGGACTAGGAAAGGGAAGGAATTCGGCCATGGCCTTTTTTTAAAGGAAGCATCTCGGCATTCACCTGGAGTTATTTGGGGAAACCATGAAAAACCCAAATCTGGAAACCCGGATGGGGGTTCGAACCCGCGTCCTCCTGAATGCGGGTCCAGAGCGTTACCGGACACCCACCACACTCGGTTTGTTCCATTCCCGCCGCCATTTTGCTATTGCAGTAAACCCCGCTGTCCATAAGCTATTTTGCTTTTACTACGGGTGGATAACGTGATTTCAGACGCAAAAATCTATGAAGCATGTCTTCATGGATGGGAAGATCAATGTGCACTGATGTTTTTGTGAACTCACGAATCATATTATAGTCTTGGCGATTCCATATGGCTCAACACAGGCAACCGGAAAAGAGAAGTGGATTTTAGTGTGCCACTGATGGGGCAATGATGCGCATTGTCTGGTTCAGGGAATCTTCGTAACATGTGGACTATTCAGCCACACAGAAGAACAGTACTCAGCTGTTGAGAAGACCAGACCCGTTGCCGGTGATCGAAGAGTGAATGCATTAGCTGTCCACGTTGATCCAGCAAGTTTCTGAATGACGTTATTCCTTGTACTTAACTTTAAGCAGCGCTCTTAATCAAGTGTGCCCTAAAGGACAACGTACGGTTTATGGAGCGTCCATAAACTACGTAGCTCGGTCTAAGGGGTGGTGGGGTTGGCTGGAAAGCTACTTTGCACTATTTGGGGGGGGGAGGAAGGCGTTCCGAGCCAGGTCACGTAGCTTTACATTCATATTATTTGTTACAATAAAAATAAGGTACAAAACACACAATAGCTTGTAAGTTCTTATTACGTCATTTATTTGTCTCCATATGTAATTTACGATAGTCTGACAGGAGAAAGCAGAACAAAATGTCTTCTGAATTCAATAAGAAAAAAAATTCACAAGACGCCAAAATGGAGCTACGTAGTTTACGGACGCTCCTTTAGAGTAAGATACTTGGGGTTATGGTTGTATGATA
Source organism: Vandiemenella viatica (assembly GCA_031002005.1). Classification (NCBI taxonomy): domain Eukaryota; kingdom Metazoa; phylum Arthropoda; class Insecta; order Orthoptera; family Morabidae; genus Vandiemenella; species Vandiemenella viatica. Next base: position 96,077,851 of record JARYHS010013630.1, on the reverse strand, counting down.
GTGGCATGCAACTGAGTGAGACGCCCGGGGTTACACTGACCTGTCCGCTGTCCAGGTGGAAGAAGCAGGTTTTTGTTTTGGAGATGCTTGGTAGTAAAAACCACTTTTGGCAGCATCCACACAAAGTATTTAGATCAGTGCTTAGGATTTCTTTTACTTTTTTCACAATGGACTGGTGATCAACCATTGCCAGGCCGTCAGCAAATGCAAATTGACGGTATATAGTCAAAGCAATAGGGCTATCTGCTATGTAAAGATAGAACAATAAATGCACAGATCCTTGAAGCAATCTATCGTTGAGCAATTTTAAATTATTGTGCTTCTTATCTATTACAACCTGAATCGACCTGTTCGATAGCGTGTTGTTTATGAGCTCCAACTTTAACTTACAACTGGTAAATTTGAAGAACTTGCACATTAAACCTTCCCTCCATACCGTATCATATGCAACTGTGAGACGACCCCAATCTTCAATTTTCTTTCAAACCCCATTTTTATATGGGTTTTTAAAGCAAGAACCTGATACTCACATCTACAGTTTGGTCTAAAATCTTCTTGTTCAACTGGACGGAAGATTTGAGGGCTAATCCTGCTGTATATAAGCATTTCAAGGAGATTATACCAAACACTCATCAAAGCCAATCTGGCGGTAGTTTTCACGACATCATGCTAGTTTCTCTGGTTTCAAACGGCTATGATCTTAGTCTGTTTGAACTCTGTAGGAAGCTTTACAATGTTTAAGAGGTCTGAAAAAAAAAAGAAACCACAGAAATATTTGATGACGAACCACTTTGTATTGTCAAATGAGTTGACTGTGATTTTATTAACCTTTTACTATCCTTATCAGGTTTAACTTTTAGCATACTAGCAATGCGGCTAGCAACTTGTTGGGTGCTATAGCAGACATTGGTTTGGGTTGAGGGGTATGGGGTGCTCCTACCAACTTCTTCAGCAGGCTCCAAGCCTTTCTGCTGTAATGCTTGAAGCTTACAGGCTTGGTTTCTTTCCACTTACAACGTCTAGCCTCATCCAAGTTGTGAAGGAGTTCATCAGCAAAATCAGATCCCCCATTCTCTTGAAAATCATCGTAAATTTTTTCACATTTATTGTTCCTCCTAGGAATATATTTTCTTATTCCTGTGGAAATGCGTTTCTTTGCAATCTCTATCATAACTTTGACAAATCTAGAATAGTTATTGGCATCAGGTGAAATCCATTTTATGTTACTATCAAGATCAGCTGAAAACTTATCCCAATTGACTTTTTAAAATTCCATCCTGTGCAGTGGGTATGGTATGATAATAGGGATCTGAATGTTACTTCTAGAAGAAAAGGGCGATAATCACTACGTGGAAAATGTCTTAGCACTTTGCGGAACGCAGGTAAACTGTGGCCTTGAAGGTCGCTTGAAACAAATCTTAAGTCAATATTAGTGTCAGAGTACCATCTCACAGAACTGAAAGTACCTCTTTCTTTTGGGTTGAAGATTAGGTGGATGTTATGCGCCTCTGGCCAGTCTTCAAGTTTTTACCACATGGGTCATTAGTTGGATATTCCCACTGAGAATATTGCTGTTAAAGTCACTTACATTAGCTACAGGATGTGCAAAGGTTGGAAGGCCATAGGATGGTTTGAGATTTGTATGTGTTCACTATGGTTACATTGCTAACCTGTATGACGATGTTAAAAACACTGACTTCATAATGTATTGAAATTAGGTGAGCATTGGTGATTGAGTCACGAATATAGGATGCAGTATCATGTGATTGATGGAAAGTGGCTTCCAGTAATCTATAGCCAAGTATGCTTCCTCTTCAATGTAACTGTGATTCTTGAACAAAAACCAAATCAATGTTGTTTTCCAATGTTGATTTATGCTATATCGGTCACTCAGTCCTTTTTTCTCCCGCAGTCATTTATTTGCATGATCTAGGGTAACAATATTATAAATCCGAAAAAACTCTTTATCTCTGTGTGTTTGTTACGTTTTTACGACTAAACTGCTATACTGATATTGATGAAATTTGACAAGGAAATACTTTGAATCATTAGGAATGAGACAGATACTTTTTTTCATGATAAATAACATCTTTGTCATGCAATTTTGATAACTAATCCCCCGCCCCACATTTGGTTTTTCCTATTGCTAAACATGCTGCAAATTGATTCACTTCATGAGACTGGTTCGATGATAGAATGGCACAGTGGTCGATTCCCCGTCGTATTATCAAGACTCCGTGTTTTTTGGGGCACCTATTATGTAACTTAGAGTTTTCTATAACCAATTCTAGTAATAATACTCTAATTACACGCGTTCGATGTCCCGGGGACAGCTAATTATCCTGTATATAAACATCGATATTTGTACTAATATGTTACATGTTATCTTGGTTGACCGGATGGAATTGTGTAAACTTTCAGAATGATGACCGAAACGTCAGGTTTCAATAAACCGGCGTGGCTGCACGCGGCGAACCAAGATAACATTTACAACGACCGCGGCATTCTACGCAATCGCGTATATATTCATATTTTTATGTTCTTTATACAAATCAAAAAAAATTTTCTTCCGATACCGATCAAACTTTGCACACGTATATTTTAAAACAAGAGGAAAAATATTGTCTTCATATGGTTAAAAAATAAAAAATAAGCTGAATTGTCAAAATAGGAGATATTTCCGATCTTGTGGTAAGCCTGTCGTCTCTATGCATTCAGTATAAACTACATCAACAATAACTGCCTACTAGCTGTTATTCGTCACTTTGTTTAAAAACTCACCTGCCATGCTCGATGTTTAAACCGGCATACAAAAGATAACTCTGACGCGCGGATAATTATTCCAGCACACGCCTCGAGTGAATTTGGGAAATGCTGGCAAATGTGACTGTAATACCATGCTGGGTATCGAACCCCGATGACGAAATTTCCTCGACAAAATCGTTCCATTTACAAAGTCACCTCCAAGATAGTAAACTATTGATCACGTATTTACATAAATTTTTACACTTCAACTAGAACTTGAAAAATATTGAATCACATTTTATAGAAAGATTTTGATGATTAAAAGTATATAACTGTGTCCTTATATCTTAGACATTTGTCAAGGAACACTTTCAACATTCGAAATTCTGTCGCTCGACATTGTGAGATCTTTTTTTTTTTCTTTTCTTTTTTAAGACAGCGTTGACGAATACAGTGAGACAAGCTGTTTAGTAAATTCGGCATCATCTTTGCCATTTACTTTGGATTTTTTTTTTTTTTTTTTTTTTTTGTAAAGTAATAATTTTTAAAACACTCAACATATTACAACTTGAGCAAAAATGTTTAACTAGTCGTTTGTGCTTGTAAGAATAAAAGCAATGTAGAGTATACTCAACAATGATGAGTCGATTACACAGTGAGGTATATGTATTAATTACAAATAAATGAAAGACTTAGTCATTATATGGCATAGTGTATTTTTCAAACTTTTCTTGTACACCTATTCATATTCACCTAAAGGAGTTTTCACCCTAATTAACATAAAATAAATATAGGAGATTGGAATTATACAAAATTAAATTTTTATCTTTAGTAGGTCCATGAGAAATCTGCTTACTTCAAGGTGATTACCAGCAATTCCACACTTTGAATACAATTCATCAACTGTGTATTTCTCCTTTGAATGACATACTTTAGTTTCGCAAGCAACTCTCGATATAAACATCCCAAATTAATTGAAAAATTTGCTGTTATCGTTCCTCAAATATTCTGTTCTCCTTTGGTTTTTACTTTTCCTATTTCTAAAATAAAAAATTTAAAACCTAACTACGAAATAATAAACACCAAATTAACTAAATTAACATCTAATTTCACAAAATGAAACTCATGTCACCAAAAGCAATGTACTGACGCCCGACCACGTCACCTTTTTCCTGCTCTTCTTAGCAGTGGAAGTTTCACCGCTGAAATGGCAGCGGTAGTTCGACCGCTCAATGTGTAAACACCTCAAATTCTATAGGCGGCGACGGAGAAATTTCCGGAGCGGACGAAACCGCCCAGTGTGTAACCGGCCTTCGCAAATTTGGACCTCCCACCATTAAAAATGAATTTATCTTGCCTAACCTTCTGGACATGAAGGCTAGGAAATTTCAGTTCGTATTACATGTGTACCACAGACTTAACTTTACATTCGTACGCCTCGGGGAGGGACAATACCTAAATTTTGTGTCGGCGAGATAATATTTGCGAGGCCCCCCTGGTGGCGCAAGAAGACGGAACTTAAAAAGAATTTTTTTTTTCAATCTCTAAACTTTTTATTCATAAATGCAATCGTCTTTACTGTGGCTAATATTATTAAGTAATCACTAAGTGTAAAGAATTAAACAGAAATTTCCTGCTTTTAGCCTTACTGAACTTTAAATTACTATGTCGTAATCCAGCTTTGATGCTATATCAGCTTCAATTGATAAAACTGTTAAAAGTTGCTCACCCATTCTACTCCGTAAAAATTTTTTATTAATTTTATTTTTTAAAACCACCTTTCAGCGAAAAATTTACTTACTTGATATTGTTAACACAATTCGAATGTCAATATAAATATTTGGGTAAATTTCTTTTTAAGTTATTTTTTGTTATGTTTTGGAACAACTCTTTGGCATCTTTAAAAAAATTGGATCATGGTTTGTTAGTCGTCATATAATTTGTAAGGCTGGAAATTATTGCTCTCACCAACTCGTAGGCCTGAGTGCACATCATGGCAGTTTTTGGAATATTTTTTAACCTGCTCAGATCATAAAGAAAAACGAAATTTTAAAAGACATAAACCTTGAATCCATATTGTTCACTGTGGAATCGATCATGGTTTTAAAAAAATCTATGTCGTACCAGCCTTTGAAGACTTTATAGGTTAATCGAACGTCATTTTGTTTTTGGCTAACTCTTTATGTTTAAAGTCAGATCATTACTTTTTTAAATAAATTGACGAACATCAGATAAGCATTGTTCGAACCCAGATTGTCGATATTGTTTGATCCAGTCATAAAATTTACCCAAATGTTCAAGAGCAATGCTGCAATGGACCAAGTGAGTGTGTGTGTGTGTGTGTTCCATGAGGTATTTTAAGCTTTCAATGCATTCAAAAAAAGTTATCAAAATGAAATACGGACTTATTCTTTTCCGCCTTGTGTCTGTTGAAGGCTTTAATTTGCCTTTGATCAATTTCCAGAGTTTCCTGGATATAGAAAATCAATTCCCTCAATAAAACCAAAAAACGTTTTTGCTGCCGCAGAAGAATTAACTGTGTCTACCATCAAATTCCAACTGTGACATCCGCGTTGCTTTTTTTAAAAAAAACTGGTATTAATATTTAACTAGCATTTACTCGCTGCTTTGTCTAGGCCATGGAGGAAGGAAATATATGGAGGAGAAGTGACGTTAAATCTGTGACGCCGGCTCTAATCTCTCGCGCATGTGCGGTGGCGGCAGCGGCCATATTGCGAACCCATACAAATGCAAAGTTCACATTGTGTTTGATGCTGTGATAATTTCATTTTGTAATGTGTCTAAGTTTTTTATAATGCCATCTTGGGTTGCATCCGGTTGCACCAATAGGCAAGACAGGAAAGAACCTGGAATATCATTTCATAAGTAAGTTGCATTCTAATTATTATTCTTGAAGAGTCCAGTAGGAATTTCAAAATTTGGTGCCTGTCTATAAATATTTAGCCATAGCTCTCAATGGTATGACTTTGTTCTCAAATTTTTGTTGGTGTAGTGTAGAAAATCAGCATTTGCACATAATAGACTAGCATTACTTTTTAACGAGTGTTGAAAATGAGATTTAAAGGAGTGATATTTACATCGCGATTCAGTGAATTTAGTATGGCGCTTTCTTTCGTCACGTTGCAGTTTATACTGACAGTGTATGATGGAATTAAATGTGTTAAATTATGCTATGCAATCTAGGAATCTTAATGAAGCAATTTTGTTACCGCAAATACAGTTTGCGATTCAAATACGCGAGTATGGGTGTGTCTACATAGTTTGATTCTGTAGCGGCAATTTAATGGAGATTGTGGTTAGGTCTAAATGCAATCTGTACCAGAATGGTTTTGTTGTTCCATAAGGGACAAAGAATTTATCTATTACTGTTAGTAATTTCATGAGAACCAAGTTAGTAACAAAACGTGTATGGCGATATGAACTACTTCCAGGTATTCCCAATTAAGCTTACGATGTATGGTAACAAGATAACTATTTTTATTCTGGTCTAGGCCGCATTTCAACCTAACCACAAGTGGTAGTAAAAAAACTGAAATATCCATTCTGTATGTCCACCATGTAATTCATTGTGGCTTTGGCAGAATTAATTTTTGTTCCAGGCCGCATCCCAACCCGATCCGATCCCCTCAATTTGGGAACAGTATATCCCGAAAACTAAGCACGATATCGAAAAATTTTATTCTTTATTTTCGATTTGTCTCGTCGTGTTACATAAGAATCAATCATCAAATTTGAGTTTTGCGAAATTTTTCTTCTGCATTTCAACTCAAGACACCTCACTTTTGAGACAGTGTATCTCGAGAACTAGGCGAGATAGCGAAAATTTTTATTCTTTATTTTTTATCCGTCTCGTCTTTTTAAATAAGAATCCATCATCAAATTTGACTTTGAAATGTGAGATGTTTTTGGTTGAAATTCAGGAGAAAAAATTGGTCAGACAAAATATCTCGAAAACTAAGCAGAATATCAAAAAAAAAATTATTGTTCATTTTTTATTTGTCTCATCGAGTTACGTAATAATCCATCACCAGATTGCGGCGTCACGTTTATCCTAGAATCCCCTTGAGGTTTATGTACAATATGCAGCCCCACGCTGCCACTACATTCGACGGTAGTTCAACCGCCGCAGTCCAGACAGTGGCCCATGTGACCAGATAGGCGCTTACACACACTGCAGATTTTTAACCGCTTGTGCGTTTGCAGTATGTGTAAAGTCAACATTGCTTAAATTTAAAAATCGTAATATGAGTTAAGTGGTGATAGATAATGATCTTCTCATTTCGTTAGTAGAAGCGAGACCAGTTTTAAGAGACAAAACATTAGATTCTTTTAAAGAACGGGAACGCTTGGAAAGAAGTGTGTCTTGAAATTACGAATGATTTTGATGAAATGGAAAACACTTTTGGATAGTAAACTTCTGATCACGTATTTACATAAATTTTTACAGCTTCAACTAAAACTTGAAAAATGTCGAATCACATTTTATAGAAAGATTTTAATGTTTAATACTATATAATTGTGTCCTTGTATCTTACTTGGAGACCATCAGATATGTTAAGAACGGATTTCTATCTCCTTCATATATGTTGAAGGGTACACAGCAAATATGTCTGTGGTATAGTTATTTCTCAAAATGCGCCCTAGTTTTTGAGATATTCGTATATAGAGAAACAAAAAATTCTAAATGTTGTATATATAATAAGGTATTGCCTAGTGTTATCAAATGGCTGCGTGATCTATGCGACAGGGTATTGGATTTTATAATTTTCTGACTCAGAGTTCAAATCCCCGCAGAATCAAATATTTTTATCTTCAGAAATTGTTAAGCTTGATATTTTTTTTTTTTAAAACTTCAATTCCATTTATCTATTGCAAGGCTGCTCAACCCCTGGCCCGCGGATGAATTTTAAACGGCCCGCGTTAGCAAGTTTGAAATTTCCCACCTAGTTGAAAAATTGCTCCGAATACCAAGTGATGCGCGCGATCACATGATTGGCGCTCCTACTCGCATGGACAAATCATGGAGGAAAGAAATATATGAAGACGACGCAAGGGACCTTCACCACACATTGAAGTGACGCCGAGGGCAGAGGAGTGGGGAGGCGTCGAATATTTGAAAGAGAAGCTCAATATCGTCACCATCAATTGTTTCAAGTACGAATTTAAAATTTGGTGATTATTACAGTCGTTTAAGAGCACATTCGTGGATATTGAAAGTAAAAAACAATTTTTTTTGTGAATCCTGTCTAATCAGTTTTACTGAAATAATATTTAGTTGGAACTCACTGAATTGCAAAATCACTCTGCGCTAAAAAAATAAATTAGCAGAAAGAGGCCAAAATTAAAAAAAATTCTCCAGAGATTTTGCAGATTTCTGGAAACTGGTACCAAAAGAAGACTTTCCTGCAATAGTTCTTAAGTAGTTTCGGATCAACGTATGTTTGTTAAAAAGTGTTAACTATGTAAAAAAAAAAAAACCGCTCATCTCTAAGTGAGCAACATATTTCTGACTTCTTGTTACTGTCAACATGTGATCTGACGCCTAACATAGGAAAATTGTTAAACACAGAAATAATGTCACAAATCACATTGATTGTACCAATGACCTTAGGTTGTTTTTTCAAATTTTGATTTTTGTGTATAGAATTTAGTTTCTTTATTTGGCACAAAATGCTATTTATTGTATTATTTAAATAAATTACAGTTAAATCTCAGAAAATTGGATTTATTGTTGCACAAGACCTTCATTAAAAGAAATAAAAACGGGAACAGTGGCCCACCAGAAATTTTTGGATCGTCCATTTGGCCCGAGTGTTAAAAAGGTTGAGCAGCCTTGATCTATTGCATGAAATAGTATTTAAAACAAATCATATTACCTACAATTCTTTTTTTCGTAATGAATTCACGGGTCTACCGACGGATTGTCTTTTCGCAACACAAACTTGGTGGTAATCATACGTCAGGTAAGTCTCCATTTTTACATTATTTATTCACTTTTTGTTAATAAGTTTATTGTTTGTGCGTTTTCAATTCATATAGTTATTTTATTTATTTCACCTTCGTCGTTTCTTTACGTGTATATCAAGAGGTATATTAAACGAAGTACTTAGCATTGGGAAGATAGTTTTTTCTTTCTTTCTTCTATACTCGATTTGTTCCAGGAACGGTTGCGTGTAAATGGTTGAAGATAAAATAGTAGGCCTATCTCTGATGAAAAATGTACCTCAACAAGGTAATGGAAGAACAAGTGACAAATGCTTATAAACATTGCAAAATTCTTGTGTCAGATTCCAGTTTACTAGCAGATTCGCCTTCTGACTTAATTTCATTGGGTATATGCAAGTCATTATTACGAAGCTATTGTAGGTATATTATCCGAAATTAAGTTTGGTGTATCTGTTATAAGCAATGTGATTAGTTTTTAATTTTATTTCGCGCAATGAAAGTGTGTAAATGACGTTTAAACAAAATAAAATATTCAAGCTTGACAATTTCTGAAGATAAAAATAAATAAAAACATTTGATTCTGCGGGTATTTTAACACTGGTCAGAAAATTACGAGTCTGACACCCTCCCGCATAGATCACGCTGCCATTTGAAAATATTGAGCAATAATTATATACACGACATTTAGAATTTTTTGTTTCTCTGCATGTGAATATCTCAAAAACTATGGCGCATTTTGAGAAACTATTATATCACAGACTTATATGCTGTGTACCCTTCAAAATATATGAAGAAGATCGAAATCCATTCTTAACATGTCTGATGGTCTCCAAGTTAAGACATTTGCCAAGGAACACTATCAACATTAGACCGAAATTCTGTCGCTCGACATTTTGTGACCCCTTCCCCCCCCCCTTTTTTTAATACAGCAGTGACGAATACAGTGTGACAAGCTATTCAGTAAATTCGGCATCATCTTCGCCAATTACTTTCGATTTTTCTTTGTATAGTTATTAAAACACTCAACATATTACAATATAACCACAAAAGTCTATCTCGTCGATTGTTCTTGTAAGTATTGAAGCAATATAGAGTAAACTCAACAGTGATGAGTTGAATACAAAGTGAAGTGTATGTATTAGTTACAAATAAATGTCTTAGCCATTATATGATGGCATAGTGTATTTTTCAAACTTTTCTTGTACACCTATTCGTATTCTCAAGGAGTTTTCACCCTAATTAACATAAAATAAATATAGCGGATTGGAATTACATAAAATAAAATGTTTGTTTATAGTAGTCCCATGAGAAATCTGCTTACTTGAAGGTGATTGCCAGCATTCCGCACGTTAAATACAATTCATTCAACTGGGTATTTCTCCCTTGAATGTCGTACTTTAGTTTCGCAAGCAATTGTCGAAATAAACATCCCAAAATAATTGAAAACTTTGTGTCATTGTTCCTCAAATATTCTGTTCTGCTTTGTTTTTTTCTTTTCCTATTTCTATGGCGACGGAACCATCAAAATAAAAATTTAAAACCTAACTACGAAGTAATAAACACCAGATTAACTTCTATTTTCACAAAATGAAACTCAACTCATCAAAAGCAAGGTACTGACGCCCGACCACGTCATCTTTTACCAGCTCTTCATAGCAAAGGAAATTTTACCGCTGAAATAGCAGCGGCAGTTCTATAGCTGAATGTGTAAACACCTCAAATTCTATAGGCGGCGACGGTTAAGTTTCAGCTGCGGTAAAAACCGGCCTAAGTGTGTTTGGTTGCAACAACTATAATAGGCAGCATCTTACCAATCAATTCACGGCGTACTTTCTGCCGCACTTATCATATTCTGCGTTGAACGTAGACTGCGTAGCTATGGTCTGTCCATATCGAATTACCATGTGAACGCAGACAAATTTTAAGACTGTGGCGTTTCGTTTTATAACAGGGAGGGTTTTACAGCGACTTCTTTAAAAAATGTAACTGCATTTAGTTCTAACTGCCCCATTTACTATCAATTTAGCCTTAGCAACTTTTTATGTCCGGATTCCCTGTATTATTCCCCATTTTCGATTTTGTGTGGTTAGCTAACCAAGCATCGCCCTATTGACTACTTGACTGGCCTCTTTGCAATCAGCCTGCAGTCATTTTACCTCAATTTCCATATGGGGAAAAAGTTTTCCAACATGTAATTAGATCGCAGGCAATCAATGAATAAATATATATTTATATAAAATTTTACCATTTCACCCAATCATGTTCATAAAAGCAGTCTCAAGTCTCCTTTAAAATGTAGGCTAATTACTGCTGTCTGTATTAAGTCATGTGTCCGAGGTATCTTTGCAATAAACATTATGGGGTAAATGGTTGCTGATCTTTAACACATTAAAACAATAATCAATCTCCTGAACTCATTTAAATGACTGCAGCTTCAGCCTACAATGTTCTTTAATGACAATCTGTTAACATTTTCATTCCTACTAAAAGTCTTTTCAACAGGCATCAAAGTGGGAGATGAAAATACCAGAATGTTAAGATTCCAGAAGTTAACAGGTAAAAATTATAGAAGCACAATATTGGAGTACAGTGCACCAGGTCACTAACTGTTCAGGAATACTAAATAGGCTAAAGAAATAACCTTGGAAGAACCCACCAGTTAGAAAATGTTTCGAAACTCCTGTTGTTACAGGGTAGTGGTTTGTGAAAGTTTTTCTAAGGTGCACATGGGGACTATCCCAGCATTTACTTAGACGGACTTTGGAAGGTTCCAAAAAAAGTTTAGAATGATTAGTATGTTGGAACTAACATTTGAATATAGGTGTTTTACATACCCATGTCTGTATGGCAAATCTGGTGTACTGAACAAGTTATGCAAAATTTAAGCCTTTTAATTTACACTGAACTATAAACATTTATAAACAGCTGTAAGGACACCAGCACCAATACTTTATTCATAACTCAGCAGTACGCTTATTTCCAATGAAATTACCATTTTAGCAAGCTAATGTACAATAACCCGACATTTCTAACCGATTACATGCCTGGGGGGGAAAAAATGTTGCTCATATGAATATCCTTTTTCAGTCTCATTAATGATACTTTTAAAAATATATCCACTTCAATGTAAAATAAAATTAGGTTGGATAGAGGCAGAACCATTATTTACCAAAGCAGCAGCAATGAATGTGTCATAACATTTACATTTTGTGCTTCAATATTTAGTCTGCTATACTTTATCTACTGATCAGTCTACTACTGCGGTAAGTGATGATTCCATTACTCCATCTTAACATCCAGTTCCACCCTAAATTACACATCTTGACTGTTAAGTTCTTCCACGATTTTATTGTTTAACTATATTTGGCAGTTAGCATTAAAGGATTAGGTACTCACAGGATTGCTTGCACTGCTGATTGAATGAAGAGGGATTTTTAATAAACATTAAATACAAGAGTAAACAATACAGCAGACAGCAGTACTATACAGAATAGATAAATAATGTTTTTAAGATGAAAAGAGGAGAAGAAAGTTAATTTTCTAAAACTGTTCATCTTTAAAAATAAAATGGAAAATATTTTAGTATCAACAGTAAGAATAAGAGACAGAAAACATAGTAACATAATATTACAAACAGGAATAGAGAAAGAAACATGCAATTTGATACATACAATTTATCTAGAAGAGGAATAGGTCTACACACCAATAGGTATAATTTAAAACTGTTGATTACTCTGCTAGTTTTGTTGTAAACTCTACCTCAAAACTCTACAAGTACTTCTGATTAAAATACACCACACCAAATTTTAAAAATGTCAAACCACCACATTTCTAAGTGCTATGTTTCACAACTCTGCCATCATTTCCAAACCACAGTTGCTTGTTGAATGGTTTAATAACTTAAATATCAGTTCCATAACAGACTACTATTGAAGTCCATATCACAAACAGGTAATAAAGATCATATAAGAAAATAAACAAATTAGTATGAGGATCATGAATTGCAAAGGAAATACTTCAAGAATTTGTACTATGCTTAATAATGTGCTTCCACTCTGCACAGAATATTTTCCAACTCTTAATCAATAAAAAAATTAACTTCCAATTATATTTTGTTCTGCATGTACACATTCATTAGCAAAGTTGATCACTGGAATGACTGTTTATAATATGAACTTCTCATTTTTCCACCTATTTATCAATGCGTCTCATTTCTGTTAACAGCAATTTCATTAGAGTGATATTACAATCCACTCCAGGAATTTAAATATTATGCCATTAGAATACAATGCATGGTCCCTTACACACTGAAGATATGCCACTTACTAAAGATAAGATGCACTTCTGGACTTCAAAAGAACTACTTCTCAGACTACTTTTTAGAGCATTTGCAACTAGGATAAGTGCCACTCATCCCTCCCACTGTAACACATTTGCAACTTTGTGGAAGTTTCAAACAAATTAAGTCTAAAAATTTTCATTTATTTGAAGCAAAGTTATGAAAAAATATAAAAATGTAGGAAATTTTAAGCTGTTACACTAATATTTTTTAAACAAAAAATTTGAAACATTTGCACCTTTTTCAACAGACAGTCTCCACATCTGTATAAGACACAATGCAATGTCCACTAAATTGTAAATCTCCTCTCATTTGTTTCTATTTAAATGGATGTAGGTCATAACAGAAACAATGGCAGATAAATTAAACCCAAGGAACAAATGGTACCTTGTGAAATATTTACAAATCAAAGTTTTATATCCTAACACACAATTACCTATTAAGTCCAAAAGTGCACATTAATGTCAATTAGACAGAATACAAAAAAAGGTGAAAGAAGAGAGATAGAAGGAAACAGATGAAAAAAAAAGTGAAAAAAAATGAAATTTCATTATACTGGTTCAACATAGTACAGGATTTAAAATGATAGGAACAGGAAATTTGAATAATCTCTCTCTTCAAACAAAATATTTAAAAAACAGAAACTTTCTTTTTTCACAAAATGTATACATACATCATTTAAAATTTCATTACAAATGAAGCAAACATTGTTTTTAAAAAAATCTCATTTAAATAATACTAACACTATTGATAAAATGCACCATTCATAATATTTCTTACATTTATTGTTCACCAAAGAAATATAAATCAACCATGCACTTCTATTCAGGGAATACAAAATTTTGACATAAAAATATCATTGTGATGATGCTTTTTTAAAAATCAAGATCATTTTTTAACAGCTTCAAACTTCTAATAAACAATCTTGTTTGATACACAAATTATGGAATTTTTATCAGCACCATTTTTTTAAACAGGAATTAACATTGACTCGACATGGAACGACTACCTCCTTTTTACCTATGAAAAATTGTCAGGTATTGTGGGACATGTTTTGTCATGTAATTATAGTGCAGCTATCCACACAATTAGTACTTTCGAACAAAGAAACAATTGCCATTTCTATTATTCACCATTTATTTTCTCAAAGAAAATATGAATGAGTGACACTGCTTTCAAACTATAACATCCAATATATGAATGGCACACTAAGTGCAGTACAACTTTCTTATCTCAGATCTTCAAAGCACAACAATCAGTCTCTATGAGATATGACTCTCTTGATCTGCATTTGCAACAATCACTATACAAACATTGGTCACTCAACTATAGTTCAATTCAAGAATATGTACGAGTTTTACTAAAGCTGAAAATTGTGATAAATACTGTGAATTTCACTGGGCACCCAATTAAAAGCAACACAGTAAAACAGTGACATTAACACAAACAGATGGCATATCATTTTATGACAAGAAACACATGATTCAATTTAAACAAATGGATAATGGGTAATTTTTATTTTATACAGGAAACACAACTTGTACTGAAGATGTGAAAACAGTTATTCTTATAATTAACAATAAAACATTACATTTCAGTTTGTGCAAGTGACTTCTAAAACATTAAAAAGCAGTGAACCACCACCTCCAAAAAGATATAAGAGAAATATGTATACTTGATAGTATATAATTAAAGTAGCAACCTCATTACCCAAGTTCCATAATAAGATCTACTGTTCACTACAAAACTATTAGAGATGGGATGCCTAAAGTTGTTCAGAAAAGAAGTATGTTGAAATGGAAGACTTTAAATTCAAATCGCAAACTTTCAAGCATTCGATTCGTGGATGGATTGCATCAGAAGAAAGTAATTATAACAGCTGCTTTTTTTGAAGACCTCATTCTGAATCAGATATCTATATGATACATACTTATATATCCAATTTTTGGCACAAACCTTTTTCAAAGAATTCCCACTTTTTTTAACCAACATAACTACCTAAACCTGTTGTATGATTAAATTAATTTTGATGGCTCTGAATGCTAGTTTCAATGATACGAAATCGGGGTAAAGGGTTTAACATTATTTTGCTTAAAAAATCTGAAAGGAACAAACATTTTTGTTCCGTATGCCAATCATTCACAAAAATTAACAGATAAATTTGAATATCTATCCA
Source organism: Vandiemenella viatica (assembly GCA_031002005.1). NCBI lineage: Eukaryota > Metazoa > Arthropoda > Insecta > Orthoptera > Morabidae > Vandiemenella > Vandiemenella viatica. Next base: position 96,062,624 of record JARYHS010013630.1, on the reverse strand, counting down.
ATACAACCGTAAAACTTGAATGGAAATGGAAAGCACAAAAAAAGCTCATTGCAGTGTTCTAATTATTTACTCCAAGCAACTTAAAATAGGCAAATAAGATAAATGCCACAGCAGTGAATGCGGGAAAAAAATTAATAATTTTATTTAGTCTTCTAGTACTGTTGCCAGATAAACACATCCAGGTAAAACAACAACACACTTCCTTACCATGTATAAGACCAGTTTGCTTCTGGGTGAAATGTTTTTATCTTATTACATTCCTTATCAGAACACTTAACAAAACTACAAAATGAATAAAGAATTAAAAGCATTTACTGAAAGCTTTTGAGCAGTTGCTATTGGATCCAAATTCCAGGGGACATGTAAACCACTTTCTATATCAAATATTCATTATAATAAGATATTGCATAATGCCACAAAACATGCATCCCATCTCTAATTGCGAAACTAAGTTAATGAGATAGATTCACATACCTTTAAGTAGCGTAAAGATCACCTGAGCTCTGGGCGACTAAGAAATATTAAACGATCCACATAAAAGCATTTCCAACTCTTCAAATAAATTTAAAATACTGCAGCTTTAATTTCCAGAACACAGCAGTTTGATAATGCCAAACAGAAAAATTACATCACAAATTGATTTAAACTAATTTTCTCTAAAATACAAAATCAAAGTTATTTTAAACTTTAAGATGGTATTAATCACAAAATTGTACAGATTTTTCCATTTTCAGTATTATTATAATGATAACTTGACAAAATTCATTTATCATTATGATAAAGTATACATTCTTTGTCATTAGTAGTGCACACACAAAACACCTTGGAAAAAGAAAAAAAAGGAAAGCTGGTCAGAACAAAATTCCTGCAATTCCATCTTTCATCAAATTCTACTTATCACAGGAACCATCCATTGACACACATTCAGCTGCAAATTTAATGAGGGTAAAAGGCTGCAGGAAAAGTTTTAAGTGTGTGCAAAGCAGACCAATACTAGTACAAGGAATTAAATAAAAAAAGGTAAGAAAATCGATTTAATTTTGGGAAGAATAAAGCAAAATTGTAGCCATTACTTAGTGCACTATTTTAAACAATACAATATCAAACTAGTTTTGAGTGTGCCAGCTCCTACAAGTTACAAATAGTAAACTGGATATTGGGCTGAAATGGAAAAATTGTAAATCCTTAAAATCAGATATCTTTTTTCCACTAGAAGCAATAAAAATAGCCCAGTACATAATTGACATGGTATCAGGAGTTATTGTGAATCTATCCTTATATTGAAAGATTACTGGTAAAGTTACTTTAGAAGTTAAATATAGCTAGCTTTATACACAGCTCTGAACATCAGTGAGTGGAACTAGAAAATTGTATTTATTTAAATAGATTTTGTAGACTATCTTATACTTTGATCCCATTATACATGAGGCACAGTTCCTTCATTTAATTCAATATATAATATACATATATATATATTTATATATTTATATTATATAAACAAATGGGTAAATACAGGCCCCTAAGCAAGAAAATTTCCTTAGTCTTTTTCACACCAATTAAAACCAAAGTATCCTCACAAGCATCTGCAAGTAGAAATAGCCTTTTTACTGTTAATGACTGTGGAAAAAAAAAGATTTAGTAATACTACCACCCATTCAAAAGAATTCAATAGAGGAAAACATGGTTTATATGAACCCAACTCCATCAAAATCAATTCAGACTTATTAAATTGTTGAAGTTAAATCTTCAATGGGTTAATTCAAACAGAAAAAGCTTAAGAAAGAAATAGTGAAAATCTGATTCCCATAACCATCACCTGCTATGTTGTAAGCACTGTTACTATCTGATAGGAATGAAAATTGTAAACTTGAGGCAAATAATGCTTTTGAAGAGAAAGAACGAATGAACTTCATAAATTTTTTTAAAACTAAAGAGAGCATTGCAACAAAGTTGTCATATAAAAAAAAATGTATGTAAAAATTAAAACTGGTGTAATAGCAGTGTTCTGAAACTAGTGTGCTAACAGAAAGCTTACCTCGTTCCTTTCTTTGAAGACAAGAAATATTCTTGTCGTAATGTAAGGTGATAGAGTATTGGGGCACGATTATTAAACTACCAGCATAATTTACTTTATTGAATTGTAAGAATGAACGAGATTAACTAAAGTAGTAAAAATGAAACATATTATTAAAAGACTATTAAGAATAGCCAGGTCATTTTTAAGAAACAAGTCAAATTAATAAACAAAGATTATGAGATATATCCCACATGCTATATTTTTAATAACTCAAGAGATAACTGATTGATACCCACTTTTTTGTAGTATAAAATGTCAAACTCCAAACTTAATTTTCAGTGTAACTTATTAAATTTGAGTCTTAATCATACCTGTATGACACTGTACTTTTCCTATGGAACACGAACATGCAGCATTGTTTAAAATTAGCCAGAAACACTAGACACATGGTTTGACATAAATGTTCATTTTGATAAAGGCTATAAAAATAAATATGATATGTTGCATGTGCTTATGTTAAAAAATAAACTCCAGAACAGCCCAGACAAATGCTCTTCCTCAATAATACAGATCTGCAAATGAGCACACTCTGGAAATAAGTTAACACTTTTCAGAATTAAATGCAAGTGTTAATTATGACATTTGCGTAAACCCTGAAGGTAGTCTGGTAATTTGCAATATTTATCCCGCATTACAACTACACTTATTTTTCTACCTCCCTCCCTCCCTCCCCCCTTTTCCCCGATCTATATATTCACAGAAGATTTATAAAACAAGAGATTTACTGCAAATTGTGATTGTCAGCTATAGTTTAACATGATTTATAAATGTTTAGAAATATACCAGTGTAGAAATGGAATAGGGGAATTTGTGAATTGGTCTACATGACCAACCCTGTACCTTTCACTTCTCTTTCTGATAAATACAGCTCCAACTATTTTTAATATATAGTTAACTCATTTTAAAGCTATGATAACAATACTGCTTCAAATATATAACATACCGATTATTTAATAATTAATGATTTCAAGATACATGATTTCATAGAAGTTACACACAGACATACAGAAAGCACTACAAGCCTTATTTGACAGGGACAAAATACATTGTGGCCAAATCCAACTGTAGAAAGGAGAATTATCTTTAGTATTGTGTCAATAACAAAGGTGACACATTTGTAATGTTTTGTATGTAGCACCAAAATGAAATCTATTGCAGATTATGAAATTTACTGAACTATTTATAAATCTTAAAATTTAGCTGGTATCTGTATTTAAGATATTTAACATCTGAGTGGTCACCTTTCCTGTTGGATTTTTTTTCCATACCTTTGTTTATAAAGCAGGAAGAAAATCTTATGGATCGTAAGTAAAGAAAACCCATTTATAAGCATAGAGAAAAATAGACATCTGTGTACTGGAGAGCATAAACATGTAACAAGGCTTTGTGACATTAATCTTAACACTGAGAAATGTGAATCAATTACAGAATGAAAATCTAACACCTTACAATGATGAAATTAAACTCTTTGATCTCTGTCAAAGATAATATTCATTTTTGACAACACTGTTATCTAAAATACTTATACATGTCTGATCTAACATTATTAAAATTCCACAACAGTTCACATGCTCATGGAAAATGGAATACACAAACTAAAGACATTCTAAGAACCTAAATCTATTTTTTAATCAATATTTTCTGCTTTACATGCAAATGACAAAACAGAACTATAAAAATTAATGTTAAATGTTGCTACTCTATGCAGACTGGCCCATCACAACAAACAAAATACATTTACTTGATTACAACCATTTTACACCAGTAAAAAATTCTGTTACAAACAAAATATTCACATTACAGTTGCTGCCACCATCTCATTTTTCTCGAGATGATCTAACAGTAATGTGGATATCCAAGGTTGGAATGATGATATATTGCTCAGGAATTAATAACAAGCCTCTAGTCTGAAACTGTCAACTGCTTCATTTACAAAGAAATGTAAAACACCAAGATCCTTCATTAAAAGTTTTTTGTCAGTTTTCTGACAGGATACAAATCAAAAAGTTGAAGGGGGGCATAACTACGTGGGTGCTCCCAAAATAACTAAAACTTGGAAGTGGATGTGCACTATCTGTAGCATGAATACACTGCTCACAAGACAACTATAAAAAATTAAAATAAGTAAAAATAAAAACTGCCATTCATTCATCATAATTACATACATATATATATATATGTATGTACACAAACACACAAATCCACATGATTTTCTCCAATACTGTACATTTTGTTATTACAAAACTGTGTAGTTATAGTGAGATAAATGTATGCCAGCCAAATGCAACTGGAGATATATGCTAAATTTCCACTTCTTCACATATTGGGATGGGTTAAATATACAAACTATGAATACTGTATTCCCTAATTTACTAGTCAATAACAAACGTAACCAACATTATAAGAGTGTAAAATGCAGCCATACATTTTAGGTCCCTTCCCCATATCTATCTTTCAACAAATATTGTTATTACACAACATTTGTCAAGTCCACTTTTCTGTCTGTCTAAACTCTTACAAATGGAGCAGTAGGTTAATCAAAATACTGAATGCCATTCTTTCCATCAAATAATAATGATAATAATACTTCAAAATTTTCTTACATAATGCAAGCTTGTTAAACCTTAAAAATATAATAAAACATTCATTTTTACATTCTGAAATTTTGTGTATAAAAACTTTCATTAATGCTACCCACTTTCATGGTCATTTATAATAGGAAAAGAACTAAGAAATACGTAAACAGTAAGATACCTATTGTGTTTGACAAGTATATATTAAAAATAAAAAAGAGAAAAACTGTGTAACCTTTACATTGTTAGAGAAGATGAAACAAGTGAATATCTGATAACAGATATTTCATGTTTATAATTGTATATGCTGTTAGCAAGTTTAAATAGCCTTCTTAAAATTAGAAATGTTTCACAGACTGCAAAAATGTGCGTGTTGCCCCCCTGATGTTACATTCCATCTTATAAGGCTGCTGGCTCAGTGTGTACTAAAGCATGAACTACAAGAAATTGTTTTGATCTTTTATTTTTACAAGTATCACATACTGCCAAGACAAATGCTTATTAACTAAAGAGCAATGAAAGTCGAGTTACTGTAAAACTAGGATGTTACCTAAAACTTATTATTCATAAAATCATTATAATTGTGTAATGAAAAGGCAACCAATTACTTCAGAAAAAATATCCTGAAGTGGTGACAAGGTCAAGGCTTGTAAATTTCGGCACAATTCAAATAATGTGTGAATTTATCAAGAATATATAATGCACAAAGCAAGAAATAAATTTAGAAATAAACCTTGGAGAATCATTCAAGTCTGGATCAAATATTTCCATCCACTGGTAGAAATATCAAAACAATTTTCACAATTCTGAGTTAGAAGTAGTGTCAAAAACAATATAGCTGATAATAAGTAATGTATTACAAGCCATCACTAAAGATGTTTACTTTATCATCTTAAAAATGGTTCAGTATCACATCTTTACGCCAAATAAAGCTCCAGATTCTTTCCATCTTATACAAAGAAAAAAATGTGTTTCGTGCATCTATATTCATGAATTAGCAGAGCAATAATCAATTGACATGAGTAAAACATTTTTCTTACAGTAAGATTTTAAAAACTGTTAATCCTCCACAACATTTAATGTTCGTACATTTTCTGTTTTTAGTGTTTTGCTTCGTAGTGTTCTGAAAATAGCAATTCTTTGCTTGGTAAATACACTGTTCTGGGTACTATGAAAGCACACAGGGGGGAAAAATATATCAGGCATCTGCCTCACATTCACACATATAACACATTCCTTCAATGTGCATTGTTCATATTATCTTTATATGTTGGACTTCGAGAAAGAGACTCTCAGGTGGTTAGATTCACTCAGCTGGTAATTGTGCATTTTCTGAAAATGGAAGAAGCAAAAATTAGCACACACATAAATTCAAGAAAAAAATTTCAATTAAACAACTTTCATGTAGATATTGGAGTTGAAATGTTCTTGTATACTATAGTAAATTTGCCCTAAGGCAAAATAAAATGTTCAGCACACGATCATAACATAGTATAGGTATGGTAGGCAGTATAAATAACAGTTCTTTCAAAATTTATATTATATGGCATGTGACACTTCTGCATAAATGCAAGTGAAAGAAGCAGTTCTAATAACCTTCTTATTTCTTTCACTACTGGAGGTACTATTTTAGCAGGGTTCATGTTTAATCTTGTTAACACATCTTATATAAGCAAGAGCTTTTGAGTGATAATACTCTCGGATAACAAGCTTAGCAAGCACAAAGTTTTCACATAATACTTTGCTGGTAATATTCTCCATTGCACCTTCTAGTTAACACTGTGCTCACTCAGAAACATATCAATCTTCTACATCGGGAAAGACTTCATAACAGTTTATGTTCTAATTTATTGTTGTAATTTTTAGAATACAAAATTTTTAACAGCACCTTATACCATAAGGAGTTAATTTACATCAAAAAGTTGTACTTATACTGAAATTGGAGAGCTGACAGAATAATAAAACCTTATCAACAAACACGTGACCGATGTGAACCTACAGTGTGAAGAACATATGTTGTCAGAAACAAGATAAAAATTGTCGATACTGAATGATTATGCTTTCAGCATGTGTAATAAAGCTAAACAGGACAAAGAATTTCATATTAAGGCACTTAACTTTAGTGGCCAACATGAATAGACTACTGAATTTCATAATATGGTAAATACTACCAACACAACAAACTTTTTTGTGTGTGCACAGTGCGTAGGCACCTCTGAAATACTCCATACAAGAACAATTACTGTCATATCAAAGTGGACACTTTTACATATGGAAGAGAAAGATAAGAATACAATATTTTGGGCAAAACCCTTTTTTCAAAAACACAGAAATATGTGGCCTTGCTTGTGCAAGCACATGCAGGCAACGCAGCCACACGGAGAATATTATATTTTTAAAGTACATCTCTCAGTTTTCATAACTGGAGCTTTTTGGCTAACCATTCAGCTAGGATTTTTTTGTTTCTTCCTTTACAAAGTCATTAGAGGTGGAAAAGGAAAGTAGGTAAGGGAATGAAAAGGAATTTGGAGATGTCCCAGCATTTGGTTGGAGTGATTGGTAAACCCAAACTTGGAGGGCCAGATAGGTATTCGAACACACGTTCTCCCGAATGTGAGACCCATTCAGCCAGGAAAGTAATGGGAAGTAAATAGCTCATTGGAAAAGACCCTACCATTTGTCACAAACGATTTCACAAATTCACGAAAATAAAAATCTGGAAACAGATACTCTAAAATATCAGATTCTCCCAACAGGGTTGGTACACAGTGGCGGATCCAGGGGGAGGGGCTAGGGGCTGAAGCCCCCCCCCCAAAAGCACCAAGGTCATCCCTGACGACATGGATTTTGGGGACCTTATTTTTTTTTTGCTCTACAGTTTTAATAAGGGCGGCAATCTGGAATAATGAGATTTTTGTAGAAAACACTCTCGGGATTCTAGCCGCGTCAAATAAAAGTCGACTGGCGACGTTTCGAGAGCCGGCACTGCTCCCATTGTCAAGCCCTGCTTAACTAACTAAAACTGCCTAGCGGTAGTCTCTATATAGGGCTACCGGACGGGAGAGGAGGGGAACTCGCGCGGAGGGCGGGTCTGCTAGGTGACGTCATGTTCCGGTTGTTGTTATGCCCAAATATGGTCCGTTCCCGTGTGTTTCGTAATTGTCTAATAACTGGCCTCCATGTTTGACTTATGTTAAGTCCTTGATCCCGATTTATCACATTGTTATTAACTCTGATTTCAATCGCCTCTTTCACGACACTATCCCAAAAATTATTAGCATGGCAGAGGCGTGTCGTCTTGTCAAAGCACGGCTCATGACAGTTTTCAAGGGCGTGCTCTACTATAGCCGATTTTTCTTTCTGACCCAACTTAAAGTATCTTATATGCTCTTTGCGCCTTTCATCGATCGTTCTCAAAGTCTGTCCTATATAGGAAGAGCCACACTCGCAAGGAATTTTATACACTACAGGGGCCCGGAGATTTATACAATCTTTCGGGGTTTGTAATAACTGACGGATCTTAGGCGGGGGCCGAAAGATGGAGCGGATGCCTTGCTTGTTGAGCAGCCTGGCTATTTTCGATGTCACCGCTCTGCAGAAGGGCAAAAAGGCACATGGGGTTTCTCGTTCCCTGTCATCCGTTTTGTTTTTGTTTCTTCTTCCGATAATCGCATGTCGAATTTCTTTGGAACTATAACCATTAGCCCTAAACACGCGTTCTAAGTGTCGCAGCTCTTCTTGTAGATGCTGATTGTCGGATACCGCCTTTGCCCTGTGGACCAACGTATTCAGTACGCCGCGCTTCTGAGATGAGTGATGAAAACTAAGGGCGTTTAGATAACGATCAGTGTGTGTGGGTTTTCTATACACACTGTGCCCCAACCTTCCGTTCGGCTTTTGACGTACCAATAAATCCAGAAAAGGAAGTGCGCCATCTTCTTCGATTTCCATCGTGAACTTGATATTGTGGTGAACGCCGTTGAGATAGTTCACAAATTCATATAGGGCTGGTATCCCATGAGGCCACACGAGGAATGTGTCGTCAACAAATCTATAAAAACATTTGGGCTTTAAAGGGGCCGCGTCAAGAGCTACATGCTCAAAATGTTCCTTGTAAAAATCGGCAATCGCTGGGGATAACGGGGACCCCATGGCCACGCCGTCCGTTTGTTCGTAATATTTTTCTTGGTACACGAAATACGTCGACGTGAGCGTGTGTCTGAATAATTCCACGAGTTTTTGGTCAAAATGTTCACTAAGTAGTTCGATTGTTTCCCTTAACGGCACCCGTGTAAATAACGATGTGACATCCAAACTGACCATGATATCGTCACGCTCTAGTCTCATTGTTTTAACCACTTCCACAAACGCAGCAGAGTTCTTAACGTGGTGTGCACATTGACCCACAAACGGACTTAACTGACGTGTGAGGTATTTGGCCAACCTGTACGTCGGTGAATCTATGGCACTAACTATCGGCCGCATCGGAACATGCTCTTTGTGTATTTTTGGTAGGCCATACAATCTTGGTGGTCTTGGGGCTCGTACTGTCAAATTCTTCACTGTTTCTTCCGCCAATCCAGCTTCTTTTATTAAAATATTGGTTTTTCTGACTGTCCGTGCCGTGGGGTCGCGCGGAAAGCACACGATATGCCTCATCATCTAAAACTTCACGCATCTTCTGGTGGTAGTCAGTGTTGGTCAAAATTACAGTCGAATTTCCCTTGTCAGCTGGTAAAACCACGATTTCGTTATCTTCCTGTAAAACACGTAAGCCGGCTCGTTCAGCTGCGGTCATATTGGGCTTAGGTGGTCTGGCCCTCGTCAGGATGCGCGTTGTCTCCCGGCGTACCTCTTCCGCTGCGTCCGTTGGAATATTACGCACAGCTTGTTCCACTCCGCTGATGATGTTCATGATAGGCAAGGAACGTGGAGCCGGTGCGAAGTTCAATCCTTTCTTCAGGACTGAGATAGCACCTTCGTCAATTTCTTTCCCCGATAGGTTAATCACGGTTCGTCTGTCTTCGGGTAGCTGGGTGTCGCGCATATCATGCGACAGGCAGTTGAATTTACAGCACTGCCTGCGCGTGGCCGTCCTTAATATAGAATTCTGTTGTCCGGTGGTGAAGTTGTCGACCCATTCCCAATCCATCGGCAAGAGGGCTGCTGCTAATCTAAATAATTATAAATTTATTTTTCCATTTCCATATCCGCAAAACATCCGCATCCGCAGATGTCAAGCATTGAACATCCGCATCCGCAAAGATTACTTCCATTACGACCCTCGTTGGGAGGGTATAAATCAGAGGAAAGTCTCCCTAAAAGTATAAATGAGGAAACTACTAAATTTAAATAGATTCTCAGGAAATTATGAAGAAACTTGGAAAGATTTTTAAAAAAATAATAATAAAAAACGCAAATGGGCTGGCGTAGATAATATTACTACAAACGTATTAAAGATTGTCGGATAAAATATTGTACTTTGAAATTTTATTTAAAATGAATATGGAGTCTTGATGCTTACCAGAGGACTGGAAAAGAGCAATAGTAGTACCAGTTCATATGGGGGGAGTGACAAATAGGGTTGAAAATTACAGACCAATTAGTTTGATATCAATGATAGGCAAAATGATGGAGAGATTGATATGCAACTATATTAGAAACATCTGAGAGCAAAGAAACTGATTTACAGATTGACAACATGGCCTTAGGCAAGGATATTCATGCAAATATCAGATAATGGGTTATACGCAAGATATTTCAGATGAATTGGACAAGGGAGGTCAAATTGATAGAGTAGCACTAGATCTTTCTAAGGCATTTGATAGAGTGAGCCATATAAAGGTTTTAAATAAACTGAAAAATATTGGATTGTGAAAGTTACTTTCTGGGTAGAGATTTCCTACTGTTTCAAGTGTTAGAGTAGGAAATTCATTATCAAAAGAGGTGAAAATAAATTTGGGAGTGCCACAGAGTAGTGTATTGGGACCACTGCTGTTCATTATTCTAACGAATGATTGTGTTGATGGTTTAGTCAGAATTTAGGTTGTTTTCAGATGATATAATAGGATCAAAACACGAGAAGACTGAACAGTTGCAGGGCTACCTGGATAGAATGTCTAAATGGGTAGGTCAGCTTGGAATGAAGAGCCAATTAATCAGTTACACAGGTAAAAAAACTGAAGTTTGTTTATGATAATGGGGTGGGGTCAGAATTGCTTGTTGAAGGCTTGAAGTGTGTATAACATTTGATAATAAATTCAACTGGACAGACCACATTGGACAGGTGGTATGGAAAGGTTACAAAATCCCTTCATTTACTAGTGAGGAGCTGGAATGTAAAAGGCATCTATTGGTGATGGAGCTTGGAGGGATATTGGTTGAAGAATTAGGAATAGTGCATGGAAGGGGAAAGATGACCAGGGGAAAGATGACCACAACCACAATCTTGCACTCTACTTCATGAATAAGGGAGTGGGAAAATTTCCTTTTGTGGATAAAGGTGTCAGGGATTGGAACAAATTACTAAATGAAGTGATGAATTGTTTACGAAAAATGCTGCAGCAATTTAAAATTTGTGAATTGCTTAAGTCGATGGGGAAGGAATTTAACACTTAATAACAATGTGCAGGAAAATGCTTTAACACAATAAAACTAAGGAAGGCTAGGGAAATATGACCCAAAACTTGCCACAGATGAACGCGGCTGGGACAAAAAAAATACAAGAGAAGCGCAATATTTTGGCATACAGCCTTATTCATGCATAAATGAGACACCAGGCGGAGTCAGTTGTGTACACAGAGACCGCCAACTGGTGAATGGCGTCTCTGGAGTGGATGGTAGTGTTGGGGGGAGGGGGAGCTCAAATATTGGATCGATACTGTTGATGGTATATCATCATTGAAAGTGGTATTCCACCATACTCAAGCTCAAATATAGGCCTCACTACTAACTCCCTAGCTATCAGAATGAACGGCCACAGGCAGACAGTATATGCTAACAATGAAGCCACATCCAGTTGCAAAACATGCCAGTTCCCCACAAACTGAATAATTTTAACATCTGTTTCTCTGTTAGGGTGATCAGAGTTTTCCCTGACAACACAACTTCCTCTGAACTACGTAGATGGGAACTAGCCTATCAGAATATCCTTGACACCAGACATCCTCCTGGCCTCAATCTCCAATAAATTCCTTCCACCAGACCCAGCACTAATTATCTCAACTATTTACATATCTTATATTTCTAATATTTTGCTTTTCACTTATAGTTTTTCAAAATTCGATTGTTATATATGTATCCTCATTCAGTTATTATGTTGGTCTACCACTTTCAATGATAATATACCATCAACAGTATCGATTATCGATTAAATATTTGCGTTTCCCCTCCCCCTACCCCTCCCCTACACTACCATCCGCTCGGGCGATGCCATTCACTTGACAGCGGTTTCTGTGTACACATCTGATTCCACCTGGTGTCTCACTTATGCACAAATAAGGAAGTGTTGGGTTATATTTCCCTATCCTTCCTAAAATTTTATATAAAATAATTTAAAAATGTATATATAATAAATAAGGGATAATCGATGACCATGGAAGTTGCGAACAGGGCGTGTGCATCACCGCTATTAAATTGTATTATTATTGCCGTTAGCCAATGTGTGTTCAATCTAGTGTTGGTTCAGGTTATTTGATATACAAATGTAAAACTTGTTTTTGTATGCTTATGGAGCAGAAAAATATATGAAAGTTACAACAATCACTGAATTAAGAAGAACCAGACATATAAGAAGTTAAATGGGTATGCAAGTGGGAAATGCAAGTCGGCATCATGGCCACACTTGAACAGGTAAGATGTGCAAAATAAACCTGAATCACACTGCATATACAATGTTGTTGCAGGCCATATTTCTTCCTGCAGTTGCCTTAGTTAATCAGTTGTTAAAAGGTAATGCCAATGCACCTTTTTATATTTATTTTTGTCATACTCATTTCGCCTCTCACTGAGGTGAACAATGTGTGTTGAAGTAACATATAGTTTTATTTTATTTTCACATCAGTCAGGTTCATGTGTGTTTATTAGCTCAAATAACCTTTGATTTGTAAGGTTTGTGTACTTGTTCAGTAACTGTTTATCATGATTTTTTTTATTTCAAAAAATGGTTGTTTTCTTGCAGAGTAAAGATGTCCCTGTAGTCATTGGTAGTGAGAATTTGCATATCTGTGTTCATGTTTGTTGGTGACTAATCATTTTTTAAGAGATATACAGCAAATGTGGAATGGGTTCTGTACTTTAGTGCTTGTGTGTTCTTTATAACTACTCAGGTTTCAATCCGCGTCAAAGTTGAATTGTCTCACGACGTCTCTGAATCTTGCACTGCTTCCATTGTCAATCTATATCTGGTTTGAACCTGTCTTCGTGTCTGCCCTATATACATTGCCTCCATGGGCGTCGGCAGGATTACTTTAAGGGGGGTGCATCTGTATCTTTTTTATACATTATACATAACACTTATTACTTATTAACTAAGGATACTGAATGTGTTGACAAGGTATTGAACAAATTTGGATAACAACCTATGCTCCTGAAGTTATTATTCAAACAGTAAACTTAATAATAAAATTTTTATTTCTTAATCTTTTTTTGTGTATTTTCTTTCGTAGCAGGGGGGTGCAAGTGCACCCCCTTGCACCCCCCTTCCGGCACCCATGATTGCCTCATATTTTTTACATGCGAGTTGATGAATGCCTTAGTTGTGGTATCTGTTTGTATCTGAGAGAATTTTTATTTCTTATTAACCAAGTTATCTCTTCGAAGTACAATGCTGATGGCTTGTTTCTTGGAAAGGTTTCCGATTCAGCGTGTGTATTTGTTAGAATATGTTACTGAATTCCATGGTTTTGATACATATGGTTTGTTCTTTTTCATTTGGTTGAAGACTTTCTGTTTACTGTGTCAGATGTCTATGGTTTATACCAATTTTTTGTTGCTATTTCCTATACAGAGTCCTTTTTGGCATTATTATTGTGGGATTCTGTTTAGCTCAAAACATATCACAGTTTGTTCTTGATTATGTGGGAGGTTTGATCTGGAGTGTATTATCTAGCCTATTTCTGCAATTTTTCTCTATATCAGGAATGGGTGTTTGCTTGCATGTTTTGTTATGGTATATCGATGAGAGTTAAATGCATTTGACAATAAAAGGGGGGGGGGGGAAGTTGCATTGGTGTATTCTATTAACTGCTAATTCACCATGTATCTATCTGAATTTGTATGTTAGTTTTAAATTATTATTGTGTGTTCTCATATTAATTTTGTTTATGGTCTTTTATAATTTGATAATTACTGATCTTGTACATTTTTTAATTATCTTTTTCTATATGTGTTGATTGTTATTTTTAAATTATTTATTTGATGCTTTTATGTAAGAAGGCAGAAGTAACTTTATTAGTTTTCACTATCTTTGGGGAGGTCTATACTGTACTCAACCAAGGGTTTTTTTTTAAAAATTACTATTATTACTTTATATGGTTCATTAATTTTATACAAGTTAAAAATTCATTACTTGGGCGGGAGGGGGGGGGGGGAGTTCGCGACATCTTGTTACTACTTTCAGTATATGGAAACCAATTAAATTAAAATAATTTAGAGTCATTTTACAGTATTTTGTAAAGTTATACAACATCATGGAGCTTGTTTTTTCTTATGTTTCGGTGTTTTGGCTGTTCATTTACTTTACAGACTGGTTATAACAGATTGGGTGTGTTGAAACGATTGTCTTGAAGTAGCACTTTCTAAAAAGTCTTGTTTAGTAGGTATTTGGAATTTTACGGGGATGGCATATGATTCAGTCAAATCATGTAGTTGATGCAATGCACTACTGGAAGTCAGAGCATATTGTTTGTAGAAGTAACATTATTCAGAAGAGCAATACAGAAACTTGTTAGCACCATTTAAAGCTCGTTTACTATATGGAGGGAATAATTAAGTTTTATCATGCAATCAGAATTATTAATAGACAGTTTCAAAAAGAGTACCATATTAAGTAACACAGTAACTCTGGCATTATGCAGATCACATGTATTTACGTACATTGTATAGTAGTAGCAACAAACATTTTCCAATAAAAGAAGAATTCAAGTTAAATGTTATTAGTTACCATTCATACATTATCAACACATTATATAACTGAGGTACAGAAGCAAGTTTTAATGATAGGGTGATTTTTCCTTGACCACAATGCACTGTAAATAGCTCATAGCTTGAAACATTGTGTTCAATTTTCCAGCACTGGCAGAAATGACTTTATCAAAGGAGTTTGAGAATAGGCAACAAATGAACCATTGCTAAAATTGTGTCTATTCAAAGATTTCAAACAAAATGAAAGTTTCACGAAAACGTGTAAGTCCCAACGAAGAGACAATTCTTGAGTATGCTGGAATTTCATGAACAGCAATTGATTAGTAGTTTGGGTTGTTGGTTTTAAAAAAGAGATCTTAAAATAAATTAGCCTAAGGGCGCCCACTTAACCTCTCCACCAAGTCCCAACGGCCACATCCTGTCTAGCTCATCATACGGACATAACATCGCTTCGGTTGGTAGTTATGGACAAGTATCAAGGATATTTCATTGCACCAGAGATAGCTGATGCATGTGCTGACAAATGACATTTTGCTACAGCATAATTCACTAGGAATTTAGTTTTATAAACAATTTAAGTGCCATGTGCACATCATGCAGATGGAAGTAGTTTCAAATTTATCATGCTGGCTGTGGCCAGTCCAAGGAATTAAACTGATATTACAAGGTACAACATAAAGTTTTGGGATACCTGAAGTTACAACCATAACTTGAAATACGTAAAACATTAAACATCAAGGTTATGGGCACTATACCATCATTTGATACAGTTAATCAAGTGTAAAGTGTAAAGTAATGAAATGCCAGAATGCCATGTTCAACCCATCATTTCTGGTGGGCTTCGAAGCTATTCATAATTATAATGTTTAATTTCATTTTGTAATTTATATGTTCCTTATTGCAAGTTTTCAGGATAAATTTCTTATCATTCATTATAGTTAAAATGTTCAGTTGTTTTGTGTTTGCAAGTTACTGTGTTTCTTAACTGGATAATAAATAAAAGCATCTAATTTTTATTTACTTATATTGTAAACTAGTTGACCCGATAGACATTGTCCTGTCCAATTTTTAATACATTTTTTTTGTGATCATTTAGTAAATTTGTGAAAAGCTGTTGAAAATATATAAACAAAATAAAAATGAGGGAAAAAAAAACGTTTTCAGGAGTTATCATTTTGTTTCTTAATGATTGTGTCCATGGATATTTAATTTGAGGAGGAGTATGTTCAGAAGTATGCCAATAGGAAATTTTACATACCAGATGAATTCTAATGGCAGTATACCACTGAAATGCTAGAAATTTGTAATGTACCTGGAATTTGATCAACCTGGAACCATGAGGTTTTGTTCCAAAATTTATTTCAAGTTAAATTAATTTTATGTTAGCCAATTTTTATATCCAAAAAAACCTTATTCTGACTATTACAAATATTTTTTTAAAATTAGACAAATTGGTACATAGAAAAAAAACTACATTTTTCAAGAATTTTCCAGGCAACATTTCAAATTTTTCTGTATCTAAAAAACTTTATTCACACAGAGTCATGAACATTTTTTTTTTTAAAAAATCATCCAACGTGGTCCATAGAAAAAACAGTTTCAATTTTCTGGGCTAGTTTTCCAATATTTCCTTATCTGAAAATCTTATACGCACTATTACAAATATTTAATTAAAAAAGTTAGTCGAATTGGTCCATAGAAAAAAGTACTTTATCTCTCCCAAATTTTCCAATTGCAATTTTAAAAAAAAATAAAAATAGCCAAATCAGTCCATGGAAAACATACTTTCAGTTGTTGCCAAATTTTACTATTTTCTAGACAACTTTTCCATTTTTCTCTCTAAAAACCTTATTCAGACTATTAAGAACATTTTTAAAAAATAGCCAAATTGGTCCATAGAAGAACGTACTTTCAGTTTTTACAAAATTTTCTGGAGAACTTTTCAGATTTTTCTTTCTTAAAAACCATATTCAAACTATTATGAACATTTTAAAAATAGCCAAATTGGTACATAGAAAAAATACTTTGTTTTCTTCAAATTTTCCGGGCAACGTTTTCAATTTTTTTAAAATTAAAACCTTATGTCTACTAAAAACATTTTTTAAAAAGAATTAGCTTGATCGGTCCAGCCACTCTCAAGCAATGCACTTACCAATGAACAGCATTTCATTTTTATTTATATAGATATAGATTTTACAAAGTAATCAAAATAAACTATGACATGCTGGATTTGGGGTGTTCATGGGTCAGTATTGACTGGTGGGCCATAGTTTGGTTTAAACCAATTTGCTATAAAATGTTCATCCTCAGGGACAGCTATTTGGTGGTAAAGACTGTATATGAATGACAGTAAAATACAGGTTTTGTGAGCAATATTGGGGAAGGTCACTTCCCCGGTAGGATTACAAGTGAGGATTACTGTACAGGAACACGATTTAGAAGCAATCAAGTAGAAGCATTTGGAGCAAAGAAAGAGCATTTCAGCAAGATACACAGGAAGCTATACTCATGATTATGTATTTAGTGGATTTGAGGCAGGTAAACAAGATGGTGAAAAATACAGATCTTCAATTGGTTTTGAGTGATGCTTTGTATGAGTTGTGAGAGGAAAATTGTATCATGAGAATTTTTTTGTTTTTAAACAAGATCTGATGTGTGTATCCGAGGACAATAACGGCTTGTGAATATATAAAATACTTACAATGAGAGCTGCAACAGCATCATCACCTGATGGAAGCTGTATTAGTGCCATTTTTCGGTCTTTCCTGTAATATCAATTGTATTTCAATGTCTTTGCATTAAAGCAAAACAAATGGTATTTTTTTAAATCTAAAATTATGCTAAAACAATACCATTTCACAAACAATTAAAACATCATTATAATTACTGAAGCAGTATTACACTGATGTTTCAATTCGGCTAAGGACAACTTCCTAAGAAGGTGTGTAGGAAGACTTCAGATGGTTTTTATTTTTTCAAATCACAAGTTATAATCCAATCATAGAAGTTAAAGAGAACTCCCAAAAATGGATCATGGCATTATTGACATGAAATTATATATGTGAATTACAGAAAAATGTCAAATACTATACTTACGGGAAAAACTTGAATGCTTTTACTACAAAGCCATTCTTTGTAAATGCTTCCTTTATCTCCTCCTCAGATACCGTAGGCCTGCAATAAATGAACAATTTAATTTTCAAAAACTATTGAGTAACCATATACTCATTACACAGCACATCACAGTATTCAAATTTTCATATCTCACTTCGTCATTACAATACCAGTTTAAAAATTTATTTGTTATATTTCTACTTCATGAATAAGGATTGCAATCCCGCAGTATTTTCAATCCCGCGGGATCCGCGCGGGATTTGCGCCAATCCCGCTGGATCCGTGTGGGATTGGTACAAACAGTGTTTTAACCCTTATTTTTAAAACATAGTTACTTAAAACGTTAATAAATTAAATAATAATTAAATTAATAAATAATTTTTTATGTTAAATGATAAAAATTAACAGTTAACAATATTTTGATTGGCAAAATGAGATAAAACTTTTTAGCGTGTCTTAAGTGTATTTCGAGGTTTTACATTTTTGTGTTTTAATCTAAACCAATTTTAATAAATAATAAAAATGGAAAATATTGAGTCTTAGGTCATATTATGTGCCTTACAATACATCACATAAGTTTAAAAATATGGTTTGCTTAATGGCCAAGTTAAGAGTTTTTTTTTTTTTTAAATTCTAAATAAACGTTCCATAACACCGAGAAAAGCATTCCATTTCACAAAGTGAAGTGAATATACTCTGTAAAGTGTAGACTTGGCTCAGAACAAGATCTCATAACTTTTTGTCACTGCACAAGCACGAGACTTGGCCTATTTTTTTGCGTGATTCATTATTATATCTCCTGATTCCTTGATTGATATTACAGTTGATTCAATCTTATTAAAAGAAACTACTCACCAACACGTAAACTGTCAAGTATTTCCGATTTACTTATTTGGCGTAATGACATTTTTAGAGTGGAAATTATTATTTTTTAGTAAGACAGGAGACTTTCTCGGCGAATGATTGCAGTGAAGTCCTCATAGGTTGTATCTCAGGATTTCATTGCAAACACACGAAATTACATACGTGAGTAAGACGGCGGAGGCAGCCGTCGAAGTATGGTGTTCCTACAACACAATTCGTCGATACACCCGTGAAAACGTCATTATACCTTTTTTTGCCGTTAGTCGAAGTAATAACAGGGAGAAGAGGGATTAACCGAAAGCCTGAGCGGCACATGTAAGCAAGTGGCTTTCGCCAAAGAAACGCATTGAGGCAGCGGCCAAAACAACAAGTCAAAGGATATACAATTTCCTTTTGATAGCTGTTAAATAAATAGGTACGCGATCGTTAGAATTACGATAACATTAGTTTCGTATCAACGAATAATCAAATTTTCAGCCGTAAATTAGGAAATTGTCACAATTACTTTATCTGCAAATACAGAAAATGGGAATAATGAAACCGTGAATAAAAAGCTGTAACAGTGTAGTTCAGATAACGTGTGCGACACTTAAAAAATAATTATATAGTTAGAAAATCGTACTAAATACGTAACATAACTCAAATTACAGAAATGTGTACTCGAAACAAACGTAAGTTTTGATGAATACGTAAAAGTGTATTTATTTACTTACGAATGACGAAGGTTGACAAAAACAAACGCTTGTTCACAAGAGTAAAATGCCAACTACAAGGCTACATGCAGACAGTGCAAAATATCCGACAGAGACCGACTGGGGCAGCGAGTCATGCAGACTGACACGCGTTTCCGCCGGATTTTGCGGATTGTGGATCCGCTTAATTTTGTGCGGGATCCGCCAGACTGTCTAATGATGCGGGATCCCGCTTTGCTGGATTGCAATCCCTATCCATGAATAAGTCAACTAGTAGCTCAGTTGGTCAAGGCATATGACTGAAGATCAAAGTGCCTCCGGTTTGAATCATAGTCTCTGCCAGAATTTTCATTGGCCTTAAAATTGACCATCTCTTGCAAAACTTTGCTTTGGTAATAATGACAACAAAATTGCTATTAGGCAATGAACACAAGAAAGAATAGGATTTTCCCTATCCTGCCTTATGCTCAAAACTTTTTTAATGTGAAATACACCGGAATACTCCATGGTTCAGATTCAATGTTAAACTGTAGGTGGCTTACAAAGTTAGATTAAGCAACTATGATATAGGTGGATTGTACATCCACTGAGAAATTCTGTCACATGATGATATGGACCACACATTCTCTGATGAAATATTCACTTTATAATCACTGTGAGGTATTGAAAAACAGACAGCTATCGCGATGCTAAATTAATAGAAACATTGTTTGGCACGGAGAACAAACTAAGGCTCCATTAAAGATTGTTTATTTATTACTTTGTTTTTTAAATTCTATACGGTAAATGGTTTTTCTACATGGGCAGTTATATTCTCACTTCAGCAACCGCATATATTTCTTTGTTACAATTTCCTGATAAAAACTGTGTGAACACAGGACAATTTCTTGCCTAAAATTGCAAGAAATCTGTTTAATAATTTTCATTTCAATGCACTATGGGATTTAACTTCTAATTATTTGAATGCACTACGTATCAACTGCAAAATGTAAGAGCCTGAAAAGTAATAACTGGTAATAATCGAATTATAAAATTTCGAACACACTTGTAGTACACACTACAGTATCATCCACAGCATACAGTTTTTGGGACATTTTCACAGAGTAAAAGCATAAGTGAAGTGCTATCTCAAGGATTGCAAGAAGCAAACCAGTTCCAAATCACACTATATAGGCCTGACACTAGCAACACATCATCGTATGAACAGGAATATTTTATCCAGGAAAAATGTTGCCACAAAAGCAGCAGACTACTGATCTAAAAACCTAAGGTGAAGAAAAATGACTACTACACCGATGCTGTGAAGTTTGAAACTTACCATTACCTCATATATCAACCTGCCAGATAAATTACTTTGAAGTTCCAGTTACACTGATGCCTGGCGGACAGGTCATGGAGTGTAGAAAAGCCAATCAGATCACTTTAGTTCTAAATACTGGTGTTTGTTATAAATGTTAAAAGGAGAAAAGCAAATGAGAGGGCAAACATTTTATGATGAATGCCCAGATGGTTCCTTTAAAAGCCCATAGCTGAATTCCTTCCCCTCATTACCCCAGTCCTTACCTGCCTCTAATAATGTCAAGGTGGAAGGGGGAGAAAACCATTTTAGAGTACCTGCACAGATTGTCATTGTTATGTTGCAGTAGCTATGTGAAAATTTAATGCTTCCACATGCTTTAAAAACCAGAACCCTTATATATGTGGTAATAACCTGCAGAGAACACATAGTGAAAAATGTGCAGCAGATAAATCTTGTAATGATACAGCTTGTGAAACCCCAATCGGCATCAAGTAAAAGGTACATTTTGTGAGGAAGAATGGAATCCCACCTATCATGCAATCTGCAAATGAACAGAGATCTCGACAAAATTTATACTTGTATGGTGAAAAGTGGTCACCATGGGTGACTAATTGATACACACGTCCCCTGTTTTCAACATGACACCCTGATGTCCAACTAACAAACAGTTCTCCACATTCTGGTATAATGCATTAAAAGGGTCATTCTCTTCGGTGGCCTTTCTAGTAGTCATCAGGAACACATCATCCCTCAATTTGCTATGCACAGTCATTTTGTGTAACAAACTGAGCCTGATGATGGAAAAGAGGTTCTGGGTATACACTCCTAGGAATTCATGGGAAACCAATCAAATATTGCAGGCATAGGGACAGCTGATGTCAACACAAGACGTGGAAGAGGTGGTGATTTTATCTGGGTACTGAAGAGCTTAGAACAGCAAAAACCACAGTCATGGTATCAGTGCCCAATATCAGAGAAGGTGAGCAGAAGACAGTTACCAAGGATCTCTCAGCTGGAGCCTGCAAACCATAGGCCACCTTAAGGCATTGCACCTTTATGCTCACCTGCCACAAGAAAGCCTACGGTTCCAGTCCACACATCATGCACCATCATGAAACACACAAAAATGTTTCTAGTCTTGAAAAATTTCAATAATTTATAAATTCCGGTAAGAGTTTACGAAAAGAAAGTTAATAAAAGGGAAATGTTTCAATATGGTTTTCATTTCTGTTTGGCCTTTGTCATTTAACTACCATAATAAATGATAACTTAATTCAAAACATAATCAAAAGCACATATACAGCAACAAATAAAACACAGTAAAAGCCTAACATAACTAATATAGTGTGGTATTGGATTTGAACAGGTAAAGATGTTGGTTTAGCAGAAGACAACACGGAATGCAATTCCAACTCTAATAAAATATGCCACTGAAGTAAGTACATCAGCAACTTCATGTGTTTTGCTGGATGATGTTGAAGATGAGCTATCGGCGGCATGCTCTGCCACCATCTTCATATCTGGTGTTACTGCTGTGACAACCAGAGTTGCATTGGCGTTTACAGCCTTCACAAAGTAGGGGTGAGGAGAGGGGTAGGAGCACCAGGCTTTATAAGACGTGCCAATTACTCTTGTACAAACTGGGCCAAACATTTTCCTTAAAATTCTCCTTTGATATACCTCTGCATGGCATACAGCCAAAGTATCTGTTTTGAAAAAAAATATGAAAGAAACTGCTGTGAAAGTTATGTAGGAATTTGCCTACTCCGTGAAGCATTCAAAATATTGCCAAGGATGATAATAGACGTATTACCAGATGAAGAATAAGCAGGCTTCAGGAAAAAGTGCATAGGCACCAATAATACCATCATAACAATCAATTATAGAAACACTCAGAATCCGCCTATTATTAAAACAATGAAACAAATACATAAAGCAACAGATATTGCAATAAATACAAGAAGGAAAAGAAATATTAAGTTAAAAACTAACAAAGGATTTAGGCAAAGTAGAAGAGACCATAACACTGATAAAAATTTATGCACTAAAAATAATAAATGAACTTTACATGTTAACATGCAACCATGCAGAACTGGGGAGGTACAACGGGACCAAATGTGGGTCCTGGTCCCTGTGCCATGGCAGTCCTAATTGTGGTTTTTAGGCGGTTTCCCAGCAATCATATAAACAAATACTGGAATGGTCCCCAATCTCAGTCTAAAACTACAAAAAACAAGAAGTTACACATTTCACAGACATGTGGCAACACAAACATTCCTCATGTAGGTTAAATACAATGGGTCTAAAAAATCTGGTCTAATTCCCCTCGTGATTTAAACTGGCCACCTGTGGGGAAAAAAAGTGGGCCGGTGTCACTTGGTAATTAAATTGCTCTATCGGGGGGAGGGGGGAGGTGAATAAATGTTCTTAATATTCAATATCTTATGATTATCTAGAAAGCAGAAGATATACAATTAGACCTGTTTATACCGTAATAAATAGAAAAGGAATACAATACCTGTGCCATGGACAAAAGTGACAACCTTTCAAGGAAAGGCATCCAGTTAAATGAAGAATTACTATATGGGAAACCCATAGAACAAGTGTCACATTAGAATTATTTGTGAAAATATTAGCTTTGGTAGTGTGGTCTGGTATCTCAGTGGTTAAGGTGGTTGCTCTCAAAAGTTGGCTGCTCCTGTTCCGAGTTCAAATCCCGGTGGAGCAGGAATTTTTATGATTGTGTATAATCATATAAGCTACACCAGGTTGCAATGTGGTTTGGATTCCACATTAAACTGTAGGTCCCATAGGAAAGGAACTGGCTATCCTTCCCCTGACACGATGGCTTAGTATTCCTCCTTTGGGAGGATCCAGCCAACCTTTGGACTAAGTTAGTTAACTGTAATAGGTATCCAATAGAAATAAAAATTTGTTTCCAACATATTGATGGAAACTTAAAACTACCTTAAATGGCAAAACAAGGATATGAGACCTGAAGTTCACAAAACAATGCCAACCCAAGTCCTAATGTATGACAGTGAAACTTTGACTCCAAAACAAATAGACATGTACAAAATATAGACAACCTAAATTAGATTTTTGAGAAAAGGGTACACCAAAGTATACAGAATATGTAATAGAGGTAAGAACAGAAATAAATATCTGCAATATGAAAGAAACAATCAACAGAGAAACTGAATGAATATTCTGACAGGACGGACAATACTGCGGGGTTCTGCAGGTGGCTCATAGTTAAAATAAACATTTATAATAAAATATGTATGGAAAAGACAATTATCACATGTTCTGGAAGGTATTCATACAGTTGTAGATAAGAATGGAGAAGTTACTGAGGACTTGGAAATGACAGAGATACTGAGTGATTAGTTTAATGAGACTATCATCTTAGGATGGGAGAGAGACTGTTTCCATATAAGTAGAAATGAGGAAACTTCATAATTTCCTGAGGACCTGTTTCGAACTTTGAAGTAACTCAGAAAGCTAAAAAAGCTTAAAGGGGCCTGTGTAGATATTACTGCAGACATATTAGAAACAATGGGACATGTTATTTTGCCTTACCTTGACATTTTATTTAAAATGAGTCTGGAGTCTTGCTGCTTACCGGTGGACTGGAAGAAAGTTATAAAGGAGGGATGACAAATAGGGTTGAGAACTACAGGTTGATTAGTTTGACATCAGTGATAGGCAAAATGGAGAGATTGATATGCAACTACATCAGAAATGTCTGAGGAAAGAAACTGGTTTGCAAAACGACAACATGGCTTTAGGCAGGGATATTTATGCAAATCTCATATGGTGGGCTATAGGCAGGATGTTTTGGATCAATTGGACAAGGGAGGCCAAGACGATAGTGTAGCACTATATCTTTCCCAAACATTTGACAGAGTCAGCAGTAAAATGGCACTTATACGTTGAAAACTATTGGAGTGGATGAAATACCGTAATGCCTTTTTGGTTAGAGGAATTCTTGAAAGGCAGAAAGCAAAGTGCTAAAGTAGGAAATTCAGTATCAAAAGAGGTGAAAGTGAATATGGGAATGCCACAGGGTAGCGTATTGGGACTGCTGCTGTTCATTATTTATACAGTTGTAGATAAGAATGGAGAGGTTACTGGGGACTTGGAAATGACAGAGATACTGAGTGATTAGTTTAATGAGACTATCATCTTAGGATGGGAGAGAGACTGTTTTCATATAAGTAGAAATTTAATTTTGGTTTTAGAAAATACCATCTGTTGGTGGCCATTCGTTTTTATGGCTAGTGGATTGAGATGGTCAAACCTATATATGAAGCCAGGCTGCGGTTGAACGTTAACTGGTATGTTACATGGGAACTTGCCACTGTCATAGGATTGGTTAAAGTAGTGGAAGTATTGTTTATGTTGCACATATTGCATTAGGGTCCAATGCTTGGGAAAGAGGTTTTGGAACACTTGATGGGACGAGGAAAACTGTTTCCGGACTAGGAGGTTAGGAGGGCTGCTGAAACAAGTTTCAGGAGGGGCAGTGGGGATTTTTTTGAAGTATGGATCTCATTTCTGGGCGGGTATGCAGAAAATCATAAACCTACCAAAGTATTCTGCTGATGGATTTTTGGCCTGTGAAGTATTGTGTGAACAGGACAGGACTGTTTTTGGTTTTTGGTGTTTTAGCGTGGTCAATGTGCTGAACAGATTGTAATGTGGCCCCTGAAAGTTGTTTTTTTTTTTAAAACTAAACCAGGAAGTAGTTGTGGGATATCAAAGCTTGTGAAATGATGTTTGAATAAAACATCATGGGATTGCAACTGCCCCAAATGCCAAGATGTGGGGAAGTGAACGTTTGATACAATACGGATGGCAACTGCCGAAATGGAGATACTGCTATAGTTTGGTGTGTTTCATGTGTCCAAGGAGTTAAGGTTCTCATTGGAGAGGGACAGATCCATATCCAAGAACATGTCCTAGGTCTGGGAATAGGTTCATGCATATTTCAGCTTGTTAAAAGGTATTAAGATTGTTCAGAAAATTCATAAAAATATCATCTATGAACCTGAGCCACATGAGGGGTTTGATAGGGACTTTCTCCAAAAATGTTTATTCCAGGCTGTCTGTATATAGGAGGGCCTTGCAGGTGCTCATGGCAGTGCCACAAGTTGAGTCATAGATATTACCTCTGCAGGAGTAGTTGTTAATTCAGCCCAGGTGGTGAGGAAAGATGTGCTAGTGAGACTGTTGGGAGGGTGCTGATCCAGGAAATGTTCCATGCCACTGAGTCCATGGCAATGTAGACTGTGTGTGCACAGCAATGTGACGTCAATTATTACCAGGATGGAGTTGGAAGCAAGTACGGTGGGTGAGCATAGTCTAAAGACGGAAGAGGAAGTCTCTCCTTGATATGGGAGGGGAGCTGACAGACTAAAGGTTGTAGGTACTGGTTCACTAAGGTGGATAATCATTGAGTCGGAGATCCATAAGCCACAACAACAGGGAGTCACAGATTGCCATGTTTATGGATTTTGGGAAGGAGGTAAAGTGTAGACATATGTGGATTTTGAGGAGAAAAAAGTGAAATTGACTGTGGGGTGAGACCTTGGAGGGACCCACTGAACTGTACATATTCTTGAATTTTCTTGTTTTCCACATGTAACGTAAACCCTTAGTGTTTTCGTATTTTCTTCATATTTAAGATAGCCTGCATTTGCAGAGTTATTTGCAAGCACCTCAACAAATTACTGCAAAGGAGGGCTCGTCGTAGATTTTGACAAACCATTCGGTTATGGTGTCTTTGATGATAGCCCACGTTACACAAAGTTTAATAGGAAAACATGAAACTCCAATTGATGATGGGAACAGTTTGAAAAATGTTCTAACAAAAATCCACTTTCTATATTATCCAGTATGTATATTACGTAGTCAATTTTTTTTCTCGAGCTTTTACATTATTAGCTTTTTGGTAAACACTATATCAAAATCCCAAGAACAAATATACAACTACTTTTTGTCAGTCGCCTCTCAGGGACGCTATATGCCAACTGTCATAATGTCCTGCAGCCATCTCCTTCCACACACCTTGCCACCTTATTGCGTCTACAACTGAGGCAGTATTAACAATTGCTAACATTGAAATAGTATTCTACAAACTTAAACTATTCAGTAGCTAAATTACAAACTACTCACCATGGAACCTCACACAAAACATGAGATACATGAAATACATAGATATAACGATATATCGTTATAAGCAGATGTAGGATCTTCGATAAAACGGCAGTAAGTGTTGGCATCTGATAACTGACAAATGGCTTCAGGCACATAGTCACTGTGACTGAGAAATAATGTGGTTGAACCATTGTCTGTGGGAAGGATAATGTCCGAGTTGGGTGAAAGGTGTTTCCTGGCACAGGTTTCATACGAGATAAGATTGCTAACATTCACCAACAATCTGAAGGATACTGGGTGAAGCAAAACTGATGGATAAGAATTTCTCAAAAATTTGGATGCGATGTTTCTGGGGATAATGGTTTGAATTTCTTGAGTCTGGGTTCTAGGTAGTCCTGAGGCCCAGGTTCACTGACATGAGTGGTAAAGTGGTACTGCCAGCGGAGGGTTGATAGAATGAAAGAGTCACAGACTAAGTTGGTATGTTCTAATGTAGGGGTAGGTTAAAAGGCAAGGCCTTTGACAGTATGAAGAGTTAGGATTCAGATATTGCTGAAAAGGACAGGCCCACAACAGACAGTTCAGGCTTGTAAGTAGAGTTGAGTGCATAGAGCAAGTGTGAATTTTAAATTGAGGTATGTTGAGAAGTTGGGCAATGGAGAATTTTGAGGAAATCAGGGGAGGCTGCAGTTTTGATTGGTGGATGAGTGGCAGGGAAGAAAATGCAATATGGGACTTAATCAATGTGGAAAACTTATGCAGATGGCTCTGGGCATGCCTACTGCCGGAATTCGCCGATTGTTGTAAAATCTGCTGTATAAATGGAATTACTTGTAGGGATGAGTATTTTGTAAAGGGGACATCCATAAATTACGTGAGGTGAAATAGGGGGGGGAGGGGTCCGGCGAAATCTCACCAGATCTCACCAAGGGGGAGGGGGGGTCTACGGAAATCTCGCGCGAGATTTTGCGAAAAAAATTTGGACAGTAGAGCTAAAAAAAGGTCTACAATTTGTGCAAAAGTCGATTTTAGGCGGCAAAAAGTGAGGCTGTGACCTAAAAAAAAAAAAGCTTTACAAAAGTTTCCAGGGCGATTTCTAGGGGGGGGGGGGGGGGTTCTCACGGACCAGATCAGATCTCACCACCGGGGGGGGGAGGTCCGGCCAGATCTCACGAAATCTCACCAGGGGGGAGGAGGGGTCCAGAAATCCGGAAAAACACCTCACGTAATTTGTGGATGCCCCCAAAGGGATATGAGGGGTATAGAATGTTGTTTAGCCAGATTAGTATACTGTTGCAGGACAAGATGAGTAAGGGCCAAAGACTGTAGTGGAAGACATATAGGGCAGGGTGAGCTTGAGGGGTGGGGATGGCAATCAAATATTAGCAGTTTGACTATAAGACCATTCGGAGGAGAGACACGATTTTAAGAAAAGGATATGAGACTGAAATTTATCTAGTTGAAAGGCAGGGTATCTGTAGGAGGGCTAGTATTTAATAATAATAAGAAGAAGAAGAAAAAGAAATTGTACAGTGAGAAATGTTTAGATATAATGCAAAGGTGAGTGAGCCACCACAATTGGATTTGAAATGCACACTTGACAGCAAGTGTTCAAAATAATGACAAATAACAATAAAAATGTTAAAAATGATTGCAAATGGTGGTCCATAGCTGACTGCGAGGTATGAAATGCATGCTGAAGTAAGTGAGGGCAGTAAGCGGATGGGATAGTAATGAAATATTCAAAGATAGCTGGGGATAAAGGTTAGGAATGAACTATTTGTGTTGCCAAAACAGAAGTGTGGGTGATTGAAACCAAAGGAGGAATGGACAGGATGCTTAGGAAGAAAAAAAAAAAAAATGGGAAAAGATTACTATAACCAGAAGTTACATGTAAATCATGTGGAAACCAGTCAAGAAAGGTGTGTATCAGGGCACTAGGAGCATATGCAACTAACATGAATGGCGACAATGAATTAATAAATGTAGTAATGCCATGTAATAAAATTTTGTAATTTGTCATCAAATGGGGGAAAATAAGAACAGAAAGATTGGAAACAAAGATAAAGAAACAAACAAAAAATACAGTCAAACAAATGCACAATGCAGAAGTGAGCCAGGGAGGAAATATGGTAACCATGAAACAACAGATGCTAAGTCATTGCTTTTCCTTCCCTCTATCCTTTCCTTGTTGCCATCCCTACTACTTAAATTGAACCAGTGCTAACCATAGGTGATGTTTAACATCATAAATGCTTTGGTTTAAAAAAAAAATTAAATTTGTTATTTATTTTTGCTTACTCAGCTTTATGTTGTTAAGATTCTATTATATTATTCTGATCTTTTCGCATTATTTTGCAGTGCCCGGGTATTAGCTTCAACTTTCTACCCCTCTCCCTGTCCCCCGTTGGAATTTATCCGCACTGCATTCCTAGCTAACAGTCATTCTGTGAGGCAGTCTTCTGCAACACCCACTCTCCATAATGTTCTCTTGTTGATAAAGAGCTAAGAACCAAAAATTACTGTCATTTATGTTCAAGCCACACTACTATCATCTAAGGTAAAGTGATGGTTCAATTTACCTATCCTAATTTATATACAATAACAGTCTCTCATCGCTGAAATGGGGATAAATTGCCATCTCCTTCAGATATCCATTAAAATGCTACGATACAAATCAGCTATCAAATGAATGCGTTTGAACATCCTTTCCTTCACTGGCAGGCTTTCACAGCTGGTGCCAAGAGCTATAAATCAACTTTACTGATAACACTGTGTTGACTTATTTGTAACAAGGATTTCAGCCATCATTTTAGGACCTTCCTCACAGTTATGTCATCACATCCATCTTTGCCTTGCAGGATGCAGCCATTGCAGTTATTTAACCAAGATGCTAATGCATGGCATAGATTTTGACACTAGTAATGCTACATTTGGCAGATAGTCACAACAGAAAACAATTATTAAAAGTATATGTAAACAGAACATTTTTTTATCATCTGTTTAAATTCATGACAACAGTAATCATTTTTGGTACATTAATCGTGACCGTTGGCATGACTCTTCAAGGCTGCATGGAACTCTGAGTCTATCAATCACTTAGAATTATACTCTGCAGAATGAGTATGGTGGGCAAAACAAACTTACACACAGCTCAACAGATTACTCTCAACACTCCCCACAAGTAAGAGTATTCTCATTTAGTACTTTCAACTTACGGAATGTTTGAGAGATGAAGGGTAGGTGAAGGAGGATAAATATTCTGGTAGTTTTTGGAGCCAGGTTTCTTGAAGCGGTGGAGAACAGAATTGGTGAAATCCTTTGTTAGTCCTGCATCTGGCTGGCCTTCCTTTGGTAGCTGCACTGTCTGGTGCTTTGAAGGCATCACACGAATTTGCTTGCCAAATACTCTCAGTTTATCCAAGTGTGTCATTGCTGAAAATAAAACAAAAAAATAAATGAAGGCAATTTAATCCACTTGTGAAACTACACTGCAGATTTACTTCTATACCAGATGTTGAATGTTCTACAGTTAAGAATCAGAAAGTAACACAAAAAGTCTCAGCACTTCACAGATCTTGAGAACAGTTTAGCAAAATGAGTATTCCAAGGAATGGGGAATATAAAATCACAGGTGTAATAGGAAAATTTAAGCAATATAACTAATTCAAATGAAATTACAATGGAACAGGAAAAAATGCCGACAGCAATGTAAATTAGGGAAGATGGGGAATGCAAATCAAACACTATTTATAGTTGAGGGCAGGTTGCTTCTTACAACAAACAACAAAGTACACAACATTTCTGGTGAGCCTTTTAATGAAATGTATGTTTGTACATCCACAAGAAATACAGAAAATATAATCCAAAAAGTTTATTCTTTACAAGCAGAAGTTAGAATAAAAAATAACCATTCCTTTTTATCAATAATCTTTACTGGTTTTTTCACATATGAGATATTACAATCTTGAACAGCAAATATTTTAAAAGATTTTGCCGTTTTTCTAGCATCATATTGGTATAAATGTGATTCCGAGTTTCATGCTGCGTCAAAATGCTCCTCCTTCGTCCTGATGCCTCTAGCAGACTCAGTCCCCTGAGGAAGGAGGAGGAGCATTTCGACACAGCGTGAAACTCGTGAAGCTATTTATACTGGTGGAAATATTTTGTTTTGTTTTTGTTGATGCAACAACCATTCTGCCTTCAGTTCTCATCAGCTCTCTGCCCTTGTTTTAATTCACAACAATGTACAAATCCAATTTACAGGGTGTTCACGTAAGGAGTCCCCAATTTCAAAATGTAAAATCTCGAAAACAAAGATCGACATAAGAATGCAAGGAACAGTATTTTTATTGTGAAAGCTGTGAGAATTTCAAACTATACTTTAAACAAAAAATCATAAAAGCTGTTGAAAGAGCACACTGTAAACTGTACATCTCCTATCAGAATGCACAAATAAACTTGTTTGCTATAAGCAATCTTTGCAATGAATGAATAACAACCTGCAATGTTTCAAAACGTCCACCATTTGAAGTACAGAGGAGCCACAAATACAGAATGAAATTTGGCATTACATCCTGCAATGTCTCAATGGAAATGAATTCAATAGCTACACAGATCAATGATTCAAGTTCTTTCAGCATGGTTGGATGGTTTCAGTAGACATTGTCTTTCAATGTGCCACACAAAAAGTAGTCACAGGCATAAGGTCACGCTGGGCTCAGATTGCTCTGTGCTTCGAAGCACTATTTATAAGCATGTATTTATTGCAATTAATGTGCCATCTGTTATCAGCTTTTGCAACCATTTAACAAAAAATAAAAAATCTGTATGAAATTCTTACAGCTTCCACAGTAAAAATACCATTTGTTGCATTCTTCTGTCAATCTTCATTTTCAAGATTTTACATTTTGAAATCAGATACTTCTTTCGCGGTCATCCTGTAAGAAACCATACATGTTGCAAAGTACAGATGTTTACATCTGAAAGATAGCTTAATACACATCAATCAAAAATTTGCTACTTAAAGCAGTTCTGGACATAATTGCTAATGCTTCAGAACACAAATTTTAACTAGTAGATACTTGCTTGTTACAGAAATATGGCAACATGTAAAAATATTATTAAATTATCAACTTAATTCTTTAAAAATCAATTACACAACTGAATTTACTAAACATAGATATGAATAACTGCAAATTCCTGGGCCTACAAATACATAAAAATTTTGCCGACTAATTTGTATTTTTTGAGAATTAATTCAATAAAGATTTACATTACAATACTGAAAATGCAATTCTAAATACTCAGATATAGGAGCATTAAATTTGATATGGTCTCTACCATCCCAGTCTAAGCCGGATAAGATGAGACAGTTCAACCTTGAAAAATATATCTGCCTTCTCTAAATATTTCTATTTGCACATCCACGAAGAATAATCCACAGTCTTTAAGCAATGCACCCAATGCAAGGTGTAACAGACAGAAGGCTGAAATGTGAGAACCTGCTACCTTAAAACTGGGACATTTCCGCTAAGGGAGACAACCCATCTAGAAAAAAGCCACATTACCAAGTCTAAAGGTGACATATCCTGTTACAAGCTGGTAACTCATAGTGAGAAAATCTTACTTCAACTACAGGGTGGCCACAAGGCAATGATTTAAAAATTCCCTGATATTTCCAGGTTTTCCAGAGAAATTTTCTATAGTTTTCCCTGATTTAGAAACTTTATTTGCATGGTTAAGATATTTAAAGTTTAAATTATATTTTGATTCTAAATAATTAAATCTGGTATAAAACTCAAAAAATTAGAAAAATAAACATGTTTAAGAATGTTTATTTGAAAATTTTATAACTAATTTAGTAATCTTATGAAGCATAATAAAAAATGAGTAGCACAAAAATAATATAGCTCAAATGACTAATATGAACTAGAACAAATTAGTAATCTTTCAAATTTGGTGGATAAAATAATTGAAGAATTTTAAATTGTTCATCAGTAACTTGACTCAGTCAACAGCTTAGCTTTTTTATGCCTTTTTTCATTGGCTACACTTTTCTTTTCAAATCTTCTGGTTCAGTTATTGTAGCTTTTTTTGTTCCATTTTCAATTTCTTCTGTTGCCGAGTTAACACTTTCGCGTATGTTTCCGCGAGTCTACGCAAGATAACATGAACACAAGTTTGTATAAACCATGCAATCGTGTTGGTTCACTTTGTGTGGTTGCTTGCCTATGCCGCTCGCCTTGGCAGCGGTTTATTTGGAGCAAGTCAAACGCACGGGCACGATGTTTATACTGTCACATCGATTCAGCATTTGAAAGAGCTTTGAATGACGCATAACTTTATAAATCATACCTATTTAGGATTTTACGTATTATTTTGTTCCTGCTTGAATTCGCCTTATATCATTAATACAAAAAAGTTATAAAGCAATACAATTATCGCTATTCACATTTTTGCTGGCATTGATATATTGAATCTAGGCTTTTGTTTTGATATTAAAGATTCAATTTTTCTCAGAAGAAGTTCAAAACCAGCTTGTGACATTCTACAGGACTTTGAAGACTCCCAACAAATTCAATATTTTTGGAACATCTGTTTCACACTTTGCTTGAAATTGTAAAACTGTTTAGTGAAACATAAAAACATCTTTATATACTTACTCCTCTACGATTGCTGTTTTATTCAGTAAAAAATGTAACTTCTGAGTTTACATGATTTAGATATCATCCACCTTTTTTTTTTTTTAAATATAATTTCAAATGCTGAGTTCCAGAGAGAGTTCATGTTAGCGCTCGCGCACAAACATCTCGTTGTCGTATCTCGATGAGGCGCAAGACGAGATGCAAGTTGCTAGTGTAAATGCGGTATTTGTTGGCTATTTTATGTCAAAAATATATAAGCTGAATTATTTAATGCAAAAGTTCAATATTAAAATAAATTATCAAAAAAATTGTCAAATTTTGGGTTGTTGCAATTAAAATTCCCTGATAATTTTTTAATTACTTGTATTCCCTGATATTTCCATGATATTTCAAGGTGGCTTTAAATTCCCTGATAATTCCATATTTTCCAGGTTTTCCAGGTCTGTGGCCACCCTGAACTAGCAAACTTCATGCAAATAATAGAAGCCAAACTGATTTTTATATAATGGAAAAAGCAAAGGACTGAGAATTTCAGAACTAAAAAATAGCATAGGGCGTACCAGAGGCTTGTATAATAAAGAAAAATAATTACAGATAGAATTGAAATATATTTGAGTTGGCTGCTAGCCTCCATCAGGCAGCCATCTCGCTCTTCTACTGAAGAAGGGCTATAGGCTCGAAAATTCTGACCTGTGTGTGTATGTGTTTTTTCCATGTCTCAATGCCGTGGTAAGCGGTGGTCATCAGAGTGCTTGAGCATGGTTAGAAAGGGACAATCCAGAAAACTGGAATTAAAGGAATGTAAGATGTTGAGAAAAATCATAGGTCCAATCAAAGAAGGAAAATACAGACTTGGGCATAATAAGGATGGACAATCCGAACAATGTGACCATAGAACACCTCCAAAATCTTCAACACTGTTTCTAGAGGGAAAGTGACTAATGCAAATGAACAAGGCTAGTCAGAAAAGATCTCAAATGACATTTACAACAGGGATAAGTACAGAACATAGATTGAAGCATCAGATTCTCTCCAGACACTAACAGCCAAAACACTGTGCCCCAGATCTGTGGTGAAATTGACCCAAGAAAGAAGAAACAACCACAGTGGAAGGATGAAAGAATATTGGGCTAAAAAGAAAGCTCACCACAATTAAGAACTATGTAGTCCATGGAGGTTAAAACGGAAAATAAGAAGAAAAATACGAAAAATAACTGAAAATAAGGAAAATCAAAAGGCATAGATTTAAATATTTATTATTTTATTATATCATGGATTATAGTGGTGTACCACAAGAGACCATGGCTGTATTGAGTGTAGCTATAGTTAATATAGAGGAAATCTAAAATTAATAATTATTAACGAATTAATGTTAGTCATGGTAAAGATCTGAACTGAAACGGGGAGAGAGTATTTGATGTCATTTTGGGTATACATCACAGAAGGGCGACTGGAAGGCAGGAGTGATTTCTATGATAAATAACAAACAACAATCATTATCTTGTTAGGGAATGTCCATAAACTTTGTGGCTCGGTCTAGAAGGGGGAGGGAATGGGCAGAAAGCTATTTAAAAGAAGCATCTGGATTGTTAGGTCTGTCATTTAATTATCTCCATATGCAATTTAGAAAGCCTATATACTAATAGTGCTGTGCATAAGTGTGAAGTCATAGCTTTGGGATGCACACAGCTGGCACATTTGAACTAACCGACATGCACCAGCGCATTACGATTCGAAAAGCATTAGACATGCCATACCTGTACTGAGATTCACTTAAAGATGTCACCCAGGGCTTTCAAAGGCAGATACAGTTCATATTGTTTTGATGGAGTGAAATAAAGATTTTTATTAGGATCGTTTGTGCATGACCAAACCGTTTGTTGATAAAATAAATTCAATTTTGTTCTGTCAAGTGAAATTTGGTGCAACTAGTGCTCTCTGAAGTGTAGTTTCAAGTTCAAAGTGTGGTGTAAAGTGGCCCTGTACAATAAACTTTAAAAGACTTATCGACAATCTTTTTCCAACGAGTTATAGAAGTCTTTTATGCAAATCAAATATCATTCCCTGATGACATAGAAAGATGATGTTGTTGTTGTTGTTGGGGCTTAAGGGCGCGTGCCCAAACAATATCCGGCTAAGCTAAGTGGCTTAAAATTTACAGTATTACCTTCTGAATGGCCGACTGTATGGGGGTCGGGCACAAATACGGAAAATATAAATAAAATACTAAAATGTTGGCTGTAAAGGGGCCATTAAAAATAAGAACTTCACAAACCATGTTTGGTTGGCTGTAAAGAGCCCAACCAGATACAAAAGCTTAAAACTAATAGTACAACAAAAAAATTAACTATGTACATGGTAGAGTGGCTGTAAAATGGCCACTCATCCCCCTCAATGTTGTTGTTTCTGTGGCTTTAGAGTGCGTCGACAGCAAAGTCATTAGCGCCCTAACATTGAACAGCTAATGATTTGGCTAAAAACATACTAAAATACCATCTGTATGGTCGACAGTAAAGGGGTCAGCCATACAGACAGCAAATCAGATAATTCATAAAAATAAGGCATGGCTTAAAAAGGGGCAACCAGGACCTAAGACTGTACAGCACCTGTATGGCTGTAAAGGGCCAAACAGGTTCACAAAAGCATTAAAAAACTGCATGTCTCACTGGCTGTATAGTGGCCAGCGAGACAGGAATTATAACAATATAAAAAATTAAAACAATGAACTTGGATGGGTGGCTGTAAAGAGTCCATCCTATCTGTTTAGTTTCACCCGCCCCGGTTCGGGTGGGTCGTCGATCACTGCTTGCTGAGGAATGGGACCAGGCTCGTTCACCAGCATTTCTATTTCTTCTGGCTCCGAAGAGACAGACGACTCCAACTCAGTTGACTCCTCTGTCACCTGCCTGTTCTTCTTCTTCACCCCTTCTCCCTTCTTCTCCCTACTACTTGGTAGTCTGGGAGGCGACGAAGAGGGGGATTTCACAAAGCGAGTCGGGTCCGTCCGTCTAAACTTTGGGCCACGGATCTTTTTATTTCCTCCATTCACACTTGTAACAGTTGGCAATGTTACCACTGTGACAGCACATGGTGGTATTGGAGGTGGTG
Organism: Vandiemenella viatica; assembly: GCA_031002005.1. Taxonomy (NCBI): domain Eukaryota; kingdom Metazoa; phylum Arthropoda; class Insecta; order Orthoptera; family Morabidae; genus Vandiemenella; species Vandiemenella viatica. The sequence continues at coordinate 96,025,944 of JARYHS010013630.1, read as the reverse complement.
GTCCGCTCTTTGGTCTTCAACTTTTGTATCTTGTGCTCTTCAAGATACACTTGACACTCCCTGCTCCAGGCGGGGTGCAAACGGAGCAGTTGATGCAAGCCTGTGGGAACGCACAACTAACACCCGGCTCATGTGCGCCTATCCCACAGTTACCACAGGTTGGATTTCCTTTACATGACCCGTCGTATGTCCGAACCGCTGACAATTGAAACAGCGCATCGGGTCCGGAACATACGGACGGACGTTCAAATTAATGTATCCCGCTTTGACGTTCTTTGGCAGTAGTGGAGTGTCAAACGTCAGGATGAAGGTGGCAGTTTTTTCAAGACTGTCATTTACCCTCCGTGTAATCTGACGCACCTCGACCACTTTTTGATCTTCCCATTCCTTAACGAGTTCCTCGGTAGCTATGTCAATAATATCCCTACAGGTTACAAAGCATTTGCTGCTATTCAGGGATTTGTGAAGTTCACATGTAATGGTGAACTCACTGAGCTTCTCACAGTTAAGGAGTTGGGTAGCTTGCCTACTGGAGGTTGTTTGCAGCAGCAGCGTCCCATTTCTCAGCTTTTCTACGGAATTTAGTGTCATTACCAGACCCTCTAAACCCTTAGAAATATAAAATGGGGAAAATTTTTCAAAAGTTCCTTCCACTCTTTGCGTAACTATAAAAGTTTTCGCAAGTGAACAAACTTTTCTGTTACGATTACTTTCAGAAACGGTGGGAGGGGGGACTATCAACCCTCTCCCCCTTCTTAGAACTGGGTGTATTCAGATTAGTATGTGGCACACCCGTACCACAGGGTTTTTGGTTTTATTGTGAGGCTAAACTTTGGTCCCACGAGTATAACCAATATAGAAGGAAATGCTAATACAACGGGTGTGCTGGTGCCCCTGTGGTTGCACGTTAGCTAGTGATTTCCCTCATCACCCATTCTTCTAGGCACACAAGTTCCACCGCCATGCCCTGCGTTTGTCGTTGAAGCATGGTAGGAGCTTATGGTGTGGGAAACTTGCGGCGTTCACAAGTTTCCAGCTCGGGCACCGCGGGTTCGCCAAACCCGTACCTGGCACTTGCATACCAGGCCCCTGTGGGGACAGAAAGATGACTGAACTGCAGGAAAAGAAACACAAATGCAACTCCTCTTGGTTTTTTAATGCAGCAGGTATAATTAGTTCTATTTTATCAATTAATGAACAATGATGAAAGATCAGGAATCTTTTTAATTTGGGGGGGGGGGGTGGGAGAGCTCAAGAAAAGGATCCCTGACTGTTCCATAGAAAGAGGTTTGCCCCAATAATTTGTTACTTGCAGGGGTGACTTAGTGTCAACATTTCATTCAGAATATTTATAATTACAGAAACGCACATAGTGCAACATGCTGGATTGGTTAATTTGTTAGTGGAGTGAACAGTCAAAGGTAAGAATTGTAGAGGAAGACAGATATTAGAATATATGAATCAAATAATTGAGGATGTGGGTTGTAAGGGATATGTATTCTTGCAGAGGTTATCACAAGATAGGAAGGGTTGGAGGATTGCATCAAACCAATCGAAAGACTGATAGAAAAAAAGCACAAATATCAGTTGTGTTTATTTTAATGCAATGATTTTGAGAAAACAGTGCGAAATGTCTTTTGGAATTAATAGGAGAAAAAAGTTAAATGCTGCACCACAGAGAGGTGAGGGGTCGATGCAAAAGCTACGACAGGATACGTGGTGGGAGGGGCACTCAAAGGATGTCAGAATGGAGCCACATAGTTTATGGATGCTCGCTTACAGAGTGTCAAACATATCAATAAGACTTAATCACAATCACATACCTAAATACATTTATTATGATATTCTAATGTTATATGGACAAGTCAAATCTAAGACCAAACAGGAATAGATTTCATTGTAATAACAATGAGAAAGCTAAATGAAATATTAGTATGACCAAAAAATAGAGAGATGTCAGGTTCTGATCTATATGGGGGACTATTTAAATTCTATCAAATTCAATGCGTTTGCAGGATTTTAAACTTTTGCTGTATATGAAACGGAGGAATGGTATATAGATATAGCAAGTCCCATATTAAACAAAAGAGAAATATAGAAAGTTACTATATAATTTCCTAAGCTCACTAACTCACCTCGATAGCTATTGGCTGGTGAAAGGTGTCACGTGTCAGCCTTCGCTCACAAATTAATTAAATGAAAAGGCAACACTTCTAAATGTTAAGTGTACTTGCAAGTACTGTACATTAGTACAGTATGTATATACTGTACTGTAAATAAAAGTCATTGCTTGCTGAACATCTTGGTCAAAGTAAGCTGTTTGACTGTATTCATCCAAGTCGTGCATCCGCTTGAATGTGAGAAGTTGCATGTGGTCACATTCGGGCTGACCCTACATCCTATTCAATGGAGTTTCAATGCAGACAAATGATTGACTAGCTGATGGTCCCGTGTCTGCTTCAACTTCGACCTTACGGTCATCTTCTTCCTCAACAATTTCTTCTCTGACACTTTCAATAAGTTCATCATCACTTAGAATTTCATACTCAGGGTCTGATGAATCACACACCACCCACTCTCCTATATCTTCAGCATTAACTTCTGAACATCAGGAATTTTCCAAAGAATGTTTCACAGTTTCTCAAGTGACACATCATCCCCATCTTGTCCTGTCTCTTCCCTTTCTTTTTCTTGAGCTTATTTTCCTTTTTCTTCTCTTGTTCAGTTGGTATGCCTTGTTCCACATGCATCTTAAAGGAACTGCCTTAACCAGGCTGCAAGCTTCCACCACCATGTAAGGGCAATCTTTCAAATTTATTTTTTTGTGACTAGCCAACACACCTTCGTTTCGCCCTCCACCAAACGTTTTCCTAAGAGTTGCCTTCTGTGATGGTGTTTCATGGTTTCGATAACAGACTGATCCATTGGTTGCAACCAACTTAAGACTTCTGGCAGTGAAAAGATTGTATTAAACTGGCTATTCCCTCTTTCCAACAATTCTTCGGTGGGATGAGTTAAAAAAGCGATTATATTCAGCGATTCGGATAGTCAGAGTTCGGATAATTGGAGTTCAACTGTATGCCTCACACAATCGAAAGAAACTGGTTCAAATAGGTCTTAACGCTGCATTTCAGAATATTTTGTCAGAAAATGTATCTACTTTATTGTTAGATGTTGACAACTGAAGTAAAACCTTTCTATACATAAGTCCTATTTAATAGCTAGACACACATACATCACAAACAGTGAGCAAACATTAACTGCAAAATAAATTCAAGTAATACAGGCCACTAGCCTAAATGCAAGCAGCATTCTGAAGGCAAGATGTTTGTAAAAATTAAGAAATGAGGACATTCATTCAGAAATATTTACAATACAGACCATAAAAGAAATATTTGTATAAACTATTTTCTTCCCGAATGTTATTGACACTGCAATGAGGATTGAAAAAAGTTTCTTTCCTTTAGAGAAAACCAGTTAACTGTAATTGATTTAAATTGTCAGAAGTTTTAGAGTCGTCATTAGTAGTGTATGCTAGGAAATGCATACTACCAGCACCAGAGACATGGTAATGTAAGCACAGAAACACCTTCATTATAGCTACATTGATATTAAGTTAAAGGAAGTTTCAGTAATTATCAGTATTTTTGTTGTAATTGTCAGTATGATCATTACTTCTACTGAATGATGAGTTAAACTTGAACTGCTTTAGCCAAATTACCATCCAACTGCATTCAGTCTTGGTAAATAATACTCCTGATGGAGTTTTCTATTATTGTCAATTATGTAAATGATCTGGTGGCTCGGTTGGTTAAGGTGCACGACTAGGGAACAGAATGTCCCCAGTTCAAATCAAGGTCTCAATTTGAATTTTTATGGGCCTAAAACTGACCTTCACCTCAGACAAAACTGTTTTGTTCATGTGAAGTACGGTAGGATGCTCTAAGATGTGGAGTCCATGAAAAGCTTTTTGTCCCATCTACCCAGTAGGATTAATGGATTAGGTCAGCCACAACAGAGAAACACACAAGACTGTTTGAAACTCATCACTCAATGGATGAATAATCCTTCCGAGTCTAACTGCTAGCAATATGTTTACATTTTTAACAGTTCTGTTAGAGTGGAAAACTTGCAAATAACATTTTCATTGATGTTAACATGCAGAGAGAACCAGAACTATTCCATGCCTCATCACTGATGTAATAATAACTACTAATTTATTCAGAAGATAGTCACTAATCCTCACATCAATTATCTAAAATAAATTTTTGTCCATATAATAGATGAACATTGATACTAACTAGAAGAAAAATGCTGTTAAAGAATTGAAAACACTTATTTCAGATAAAGACATGAGGGCAGCAACGAATACAAAAAAAGATTAATGCATACGGTACTGGGTTTACCTTCCTTTCCCTTTGTTGTTTTTGCAAGTAAACTTCCTTATTAAGTGAAATGATTATAAAGGTCTAATGATATTTCATAAATAATTACCCAAATGAGCCTGGTGTGGTTCTGCCATTTGAATTAAAGCACTGTCCTTTTTGTTATATAAAATCTTCACACGCTGCACATCCCCATATACACCTGGAAATAAAATGAGTAAAATTTCTAGACACTTAAATATTTATATTTATTTCAAAGAATTATAATTTGGTAACTACATAACAAATCCAACAGGTTCACTGCTTCCTTCTTGTTCTGTGTTTGGCAACAATAAAAAAAGAGGTTTCATAGCAGTATCAAGAAGAAAACGGGAAAAGAATTTTGATCAATGATAAAAATCTCCAATGATCTTTAGTATAATTAGCACTGTGCTTGCTGTATATGTAGTCAAATTTCACAATAGTTTCATTTTACTAACAATGCATTTATTAAATTATCACTACAATAATATGATCTAAGTTCAAAATAGACAACTTCTCAGACAACCTTGACTCTACACTGTTACAGAAGTAAGCAATTAAAAAGTAAAGATGGATATTGAAACAACAGCAAGTATTCTTGCTGATTATATTGTACATTTAAAATTACAATCGACTTCAGTTATATCTTCCTAACCACAGTTTACTTCTTAAAAGACTGCTCCTGAAAACCTAACAAACCTAAAAACACGTTTACATTAGAAAATCCTTGCTCCATAATAAAATTATACTTCAACGTTACACCAGGTATACATGATAGAAAATGTAGTAAAACTGCTTCAGACACTAATCACCTAAAAGATTAAATAGAGCAGGAAACAAACTGTTGCAAAGGCTTAGAAGCTACAGAGATTATGTGTGCTATAACCAAAAATTTATTTCTCCTAATCCCATCAATATAAGTTGGATAGATGTAAGGATGTATGAATATTTCTCCTTTCTTATTATTATCTTTTATATATGTTTGGCTGCACACAGACTCTGCCAAAGTGAACAGTTGCTGTCTGATTCAGGGGTAGTAAAAGGGTCTGCCAGGAACTGGGATTCAGGTATGGACAGTATGGTTGCTTATGACAGTGAGAAGGCTTGCAGCACAGATCATGAATATTAAATGCAGACACTTGTAGACACACCACGAAATGTAGGAGTTGTTAATTGTGATCAATTTCCACCAATGACTTAGTAAGAGATGGAGTGACAATTCAGTAGCAGGCATATGGGAAAAACCAAACACTCAAATAGAAGCCATGAACTGTTCCTTCACAAACATAGAAAACTTCAGTGGCTTTAGTTTACTGAACTGAGAATAAGTTAAATAAAGCAATTAATTTTATTTATTTCAAAGATACCTTGTCACACGAGTAGTTCTGTACTATGGCCGTTGGACAGGTCTCAAATGGGCAAGTGCCTGCAGAAAAGCAGTTCTACAAAATGCATGTTCGAAGAATACATTTCTCAAGTGGGAAATTCTGTGTGTAAAGAATTTAGAAAAATCAATGGATAATTTTGGTATATATGGTAAAAATACACAGAATGAGAAGAAGAAATTCAACTTTAACTTTTAAACGAAGCAACTGAAAAGCTTAAATGCAAATCTGAATGCCACCACACACATAATTTAAGCAGATTTCAATATATAAACATAATTAAATGGCCACAGTGACCATTTTTATTTAATATTGAATCACTCTAATAACCTTATATTCTAACACTTCAACTCTAGATCATCTGGAAACTCCCTGCACTCCATATGTGAATAACAAAATATATACCCCAGTATTGTAGCTAAGGCTGTGAAAAATACCAACTGAATAGAGCATTCAATCAAAGCTATTATATAAACAACAATCTCTTTCAAAATGTAAACCCTACAACCTACTGAAGTATCAAGTCTTCAGTTAAATAAGACAACACCTTTTGAACATCTAAAATAGGGTAAATACTAAGTCCACTTTGACTAAAAATAAAATAAACTATGTAACTAACCAAATTCATGAACAGGAGATGGAGTTTATTAAAAATGTTTTTATCGAAATTTAAACAAATCTGTAAAAACGGAGCAAGACAAACTAAGCACATTCCATGCAAGCATTACTGCTAGCAGTCTTTTCAGAATTGTTCAATGATACTGTGTGCTCATTAACATTTGAAGAACAAACAAGATACAATTAGCCAAAAACTTCATATACAGTTTCAGAAAAATGTCAGTTTCAACAGTTTGTTGTTATGCTCTAAAGTATTCATATCTTACTCTAACATATTCAGTGTAATGAAATTTGAATGTGGAAATCACAAAAATTTGTTACACAGTATACAATAATTAGCAAAAAAAAAAAAAAAAAAAATCCAAGCTGTTTAGTTAAAACTTTTTAAAAGCAGGAGGTTGAAAACTGTTACCATACTAGCTACAGTATAAAAAGCAGCATCCTTGAAAATGGACACCTAATTTAATAAAGTTTTTAATTTAAAAATAGATTTATAATAATTGTTACCACCAAAATTTGAATAAAACTGATTAGTTTCTAAAATCACTTATCCTCTACACTGTTTTCAACGCGTGTACTCATAGGTCCCAACAACAATTGGACCCTTTCTGACAATGGATATAGACTAGGGTTACCAGAAATTTTTCTCCAAATCCGGGGACGCTTCACAACTTTTTCACCAAAATCCGGGGACGCTTTCGTAATTTGTTATGTGTTGTATTTTTATAAGTTATACTAGCTGGAACCCACAACTTCGTTCGTGATTGTAAAGAATTCATATTGACAGCTATAGACATCTAACCACCATAGTGCACGATGGGAGACTCGATACTATTACCACACACAAATACCAGTCTTCTGCGCTATGTAGTTACGGCAGCAAAGTAAAATTTACGGATACACACAAGTCTTTGGATGAAATACGAAAATATTCATGATCGACCAATTTCAAACACCATATCTCACACACTCCCACAGTTACCGAATTTCGGCCAACGTTGTGATCTATGGGAGACTCTGTGTTACTACCACAAACAAACGCCAGTGATCTGCGATTGATAGTTTTCACTTAAAAGTGATACACCGTGAAACATGCGTCTTTGGCAGAAATATGAAATTGCCGCAGGTCGACCATTTTCATCCCCCATATCTTCCACACCCCCATAGCTAGAGACATCTAACAACCATAGTGCACGACAACAGACACGATTCTACTACCACACATAAACACCAATGCTCTATGCTATGTAGTCGTGGCAGAAAAGTGAAATCTGCGGAGACACATGCCTTTCGTCGAAATACGAAAATATCCTTGGTCGGCCACTTACAACCACCATATCTCCCACACAACCACAGTTTCTGAAATTCGGCCACTGTTGTGATCGAAAGGTGACTGTGTTACTGCCACAAACAAATGCCAGAGATCTGTGATCTATAGTTTTCGCTGAAAAGTGATACACCATGACACTTTTGTCTTTGGCAGAAATATGAAATTGACACAGGATGACCACTTTCAACCCCCATATCTACCGAAATCTAACAACCATAGTGCACTACATGAGATATGATTCTACTACCAAACACAAACACCAATGCTCTATGCTATGTAGTTGTGGCAGAAAAGTGACATATGCGGCGACAGTCGAAATACGAAAATATCCTTGGTCGGCCACTTTCAACCACCATATCTACCACAGTACTACAGTTTCTGAAATTCGGCCGCTGTAGTGATCGAAAGGTGACTCTGTGCTACTACTACACACAAACGCCATTTATCTGTGATCTATAGTTTTCGCTGAAAAGTGATACACCATGACACTTTTGTCTTTGGCAGAAGTATGAAATTGCCACAGGTCGACCACTTTCAACCCCCATATCTCCCACACCCCCATAGCTACCGACATCTAACAACCATAGTGCACAACAGGAAAGACGATTCTACTACCACACACAAACACCAAAGGTCTATGTTATGTAGTTGTGGCAGGAAAGAGAAGTATACGGAGATAGGAATTATTGGTCGAAATATGAAAACGCCCTGCACTGACCAACTTTAATCATTATATCTCCCACATCCCCATTCGGCCAACGTTGTGCATGACAGGAAACTCCATGCTACTTCCACGCACAAACATTAGTGATCTGTACTAGGTAGTGGTGGCTGAAAAGTGAAATATAGGAAAAAACACGTCTATTTTTTTTTTATATATATATATATATATATAAGATGATTAAAGGATGGGTTAACCTAAAAGCCACATATTTTTTATATTTTGTATTTTAAAAGAGGATCACAGACAACCATGTTGCAAACAGAAAGGATACTTGATTTTCCAAACCTGTAGTTTCCAAGACACAGTATCCTTGTAATTTTCTTTTAATCCTAGGCACATACAAGGAAAGAAGTGCTCTTCATATCTCTTGCTTTAAAAGAATGCATTAGCAAATCAGGGCTTTTGAAGAATTCTTGCTTGAATAATAATAAAAAAAATCTGAGGACAACAGTAAAAATCCGGGGACATCACGGGGACGAAATCTGACCGGGGACAGAGAGCTAAATATGGGGACTGTCCCCGGCAAACGGGGACATCTGGTAACCCTAAAATAGACAGCATAAAGAATTACTGATTTTAGTAAAAATAAATTTCAAAACATCAGTAATCAATGCAACTCCAATCCAAAATTAGAACCTCTTACACTAAAAATTATGAAATAAATTAACTCGTAATCTTAAGAACTAGCATCACTTATCAATGCCGAGTCATACACAATGTGCTCATTTATCGCCATATAAATTCAAATAATGAATGAGCAAGTCCAGCAACTGTAAACTATAAATGGTCACAAAATTTGAAAATTATTACAGAAACACCGTTTCCTGAATCTATTAGAATCTTTCAAAAAGTATGTATCATTTATACACTTCTGCCCAAAATTTGAAGTTTCAACAGTGGGAGCTTTAAGTGTGATCCAATATAATAGTCTTAAAGAAACAGAAAAGCACAGAATATGGAACTAGAAATAATGAATACCATTAGAACTTGCAGCAAAAGCAAAGAGCTATACACAGAAACAAAGGAAATATTAGTGAAATTATTGCCTGCAAGAAAACTAGGAAATTTTCCTCATTTTATGCTATGAACCCAATACAATTCACAACATGCAGTATGTTATGAAGTCAGATGCAAAATAATAATTACATTAATTTTAATGATTATGAATTCAGCAAGACTTGCTTCTCTTGTTGATGAATGCAAAAAGCATTTGAAGAGAGTCAAGACAAAGTATTAAATTACAACCAAGAAACAACAGATAAACAATGAATTAAGTTTGATATCTGATCACAGCCAGGCAAATAAATAAATGATAAAAAAACTCTTGCCATAATAGATACCATGTTAGTTACATGCTCGTTCCAACTGACCTTATCCGGAACGAATGGATACTGTTTATAAAAAATATGGTGTTCAATTTTTCTACAATGCAGATGATAAAATTATGAACAACCTGGTCAGAATTAAAAAAAGAGCAAGGAAAAATTACTAAAGAGAAAATACAATTTCTAAAACAAAAAATATAAAGCAATTAATGGTAATTAATAATAAAAAAGATGTGTGCATAACGTACCAAATAGGGTAAAGAGAGCTTCAGGCGTGACCATCTACGAAGTGAGAGAGAGCAGAAGTAGATATATATTTGCGTAGATTTTCATAGATTTGAAGAGCAGTGGGATTAAATTTATTGTTTGATGTCCAGGTCAGAGGGACACACCGCACCACACATGTCAGGCGGAGAAGATATGTTTGGAAAAAAAAGAGAAACAAAAAGAGATTGAGAAAATTAAATCATGATACAATGGTAATGACGATAATCTCAAGACACCTGAGCAAAAAGCAATGTAATTACTCACTTATCAAGTATAGATACAAGTTAAGTTGCGTAATCTCCAAATAATTTATTATGTATACTGTATTCTTATACATTGCTTTTTGCTCAGGCCAAACACAGATGAAGTCTATAGCTTATTCCTTTAAAAAAATATAAAAAAATACACTAATGGAAAAACAAGATACTACACTCTTTTTGCAACAAGCAGTACCCAGTCACAGGAGTGAAAAGGCACCAGAATCTGTCAAATTCTAAGCTAGAAGAGAGTTAGTCTTTACAATCAAACTTCTATACGCATGTTCTAACAGGAAAAATAAGTATGGATTTAAGGAGAAGAAATTCTGTTATGTCCAAGTAGCCATGCACCTAAATGATATGTTACTGCTACAATTAATCTATCACACCAAACTTGCCTTTTTTTTAAAAAAAAAAGCAGAAATGAATAAAACACACAAGAAGTTACAAAAGCCTTCCAAAATAAGCAATATCCTTTGTTCAACTGAAATCAATAAAACTACTTACATATTACATAAAAATTCTGCAAAACAATACTGTTGTGAAGAAAACTGTATGTAACAAGCTGCTTAGCAATTTTATTGGGAGATTAGATGAAGGGACGAAAGTGTAAGGATGCAGTGTCTTAAAATTCTTAACTACATCAAACTGCCACCAAAGTTACATGTATTTCAACTTCCAGCTGCTTAAGACTCCAACATTATTCTAGGTCAGTTCACTCAAGATGTGACACCTGGTTAAAAATAGCTATTTATGAAATATTGTCCATTTCATTTTTTCACAACCTCGCAGTTTTGAGGAACACAAATCACTTAGGAATGCCACACTATTTTTATGTGTAATTTAAGAATAGTAAAAAAAGAACTTTGTTCTTTGTCAAACAAGATTTGAAAATTCAGTAAGTGAATGGGAAGTGTAATCAACTATATCATGTTGATAGTCCTTCAAATTAATTTATTCATTTAAAAATAAACTGCAAATATACCATTGTGTTCTATCCAGAGCAAAGGATTTAAAAACCTAAAAGTATACTTCAGAAACCTATATAGAAAAGTAATAGGACTCAGACAGCAGTGTACAAGTACTTAAATAAATGCATGAACATTACCACTACATATAATTTGAACAAGAAAGGAGTATTTGTTTAGTCCTATTACCATGCAAATGTCTCGTTCATTTCTCAGCTAGTCCATACAACATTCTTAACACCAAAGAATTACTTTTTATTATTTGTATGTTATTTACAAGACTAAAAATTAAATAATCATTAATGCCTTCACAAAGGACTAAAACCATGCATGATGGGTTAGCAGTAATGCTATGCCATAGCATTCAGGACGACGCTGGTTCAAATCCCCGTTTGGTCATCCAGATTTTGGTCTTCCATGGTTTCCCCCCAAATCACTCCAGATGAATGCTGCGACGGTTCCTTTAAAAGGCCACAGCAGAATTTCTTCCTATTCCTTGCCACCAGTCCTTCCCCACCTCTAATGACCTCAATGAGGTGTAAAACCAGAAATTAGAGGAAAAAAAGGCCAATTTATTTATATTACAAAAATTGTAATGCAACAATAAAAGAAAATAAACTGATTTATAAAACACCAATATATGCTTTACTGTACTACAGATAATACATAAGGCCTATTTCATAAACTAGTTTAAGTTTGAAATACATTAGCTAATCAATTTTTCCTTGTTTTTCTTTCTTTCTTATCAGAGTTGTCCGATTCCTAACCTGCAGTTTAGAATACACTACCACCGTACTTAATGAAAGTTCTTTCCAGGGAATTAATCTCACTTCATAATAGTTCTCTTAGTTATCATCTCCCCCCACTCCCCCTCTTTTCTGATTAGGCAGACATGGGAATGCTTTGAATTCAATGTCAATATTACATTACTGTCACAACAAAGCTAAGACTGATTGCTAAGGCTGAGACTGAGTTATCCATCAGAATGAATTATCACAAATGGTTTACTCCCAAAATCTTGACCTTCCTGCTGCTCGCCATGTCAGTACTCATAAAATTCGTAAGTACTTCCCGATACCACTTCCCAATCTGAACTCAGCAGGTGAAAACTGACCTACCAGCATATTTTTGACACCAGACACCCCCTGGACCTCAATCTTAGTTAACACCTTCCTTCCTCATCCTGTTGTACCCAACACTGTCCAGAATAATTAATTTTTTATGTAGATATAAATAATTTTTCGAAATAAGCTCTATATTTTTAAATAACTATTATTTGTCTTGTTTTAAAGGCCCCCTTTTTCTTATGTTGTTCTCATTCTTGAAAAGCGGCTGTGTAATCCACAAATGATTGCACAAGAACGACCACATATTTCTATATTCTTGAAAAAGGATTTTGTCAAAAATAGTGTGTTTTTTGTGTTGTGCATAATTTTTTGTTGCTGTTCTCCTCACTTCAACTTTGGCAAGTGTTGGGTATAATTTATCTTTCTATTCCATATAATAAATAAATATTTGAAGTATGAGCCAGATGGAAGTGAAGAAGAATAACAATATGGGGGAATTTCAATTGATGTATTCCAATAGTCATGTACATAAAGGGATATATAAAATAAAAGTAAACAGTAAGTGTTAAATTGTGAATTGTGAATTAATGATAAACCATTTGAGTGGGTATTTCCAAAAATAATTTAACTACATTCATGAGGCAATTTTTTCAGATGTGGTAATGGACCCAGAATCGAATATATACCTGGTAAGTAAATGACGAATCAAAACAATTCGATACTCGAAAAGAGAAGACAAATGTAGTTATTTTATTATACTTGAATTTTGGGGGTGAAGGTGACAATTACTAATATAAATATGTACTGGTACAATGGAAACCCTTACAAATTTGACTCTATGTGACAGTACGAGGTGAAATGAACCCTTACGACAACTACAGCTTTAGTGTTTTCATGTTTTGAAACTACCATTCACTATATAACATAGTTTTCACTATTCACTATGTTTTAACACAAGCCTTTGAATATATATCAACAATTTTGTGGTATATGTACTTCTTGTGAATACAAATGTAAATCATGTTCACCTCAAAGAGTCATAATTATTAGCATTTCAGATCACTATGAATGTGCATTTCACAATACACTGTCAATAAATCGAACTATAGCAGCCGGATGACCTACATCAAAGTTCTTCAAAGAATAATATTTGAGTAATAACACTTAAAAACAAATACTAGTATAAAAGAGCATAGATTATGAAATGGAATGCCTAGCTTAATGTATTATTTCCTATCTCTTGATATAACCTGCGTAGATATTACAAAATAAACGTTGGCAACACCACGAGACATGAACACTGGTGACTTAATATTAACATTAATATTAACGTAGAATAAAGTGCATTACATTTAGTTAAACTGGTAATTATAAAGACCATGTAGAAACTTTAATAAAACCTTTTTCTTAATGTATTACAGTGAGTAAGATACCTAAACCTGATAACCTAAGGCCTCTAATTAATAGCAGAAGAGAAAGGGAAAAGTGCATTACAACACTAACTGCAGATAGCAAGTAAGTCGCAAGATGCCACAGATACATGTATGTGCCAGTTTTAAGTATCATTTTCGAGATACACAAATTTGATTCACCTGTCCAGTTAAAAGAATATTTGCTGGTAACCTGAAATCACGCAATGTAAGTTTAGCAAAAAAAAAAAAAATCCAAACGAGTAATTCAACTTTCTCTTTCCTTTTCATATTGCTACCACTTTATGTCATTTCTTACTGTTCCATTGGTGGGAACTTTATATTAGAAAGTATACATGGGATCTATCTTCAGTGCTGCCATTTTTCAATTTCTACTAGTTTATAAACCTGTCAAAAATGACAAGTTGAATGCAATGTTTTGGCACCTCATTTTTTGCAACTGTTTAACTAAACGGAACTGTTGTTATATAGTGTTCATATCCTTGGTTTTGTAATGTTGTACAATGTCTGTTGTAGTCTGTATAGTGATACAGTTGGAACTACTACTGAATTAAGTATGGAACCTATGAAATTAAAATTAGGAATGCCGAAATATTGGTTTTATTCCTGGTCCAAACTGCATTCAAGACGATATGTATGGAAACATGCCCAACAGCATGATGTAATAATATCGGTAACATAACACTTATGAAAGCATGTTAAATTATTATATAACTAAATTCATCATGAACTGTGCTGTAACAAAGTGTGTCGGTTGTCATTATGGTGCTAGCTGCATTTGAACCTAGCCATAACGTCTTCTAATATTGCCATTCAAAAATCATATCTTTTATCACCTGCGCAGGAATACATTCACTGTATTGCAATCTAAATTTGACCTTTGAAACCCCACAGGCAGCAATTTAATTACATTAGCAATTAAAAGCAATGTTAGTTTAAATGTTAGTTTAAATGTCATACACACTTTTTTTCAGTGTTTCATTTCATCAAGTTTATTGAAACTGGCATAGAACATAGCAGAAACATCAAATACGAAAACCTGGTAAGCCCGTAAAAAATAATGGATTCAACACATTCTGGCAGTTCATTTCCTAGCAGTTGCTTAAATAAATAAAACTGTTATTAAATAATGCCCATAACCTCAAAAATGAGGTAATGTGGTAAGTATTTCTTAGCTTACTGTAACAGTGATATCTCGGATTAAAGGTATAAAAAAAACACTATTGACTTATATACACTGATCAGCCAGAACATTATGACTACCTACCTTCTATCGATATAAACCTATCCAGGCGATTGATAACAGGATCACCTAATGAGGAATGACTGCTAGTCAGACACACTAATAGTACATGTAGCATCGGTGAGCGTGCTGTCCATTTTTAGAATGGGGAACTCACGTGATATATCCGAGTTTGACCAAGGACAGATTGTGATGGTCCAGCACGAGCATTTCAGAAACTGCAAGACTTGCTGGGTGTTTGAGGAGTGCTGTGGTGAGTGTCTTCAACAAGTGGGGAAACAAAGGTAAAACCAGGTCCAAACGTTAGGGGGTTAGGCGGCCAACACCCATTACAGGTGTCGGGCGTCATAGTCTAGGCAGCCTGGTAAAACAGGACAGGTGGAACTAACATCAGACTTTAATACTGGGCAGAGTACAAGTGTGTCTGAACACGTAGTGCACCAAACACTCCTAATGAAGGTCTCCACAGCCGACGACCCATACATGTGCCAATGTTAAAACCACGACATCAGCAATTACGAATGAAATGGGCAGGTGCTTTGCTGGAGTGACAGAGTGTTGCATGGTCTGATGAATCCCAATACCCTGTTCATCATGCCAGTGGGAGGATGTGAATCTGTCATTTTCCAGGGGAACAGCTTCTTGACACCTGTACTGTGGGACTGAGGCAAGCTGGCAGCAGCTCAATTATGCTCAGGGGAACATTCACGTGGGCATCCATGGATCCAGTGGAGCTTGTGCAAGACACCACGACAGTCAAGAAATATCACACACTGGTTGCAGACCACATACACCTCTCCATAACAGCCATGTTTCATAAACGCAGTGGAATTTTTAGCAATATAATGTGCCATGTCACAAGACAAGGAGAGTAATGGAATGGTTCGAGGAACAGTGGTGAGTTGCAATTGATGTGCTGGCCCCCCCAACTCACCATATCTAAATCTGATCGAACACATCCGTTATTGAACATGGCATCAGACCTCATCACCCCCCCCCCCCCACCCCCTCTCCCAGGAATTACTTGTATGTGCAGATGTGGTGCCAAATCCCTCTAGCGACCTACCAAGGCCTCATTGCTTTTATGCCAAGACATATTGCCACTGTTATTCGTGCCAAAGGCGGACATATCGGCTATTAGGTAGGTGATCATAATGTTCTGGCTGATCAGTGTAAATAAACAAAAAGTAACTAATAATAAATATGTTAATTTAAATGCAATACATACTTTTCAGTGTACTGGCAATTCACATCTTCTCAGTTGCTTAACTAAATAGAACTGTTATTAAATAATGCGCATGGCCTCTATTTTGCAGTAACATTTCTGGCCACAATTAGACTGGTATCAAAAGCAGAGTGCGTTGAATCAGCATTATGGAGATGACTACATGTCGACCAAGGTTGGCCATTTATTATTATTGATTTGTTTTTAATAATTTTCACATAATTTTGTAATTATTTACTATTGATTTGATAGTGATGACAATGAAATTGATGGTAGGTAATGGAAACGAGGAAGTGTAGGGCAATAATGTCTTCAAACTCAATCACAATATTATGAATGGAACAGACTATTAATCTCATCAATCAATAGAGATGAATACACTGATCAGCAATATTCCGCATATACCATTCCCAATCCATTATGTTTCAATCAATATTATAATAATAATTAATTAAATTGCAATGGAGCACATGCTCCGGTGCAATTTCCCTACCACCCATCTTCCCCCTTCCCTGCACCCACCAACATTTGCCTTCAGCAAATTTTAACTAAATTAGTTCAATGTTTTTGGTAAATTATTCATCATTTCTTTTGGTAACTTATTCCAATCCCTGACACCCTTACCCAAAAAAGGGAATCTTCCTACACCTTTGTGCCAGAAATCGAGTGCCAGCTTGTGGTCATGGTCATCATTTCCTTTCCATGCATAGCTTTTAATTCATGCACCAATACCTATCTTTCCATGCCTCATCACCAATATACGACTTATACACTCCCATGACCCCCTTCACCCTCCTCCCGTCTTCAAATGAATCCAATGAACTTTAGTCTTTTATCACATCTGTTACTGATTGCATTCTGTGGTAACCTCCAGAAACAAATCCAGCAGCCCTTTTTTGCACCCTCTCCAACTCCTGTATTTGATACTAAAATGTGGGTCCCATACCAAACTACCATATTCAAGCAATGGTCTTACCAAAGTTTTGTAACCCAATTTCTTTCTCTCATACATCCCCTCATCACTCTCTCCAACAAGTGAAGAATTTTGAAACCTTTTCCTACTACCTGATCTGTGTGTCCTGCCCAGTTAAGCATGTTATATCAAATGTAAAGCCAAAAAATTTACATTTCAAGTCTTCAATAAGCAATTCTTGCCCTAATCAAACTTTAGTTTTTTATTTGTGTATCTAATAAGCTAACTCCTCTTTGCATTTATTTTCATCCCATGCTTACTAACCCAACTAGATACCCTGTCCAGATCACCCTGCAGCTGTCTACAGTCCTCTGCTGTTTCAATCCATTAATATAGCATTATATCATCTGCAAACAATCTAATTTCTGAGAGTAAACAATCAACACAATTATTCATTGGAATAATGAATGGCAATGGTCCCAATACACTACTCTGTGGCACTCCCATTTTTACTTTCACTTCTTTTTATACTGCATTTCCTACTCAAACTTTCCGTTTTCTATCTTTTAAAAATTCTTCTACCCAGCAAATCACTTTCCCATCCACTCCAATAGTTTTTACCTTATTTACTACCATTTTATGGCTCACTCAGTCGCCTTTGAAAGATCTAGTGCTACACTAACAATTTGGCCTCCCTTGTCCATTTCATCTTTCATATATCCCACCAACCGAGATTCGCATGAATATCCTTGCCTAACCCCATGTTGCCTATTTGAAAACCACTTGCACTCCTCACATATATTTCTGATATGGTTGCGTATCAATTTCTCCATTAATTTATCTACCACTGATGTCAAACTGACCGGCCTATATTTTTTGACTATTTCTCACCCCTCCTTTATCCAATATCACATCCGGCTATCTTTAAGATATCTACACCAGCCCCTTTATGTTTTTACAGTTTTCCTATTTCCTCCATAATATCCTCAGAATGAATTTCAATTTTTTTGGTGCGTTCATTTCTAATTGTGTTATTAAGCTCGTTCTCAGAGTTAGACCCTCCCGTTTCTGATTTATTGTCCCTAATGCTCTCACTAAATCAGTTACTTAAAATCAATGCCTTTTTCAAATCCTCAGTAACTTTCTCCATTCTTACCTATAAACATCTCAACACCCTCCCTTCCCCTCAGATTTCTAACAGAGCCATAGAAATTTCTAGATGTATCAGTCAATGGTCCCCCTGCACTGGCAGTACTCTTCGTAAACCCATCTTTAGCCACCTTCTTAGCTATTATTAAGTCGTCCTTTAGTTTTTTTAAAAAATATTTCCTACTACCCTGTCTCTTAACTCTGTTATGTTCTCTTCTTATCAACCTGTTTAACCTCCTCACCTTCCTATTATAGTACACAGGGTCTGTACTTCTCTTTATTTTCCGTTTTGAAATAAATTTTTCTTCCCCCTTTCTTATTATTTCATTGAACTCTTCCCACCTTGACTCTATTGTACTTGTGCCTTCTTTCCATTTGCTCATATGTTCTCTGAAACATCTCTTCAAATTCAAAATTTGTGCCTTTTTATAATTGTACCTACTTCCCCCTTCAATTATGGCTGCTGGTTTATTGAATCCTCTTAATATCTATCAGAACTGCTTCATGATCACTTATTCCTTCGGTTACTTGACTCCTCAAAAGGTTATCATCGGGCTTTATTAGGAATGTATCAAAAATATTTTGTCCCCTAGTGTTTTGCTCTACCACTTGTCTAAATCTTCCCTCCCTTATTAAGGTATTTGCAAATTTCTGTTCACTTGTCTTATTAATCTTACTTCCTCCGCAGTTTATACCTGGTAAATTCAAATCCCCACCAATAATGACCATTCTATTCTCACCTCCGAAATCGAACATAAATTTAATTTCTCCCCAAGAGCCTCATCTTCATCTGTGTTTCTTCCACTGCGGTAAGCAGCCAACACCCTGATTTTTTCTTTTCTATAACCCCAGAAATCTACCCCAAATTAATCATGGTCATGGTCTATGAATACCAGTGAACTGTGGTAGATTTTTTGAACAAGTATGAAATCTCCTCCACCAATTGCTCCTCTGTCTATGTGGTACACTCTGTAGCCATAGGGAAAAACCTCCTCCCTGTCTAGTACTTCTTCTATTAATCAACTCTCTACCCCAATTATTACTTGTGGTTCATGTATCTCTATTAAGTTTGAAAATTCAATTACTTTGTTAATTATACTTCTGCAGTTCACCAGTAACACTGTTATTAGTGGCCTTATATTTTTAGCATTTAACTACTCCTTCCCTGCTCTACCCCAATTAGTTGTTGTTTCAGCAACTTCATCTATTTCTTTAACATCTGTGATATTTCCCATTGCAAATCTACAATCAGTATCACTTTGATAATCTATTTCCATCCCTCCACCAACAGCTCCTAGCCTAAAGGCACAGTCCTGCCCCCATCATCACTGGAAATGGGCTCCCTGCTTTTGGTAACAACTCAGAACGTTCCCCCTTGCCCCTTCCATTTAGGTGTAGGCCATGCATAGTGAAACACCACCTACCAACGGTGTTCACAGGCACAACCCCCCCCCCCCCCCCAAGATGGAACCAATGACTTTCCCAAGTAGCACTTCCGTTTCTACATTTATATGCCTCACAGCAAAGTTCAATTGTGGCCGGTCATGGCAACTTAGGACCTCCATCAGTTCCATCCTGGTATGCTGCGCCTCCTTCACCACCTTCAAGTCATTTTCTATACTATAACTTGCGTTTCTATCAATACTATTCCCTGCACCTCCCACTATCACTACTATATTGTCCATTGTGAAACTCCTACAAAGTGAACATATATCCTCTATTCATTCATTATCGTTGGGGACCATCTCCAGTTTCCCGGGTGTGGTTTACGAGCCTTGGTTGTTATAGACGATTGTTTTCCACCTTTTCATGTCCAGAAAAGTTTCTCTGTCTGTGATTTACTCCCAATTCCAGCCTCTTCTCTCTACGTCCTCCTCCAGTTGGTCTGTCCATCATCATCTTGGTCTTCCCACTGGTCTTTTGCCCACTATCCTTTTTTCCAAATAAGTTTTTGGCAGTCTTTTACTAGTCACTCTCTTCACATGCCCAAACCACCGAAGTCTTGATGACCTAAGTCTCTCTTCCATGGATTCCCTCAGCTCTAGGTATGATCTAATTTCATCATTCTTTATGTGGTCAAGTCTAGTTTTCTGGAGGGCCGTTCTAAGAAACTTCATTTCACACGCTTGGATCTTGCTAAGGTCCCTTGATGTTAGTGTGCATATTTCCAAGGCATATGTGAGAATAGGAATGAAAAATGATTTGAACAAGACAATTTTCGTTCTTCTGGGAACCTTCATGTCCCATAGTAAGCCTCACACGGTACTGTAGAAGTTGGCTCCTTTGGTTACTCTACTCATTATTTCTAACTCACTTCTACCATTATTGGCAATTATGCTCCCCAGGTAGCTGAATTGGACAACAACTTCAACTTCGTGGTCTTGTAATTTTATATGACAGGCTATATACTTTCGGCTTATTTTTAGTGCTACAGTTTTTTTTTTTTTTTTTTTTTCAATTTCATTCCATATTCTTCAAACTTATCATTCCACATCTTCAGTTTATTTTGTATTCCTTCTTCTGTTACATCCCATACTGCTACATCGTCTGCAAACACCAGTGCCTGTAGATCTCTATTGAATGTTCTTTTTAGTTCTTTTAAGATGTTGTCCATCACCACTATGAACAGAAGGGGTGAAAGGGCACTTCCTTGTTGTACTCCTTTGGTTGTACTAAACCATTCAGAGTAACCATCCCCAACATTGACACAGCTCTTGCAGTTATTGTACAGCATTTGGATCTTTCTAATGAGGTACTCTGGTATTTTAAGTTTACCTCACCTAATATTGCACTAGGTTTGAAAAAAACTTGTGACCTGGTAACCTGTACCTAGCTGATCTTGCAGAAAAGGGCCTAAACCTCTCCGATGGCTACTACTTACCAACAGAACCCCGTTTTTTCCTATTCTTGCCTCACATGCCCTTTTCCCTAAAGGCTTGCTGCATCTCACCTACTCCTACATCTACACGAGGCTTTTCTCCTCCTGACTCTGGCAACACGTCAAACCTATTTTTCCCCACAACTTCTGAAGTGTCTGGCTTCTTCATCCTATTAATCATATTTCTCCTAAGACCTATTATCAGCTCCCAGCCATCCTTCTCAACTTCCTCCAACCCCCTCTACTTTCTGCCTCTATAGCATGAGTCTCAACAAGCTCAGCCCCCATGGTCTCAAAATCCGCAGAATGAGCCTCCACAGGCCGAGCTCCCACAAGCTGAACCTCCGCAGGTGGAGCCACCATAGGCCACGCCTCCCCAGGATGAGCCTCAAGAACCCCGATACTTTAACGCAACTCCCTTATCGTTTCGCCCATATCCCTTATCGTTTCGTCTGTAAGACAAAGTGAACAAAACCATGGGACAGCCTCATTTATTTCTCACATTTCCTCTTCGCTACATGCCCAATGAAACCACTTCTTACACCACTACTACCCAACCTCTCGCAATGGGCGCCACACTTTCCAGTCATCACTTTTCCCAACTACTTCTAGCATCTTCTAAGCAAATCTTAAATTTATTTGATAAAGTAGTCTAATGAAGTTTGTACTATATTTTTAAGGTTTTTATTAAATTTGTATAAGAGCTTTGCTCCTCAATAAAGTTATTGTAATTAATAACTAGATAAAAATACTTTAAACAAATAATTATAGTATTTTTCTAAGAAGTTTTTTTTTTTTTTTTTTTTTTTGTAATAAGTAAATACAAAACTATTATATTTAAGACTGAAATATATCTTAGGATCAAAGCATCCTAATCAGAAAACTTTGTTAAAACTTTTGAAGAAAATACACTGATAGGAAAAAATATTAGGAAAAAAACAACTAGTTTACAATTTTCAATTAGGGAAATAAACTCCTTGGAGAAATTTTTTGATCGATTTATCATCAACTGTAACCGTGTTGTGGGCCTTGGATAATTAGATTTTCTACAGTTTGCGGGCAACATCATTTTGAAAAACCTCAATAAAGGATATGTAGGTTCATCAAATAAAAGTCACTGCTTCCAATTCAAAGTTCAAATAATCTTTCAGGAAATCTGAAAAAATCACCAAATATATTGACTGCAGGTAATTCAAACCAGACCAACCCCCTTAAAACCCCTAACTGAATGATAGTCACATGAGGGTATATGAAATTTCATTACACCATGTGGTCTCCTGCTTAGCCAGTTGCCTACCCGCACAAAGCGCTACACTGACTGACACACGTTCTGCTCAAGTGATTTCCAGCGACTGCATGCAGGCGAGCTTGGAGGGATGGTATTTATAGAAAAGTAGTCCCACTCAGCATGTTCAAAAATATCCTTCCACACTTGGTTATTGTGACATCAGCTATCTAAAACATCCTTTTAAAAAATTCCTATCAGTCTGATAGCAATTAGGTAGCCTTATAAATGTTAAAAATAATCCTTATGAAAATTTTTGTAGCTTTAACTGGTTTGGCTGTAAAAAATTATTTTCTGCACACTTCTAAAAATGTTCATAACTTCCACAGTTTTAAGACTACGAAGCTGAAATAACTTTTAACTTGCTTCTGATTTGCTGGTCTTTTGTTTGCTACAAAAATCTCTGTGTTTACTATTTTCTAATAGGTTGAACCAAAATTCTTACACAAGTTTTAATTTTGAAACTGTATATATCTACTGACAGCTTGGAAACATACTTTAAACAATTCTACATAATTTTATTTGTAAAGTGTGAAGTTTTGAAGTTGCTATCTGATTTCCTCAATTTATTATGAATTTTGCAAAGTCCTTCACTTGGATCCTAGCCATACTGTAAACATGTAGTTCCCGCCGAAATCCTATAAAAATTTACTGTCTCTTAGCTTGAACCAACTACTTTATGGATTTTAATTAAACTTACTGAAAACTCTTTATATTGAATTATACTTTCTTATTAATGTAGTCTCCTCTACTGAATTTACTTATTTTTCTAAACTGTCTATTTTGGCATTTCCACCTGTGGTGAAAGTTTTTACAAATCGCTCTAAAATCAATCTTTAAACTTCAGTGAACCTTTTCAAACTTAAATGTGCTGTGTAACACAAGATTATGCTTCTTTCAGGCTATAAACAGACTTCCTATCTTCCAAATTATGACTCCTAGAATTTTAAATGTGTAATTGTGTCTTAACCTTTTACGTGGGCTTCCAACTTTTAATGTCTTAAAACTCTTTAGAAGAATTTCCTAGCCACAAGATTTCTACTAGTTATAATTCTAAATGGCTCTAGATATGAAAGCAATGTGTCCTTTTACAAAATATTCTGAATCCAAATATCTGATATGCTAATACTACTTCCTGACTTTCTATAAGTGTTTTAATATGAGTTATGACTTGGATTATCTAAGCAAATGACTTTAAAACTGATCTGTGATGCTACTCAAATGAACTCACTGTTCTACAAACAAATTTTGATATGAAAGTTACAAATTTTTTAGGTTACATTACACATTATTATACTGAATACCATTTACAATGCTTTCCTATAAAGTTATATTTTTAATATATGTGTACTAAATTTGTTTCAGCCTGAACTGGAGAGATTATTATATCACTGGTTACTAATGCAGCACTTAACATAAATATGAAGGTACCAAAATCTCAATCCCAATTTATAGTACGTCTGTCACCATCACCCGTGGCAAGCAATAGTTCCTTTATTTATGTTCTTATTTAAATTATATTAATTTAGGAATAAATTATGTTTGTTAATAGCATCATAATGAATTTGCGAGTAAAAAGTGGAATGGTTTGCTTACATCAATCATGAACATGCCAGTAAAGCTAGTATATTGTGGAATATAACTCAGCTTTGTCTATGAAATAAATATGGTTATAAACATGCAGTTGCTTAATATTAACTTAATTGCAATGGGGCACACACTCAATCTGGTGGCAATTCCCTGTCACCTAATTACCCATTTTTTTTTATTATTTAATTTTCCTTTCACATATTTGGTAAATTACTCATCACTTCATTTGGTAATTTGTTCCAATCCCTGGCACCTTTAACCACAAAAGAAAACTTTCCCTCTCCCTTATGCATGAAGGGAGGATGTGTAACTCAGGCGGTAGTGCGTCTGACTACGGCCCTGACAATCAGGGTTCGATACCCAACGAAGCCAAGGATTTTTCCTTGAAGCTGAACATCCAGAATTTCTCCCCAGGCCCATTCAGCCCACTATCAAATGAGTACCATGGAGGAACTCCGCAGGGAGATAAAGAAAATGGGCCAGGCCGTGTCGTCAACCACAGAATGTCCACTCTAGTGCCCAAGGTCAGAAAATAGGAATGCAGAGCTCTGCCTCTGCTAATCCTACAGGAATATGGCATGAAAGCTGTGAAAACCCACTGCCTTCAACCATGCCCTTCTTTTCTTGTGCATGAAATATGGTACAGTGCCAGATTGTGGGCATAGTCATCTTTCACATTCCACGCATATTCCTACACTATTTTTCTCCCTAAATTCAACACAATGTATGTGTAAGAATATTAATAATGCTGTAGTTATAATTAGTACAAAAATCATTAATACTTGAAGTCTGTAATGATCAAATAAGTTTGAAATGTAATCATATTTATCAACAGCATAGGAATTGAAAACTAACAATAATCACCTGAAAGGAAAAATAACATTTCATAGACATTGAAAGTTAGAAAGATCCTACAGTAAATTACAGGTGATAAACATGAAATGAAAGATCCCACTGTGAATTACAGGTAATAAACATGAAATAAGGTGCACATTTTTGAAGCTCATCCTTCACTGGTAGCCATGGAAAGATACAATGCAGCAGTTACAGATATCACCAACATACCCCTATCCTTTATAATACTGTCACCCATTTACAAGCTACATCTCTTCTCCTTGACAACAGATGGTACTGTGCAAAATTTTTGTATGTTTGTATATTCTTAAACCAAATTTAATATCTTTCAGCATTATATTGTAGTCCAAGTGTGAATAAAAAGACATTTATAAATTTCCACTATAAGATTACTGGCACAGAGTTTCAATTGAAACAGTTACAAGACATTTCCTTGAAACCTCCGTCAAAGATTCTTGATCTTTTGCACCATCTGCGACAATTACAAGTAAATAAATTAACTGATGCCGACTTTAGACTCTGTTAAATGATACGGCGATTTCAGAAGCAACTTTCATGACAGCAAGGCTGCAGAAAATTGCAGTTTACTTAATAACATTAAAAAGTTTACAACGTATGGCGCTTGACACTAGTCATCCTCTCTCTCTCTCTCTCAATCAAATGTAGTACTATTTTTGTGATTAATAGCATGGAAATCACAAAGTATGTGTTTCTTTCCAATTTTTTAAACTGCAAAATTGCTTATCACACTAATGTAGCTACAGAATGCACACTTTCAGTAATAAGTGCTCTAATTCTGAAGCTAATTAACATTCTAGTGTTCACCGTTATCAACATCCAAATATTAGATAGTTTCTTAAGTTAAACATACCTCCTCGTTGAGATTGCTAACAAGCAGCACACATCCTGTAGCATTTAATGGGCCTGGTAGTCTAATGCCAGCAGCTCCCAGAGCTGTTGTTGCTGCTGCTCCAGACAACTGAAAACCTGCTAGAGGCATTCCAGCAGCTGCAATCAGGTATCAACAACAAAAAACTCATTAGACTTGTGTAATAACAATAATAATAAGATTTGCCTACAGCTCTCTGTCATTTTCCTATCATTAGAGTAATGTTTTAATCCTATATATTAGGTATGATCACAGGTTTCAAGAGACTATAATCTCTCACCTTCTTGCATAAATCAAATAAACAAATCCTGTACGAGTAATTCAGATAGGATCTGTGTACATGACAAGCATGACGTTGATAACTAAACTCATTATTATGTTTTTATGATGCAACTCTTAAAATGAATCATGGTAACTAATAAATATGTCACTGACAGTTATTTTTTTAAACTAGTCTCCGAAGAACAAAGAGGTTTAAATAATGCAACAGAGACATTTCTTTCTATTAACATTAAATAAATCAGATTAAGGATAAGCAAATATACAATGTAATGGCAGCAGCCTGTAATATACCAGAAAATACAAGCATTGGAAGACTGGTGTGTGCATCACTGCAGTCGAAGGTTGATGTAGCCTAGTCTATCTATCCCAAACGTAATACAAAATAATGTAGAATGTATTTTGAATATTGTTAAAAGTAATAAATTAAAAGGCTGGCATTAAAGCATCAACATTATACAATGTAATACTTTTTTGTGTCAGAAATAACACTTCTGAGCAATAGAGCAAATTATAACTTGATTGCAATGCACCACCTCTCCCACCAAAATATACTCTTACCACTTAACTGGCAATTATAAACAAAAACCTTTTTCGGTTGAGTATTCAATAAATATTTCAGATTGAGTAACAGAAAGCAGCATAACCTATATTGGTACAGTAGATATGAAAATCCCTCAACTCTTCAAAAGAAGGAGAAAGAAAAGGCACAACTGCTCATTTCTGCATAGCAGATTAATTTATCTCAACTAGCCTGATTTACACTCCATCAATAAACAGGTAATTTCAGGGGGGGAATGCCTATCAAAAACAAACAGATAATTAAATACTTTAGCTTCTATTATACGAATGACCTATCATGAGTGAAGTTGAAAAAACACTGATATAATGAATTTAGAATAATAAGTACAGCAGTAACACAATTAAAACAAAATTAATGAAGCATTTGCTCAGAAGAAATGTGTGCTTGTGAGATACACACACAAATTCTCAAAACATTTTTATATGTAGCCAAAGCAGCATAGATTTGTGCACATATTAAAAGAATTTTAACTCATATTGACTTTTGTGATTGTTTAAAAGAAACCAAAAAATGTAAACAAATTTTATGATTATCTATACAATAATGTACTGTAATACCACATCGTTAGTCTTGTATATCAACCCACTGCCAATCCAAAAGATTTTTGCATTTTAGGCTGTAACCTATATAAAATACGATTTGAATTTCCAAAATATAGAGGAAAAATGATTTAGTAACCCCTAAAACATATTTCCAATTACTTTAAATATTTGAAAGAACTGCTAATAAAATTGTTATAAAAGACTGTGGTTTTATTTTGTAATAAGTTTTTACAATGTAAAAGGAGGGAATGGAGGGTTATTAAGACTTTTCTGCAATCAGGATCACTTTAACCTAACAATTTCATTGACAACTGCTGTACATGACGGGGAATCAAAAGGAAGAAGCATAAACTGCTTTATGAACCAGATGGATCTTATTATAAATATGGACTTCTACAATGGCTGAAATGGTAATTAGCATACTTACTGCTTTCTTGACAAGAAACTAAAAATGACTGAAGACAACTGGTCTTCTCAACATAAATTCTCTGACAATACTAAATAAAACTTTATTTAGACATGCAACACATAAAAAAGAAAACTCCAAGAAAGAAAAACAGTAGGACAACCCATACATAAGTTGATGAGGATATGTAGTTTAAAGATGTGGAGGCACACAGAACACTTCTAGAAAGAACTGTCGGCAATATTCAATGGTGAAATAGAAAATAACACTCTTAACAACAAAAAAAGGCTTCTTGGAAAAGCAAATGAATATGAGATATTAAAGTAGGGATCTCTATAAAGAAATCTGATGGAATAAAATTATATAGAAGAAACAATGATAACTCACAGAAGTTCATCAATTTACAACATAATGATACACTTGCTCCAGCAATGGAAAAATTGTTATTCCAAGTTTACTGTAATTCTTAATGAAAACTGATCCAATTTTTATTTTTTAATGATCCAGTTACAAAGCTGCCATCACCAGCTAGTTTTATGTGCCTCCTGGGGGCAGGAAAACCCGAGAGACAGTGAAAAAGAGAGAAAGAGGGAGAAACAGAAAGACACAGAGAGAGAAGACTGCGGGCAAGCCGGTTCGTACCTCCCAGGCCTCCAACAGCCGAGTTGCCATACGGCGAGGTAAGCGGTGAGCCAAGACCATGCATGGCTGCAAATGGTGAAGCCAGAACACCTGGAGCACCTGACACAGTAGGGGCATGGAAAAACACATTTCATTGGTCACATCACAAACGTCAAAATACTAACACACTTTAACACGTTAAAGAGGGAGTATTCCGGGGATTTTTTTAATTATTTTATTTTATTAGGACCAACTCTGCAATAGTGGCTATTTATAACACTTAACATTCTGTAGGTAAATTTCATAAGTTAACTGGAAATGGTCCAAATGGTAATTTAGTGAAAGCAATGTAGCAAATAAAATACACTACAAGTAATAAGCCATTAATACTTTTCATATCTGTTACCAATACTCTTATAAAAAATTTAGTATGCTATAAAAATTAAAATATTTACACAATTTTGAAATACTTGGACCAAATACAAATTAAAAATTCAGTATAGCAAAAATGTTATCTGTAAGCTAAAAAAGTATTTCTATATTTAACAACAGTAGTAGTATTGTTAGTACAGCACAAAATGTGAAGTCACAATGATCTATAGTAACAGTTTAATTTTATTACATAAAGCCACTAAGGTACAAAGAAAGTGATTTTGAATTCACAAAAACAGCACTAGGAATGATACGAAATAACAGCAGGTATTAGAAATGTCTGATCAAAAGCAAATATTCTTTAAATTAATAAAGTCAAATGCCTAAAAGTTAAATAATACAGAGAAGAGAATGAAGTACAACTTTGAACTTTCAGAGTTACATATGGAACATTACTGTACATTATAGAACAACCAGTCTTAATGCCTACTATTATCTGCTTATTAAAAGGAAAAGCTACAGCATAGTTATATAAGAGTGTCAGAAGTCTAAAATGTTGTCACTTTGTGTGTCACATCTAAGTTATACGAGTTCATAAACACCACATTTAACAGTCAGTCTTTCAAAAATTCAGATTTGTCAACATAATTTTACTGTATATAGGGGGGGAAAAAATGACAGCAGTGATAAAATTAAAGCAACAATGAAGAGAGAATAATTATACCCGTAGGGATTGTGATTAGAGGCAGTTAAAGTACATTTTCTGATATCAGTTATTACTAGAGCCTTAGAGTGGATAAACACCGAGGCCAGTAGTGCCTTTTTCCTAAATCAATTCAAGAGAATGGTTGCAAGATATATGTCTCAAATATATATATCTCAAACTTCTATTTATTTATTAAAAATAATAATAATAAAAAATAAATAAAAAAATTAAAAATCCTGTTCATAACTAATGTCTCCCAACTTAACGAATGCTACTTATTTATTCTTTATTGACACATTTCAGAACATTGCCAACACCTAGCAACTACCACCACCGGTTCTTAATAACTTCAGAATGCAATGCAAAAGATTAGTAATGAAGTAGCCACAAATGTTGTTACCACCTGGCAAAAAATTTACCTCAAAAAAGGGAGTAAAGAGGAGAATGGGGAAAAGAGAGACAGGAAAGGCAGAAGGGCGAGGAAAAGGTAAAGAGGAAAATGAAAGGTGACCATTCGAGCTCTGTGAAAGACGTTGTACAAGTACTTATCCTATATCAGATCTTTAATTATCTGACAGCTGATGAGAATTCAAAAAGTGTTATCAGGTACAACAAATAATTTGTTAAAACTTCGTTTACCTCCCACCAGACAACATAATGCTTTTGTAAAGAAACAACAATTATTCAGAATATATCAAGGCAATGCAGTGAAATATTGCATCCTTTGTTAAATAAAATCACTAAACTAAAGTTGAGTGAGGAAAACAAATGATTAAAAACCAAAATCAAATTAAAATTTGAAGTTTTCTAGATTGAGAAGGCAAATTTTTGCAGTATATGTTATCCATGACAAGTACAGTTCACATGTTCTATCCGTACAAAATCCACAGACAGAGTGGGAATTTGTATGAGATACTTTTCAAAAAGTTGGTGAAACAAATTTTTCATAGAGAGAACCTATCCACACAGATATCATCACTTCATTTACTAGTCTTTTAAAAATTAAACTTTTTTCATGTGAGGGATGGTTATCCAAGAAAAGCTGACAAAGCTCTCGAGTGTGCTGTTGCCGGTGGATAAGTTTGTAACATCAAATCTTTTACTTCAAGTATGGCCGTTAATGCATCACCTTCGGAATAAATGTTATTCTGCCATGCTGAAATCATATTTTCCGGTTTCTAAAATATTTTCATCTACTATTACCAAATTTTCTTTTGAAATGTATTGCAACAAATTATTTCACAGCTAAGGGAATTTATATTCTGTAATGTTTATGTTCTGTAAACTAATCCATTTTAATAATTGGTCACAGTTTCTGGCAATTAATTTCATGTGCACGCTGCTTCAATTCATCTGATTCTTAGACAAAAACAAGGCAATATTATTATTATTATTTTCACATGTCCATATAATAGAGAACGATTAGCAATCCTAACTGGATACGTTCAGTTCCTCTTTGGGATGTTCTTCTTGTCGGACCAATACTTTTTCATCCTTTCACTGGCGGTTTTCTTTTCTTCAGCAGTCCAGACACGTTTAGATCTTTCCTTTTTTTTTCTCTCTGAAATAACTTCCGACGAGTTCACTATTTTTTAAAAAATATCTCGGTCTTTAACGTCTTACTTAGCAATGCCTGCAAACTTAAGATCTTTCTCCACATCCTTCATCCATGTGGTTGTTGTTTTTACTGTTAGTGCGTATTCTAAAATTTGTCCTGAGATTCTTTCCTTCGGAAGTCTCCTCAGATGTCCATAAAATTTCAGCCTCTTTTTCTTTATGTCTGATTCTATGTTCGATATTTTCTCTGTAGTTTTTGTAGTTTGAAGACTACACTGTCCATCTTCATTCAATCTGGGTCCCAGGATTTTTCTAATAATTTTTCTTTCTTCTTTTTGATTTGTTCCGTTGCCTTTTTTGTGTTCATTGCTAATGTTTCACTTGCGTATGTAACTGCTGTCGTAATTACCGTGTTATAATGTCTTATCTTGGTGTTGTCTGAAATACATTTTTTGTTGTAAATATTTTGTACTAACCCATTGCTTTCTTCATCTTCTGTACTCTTGCTTCCTGTGCTTTCCCTTCTAGTACTGTTGGTTCTATGATTTCGCTTAGATATTTAGACTGTTTTACCCTGTTGATTTCACCATATTTTGTCCTTAGTTTATGCGTTTCTATTTTGTTCCCTATAAATTCGGTTTTTTTAAATGAAATTTGTAATCCTGTTTTTTTCTGCGCATTCCTTGAGGATTTCTATTTGCCTGATGGCCACTTCTTTTTCTGTGGTGGTGGTGGTGGTGGTGGTGATGATGATGATGATGATGATGATGATGATAAGGATAATAATGAATAAATAATAAATAAACTCCTTTTATGTTTGGGTGAGGTTTGTGGCATTATCCAAATTTAATAAGGTTTTAGAACAAGATTTATATTTACAAGGTGGTATTCTACCTCAGGAACTAACCATTTCAAGAAGCACATGCTAAATAAAAAAATTTTGAAAAAATATCTCACTACTACTTTGTTTGAACCCCAAAATTGTGAAATATGACTTTTGTCCTTGTTTTCAAAAGCACAGTGAACTATACACATTACAGGTTTCATTCCAAAATCTCCTAATGCATTAAAGCACAAGATCATTTCACTTTATCCTTTGCTGCTTTCAAAGTTAAGAGTTTTAATTTTTTGTAAATAAAGATGTTCTTAGGAATAAGCTTCCACACAAAATAGTTTCTTCTCCGTTACAAACCTCACCTCATACATAAAAAATCTCACAAACTTTAGAAAATCTTCAGGAAACACTAGGGCGCCACTCTGCTGAAGCTTTTTCACCTTTAATTATTGCATTGTTTAATGAATATTGCACTTTAAATTTACATAACAAATAATCAGGAGCTTCAAACTTAACTGGTACTTTGCTGCTAGATTCAACTGAAAAATGCCGAAACCATCGCTTTAGTTATTCTTTTACTATTGGACTACTTAATGAAATTCCATTTACAAAAAACCAACACAAACGTGTGCTGCATCTTCTCTCACTTATCCACAAAGTTTTGACAAGTTTTTTTCCGTAGATTAGAGGTGGGATGGTGTAACAGCCCTAATACCTGTATTTTGAATAGTATTGGACTGTGTGAAATATTTGTAGTGAGCCAAAGTTTGCTTGAAAGTGATTTGATATGTTTATTTTGTAAATTCTTGTAAATAAGTGTATATAGACTTTGTTTTAGGTAAGAAAATTATTTAAAGACCATTTAATATGTTTAAGAACCGAATGATGCAAGAGAATTTATTAAAAGTTTGTAATTCCATGTATAAATGTAAGTTACGATGTCTACAGGACAATTTTCCACCATTTGAAAGGATTTCTGTAAATAATTTTGTATTCAAGTATCTCTAATTACCATTTCTAATCATTTTGTAATGTTATTAATTAATTTTGTATCAATTCCGATTGTTTTTAATATGTTTGATTGTTTGAGTGATTGTTAATGATCGAGAAATATCGGGCGGATGCCTTTGAAGAATTCTCGTAAATTCGATAGACTCTATATAAACAGATCGCCTGGACAGAGTATTCATTCAGTGTTACAGAGACATTCATGCAAGTTTTCATTCAGTTTTCGATTCAATTCAAGTCAGTATTGCATCTTTGGATTGTAAACACTATGCTTGTGAATGTCGCAGACTTGTTTTGATTGAAAATAAACGAGCATCAACATAACCTTGTTTTTGGTGGACTTTATTAATTAATTAATGCAGTAATAAAACCACCCAAAGAACCACAACAATGGGGTTGCGGACAAGGAATGGGAATAAATTCGGCCATGGCCTTTTGAAGAAAGCATCTCAGCATTCTCCTGGAGCAATTTGGGAAAAACATGGAAAAAACAAATCTGGATGCCCAGATGGAGATTCAAACCAGTGCCCTCCCGAATGCAAAGCCAGAGCATTAACCACTCACCCACCACACATGGTTTTGATATCTGAAAAATTACAGATGCAAACTGCATGCTGTAAAGATTATTTTTATCTATGTTAAATGCGCGAGATATTTAAATGATTTATTTTGATAATTTCTTTATTCCTTTACACCTTGTCAATGTCATTTGAGTTGGGAATGGAATTGGGAGGAGGGCATGGTGTAGGAAGGGATTTGGTCATGGAACTATCCCAGCATTCACCTAGAATGTTTTGGGAAACCATGGAAAACCGAAATCTGAATAATCAGGCAGGAATTTGAAGCTACAACTCCTGAATGCCAACCCTTTCTCATACTGTTATTGCAAATAATGAATCTGTGAATCTAAAAAGCATCAGAAACAAGAATGGACTTTACTGTGGACAGTTATTTAACTATTACAGACATTATATTTCTCAGACTTTACTTCATGCCTGTGTCATACCATCTCCAAAATATATTATGATAGTGTCTTTGCATATTTCGGTCTTAGAAATTCTCCTACAACAATAAAACTTTAAACACACATTTAGCAAAAGGGAAGGAGATCAATAGAGCAATAGTTTACCTTCTTTCAAAACCACTAACAATTCAGTTATTTGACAACAAATCACACTTCAAGCACTATAAATTTGGGAACAATAAGAATGGTGTCTTACGTAAAAAAATGTTGGATGTTCCAATAATTTTTTTTTAATAGTATGGAACTATTTTAACAAGCCTCTTGACATATTTATACAATCATAATCCTCAGTCAACTATAACAATAAAACTACAATTCACGTTCAAAGGGATACTTTTACCAGTGGAATTACAGAAAAATGACTGATCTAAAAAGCATGTAAACATCGTCCATTAATGAAAATACAATGGCATCTCCCTTTGAGAAATGACAAGTAAGGAGACAGCACACCCTCTAGTTACAAGTTTTGCCTCACCTGGAGGGGGTAGCCTAGCAGCAGCAGATGCAGAGTCCTGCGCCAAACCCCGGTGCCGCGCAGCACCAGCTCCACCCAGCAGCAGCTGGGGCAACAGATCTCCACCCAGGGCTAGAGTTGCATCCAAGCCAGGGTCACCCGTCGGCAAGTTGGGGTTGGTGTAATCACGGCTTTTATCATTGTTGTATTTTACATTAAGACTTGTCAACTTTGAGTACTCAATGCGCAGTGTGCAGCAAGAGTTGTAGATGTTCTGCCCATCCAGTGACTGAAATAGTACGAAGAGTCGAGTCAGTACAATTCTCAAAAATGGTCTGGCAGAAGTCACAGCAATGCAGAACCTTCTTTCAATGTGCTACTAGTTCTTCTCCACCAAAGGAACCTATATTTTGGAACTTTTGAAGCAAAAAATTCATTTTCATAATTAATTTATCACTGAACACTAAACCAATATAATTAACCGACAAGACAATGATCAGGTCTGGCAGAAAAATAAAAACCAAGTTTAAAACTAATCATACGTAAAATTGATTTTTTGAAAATCATATATATCATTCCTATAAGGTGTTTTCTCGTCACAAGCCATTATCTCCCTTCATATGTAAACGAAATGAATGAATGAGATGTCATTTTAAAGCTTATGGTCTCCAGTTTGATCACATCATATTGTGATCATACTTTAAGCACGAAATTTTTCTGAATTTCACCCTTAAAGGGCAAAAATGTTAATATTTATAAAATGCCGATTTTTTGTGTAAAGAGTCATTTATCTCCATGGATACCTAACTAAAATCTTTTAATGAAATATCATATTAAAGATTAATGTCTCTGCCATGGTAACATTATATTTTAAGAAAGGAATTTTTTGTAATTCGACACTTAAAGGGCAAAAATGTCAATTTTTCTAAAATGCGTTTTTTGTGTCTCGAGCCATTCACCTGCCTGGATATCTAACCAAAATCGATAAATGAAGTAGGAATATGAGGAGTAATGTCTCAGCTTTGTGACATCATATTTTAAGAAAGAATGTTTTTGGAATTAAACCCTTAAATGGAAGAAGTATAAATCTTTCTACAACGGATTTTTGTGTCACGAGCCATTTATCTCCCTTTATATCTAACCGATATATATAAATGAGGTATCATATTAAAGATTAAGGCCTTCACCATGGTAACATTATATATTAAGAAAGGATTTTTTTGGAATACAGCCCTTAAAGGGCATAAATATCAGTATTTCTAAAATGCGTTTATTGCGTCTCGAGTCATTTGTCTCCCTTAAACAAATTTGATAAACGAGGTAACATTATAAAGATTGTGGAGTTCGTAAGGTCTTCGGTTCTGTTAAACCACATTTTAAGAATGAAATTTTCCAAAATTCTACCCTTAGAGGGCAAAATTATTAATATTTCTACAACGCATTTTTCTGTCGCGATCTATTTATTTCCCTTGATACCTAACCAAAATTAATAAATGAGGTATCATTTTAAATTAAAAATTATCAGCTTTGGTCACATCATATTTTAAGAAAAAACTTACTCCAAATTCAATCCTTAAGGAGCAAAAATATCATCATTTCTAAAACTTTTTTTTTTACCTCACATGATAACTAATTGAAATCGATAAATGAGGTATAATTTTAAAGACCAATGTGGCTGCTTTGGTCACACCATATTTTACTAAAGGAATTTTTTGGAATTCGACCCTTAAAGGACAAAAGTATCAATATTATTTCTACAGTGCGTTTTTTTTTTAATTACAAGCCATTTATCTTCTTCGTTACCTAGCCGAAATCGATAAATATCATATCGTTTTAAAGATTAAGGTCTCCAGTTAGGTAAAATCTTAAATTAAGAAAGAATTTTTCAGAATTTTGAGTTTAAAGTGGCAGCGTGTATGCGACAGTTCAGCAAGATATCACAGAGATGTCAATAATGTTTTTTTATTCAATAAGTAGGTTTTCGGATATTTTTTTTTTCTGTTGCAGAAACACTTTCGTTTTGCCATTCAATTCCAATGTAAACATTTTATTCGTACAGCAACAAATATCACAGAGATGTTGAAATGTTGCATGCATTTTGTTCAGGTTGGTTGTATTCTGTTAAAGTCGGTGACATTTTGTCATAAATAGTGTTTTAAATTTTTCTAACTGTTTCATAATTTGTTCTAAGTATTTTGATGTGTACCTATTACACTGCGGGGGGGGGGGGGGGGGGGGGGAAGGGGAATCCTACAAAAATACGGTTTTACTTTTCATAATATTACAAGACTTCGACCTCACTATTCATTGCATTTTATTCGTGAAATTTTCGCACGGGTCGTCTAGTATTCAAAATTTTTAGCAGACATCAAAAAAGACTATGGTTCTCAATTCAGTTTTTTTATACATTTTCATTGATATCTTCGCCAATTGTGAACCAATTTAACTATTTTTTTTTTTTTGAAAAAGTTGGATAGTGTGTACTTTTAAAATTATCTCAGATTTTATTGAGATATTACGAGAAAAAAAATTGTGAGGCTTTTAATATCATCTGGCGGAGCTTTCTCACAGTCAAAATGCATACCACGATAAGTGCTACATATGCAGTGTTCGCCTGAGGTATTTTAATAAGGGATTTTATGTACATATAAATAAAGCAATCTGATAGAGATCCCATAGAAAATTTTTTTGAGACCACTCAATTCCATGGGGAAAATAAACAGTTCTCAATTCCTAGAATCCAAATTCTGATATCCATATCCAACGAATTAAAAAATCTAGTTGTTAAATAAATCACAACCTCGTTATTTCTGTTAGAAGTCTCTTCCTGTGGACTATTAAATAATTTATCATGTTATCAAACCAAACCACTAAGAATGATTTTTTTTTTCTGATGTTTCATTATGTCGGATAAAATTTTTGTAAGGTCTCATCTGTGAAAGTAAATGCATGCATGCTGCTCACCACCCTCTTTTAAAATATTGGTTGTTTTTTCTTTCCCTTCTTATTTTCAAACATTCATCACAAGTTTCATCTAAACAGCAGTCTCATTCAAACAGCATGTTTAGAAAACCTACCCATATTTAAATTACAAAAACTAATACCACTAAAAAATTAAAATTAAAAAATTTACAAAAAAATTAAAACCACCTTTAAAAAAAAGCATACATTAAAATTTTTAAAACAAATTTATACCTTGCTTAGATGGAAATTAATCTAAATAGACAATATTTTACATTACTATAACTGAAATTTTAAAATTAATCAGTTATTTTTTGGAGTTGGTGCCAGCAAAGACGAGAAAAACAAAAAATGACAATAATACATTAGAGTAACTGCGAAGCTTTTCCTGTATGTTGCAGTCTGCCAGCTCAACACTAATTCCAGAGATATGACTCCACTAGCAACGTGACCGAGTCACAGATTAAAATCTCTTCTAATTTGTTTCGCTAAACTGTCTCCTGCAAAAACAATTTCTGCCTCACTACATGCTGCAAAATATTCGGAATTTCATACATAATCCCTGTGTCCCCTTAAACAATAAATAAGGTGCAGCAGTTCATTTCTCATGATAGAAAGCTGCCTGCTGAATGACAGCTGGTGTCCCCTCCTAAAATTACTGATTAATGTCAAAATTTAAATAATAGTAATGTAAAATATCGACCATTTAGATCTATTTTCTTCTAAGCACAGTATAAACTTATTTTAGAATGTTTAGTTTTTTTGAAGGCAGTTTTTATTTCCTCGTAAAATTTTATAATAGCTATTAAAATGGCATTTACTTATGGCAAAGATTGCTATGTGCATCTAAAATGTGCTAAAATAACATCAAGGTTTGGATACCCTGTTACACTATGCATTTTGTGGTAGAGAAACTGGCCATTCTATCTCTGGCTCAGTACGGCTACTTGGGGAATAACCAACAAATCTTTATTTGTGTACTAACTGTAATTACTGAAAAATTTTCTGCAAAAGATACAAACAGAACATTCCACTAGCAAATAAAAGTCAAATAACAGAGATGTTGAAATAAAATTCTCTGTCATTGAAATCAAGGTTAACTGACAGTCTGAATGTTTGTTTTGTATAGTGGGAAACACAAAAAAAGGGAGAGGGAGTTATAATCAAGATACAAAATATGCATAACTACCTAAGAGTTGTCTGGTTGATTACGAGTTTTTTAAATCATATAATTTATTCCCACATCTATATCTATACTATTGCACATCTGGAGGCAAGTTGCAAGTGTCTGAATAGGTATCACAGAAAAAGCACTACAGCAATTTGGATGGCGTTTTCAATTTTTAAGAGCTAATGGTCTGGATTAAAATCTTAGAAACGTCTAATTGCTTATATGTACCACGGGATGGGGAAAGTAATTAAAATCATTTCTAGGCGGAATAATTATGGGCTATTGTCAGGTATATTATAGATTTTGTAACTGTGACAAAATTTATTTTTGAACCACCAGTTAAATTGAATGGTATTGTATATTATTTTTTAAGCCAGTATCTATGTCAATTCGAACTAGAAATCAGGTCTTCACAGTTTTGATATAGTATTTTCAAATGCAACATTCTCAAGCATTGCCTAGCGTAATGACCCGACACCCTTCAGAGAAGTGGAATATCCGCTTTTGTATTGGCAAGCAGGTCCTAGGCTGAGGGGTGAAAAAACCGGTTTTTCTGTACACATACTTCTGTATTTGCGGAGTGACAGAATCCAACAGCTGGGAATGGTTTCTGGCATGTCAGAATAAGAGAATACGTTCTAAAAAGTTACCCAGGGTACACAACAGAATAATGGTTCCAAAGAAGGGATTAAAATATTTTCATTTTGTCTTTGGAAATTATAGAATCAGATGTTGCAATGTTGCCTTTTTCATTTGAATGGAAAGGTTTGTCTGCAGACATTTCTGTGTCAGTTGAAATTACTATTCTTTTGGGAGCTAATATATTGGTTTGGTTTCAAAATATTATTTCAGACTTTTGGTTTTCTTAATGTAGAAAATATTCGTAGAAATAGTTATGGTAATTTGGTGTGACAGCTGTTTTATCCAGCATACATTTAGTGTTTGTGGTGGAGGTATTTTTGATAGGTTTCTTTTTATTGTTTCTGCAATATACAAATAGATGTTTTTTTTAGTTTGTTGATTGTGTGTCGTTAATCCTTCTTTTGAGAGGTTGTTTGGAAAAGCTAATGTTTTTAGTCCCATGTAAATCTGTCCAGACACTAGGTCGTCTTGAATATTATTTTTAATAAGATTTTAATGTAGTATAGTTTTATAGTTGTTTATATGCAGGGTTGTGAGGAAATACATTTTTTCACTAAGTTTTCGTTTTATATCAACGGTGGGAATACCTGTAAAATCATATTTTTCTTGCACGAGATGAGGATTTTATTTGTTTTGCCAATATTATTTTAA
The DNA here is from genome assembly GCA_031002005.1 of Vandiemenella viatica. Lineage (NCBI taxonomy): Eukaryota > Metazoa > Arthropoda > Insecta > Orthoptera > Morabidae > Vandiemenella > Vandiemenella viatica. The sequence continues at coordinate 95,986,328 of JARYHS010013630.1, read as the reverse complement.
AAGATGCTTTTTGTCATCAAGTTTTTCTAGTATGGGTGTGAATTTAGATTACACATTCTAAAGTTTGCCGCAATTTTGTGTTAATTGTACACTAAAAAATAATTGTATGTTGTAACAGATAATATCATAGACCCAGCCAGAGGTTAGTTTTGGGGGGGAGGAAAATGTATGTTGTAATTGATAAGATCATTTGACTAAGCAAAAGATTAGTTTTGAATAATTTGTATGTTGCTGCCGTTAGATAAGAACATGGACTCAGCCAAATGTTAGTTAAGAATGTAATTAAGTAGAAGTGGAACAGTGCTTCTGACCCATCACGGTTCATTTCAAAATACGGCCATATGCACACTGGTTTACGAGTGGCAGTTGGGCAATAACAGTTGTATGGTGGTGTAAAAGTTTTGAAGGATATGAGAACTAAAGTGAGAGGTCAATTATGGGACATCAAACCACGGACTATCAGTTTTCTTCATGAAGAAAGAGTTCAGTCAGTGGTTAATGGCTATGTAATGTCCAGCCTCCAATGTCATTAATTTTTCGTCCCTTATCCCCCTATCTCTAAGACATTTCATCCAGCCATTTTGTGAGACAGTGGAAGGTGGTACATTCCCGTCTGGCGCATGTCTGTCTTTGTTTGACGCAGGTACAGATGGCTCCCGGAGTGGGCGCGTGGTCAAGCTGCAGGGATATTTGTGGGAGAGATCCCGCACTGTACGCACATGTGGTGTATACTGGATTACCTGGTGGAACCCGGGAGACCATGCACGTGTGGTGTGTGCATATGGACAACTACATGGACACCACGTTTTATAATGGCATTTTTTTTGTCGGGTGATTATTTTCTCTGTGTGGGCAACGTGAGAAGTGTCTGTTTTGGAGGAAACAGATGGTCAAGAGGAGACCACTACAGCGTGTAGTCTGCAGCCACTGTCTCGACGAAACTGATAAGTGACAATTTAATTTGAGATTTTTTTAGCCCCATTTTCTTGGCCCTGAAATAAATATCAACTCATCGACCCTAAACACAAACAACTTAAGCATTAAAAGTATTGCACTTACTGGCGGAGTCCATTTTTGATGTACTGTTAAAATAAACATGTATTTCTTTCAGTGGTATATTTTATAAATTGTGTGTGTGTGTGTGTGTGTGTGTGTGTGTGTGTATTTTTTTTAAATTCTGCATTCGAGTACCTTTATGTAATTAGTGTGTAAGCTCAATTAGCATCCTATCCAAAAACACATTTAAAAAAAAATCAAACTTTGCATCTTATGCAGAGAACGTAAATGTTTAAGGTCAAATAGAACATAGATATTTCATGTTTTCAGTTGAAATGTAGCCTGAACATTGTAAAACTCAACCATATTCTCGCAAATTCAGATGGTGGTCCTATAATGCAAACCATCTCTGACAGAACTGTCCCTTTGGTATGAAAATTTGTACACACGTTTCTTGGGCGATATCATTTAAGAATATTTGTATGTAATAAATGAGTAAAATTAATCAAAATATGGACAGTTCCGTACAAGTTGTTATGCAGGAAATATGTATTATTATTTGTTTATGTTCCTTGTAATTGTTTCTTAGCATTCATTCGCGAAAAAACTTCATTCCGCAACCAAGTGACATGTAGGGGATAATTACTGGCACACAAACACTTTTTATAGGATTGAACGATGATACCTTACATGGATTAAACGTTAAACTGTCTTAGATATTAATAATCTAATGCATTTGACATGGCAGCCTACCTCTTGTGACAAATCCAATTACGATAACAAGCAGCGTCAGTTTTCATTCTGGTCCAGGGTGCATTTCAACTGTTTATACTAAATTTTAAAAAATCTCTTGGCGTAGCGTCTGCTTTCCATTCCTACCAAAAGTCTCTATTTGTGGGTGTTTATTGATGTGTCTATCCATATGTACATCACCGTGGAGGTTATGTAATCTGAATGTATGGACAGCTGTAAATATTACCCACAGTTTTTTGCGTTTTTTTATAATTAGGAAACGTTTCTAACTGCCATCTTTAAACAGGTCTTATCTAGTTTATCTAAGTTTTCAATTCCACAAAATTATAATATTTTCTGCATGTCCATGAAATATTTGGTACTACAAAACAAAGAGTAAAGGATTTCTACACAGACCAAGGACTACGCCCGTGAAGCAGCACACAAATGCTAGTTCAGTAATAAATGAAACACTTCCGCCGCCTATGCGGCAGAATCATTATCGCAAGAGCAAGGGAAGCGCCTGCAGCAGACATCCCTGCCTGCACTGGGTTTTAAAAGGCTCTGATAAAGTTAATGGGAAGATGGGACGCCACACAGCGCGCGCTTATAGCAAACGCCTCGCTGTGCATCAACCAGCCCTCCCCTCCCGACATATGCCGCCCGGTTTCAATTACTGCAGCGCAAACTCAGCCAAACGTGCCCTTCTCTTTCCTTTGTAGAAGCCGGGAATGTCTATCTGCTGCGAGATCCTTTTCCCGTTAATGCAGTAAAAAGTTAAATATCGTTAATTAAGCGAGTGAAGTTGTTTGGAAGATAAAAGAGGGCAGAGATGTGTTCTGGATAAGACGCGTAGGCACAGCGTATGCTGTCCTGGGATTGGAGAAAAAACATTCAATTATAATTAGTTTGACATGCGGGAACGTTTAGAGCTACAATGACGAACGCGAAATTCACGTAATTAGCTTTAACTAATCTGCAATTTTATATTACAAGCTCGGTTTTTCCTCTTTTCTAAAGGAAAAACCCAGGACAGTTACAGATTATCCTCCTTCGGTCAAAAAGGATTAAATCAAGAAGTGTCATTTCCCCGATTTATGACACCTCATCGGAAGTAGTACGCGTAATGGTTAACAGTGTATTCTGTAAAAGTATATTAATACCAAACCCTCTTAAATATTACTTTTCTAATAATCTCAGACTCACTGATACACTGAAACACAATTTCAGTAAGAAATGTAGCAGATAGACATTTATCCTTTAAAAAAAAACTAATCAAAATTTTTACCTCAAATGTTACTTCGTGAATGCATTTATACTTACCAACTTGGCAGCTTGTGCTGTCACTACATCCGGGTACTGAATCAATGCCTGGAACGTATCTGAAACAAGAACACTAGTTTATGGGAATATGAAATTACATTGAAAGGAAAGGAACTGAAAAATACAAAAGAAACCTTTTTCACACTAAGCGAGTAATGTTTATTACTTTCGAAAAATTATAAATAAGAGAAGTACTCACTGTTCTTCGTAAAGGTGACTATCTTCAACACTTTGCCGAACCTTGTAAATATCTGTAATAAGAGGAAAGGAAGAAAGCTTCAAAACATACGTATCAAAACAAAAACAACAATTAATTCAAGAAATGGGAACAATCATGCAATTAGTTTCTCAAGTTTCTCCTCAAGAAATTGGAATCGCTAAACATTCTTTGAGGCATTCAGCATATTGTTCTAACAAGTGATCAACAAACATTTTAATTTTAGTCTACATTTAAAGAAGTGTAGGAAGTTGCTTAAATATATTCATTACATCAAGATGGTGGTCATAAGGCGCTAAATCAATGTCTAGTCCATAATTACAGGGAGTTACTAACGCTTTTCAGTACTTTCTTGCACACTGGTGATCCTGCATAAATCACCAAATCATAAACGCGATGTGTATATACTGGTGTGTGTGTGTGTGTGTGTGTGTGTGTGTGTGTGTGTATGTATGTATACTTTTTAAAGAAATAATTAAGTCATAGTTATGGCTTTTCAAATGATATATAACGACAATTTTTTTACTACACCTTTTATTGATCTCTTTATTATGCCTTGAAATCAACAGCATACGTAAAAAATGTACAAAAAAATTAATTTGAAAGTAGTTCGGCAAGTTCTCTCCTTGACGATAAGCCATACGTAAATAAAGTCAATTGAAATTATGACACTATACCACAGTGAAAACAAAAAGGTTGCGAGGTCATAATAAATAATAAAGAAAATATAGACACCGTACCGATTTTTCCAAGACGTGTAGACAAAAACTAACAGAAATACGGCTGATACCATAAAGCGGAACTTAACGAGTCTGAAATGAGAGAAAGCTCGGGGCCCCGACCGTATGCCAGCGTAGTTTTACAGTATGTGACTGAAAACGTACCCTTTATAACATATAAAGTAAAAAATACATTCATACTGGAAAATTGCGCAGTTTACTATCATTTTCAAGACTGGCACCGCCTATTACAAGACAAGTATCTGTAACATCTTTCTGCACATCAGTTTTGGGGCATTTCACATTCACATAATCAAATTGTTAGATCACAACAAGTTACTTGCATCGAACCAATACGGATTTCGAAGAATAGATCAGGTGAAACACAGCTGTATTTTGTAAGGGCATGATGAAAGTTAACTGGTGTAGGATCACAAGTTATCGAAAGAGAAGTGTTCTGCGGACCGTTTAGAAATTCATAATCCCGACATGGTGCAATAAATGGCAGCTTAAACTGCAATAAACGCAAGGTACCGTGAATTACCCATCCATATACATCATTTGAGGACACAAGTAAACCGTTTAGTTCTTAGAATTGCTGAATTTTTACGTGTAACAGCACAAAGCATTGGAACAGCACATATACGTCGTTCGAAAAGCTCATTCAATACCGATTCGTGGATTGAATTGTAAAGAAAGGAAAGGAACTACTTGTTCTCATCTGGACTTCTATTACTCTTTATACGATCCGTATCGCAAGCGATTAATATGATCGTAACTACGTAGAAGAGCCGCATTCGTTACGAAAGAGTCACAGAACTGATTCGGAGATTGGGCTGGTATTCAATATGTTTCCACATAAATTTATCAAATTACAAACGAAAAAAACTATTATTTGCGATTGTAGTTAAACACTTACCAACTAATGTGATTCGATCGCGATAAAAGGATAGATAATATCACTGAAATAAAATTCTGATATAATAACATGTATGAATTTTCCCCTCGTGGCGTTAAGGACTGTAAAAAAGAGCGAGCGAGAGAGATATTAGTTTTGGTGTAAAGCAACCACAATTTCCTGTGGACAGCCGAGTATAGATGTAGACGATACTGGTACCAGATCTCTCATTGTCCAATAAGGTGAGTACCGTGGAAAACCTGAAAGTTAGGATTTGGTTGTAACCACAGACATCTTTAAAAAAGTATAAAAGTAATGACGCGCAATGATTATTTACTTTGAAAGCTATAAAAACCAGTAGATATAAAATAATCAAACCAATTATCGTTTTGAAAGTGAAGAAATGAATGACGAAAGTTCATTCTGCCCAAAAAAAATCCGCTTTTCAAGAAACTTTTAAAATAATAATAATAATGGCGCACTAGATGGTATATTGCAACGATCTCACTATCGTTCTATTCATTCTTTTTTTTATTATTTATTTGTGACTCGTCGAGGTCATTAGAGGTGAGAATGGACTAGGGCAAGGAACGGGGAAGAACGTGGTCTTGAAGGCACCATCTCAGCATTCGCCTAATAGAAATGGCCGGACCGGGATTCGAACGCGCGTCCTCCCGAATGGCAGACGAGGCTAGAGCGTTGCCGCTCACCCACCAAGCTCTAGGTTTAAACCCGGAGCGCATTTAGGGCATGGTCACGAGTCTAGAATGGTTCTGTTGCCAGCCAGGTTCAGCAACGTAAACACCTACTTTGACAATTTACAGGTCCTCAGGGCAAAGAAAGTAAAAAAATTGTATTGCACAAAGTCTAAAAATAACAAAAATATTTTTCTGAACGAAAAAGGGTTTTTTTTTAGTCAAATGTCATGATCCCGTTACCCGATCTGGTTGAAATGCCAATCCGACCTGTATTTGACCCTAACGGCTCGTTGTGCAAATTTTGTAAGAATTTCTGTAGAGTTTACTGGGACTAAGACGTACCAAGAGGGACAGAAATGATTTTGCTAACAGATATTCAAATCCTACACGAATAGTGCTTATAAGCAATCAATGTGACGAATGCCGCTTTGTTAATTTTCGATCAGAAATGGGTTCGAATGAGTGCTGGGATTCAAGAGGGCTGCTGCAATATTTCGTCAGCGCCGATCAGACATGGTTTTACCAGTAGAGTAAAAGCACGAGTACACACAATGCGTGGAAAGGTTCAGAGTACGACAAACAGACCATTTACAAATAATTGAAAGATCAGCGGAGAAAGATAAAATTTGTAGATGGCAAATGTAGGTAGGTGCAGCATAGGGGGAAGATGGGTATGTAGGGAAATTGCCACCGGAGCCTGTGCTCCATTGCAATTAAATTAAATTAAATCATCATGTAGCACTATTACAGCAACTGAAGAATTCTACCAAGACTAAATATGTGTATTTGTGATTGAAAAGCACTTTTCTTCCATGACAAATAACCTACTCAATGTTTTGATTGCTGTTACACAATTCCATTTCCTGAGTTTCTAATTTTTGTTGGATGCATCATATTCACTTTTTTCCCCCCTTCCCCTAGCCCCAGAATTGAAAAATCTGTTCGCCAGGCTAATGTTTATTTTAATATGCTTACCACGCAGTTGGAGAACGCCATTATACCGAGGCTATGAAGACAGTAGTGTAGTAGATAGTACAGTATACTGAGCCGAAATGTGATGCTGTCGCTCACAAGCTGTCAACAACCCATTATAATGTTTACATTAAATTGGAGTTGTTGTTCTTATAAATATCTGTATTAGACGTCAGGCAAAGAAAAGTCCACGTGAAAATCAAATATGAACCGCGTGCGTTGCTTAAAAATACCTACTACACTTAATCCAGCATGTAAGTTTAATTATTCTTAGGAAAAATTAACAAGTCTTGGAATATTTTCAGATTCAGAAAAAAACATTGTAGAACTGAAGAATAAGTTCAATGATTTTAAAAATCAATTACAAAAAAATGTGGACAATGAATGCGATCACTATAAACTGTATGTAATGAAGTAGCTAATGACAGCCCCCACATTAAGATAGTCACTCCTATAGTCTACAGCCAACTATGTATTAGAACTTTATCTACATTATGAAAATAATTACAAATCTTATGTGGGGAGGCTGCCGATACTGATAAGATCCTAAATTAATTTTAATAAATAGTTGCTATGGCTTAAGAGCAGCTGGCAAGTGCATGCCGTTTACACATCACAAACAGTGCGGAATTCATACCTGGTCACAGACTTACTTGATCTGGGTAGGCTCGTAATAGTTTAGATAAAACTAGTGTATCCCAGAAGTAGATCCAACGCTGTTCGAAAAAACTATGACATCCGGGGGAAAAGTATATGATATGATTTTAGAAAATGCAAGAATTACGGCTGGCTAAGAGAATGCGATAAGAATCCCGATCATGTATTTCCCAGTTTACTCTGTCCTTGCTCTTGGTTTATATGAAGCTCAAAATGTTGGGCTGCGATCATAACGGACAATGGTACCGGAGAATAAATCATAGTTCCTTGGATATTTTTCCAAAGACTGCCGCTTCCTATTACATTATAGGTTTGCTTAAAATCCCAAGGTCAGAAACTAACGACAATTCTTGTTTATTACACGCTGTCTTACATTAATATCATCTCACTCCTTCCATCCACGCTGCTGGTGAAAACAAACATCACATTCCAAGCAGTTATCTAATCAACGTTTATTCCATCTCTAATTCCTCCAACAAATTACCGTAAGCGATCTTTAGGTATTCATTGATTTGAACGTGCCCTAATAACCAGCGGTGCCGGTGTTTTCGGAGACCTGGCAGCTAGTGAGGATAGAAGAGAAGCCATGTATCACCGAATACTCAAAACAGAAATAAGCACGAGATTCAAGACGTCGAGGTTTGCCTCCACGTGGTGTCAAGATTCAATTTGCTGTTAAGGGAGCGTAGGGAGGAGCGCAGGTGGCTAGGACTTAACGACCGGATTTGCGGGCAGCGGCTGGCCGCAAAATTTAAAAGAAATTTCCCTTGGGGTGGTGAAAAGGTGATGGCAAACACGCGATAACAAACACTACTGAACAGTACAGGGATGGGATAAACTGCTACTTTCCTGTCACTGTAATTTCCGTCACCGTGATTATTAATTACGACTCAGTCACGTCGAAATAGTGCCTTTATCTTCCACCAGACAAACTTGTATGAAATCACTAGGACTGTGAAATGTAATGAACAGTCACGTTTAATATGCAAATGAGGCTAGCTGTGAGTTGCTCTCGTATAAGGAATAAAGCTAGTACGTGCCGCCACATGGCCATGCATAATAAGAGTGACAGTGGAATGTAACAACGGCTCAGTATGTGCTTTATAATTTGTTTTAACTGAAAAAATGTTAAATCTTTAATTTGTTCGATACAAATCTTTAAGTGAAGTGCAAATAACATTATGACTGAAAATATTATTGTTTAAAAGAAAAATGATTTGCTGCTCGAAAATTTTTATCCCTTACAGCTTGCCGCAACATTCTCCTCCCCCTAGTACGGCTAAAAACTAAGCTTTTTGTGTTGATTGGGAACCTGTGGAATTTGGGCAATAAATTACGTCGTTGTTCATAGATGTTAAATATCTAATTTATTTAATTGCGATGGAGGACACTCCGGAGACAATTTTCCTAAGCACCCATTTCTCTCATTTTTGTACCCGATTACTTTAGCCCCTTACGAATGTTAATTTTAAATTCTTTAGGCGTTTTTGACAAATTAATCGTCAATTCCTTCGGCAATTTATTACAATCCCCGACCGTCCACGTTTTATAACATTTAGCTTATATTCAAACTGACGTTAAGGACTGCTAAATAATTCACAGTCTTAATGCCCTGGATGTTTCCTATGCAACAGACCTCACTGCAAAACTGGTAGCATGCATCCAGCAACTAATACCTATTCCAATCCTACTAAAGAAGAATCTTTACCCATTATTGGTCATGTCACTTGTATAACAACACATCCCAATTACGAATTTATCTACCTCTAATCCCCTTCAGAATACAGTACATTTAAACTAGGCTACTAACATCCCTAGATACCTAGCGTCCTCCAGCCCGAATTTCCACTAGGACCACACCAGTAAACCTATCATCTATCTTATATACGTATATAAAAATCTCGCGTCACAATGTTTTTCCGAGATTAACTCCGAAACTACTTAACCGATTTTGATGAAATTTGGCTTACTGTGTGTAATTTGGTCCAACTTAAAAGATAGGCTAGATTTTATCTGGATTATTGACATCAATATTTATTATTGCGAATTAAAATTTCATTAAATGTTTGTCACAGGACAATGGTTTGTAATTATTTGTAAGTTCCGTAAGTTCGAGCGGTCTGGTGGCTCAGTGGTTAAGGCGTCTGACCGGAGATCGAAGGTCTCCGGTTGGAATCCCCGTCTCGGCGGGGATTTTCATGAGCATTCAACCCCACTTTCACTTCTGGTGCAGTCTGCTGTGTAATGTAAACTACGTCAGGTCGGTACAGTGGTCCGGATTCCACGTTAAACAGTATGTCCCCTGTACCCGGCAGGATTGGCGGGCTAGGCTACGGTGGCTACGACAGGGGCGGAATGCGCAGCCAATAGAAATCCTGTCACCAGGTCATTACGACCACACGAAATTATTATTATAGTTCAATAAGTTTCTAACAGATGGCGATGTGTTAATCTATCGACACAATACGAGGATAGTTTATACGAACTAGAGCTGAAATAGTCCTAGCCTTATCTATCTTCGGTTCTCCGACCGTAAAACGGAGTAGTGTCAGATATCCTGATAAATTACCAAAATTAGTAGCCCGCAAGATGAAGAACACAAATAGGCCAATAACCACTTGGACCCCTCACAAAGTGTTTCATATGTGCAGAAACTTTCTGTCAACTGAACTGTCAAAATTTTTTTCCTTCTTATATTTTTTTAGCGTTTCATACGGTGTTTTACACAGTTTTCAAAACATTTCTTAAATTTGCTGTAAAGCGCTCGCTTAACTTGGCCACTGGCATAAGCACTTAAATGTGATTCAATAAATATGCGCGTTACTGCTAACATTGAACAATAGTTGAAATTAGTGAAATATTTAAATGCTGAAAACGCGAGTGTAAATTAACTTACGTTTATATAGTGAAATTTACTATCGATAAAAACACGATTATAGACGAACTTTAGATTGAAACACAATTTTTCAAATGATTTTTGCAAAGATGCAGCGAAAGGTCGCCAACCACGAAAGACAAGGACGGCTTAGTAATCGATTGTATTATGTTACTAAAACTATCATTATGAAAAAAAGAGGTCTAGAGTGAACTACCTAGCAATATGCAAACTTCCCCCTCCCCCCCCGTTTATACTGCATCAGAGTATTATCCTGCTGCTGTACTGCAGAAGGATAACGCTTGTGGCCCTCTTGCTGTTTGTGTCTGACCAGATGCGGGCAGCAAGCCATAGGGGCGAGGGTAAATAAGGGATGCCGCCGGAAAAGCAAACAGTTAAATGCAGCAGCCCCACGTGCATAAGCAACATATCCCATCAGTACAGAATACGTTTTTAAAATTACAAAAGTTAAGAACACATAACTTACTAAAACACACGTTTACTGTACAGTTACTATACTGTCAGGAGAGAACAAGCCAAAAAACCAATGCCCTCGAGAGTGGAGCATAGGCTGATGTGCTGTTGTGGTCGTGTGCGTTAGCAGGGGACAGGCCAAAAACTCACTTCCTGCACAAAGGCCGTAATGTGGGCGCAGAAAGAAATACGTCGAAGTAGAAGCACCAGTGTTAAACCCATCTCAGGAATGTATTCTCAGGGCGGAGAAGATTATGTTTAGACATTTAGGAACACGAGATAAAACAATTTTTGTTGCAGGACAATCGTTCGATACCACATTAGGGAAATGCAGTTTATAAACTCTGATTTGAAGCAAATCACAACACTTATTTTTGCATCATACAGAAAACAGAGGTGCCACATGTTTAGATTTTAATTAATATCGTATTAGAAATATCACAAATAACGAACAACGAACTAAAACAACGACTAAACTGAAACACTAAAACTTCCAGAAAATTCTGCGCATTTATTTCACGAACATGCAGATTAATGAATCTATTGACCATTATAGATAATTTTCAAATCCTAAGGAAAACACAAAGAGTTGAACCTAACATTGAGTTTTCGATCAGACCAAAACGCAATTCAAAACTTAACTGCATAACTCAACATAACAAAACTGATCTGAAATATGTCACAATTAAAATGGATAACATTAAACAAACACCTCTTCCCCTCATCCGCAATACAAGGATACTTCACACGGCAAGGCATTCAAATATGCAATAATGCTGGTTTGAGACATTTTAATTGTTTATTTTTGCGATTGCCCCTAAAGTCCATTAAAATGGATCCAGTCCTACCATATGAAATTCTGAAAAATTCAAGATTTCATTTAATACGGACTTTCAACGAAAACTTTTGAATAAGATATTCACATTCTAGCACCAACAAACAACCTCGTAATTCAGCCAATCACTCTCGTTTTAGTATTTAGTATGTCTCCCCCTCCAATGACCACGCGAGCCAAAATATAAAATAAATCAAAATTAAAATTGAGGACTTACAACGAAAATAGTTTTTGGAAATATTTCTTATTCCATTAATAACAAATTTAATTTTGCTGTCTTCAAAAAAAGCCTATAGTTTAAGTAAGGCTGTTTTTAAGACTACGCCTCGTAGAGGTGTTTAGAAGGAGGAGAGGATTGAGCGCAATTGACGGTAAGGAATTCGGCAATGGCCATTTCAACTAATTTGGAGTGATTTCGGAAAATCCTGGAAAACAGAACTCTACATCCATTCTCAGCAATTCACAAATATTGTGGTTGGCACGGGGTGCTTTGCACCAAAACTAATTCTGGTCATCCCAATCTCGAATAGCACGAGGAAACATCAGTACGACATCTTATTTATCTAAACTTATCTCTCCTTTCAATATGACCTAAATAGGTTGGTGGACGATTTCATTGAATTCGTGAATGAAAGAAAGAATAATTTCGCATAGTCGCCAACAAACTCAGATGAAATCGATGTCATCTGTCTGCCAGACAATCCCAGCCCAATTTATGTGTCAATTCTATGACATTGTCGTAAAGCAAGCACAAATCGCGCGGCTCTCCTATGTACTTATTCTAAAGCGTCAATCATTCCTTTGCGATAAGAATCCCAAACCTGGATAGCCGGCGGTGATTCGAACCCACGTCCTCCCGAATGCAAGGCCAGAGTGTTTATTTGGTTTCCTTTGAGTGGCTAATGTGCTAAGCTTAAAAAGTCTGGGTTCTTAAAACTTTGTCATCAGGTCCTAAGACCGCGCGAATTTATCTTTTTAAATTAGGTATGCCAGGAACAAACATTAGACATGTACTAAATGTTATAACTAATTAAAACCAAAACTGGTGGTAGAAACTGAACCCTGTGTATGCTTGGCCAAACGCACTTGGCAATTTTTTGGTCAATGTGAATCTATCATTCCCATTACTTCCATTATAGTTCTGACAAGATGGTACCTAACGAGATCTGTTCGGAAAGGAAATTAGTAATAAGAATTTTATATACAATGTGAAACTTGTGAATGTGTGATAAAAGATTAAATATGAAACTATAGAAATCTGATCCACTGATTTACATCAGCAGACATGTTACCATTGTTAATTCATATAATGGTATGCATTCCATGGCAAATATTTTTTGCCTCAGCTCAAAAAACACACAAAAGAATTTACAGCCACAAAGAAAACGAGTCTTTAAGAAACAAAACCTCGAGCAACTTCTTATAGAATTATTAGCTCTGCAGTAAAACTTTGGCAAATGGGTGGAAACAAATGCTAATAGAAATAATCCAGATACTAATGATAAGAATTACATCAAGATCCAAAGTTACTGGTGCAATTTCTTTATCTGCACTGCACTTCTATTCTACTCAACAGTTTTGTTTTCTGTTTTTACGTTCACTTAAATTTGGAAAATTTTCATCATATACTGTAACAAAACAACGTGGAATCTTACATATTTGACCAACAACAATAAATTCTTATAGAATTGTATTTTTAACACATTGAGTAATTGATATTGTCAACATTTTGATGTTTATAAAATACATAAACCTCCAGTTTACAATCATACGTTTTGCCAGAGATAGTTTATTCAAAAAGTCCGATAAAACCAGTGAGTACAGCCTTATACCTCAATTCTGTAGTTTATTACTCAATAACAGAAAGATTAAAGTCGCCACAGAATATTCAACTTAGGTTATCTGTCTTGCCATCATCTCTTCTCTACATATATAAATGTGTAGCACGCTGTGCCTTGCAGTGTGTTTAAGATTCTATGTGAGTGAGCATCAGAGCAAGAAATGACAAGTTCTTAACAAGATTCTAACGCAATTCAAAGAATGCACACTACATCAAAAATACCAAAGATTTTAACAATATAGAGGGTGAACAGTACATCAAAAACACACTAAAAGAGAAAACATCCACAAAAAAATATTTAGTTAGTTCAGTGCTACTATTTGTAGTTTGTTGCGAAAGAAAATTACTTTTAAAAGAAATCATCAGATTAAACACAGTTTTTTTGTGTCACCGTACGTTTGATTTCTATCTTTGGTTTTTGAAAATATTGGCATTGCTTTTTTAATATATATATTGAGCAGTTTACAGGCAAAAAATCTAAGTCCGCCTCAAAATTACACGTTAGATAAAGAGAGCAATATACACAGACGGAAAAAAAAAATCCCAACACCAAGAAAAAATTATTGTAGAGTAATGAAATTTGGACAATGCATTTGTCAAGTTAACATGTTTAATTGATTAAATTTTCAAGATCACAGGTTAATTTAAGCTCAAGAAAATGCATTTCAAATGTGAAATACTGTTAAATTAATAGCCGGTGTAACCTCCAGAATTTTGAATGCAAGCCTGCAAACGTGAATGCATTGTGTCATACAGGTTTCGAATGTCACTTTGTGGTATGGAGTTCCATGCTTGTTGTACTTGTGCTGTCAATACTGGGACGGTCAGTGCTGGCTGTGGATGATGCTGGAGTTGTCGTCCAATGATATCCCATACGTGTTCAATTGGAGACAGATCTGGTGATCTCGCAGGCCAAGGTAACATGTCGACACTCTGTAGAGCACGTTGCGAGACAACAGCGGTATGAGGGCGAGCGTTATCCTGTTGAAAAACTCCCCCTTGAATGCTGTTCATGAATGGCAGCACTACAGGTTGAATTACCAGACTGACGTACAAATTTGCAGTCAGTGTGTTTGGTATAACCACAAGAGTGCTCCTGCTGTCATAGGAAATTGCTCCCCAGACCATGACTCCAGCCCTGTAGCGTGTATTCCACTGACTACAAGCCATCGCCGTTTGCGACTCCAGTGGTGTCAAGCCAGAGCTCATTGGAGGACGGAGTGGAGATCTGTTGTGTTTTCTGATGAAAGCAGGTTCTGCCTTGGTGCCAGTGATGGCCGAGTGTTGGTCAGAAGGAGGCCAGGGGAACGCCTGCAACCAAACTGTCTGCGGCCTAGACACACTGGACCTACACCTGGAGTCATGGTCTGGGGAGCAATTTCCTATGACAGCAGGAGCACTCTTGTGGTTATACCAAACACACTGACTGCAAATTTGTACGTCAGTCTGGTAATTCAACCTGTAGTGCTGCCATTCATGAACAGCATTCAAGGGGGAGTTTTTCAACAGGATAACGCTCGCCCTCATACCGCTGTTGTCTCGCAACGTGCTCTACAGAGTGTCGACATGTTACCTTGGCCTGCGAGATCACCAGATCTGTCTCCAATTGAACACGTATGGGATATCATTGGACGACAACTCCAGCATCATCCACAGCCAGCACTGACCGTCCCAGTATTGACAGCACAAGTACAACAAGCATGGAACTCCATACCACAAAGTGACATTCGAAACCTGTATGACACAATGCATTCACGTTTGCAGGCTTGCATTCAAAATTCTGGAGGTTACACCGGCTATTAATTTAACAGTATTTCACATTTGAAATGCATTTTCTTGAGCTTAAATTAACCTGTGATCTTGAAAATTTAATCAATTAAACATGTTAACTTGACAAATGCATTGTCCAAATTTCATTACTCTACAATAATTTTTTCTTGGTGTTGGGATTTTTTTTTCCGTCTGTGTAAAACAGCAATTAATTCTAGTCCACGCTATATTTTAGCAAATGAATTACATTTCTATTGCCATGAAGATTAATGTTTCGTTACCACGACGGCGGCGATTCGTAATGGGAACCATACGGACCCAAGACTCCTGAAAAATATCTATCAATTCACGGCATACCAGCACTACGAGATTGAGGTGAGGTAAACTGCAGTGTTCGGACACAGCTCGGGAGTAATTTATGTTGAAGGAAGAGATCTGCAATTGCATGCATTCCAACGGGAGCTCATGGTGATCCAGGGCATCGCGCTTCCATTTAACCGTGGGGTCAACATCACATGGCAGAGACGAGAGTGCCATCTCCACCAAATTGGAAAAGTACGCTGCTGGTAACAATTATCAATTGCTTGTCGGCATATACCGTAGTGGATCTCGACATTTCTAGGGTCTATTGGCAAGGTACCGGCGATCACGTTTGATGTGTCCCATAATACTGTTCTGGATCATAATACGGTTCTGGAAGTTGTGGTAGCTGAGAGCACTGCTACTATAGTGAGAGCTAGCCGATGATCCCACTCATCTGTCGCTGTTATTCAAGACAGGCGTGGTCTTTCTGGAGCCGACGTTAAGTGCACTCTTGACATTGGGTCGTAAAAAGACCAATGCCAACATGACTTCTGACACTGGGTGATCTATTCGTCGGGTACAAACATTTTTACCATGTTAAAAAGCACTTAGATTTCCTCTGACTTACTCTGCGATAGAAGAGCTCGTGTCGTTTCCTTTCCTTTGTACAGGGTCACCTATTTTAACTCTTGTGCCACACAGTAAATGCCCTGGCACTGGGAGACTTTCATTGCTTTCCTGCCAATTCCTAAGCTTGTGTTAGTCGTTCATGGTAAGGCAGCAAGGGAGGGGGGTATGGGCGGGGGAGGAAAACTAGGCGTATCCCTGAATCATTAACACAGATTTAAACTAACAGCTTTGGAAGGGTTATTTATCTAAATTTCGATCCGTTGCGATACGTTCAATAGAAAACTAGAGAAATTAAAATCTTGAAAGTCGGCAGAAAATATTAGGAAGATATAACGCCAAGTTTACTAATGGAAATGGTAAGACAAATTTATTCACGTAACAACTTTTACTGTAACATTTCAAATTTTCAGTGTAATGACGCTTATACAAATCATTATTCATTGTAGTATTCTACAGTGAGTGTTGCAACTACATGTTTACCAAAACAAATTACTATTATTACTAAAAATTAATACATGGAAAAAAGATTAATACACAGCTATTACATGTGAAAACAAATCACTAAATTTTTACTGAGGGCTGAGGATATTGAGAAGTTACTGAATGGCATGAACAAAGTACTGAAGGAAGATTTTGGACTGAATATAAATCAAAGTAAAACAAAAGTGATGAAATGTAGCAGAAATGATACCAATACTAGCAGATTAAATATAAAAATAGGATCGGATGCAATAGGAGAAGTGAGTGAGTTCTGTTACTTGGAAAGCAAAATTACAACCGATGGCCGAAGCAGGAATGATGTTAAAAGCAGAATAGCACTAGCAATAAGAGCCTTAATGAAAAAGAGAAACCTTTTAGTTTCAAATATTGATCTAGGAATTAGAAAGAACTTTTTAAAACTCTTTGTGTGGAGCACCGCTCTTTATGGTAGCGAAACATGGACTTTAGGAATACCTGAAAGAAAGAAACTTGAAGCATTGGAAATGTGGTGCTACAGAAGAATGCTGAAAATTAGGTGGACAGACAAAGTAAGAAATGAACGAGTTTTGGAAATGATGGGTGGGAAAAGAAGTTTATGGAAGAAGCTTACAGGAAGAAGAGACAGGCTGGTAGGTCATATTTTGAGACATGCTGGATTGGTTAATTTGTTAGTGGAGGGAACAGTGGAAGGTAAGAACTGTAGGGAGGTTTAGTACTCACCTGGCAGAGGACGTCTAGAGTTACAGGGTACACCATATGCTCTATGATGACACGCAACACAGTGTTGGGTCCGCCTTGCGTCTCGTTTTGGCCAGACAACGCGGAGGCCGCCTGCAGAGCTGCTTGCGCAGACGCGTTCTGAAAACAAAAAACATACTCCAGCACACACACACAGCAGAAAATCTACCAAGTGTCGTTGTATAACAACCTTAGGAGCCAAATTATTTACACTTGCATGGTTCCTAAGTCTCCTGTTAGCATCTGTGCAGCCTCCACATAACCTACCATCGCACGTCAAAAGGAAATGAATGTAAACGAATGTGCCAAGTTTTCAGAAAGTGAACAGTGGTGGCGCAGGGAATAATGGAACAGATTCGCGCCATGAAAACCCTCCATCAAAGAGCAGTTGGCACACAATCCACGTTTCGATTAAAAACAAACAATGTAACTAGCCGCTGTTAAATTTGGATTAAAAACAAACAAGGCTGCTCTTAACACGTTACGAAATTCTATTACAAAAACACGAGAGGGCAAATATAAATTTACTGCAACAGTCTGGTTTAAATAAATACAGGAAAAATTAATATGAATTAGGAATCCACTGAACATCAGGTATAGTCCATGCCGTTAAAAACTTAACGACCACAAATTTAATAAGTGTAAAAAACAACCTAATAACGCACATGTGGCACCGTCATAACGGCGTTTCATTAACAATATCACGTACAAGATTTTCTATATCTCGTAAAAAATTTGTGGTAAAAACCCTCGAAATTTTGGCATTTTTTTCGGCTATAACTACTTCCTGATGAATCTTGGAAAACGCAAAAATTTCCTACCACTTTTGCATTACCAAGTTTTTTCTTTACTCAAAACTAAGCGAGTTGCGGTTCTGAAAATCACAAGTTTCAAATTTTTCCTAAAAGTTGGGTTTCCACCTACTTTATCGCTCTAAATGACCTGGAAGATCGCCAGGTGACAGGGTTTTTGATTCGCCGCGGAATACAGTCCTTGTCGTGACAATCTAACCTAATCCGATAATTTAAACGGTTGTAGGGGACCTATAGCGTAACAGAATCACGGTAGCGTTCTGGCATTCCTCACATTACGCAGCAAAATGTGCTGGACATGAAGGTCGGGTTAAGGTCCCGGGACTGGTATTCTAACGGGGGACCTTTTGATCTCCAGTCAGACGCCTTAATCACTGAGTCATCAGACTGTTCTATTACTAATGGTATATATACCAGTTAGAAAAACAGTTAGAGAAATCAAATCATAATGTTATGGCACGAAGTTTATTTACACAATTAAAGTTAAGTCAAAATAAAGTCATAATAAGTTAAAAAATGGGTCGTAAATCAATTTTTTATGTGTGGATGGTCCGAGCTGTACTGTATCTCATTCATCCATTGCAGAAGGACCAATTTCCTCGAGGTCGAAGAATGTTTCCTTTCCTTAATCTACTTCTGTCTCAGAAGGCTATGATTAGTGCAGGCCAGATTTGTGACAGCTGCGTATTGCGGTGTAACCTTTCTTGCAGCGACACGATTCAATCTTTATTTTAAACGCAGGTGCAACGCCTTTCTTTATTGTTACTGAACTTAGAATGGACGGGCCTTTTCTCCAGCCCCAAAGCAATGGTTGCGTTTCTCGACTGAGCTACGGTATGCTTACACTTGGAGGTACAAGCTCACTGAGTGAAATGTTGCCTCATTTGATGTTGCTGGTAACCGTGTCATGTTGAATGCAGTTTTTGTGGCGGATTTCGTTAACATTTAGTAACCGAATTGGTACAGTGTCCCATTTGGTTACCCGTCAAATATAACTGTAATGTTGGATCCATAGAACGTTCTTAAACAGGCTTGATATTTTCTACAGATGAAACAAAAGTTTTCATTGCGAATAGATAGCCACAACGAGCGCATTGCGTGGCGAATCGAAAACCTTGTCACCTGGCAGCGTTTACGGATCTACCGGCCAGCAATGTCATACGATAATTTGATTGTTTGTGTAGGAAACATGTGAAACTTCGACGATTTTAGAAGAAATAAGACTTGTTTGGTTTCGAAATTAGAAAAAAAAAACTTCGTAGTACTAAAATTGTACGAGATTTTGTCTTCTTTCAAAGTGGAAATAAAATATTTCCTGCTAGGACTCATCACGAAAGGGTTATAAACTGAAAAAGTGCCAAAATTCACTTTTTTTTTTGGCACAGAAAATTGTACCAAGGGTAAAGAAGGTCGAAAACTTTGTTTTTGCATATCTCACCAAAATAAACAAAAAAACTGTATGTGATAAATTATAAGGTAAAAACTACCCCGTTTCTGGACAATAGATTCACGGCGTTAAAAAGATAAGTCTTGTAACTACAGAAAACAAAAAAAATAAAAATAAAAAAATGAAAATTTGTTTCCTGGAAATAAAAACATAAAATTTCTTCTATACTGTATTAAAATTATACAGAAATTAAACTCAATGTGCACCCAAAACACAAGCAACACTATGCTGCAAAACTCAGTCTGGACAAATTAGCGCCTGTATATCAATAAACGTAGAGGCTTAAACCCCTTCCAACTTTATTGTTCTGACCATTTCTTCCAAAATAACTACAAAAACCTACAATTTTTTATTTTTTAAAAAAAACTGCATTAATAATTGGTTTGATATTCGAACAACTTTAACGTTTAATGTTCCAATAAATATTAAATGAACGTGTAATATGAAAAGTGACCCACGTGTATTGGGTAAGCTTTTATGTAAATGTGTGTATGTATTTATTATATATAAGGAAGTAACACTAAATGTAACGTCCCCAGACTGTATGGCCAACAGGCCAAGTGTGAATTTAAAAAAAAAAAAACGTCGTTTAGGTATTACGTTTTTGCTTGCATGGCTACGTTACTTTCAAATCAAAATATCACAATTTTGGAATAGATACTTTAGCCCATCCCGTGGCTCTTCCAACTAAAGAAAACAATCCATGTCCCACCAATACTACTATAGCCTAAACTCTACATATATACACAATACTCAGGGTTGTAATAGGTGAAATCTCTAATGGCAAGCTCCTTATTTTTCTGATCTTACCTATAATGTATACGCTGACAGGAGAATTGAGTTGCACTTCTGAATAAAAGTAGGTGTTCGTTTGTTAGTCGAAGATATTAAAAAAAAAATCAAGCGTAAAGTACTTGAAAAATTGTTTTGCAGATTTTTCCCACAATACTTTCGCCTGTCCTTAGCGACGACCTAGGAGACAGCAACTAGAATGCGGCGGACGTACCATCATACACCGTCCCAGGCAGATTGAATTTTAAAATTGCAGCACGAATTATATCGTGTGGGATACGTACCGCACGGACCTCCTTATTTATTTAATTTCAATCTTCACCTTTAAGTCAGCTGGAGAGCCGTTAAGTCGGGGCGGTAAACAGTTACAACAGGGGCTGCAAAGACATTCTCGAAGGCACAGCAAGTGTTGGACTCGGATGCTGAGTTCGTTCTGAGGGGTTGGTGTTTTACACCTGTTAAGTAGTATGAAGTCGACACACTCATATACGGTCAACTTAACCAGTTTCAGTGTACAAGTTGTTTGCTAAGATAAGTCACGATTCCATTTGGTAATAGCTCATTGTAGGGCTGTGTTGCAAAGTCCCTACCAGGCCATGGACCCTGGATGACCAGGACCTACGAAGAAACATAGTTCGTAAACAGATCTAAAAGAACCGAGAAAAATTAATTTATGGGCGCTGGTTATTTACAATAAGGTCTGATTACAGGGAATGATAATGCCTAGAAATTATAACTTCGTGGTTTTTAAAAGCGATTTCTTAGAAAGTTTTTCTGGGGTTTACTGAAAATAAATTACGTTTGGGAATAAATCTATCAAAACCTGAATTAGTTTAGCACTTTAGTACTGTAATGTTGCATGTAATTCAGATCTAAGCCATCTGCACCAGAATCTAGTTCATAGATAGAAAATGAAAAACGGTGACGTGATCTACTCCTGAGATACAAATCGTAATAAAAAACTGGTGGCTCATAACCTGAACTGCTGGAATTTTCAGGCTGTCTGAATCGAATGAAAACCCAAAACCATTATCGTCCAACATTCAAAGCTCATTAAGGGTTAATGGTGACAAAAAATGGGATAATGACAATATTCAGCATCACATTCATAATACATCTCTGTATAAAACAACTGATACTCGGGAAATGCTGCTTCGTTAGAAATGTTACACGAAAAGCTTAAAATTAATGTGGAATACGGCAGTTTCCATAAAGCTCTTCAACAAACTACTAGTGTGATTTAGTTACACTCAACGTTATCAGATTCATTAGGGATGAAAAAAAATCTATGTATTTAAGTGCAATCTCTCATCACAAAACGAATCTTCCACTTAAACAGTAAACTACTGGCTGTAACCAGTATCTTTGAGTTACAATGGAAGACTTCCAAGGATTTGCTACGAGTGTTCGTACAGAAATGTCAGCAATTTTATGCATGTTTGTTGCGCGATAGGTAATTTATTGGTCTTTGCGAAAAGTTGATGGCGATACAGTAGCGTTGCAACCCGCTGGTGAACCTTAGTAGCACCGCTTAACATTAGCACGGCTTTTGAACGAATTGCCAACAAAATGCAGTGCAGAGGTACCGATGTAATCCTCACCAAATGGTGCGCACCTCGCCAGCCCATTAGAGCAACTCGGAGGCAGTGGGGGGGACGCAATCACAAGCGCGGAAACTGCACCCCTCGCGCTACCGGTTCTTTTATTGGGAAAGCGATTTGCAGGTAAAAAGGTCGGGCCTTCAAGCCGATGTAGTGGACCGGACTGGACGCCTTCAAAGCTGAAAGGAAGGACAAATATAGATATTTATTACTTCACGGATTCTCCTGCAGCTAAATCCTCAAAGGCAGCGCTTCAGTTTGATGATTCCTACTGCTGGCCAAAACAACGTGTTGACAGTCATCTGTACATATGGAGTACGTTTCTTTAGGAAACTCGTGTTTGTTAAACAGTAAGGACGGTTCACACTAGAGATAAAGACAGTGTCAACATAAATAACAAAATCGCTATACAGTTAATTCAACGATAGTGTTCTCATTACTCGGTTCGGTCACGTTAAGGCAAGGCAAGTCGCTCTGAAGATCGCGCCACCACCGATCAACAACAGTCGAGACCAGAGCAACTGCTAATGTGAAAATGCAACGGTCTGGTCATACAGATCAACATGAACGACGAACGTCTCGGAGTTTGTTCAGGAATTCAGAGAATTTTACGATATTAGTGGTAAACATATTGCGATTCATCGCACAAAACAGCAAATTTACAACCTCACCTAGAGACATTACAAATTATTTGTAAAACTTTAAATGGCCAAATGGCCAAGTTCTACTTCTCCTGGTCGAGTTTTCAATAACTTAGGCACCCAGAACCGTCGTCTTTTCTCATCTTTACGTAACGTTAGCCTGTTCATTTTAAATAAAATTAGCGTAGACAATGGCATTTTTCACTAACGAATGATCAACTGAAATAAAATGGTGTCGTTTATGATTTGACCTGACCTGACCTGACAGCTAGTGTGAATGCTACTGGGGAAATCCATGATCTTGAGGTGATCTGACCTGACATAACTTGATCTCTTGTGGTGAACCGGCTTTTAAGGTATGGTTAAGACTGAGCCAGTTGTAAAGCTAGGAGATGAATTTGGAGTAACTAGTGTATCACACCTCTAGCAAATAGTCGGGGATAATTAGTCAATAACATATATCTACTATCCACACGTAGAAAGCTGATTTATATCACCACCCCTCAATATATTTGTTCCATTACAAGTTTGTTAAGCTCTTAATATTTTGTACATTTGAACAACTTGAAACGTCACTGAATACAACGTATGCCAAACGAAAAATTAAGGGTACATTAAAATATAATAAGGGATTTACAGCTAGTTGGCACCGAAGTAATTACAGCCGGGAGAGAATTAGGGACAAGGAACGGGAAGTTTTGAAGTAACCATCTGGTGTAATTTTGAGGAATCACGAAAACCCGAAATACAGATGGCCTGACTCTTCTCTAACGCCAGGCCCAGTAAAGCGGAACATCGATCACCAGAGGCGTGTTTTTTTTTTTTTTTTTTTTTTTTTTTTTTCGGATTCCGCGTTAAAATGCAGGTCCTGTCGCGACAGAGGCGGAAAGTGCGGCAAATCGTAACTCTGGCAAGGCCACACGAATTTACTTTTTACTATAATTTATAGACTCATTTGCTAGTATGATATCTGCGATTTCTTGGATAGATCCTCTTTGGGAAGCAGCGGCATAGATTGCCTACCATAAGACATGTTTATTTCCGACAAGGCCAGCCGTGGCTACCAAGAGCCGCACTCACCGCGTTGGAGTGCGTCTGGTCAGTCTTGAGTTCCTTGTGGTTGGAGAACTGCACGTAGACAGCGCGTCCACGGAGTTGCGCAACACACGTTGTAAAGTAGTTGACCATAGTCGAAGCCGCTGCCTCGTCGGACATTTCCAGGAACGCCTGCAAGAAAAACAAATATAACTGTACAGATCTAAATTAATTAAAATATTTGGAACAATCTTATTTTACTGCGAGCACACAACGCGTACTGAATCTCAAGAGTTATCAATCAATTTTCGAATTATATCTTGTAATTCAATCCAGGAGAAGCAATCAAGGTGATAAAAGAAAATTTTAATAATAGTTGAAAAACAAAATTTGTTGTCAGGTGTAAGTAAAAGATTGCAAACCTGAAAATATAAATATCTTATGCCTATACAAGGACCATTCTAATGGAAACGGGTGGCCCCTAAACGCAGTCACCTCCCCACAGCTTCCCATTGGCCGTACCAACAAGTCTTCCTATGCGCCTACCTTGTGTCTCATTCTGGACCATTAGCTTACCTTCAGTACGACGTAATTCATTGCGCAAGGTAAGTCGGTGGTCAGGCATTGTATACGCATTAATAAAGCGGTCTTTGAAATAAAGAATACGGAACACACTTTAATTGGTTTGATTTACTTCTACGATAGTCAGAGACTTTCGCATTTCATAATCCTCCAGCAGAAGGTCAGTTTTTCGTCCACGAGCACGTTGCTATATCCCTGATAAAATATTAGTGAAAGTTTGAATAAATATCTCCCACCCGAACGTTTGATAAACATAAAACATTTGTTCCTGATAGAATATGATTACGTGCTTGGTAGAATTATTATTTCCAAGTGTTTGCCTAGTTCAGGGGTCCCCAAAGTGGTTGATATCGACCTCTTTGGGTCAATAACAGTTATCCAGGAGGCGATTAATACTAAAGATGATCAATTACACTGTCTAGGGAAACAAGAATGTTCCAGTAAAACTCGGTCAATAAATAAAATTAAAGCTCATCCTCTCAATTCACGTCTGTTAGCGAAGTTATGTGAAATAAACGTTCAACACGCAGAGGTAGGATGATTGTCAAGAGGTTATAGTTTGCAGAAACTCATCTGAAGAGTTTCTTCGGAAGATGGATCCATCGCTAGAAGACAAGTTAAAACAGTGCAAGAACCATTTTTTCTATTTGGCAGATCTTTATTAGAAATTATTACATCTGTCAATATTTTTTTTTTTTTGAGATTATAACAGTAAAAAATCTCCCTTTTCTGTTAATTTTATTGTGTAGATTTTGTAACATATGGGAACTGAGTTGTTATGCAGGTCTCCTTACTGCTAACATTAGAAATGTCAAAAATGATTTAGTGTTTTTATTAAATACTTAATCTGGTAGTCGATACGAAGGCAAATATCCTATGAAGGAGTCGATGGGATAAAAAGTTTGGGGATCCCTGGTCTAGCTATTGGAAAACAATTGTCAAGTTATGTTTTACTTATTGCTAAGAAATAATGTTAGGAATTATGTGCAGAAATATCAGGCAAATAAACCCATATTTATTGACTCCAATTCTTGAATAGCCCCGTTCTCCAAGGCAAACCCTGAATACATTTGCACAAGAAGTCTAGTTTGGCTAAAATTGACAGATTCACTAGCACACAGCTGACGGCACTGGTGAGATCTTTGCATACTGCCTTTTACAAGTAGGCGACTGTAGAGAGCATCACTACCTCCAACAATTAATATTACACTTGGTACTCTTAAAAGAATATGTATGGTTTATAGACTGGATCTTAGAAATATCGTAATGAAAAAACTGAGGAATTCGAAAATGTAGTGTTATTGAAGCATGTTGATTATTAGGTACACACATGATAAAATAGGCTAGAAAAGGATGTCTTTACAGTATCAGATACAATATATTGGCTCATATTTAGTCTCTGCTTCAACAATAGTCTTAGAGAATAATGTAAAATCAGGTGGACAGCAAACTGTGTAGAGCAACAAAAGCGAAAAATAGGTGAAGGAAAAGAGTGTAATATGTGAGCACAAAGGTAACTGATAGGTTGAAATGAGAAGTTCAGAAAAGAATAACGTGCAGGACGACTTCGAATCAGTCGGCAGAGATGATAAAAATTCTAACAAATAACCCAACATAGTGAATATGAAATTAACGATACAAGGTTATAAACCAGTTAATTTAAACACCTACAAATGCCAAAAACAAACATGGTACGATCAATATTAAACAGTAGACGGAAACACGCGTGAACGTCTGAAGACTTCCTTACTAAGAGTGTCTGACGCCGAGGGCTATCCCCGCCTGCCTCATTATTCGAGCGCAGACAATGTTCGCCTTAATTACACATTAGAAAGCGCCTTTATCCCCGTGTCAGTAAATCTTCACTTGCATCTGGCCAATGGCTGCATGTGCGCAAAGGAGCTGCAACATTTCCACCTATTATAGCAGAAACGGAATAAGAATGACGAGGAATGGTATTAAAAATGGCGAATAATATAGCACACTTGATGCTTTCTGCTACATGAAGGAATACAACACGTCAAGTTGCCTTAAATGTGCCACTCGCACACAACAGAGCCCGGAGGTAGACTTTCAAAGGAACGTTTACTAACTACTTACTTCAGAATCAGCTTTCTGCTTGTTACGGTGTATAACGTGGAGTGGAATTTTGAAAGACTGTAACTATATCGGAGAAGACTGCTTATAACAACACAGTATCAACGTTTGTGTTACGCAATTCTTTCTTCAAATCTGTACAACGAAAAATCAAATTGAGGACAGGGTGAAGTGTATCATCTCCAACAGTTTCGTTAGACTCTCACTACCTACTGCCTCTGCCAGATTTAAGGCAATAACGCCAAATACGGCTACAATATTCGCAGAGAAACGACGCAATTACAGCCCGGGTTAACTACTGTTTTACGCTCTAGCCGTCGAGACGCAGCGTCAGTTTAAGGAATTCGAACTACCGGCAGGCACACATAAACACGTTTAGTTATAAATCCTGGCTACGCGCACCAAGCAACACGTCAGTTGCAATGTTACACGAGTGAATAGTGTTTAGACGACCCACAACTTGTCAGAGTTCAAAATTTAATTTGTTCTACAAGGGGAACGGGCAACACTGCCACAAACAGAAAAGCGATTGTAACGTAGACTTAACCAACTTAACGCCTGTCTCGAGGACAAAGCAACCATCGCAAAACTTTTCGCTTTCAGATAACATATTCCACAATAGCGAGGGAAATCTGGGAAAACGTGGCAACCATTCCCACGTAAAATTTCGGTGTCGAACCGTATCATCACATAATTTTGTTTGTAAAAAAAAAAAAAAAAAAACTGCGCAAAAATGAAACATGTGAACGCAGATTTATGCAGAGGCCGGTATACCGGACACAAGTTGAAAGATCTATCTGGATACATTACTGAAATTCCACCATCAAACTCCTAGCAAGTATTTATTTTTTAAACATTTCCCAGTACAAATCGTTTTGATAAACTTTGTACCTGAAGCTTTCCATGTTATCAATTTCCCGTTTCGCTACGTTAAGGCGTATAACATTCCCTTTATATCTCAGGCTTTTTTTTATGTTCCGTGCCTTATTGGTTCGTTCATTTGTTCCTCTATCACACACTCTTAACTTCTAAACACTTAACTGCGGAATATTAGTTCTTACTAACCTTAAAAAGATTATAAAAAAAAGCCTTTCCTTTTTATTCCACGATTTGCAGAAGCTTTCGGAAAAAAAACATTCCTCCATTTATTTCCAAAACAAATGATCCGAAAATTCTTTAAAAAAATTACAATGATTTGTAGCCTTTCAGAGTTTACAAAAAAAATGTAGTGATCTTTCTGGGGTTACTGGTTTTCCCAAAACAACTAAATGATTGATTTTGATAAGTGTGATACTTCGCAGGTAACTTTTTCTGATAAGAAAAGATACACATCACTTGATGAAGAATTTCCTGAATGGAATAATTAATAACATTTAATTTCTTAGCTTTCAATTGTACAACTATGTAACCAGCAACTACGATATTTACAAATACCCAATAATTCACAACACTGTTCATCCAAGTAATTCAATGTAATTGTACAAAATATTATTATTATTATGATATATATACGTGTGTGTCCCTAATTTCACCCCCTGCAGCCACCACTACCTAGCGCAGACCACTGATGTTTGTGTGTGGTAGTAGCATGGAGTTTCCCCATCATGCACAACGTTGGCCGAATGACGGTAGCTGTGGGGGTGTGGGATATATGGTGGGTTAAAGTATTTCGACCAAAAACATGTGTGTCCCTATATTTCTCTTTGAAGGCCCATGGTGTTTGTATGTTGTATTAGCACCGAGTCTCCTATCATGCACAATTGTGGTTACATGTCGGTAGCTGTCCCTATATTTCGTTTTTCAGCTAAAACTACGTAGCGTAGACCATTGGTGTTTGTGTACGGTAGTAACACGGAGTCACCCATCTTGCACAACATTGGCAGAATGTCGGTAGTTGTGGAGGTGTAGGAGATATCGTGATTGAAAGTGGTCGATCAGGGAAATTTGCGTATTTCGACCAAAGATATGTTTGTCCCTATATTTCATCTTGCTGCCACAACCAAACCACTGGTGTTTGTATGTGATAGTGGCCTCGAGTCTCCCATCGTGCCCTACGCTGGTTAGATGTCGGTAGCTATGGAGGTGTGGAAGTTATGGGGTTTGAAAGTGTTATCAGAATAGACGTGTGTCCCTAAATTTCATTCTGCATTAAAAGTACTTAGCGCAGTACACTGGTTGCGTGTGGTAGTAGCTCGAGTCTCCTAATGTGCACCATGGTGGCTGCATGTTGGTAGCTATGGGGCTGGGCGAGATATGGTGGTTGAAATTTGTCAACGGATGGCAGTTTCATATTTTGACCAAAAACATGTATGTCCCTATATTTCATTCTGCAGTCAAAAGTACCTAGCGCATTCCACTGGTGTTTGTGTGTGGAAGTAGCCTTAAGTCTCCCATAGTGCATTGTAGTGGTTGCATGTTTGTAGCTGTGGGGATGTAGGAGATATGGTGGTTGAAAATGGTGGACAGAGGGGTTTTGATTTTTCGGTCGAAGACGTTTGCCCCCTTATTTTTCACTTTACAAACACAACTACATAGCACAGATCACTGGTGTATGTGTGTAATAGTAGCAGCCTCTCTCATCGTGCACTTAGCCATCAATCAAAATTTTTTGCAAACACGAAGTCGTGGGTACCAGCTAGTTTACATATATAATACCATGGTACAAATAAATTTCATGGTACAAATAAAAAAATTGCTTATTAATCTTTGTGCTTGGTTTGAAATTAAAATACACTGAATCAATACAGAGACGTAAACATATAATCTAACTTTTTAGTGACATATATGCAAAGATAGTGAAAAGATCTCTCGCCGCTGCTATCCCGCTTGGCGCGTGAAGTCACAGTGTGACATGATGACAATGGCAATGAGCAAGCTACCTTCCATTAGAATTGATTGTATTGGAGAACATGTTACAGTCGCAATTTCCATACATCCAAGTTTTTTTCTATTAAACAAATTTAAGCTTTAAATTATTTTAATGGTTAATTCTTCACTACCAAATTCGTAATTCCCAACACTAACCGTTTCTATCTTTTAGTACAGTGATAGTCTTATGGCACGCAGCAGTCCTCTACACTTAACATAAATAGTATTTCTAGATATGGTCTCAGTCCACGTGTGAGAAGATAGTTATATGGTGGCAAGACAGGAGGTTATAGTAGAGCTTTGTTAATTACCATTCCCAGATGACACACAGGCATCACCATTACCAATGGTGGCAGAAGGTATTTGTTCTGGACACGTTTCTAATAAGCGTATAATTTCAAAGCCAATAACGATTAATTATCTTTTTATTGATATATTTCGTGATTTAATTAAACTTTCTCCCATTAGATTCGATGAGAAACACTAATGGAAACTATTTTAGCTTTGTTATAACAATAGGTTGTGATAAAAACATAATAAAATCCCACTCTACCCTTACTTATTTCTTGCTGTGCAAATACTTAGACAATGGCAGGTAAGCAATATACCATGACTCACAGCTAGGATATAAATATCGCCAGATAATTTATCTGACCAGAGTTTTCTTATTACTTCCTACTGAGCAGTTACTTCCACAACATACAACTGCCTTTTTTGTGACATAGCAGTTATATTTCTTCCTTACACTAAATGCAATTAAAATCCAATGCAGGTATTTATTTGAATTTTCTGTATCGTTAGATAAAAACAAGCGCTAGTCGAGCAGAGCTTTGGTGGCGGACAATATAACACTTCGGACGTCATCGACTCGGCGAATATTTCCGAGCTATTGAGGTGACCCGTCGCCAGGCACAATGGTTTTTAAAAGTAAATACCCTCCATTTTTCGCTTATGTTACTTAGTTACTTCACAAGCTGAGCATTTTTTCTAGTATGTTTATTATACTAATGGGGAGAAGTCCCTGTCCTGATATTGCCCCCACATTACTACACGACAATTCATAACTATCCCATCAAACCAGTTGCTAAATATTTCTTTTTTATATCCTCGGTAATCTCTGTTTCATTCTTATGAATAATAAGCTGAATAAATTCTCTTCCCACACAGCAATACAAATTTCTAATTGCATCCTTCATATATTAGTGAATTTATCTTCTGATGCGCTTTGGCACAGACCTTATCCATCGAAAATAAATTGACACTGTCCCGGCGTTTGTCTACTCTAGGTAGTCCGCTGTTTTAGGGGAAAAAATGAGGTCAAACGTTAATGGCACCGGCTCACCAAATTTCACTAATATATATGGAGGTCGCAAACCTATTGGTTTTCGAGTTATCAATGATTTTCTGTGGCTGTGGTGTAACAAACACCGCGCGTACAGAGGCATGTACAAATTGGTGCAGACAACATGCTTCTGTACGCATGGTATTACATCCAAATTAATCCACATATATAAAAATGAATGACAATTTGTTTGTCTTCTATGCGTTCCTTTACCATTTATCCGGTTACAATTGCAGTTTTGAAAGCAAGCGCCTGAACCACTGATCCACCAGCCCGTTCCCCAGCGTAGCATTACGTATGCTATGCGTCTGTCACCGATCAGTTAGTTTAAAAATATATTATTTATACAGAAAAAAGTACCCTGTGTCCTTCTCAATGGCAAACACTATTTCCTCGTCAAATTTCAAGATCGCTTTAGTCGTTGAAACGTAACAGAGACAGCCATTCGCATTTATAATAGTATAGATAGCATGGCACAGCGCGAAATCAGCTAAGCACGACAAACACATACATATGAATAGTCATAGGTATTTTTTATTTTCACAAAAAAAGTAAACTGGAAAATCAGTTACTCGATGATCAGTTGTATTTCCGTGTGCAGGCGTCGCGAGAACGGAGCGACAAACAGTAACTAACGAGCCAGTCCGGATGCCGCAGAATCCGCCGGGAGCCAAACTTAAGGTGAAACTAAACGGATTGCACCGGAGAGTCGGGACGAGAAATTCGATTTAGCACTCTCACAAATAGAAGAGCAGAAAGGGAGAGAGAAGACGAATGTGGCCATGCAGGCCAACCAGCATGGCACGCCACAGTAATCTAATCAAACAGGATAATTATATTTGTTACGCAGGTTTGTTTTACAAAACAGTTTTAATTAGATACATTCGCGTGGGTTAAAAGTGAGAAAGAAGGGCAAGCGGCCAGGGTGGCTGAAGTTAAGCGAGCGAGTAAAGAGGCAGTGGGCAACTCACATTGCCGCAACTTTATCCTGTAGCAGGTAATTTAAAATAATAATTCTCCTCGCCGAAAGCTTTGTTACGTGTTTAATAACAGCTACTGGAATTTCCGTACCGGTTTACGTTCAGACCCGAGAGGAGGCACAATTATTACCGTTCCTTTGATGGAGAACCGAAACTAATGGTATGTAATACAGCAGCGGTTTAAGGAAATAAAGACAATATCCGAAGCCAGATGTATCAGGGCGGCTTTGTAGAGCATACATTAGCCTCATTAAGAACCTCAAAGGAGTCTGAATATCTCGGAAAGGAGACCGGCTTAACCAACCCAATGATTCCTCAAAACGTCAAGTCGGTTCGCTTTGAATTGAAAGTTTCGCAAACATTGATTACTGGTATTACGGAAAGGAGACGTCTATTACGTCCACCAGAAATTACATTAATTCATGTACATCTCTTATGGAACAGAGAGGCAGAACAATTCACAATGAATATGAAAAATGCCCACATTAGGAAGATTCGAAGGATGTTCAAAAGTATCAAACCGTTCCTTCCCAACAGAAAATGAAACTGTACGCCTAGAGATCCGAAACCTCAGTCCTTTACAAAGTCGTTCCCTGGTACTTCACGCACGATCTCTCCTCTTTGGCAATGGAGTACAGCCCGGCTGTCGGGTCCCGCTTACGTGGTGTCCAGTTTAATAAAATGCGTTGAACCTGGAGACCGGCAGTGAACTCGATAGCTCGGCAACCTTCGGCGAGTCCGATGATGCCCGAAGTGTCAGTTACAATACCCGCCACCATAGCACTACTTGGCTAAACAGAAAATTTCAAATAAACAATTGCGTTTAAAATAATTTACACTTATATTTATAAAAGGAAATTAAATTAGATGCCAGCTAAAAGAAAATTGATGCGGAACTAATTGCACAAAAATACAAAACAAAGATAGAAAATAATGGAGGCAGAGATTTAAAAGAATAACTGCGACGTTCGTTTAAATTTAAGTTTTTTTATTTGCGACGACTAGATACAGAAATCGAAGAAAGGAGAAGAACGTTTGATCTTAGGCTTTAATTTCTGTAGCAGTTCCTAGAATATAACAAAGAACATTTTGACAGAAGAAACAGGAAAGTTTATATATATATATATATATATATATATATATATATATATATATATATATATATAAAGAAAGCTGTGAAAGTTTACTCGAAATTTAGGTAATCGCATAGTATTTCAAACAAATAAGTAATAGTTATTCATTATTGAAATTACATTTAGTAACTTTTCCATAACAAGAAAATCAAATGGAGTTATTCTGAAACAAATACTCCGAGAATCTGATCATAGAACGTTCACTATCTCGAAAAACATGATTAAAAAAGAATTATTCGTTTTTCCTTAGAAAATATACCAGCAAAAATTCCTATCACCATAGCTGATACCCATCATCTTTGACGAGCGTTTAATCTAGTTTGTATAGAGCGTCTGACGTTTTTAACAACCGGAATTGTACGAATCTTAGTCCAAATAATATTTCAACCAGTTTCCATAGCCAATCAGGTGCGTCGCCAATTCACAGAGTTTTCGTAGCCATGACGACCGTGAGGGATACCGACGTTTCAAAAACAATCTTACAAGAACACTGGTAACAATTGTAAATATAATCCCCTGGAAATATTATCTACATTTATTTGTTGATTTTACACCTCATCAACGTCTGGGTCATTAAACGGGACAAGGAATGAAAAGGAATTCGTCCACGGTCTTTTAAAAAAAAACATCCCGGAATTCGCGCGGAGTAATTTGAGGAAATCATCGAAAACCTAAATCAGGATAGCTGGACACGGATTCGAATCTGCCTCCTCCCAAATAGAGCGTTACCGCTCGCTCAAAACGCTCTGTATTCTCTAGATGAGCGTTTCTGAATCTTTTTCAACTCGATGACCACTAAAATATTAAAAATAATTATATCGACTACTAACATGGTTTTCCAAGATCACTCCAGGCAAATGCCGGCGTGGTTCCTCAAAACAGTCTTTGGGCGCCTCCTGCCATATCCCACATATATATTGCAATGCACCCTACACCACACACTTTTAGTGAATCGCGGAGTAATAACAATAACAATAACAATAATAATAATAACTTGTATAGATCAATTTTTTTACCAATGTGTAAATTATGAACAATCCCTACTATTTGTTATCAGCACTTACTGCGATCTTTTGAAACTTATCTTTATATATATAAAAATCTCGTGTCACGATGTTCGTCCGGGATGAACTCCGAAACTACATAACCGATTTAGATTAAATTTGGCTTAATGTGTGTAATTTAGTCCAACTTAAAAGATAGGATAGTTTTTATCTGGATTATAGACCTCAATATTTATTATTAGCGAAATAAATGTTCATTAAATGTTTGTCATAGGACAATGGTATGTAATTATTTGTAAGCCACCAAGGCTAAGCGGTCTGCTGGCTAAGTGGTTAGGGCGTCTGACTGGAGATGGAAAGGTCCCCAGTTCGAGTCCATGTCTCGGCTAGGATTTTTATAGACACTTAACCCGGCATTAAACCCCGGCGCAGCATGCTGTATGAGGTGAAATACGCCCGGATGGTACTGTGGTTCGGATTCGACGTTAAAATATAGGTCCCCTGTACCAGGCAGGATGGGCGGGCTAGGTAAAGGCGGCTACGACAGGGGCAGAATGCCCAGCCAGTAGAAACCATGTCACCAGGTCATTACGACCACACGTAATTATTATTATAGTTCCATAAGTTTCTAACAGATAGCGATGTGTTAACTTATCAATACAACACTTGGTTAGCTAAGTTGGGTAATCATCCAGTAGATCACGTTCTGTTTCAATTTATTTATGCTACAGTTTATTCCTAACAGATGGCGGTGTGTTGATTTATCGAACCATCAAATAGATGGCGTTGTATTTCGATTTATTTATGCTACGGTCTATTCCACGCCATATGTGCGAGTTTCTTCAATTTTAATTGTGCTGTGTATTATGTTATAATTATACTGTATTGTTGTTCATCGTTTGTGTGTCTTTATACCTAGCGAAAAAGTAATTACACACATGAATATAACATTGAAGAAAACGTTACGATAAATTCGAATCGTGTAAGAATTTCTCGCTAGCTTATCATTTTTCTTCTTCTTTTTGTTATGGTCAGCTAGAGACCACGTGTCAATTTCAATTCCTCTCCTGTTGTTTTTTGTTTCTTCCTCCCCAGTACTCCTTCATAATTGCACTCCTCTCTACCTTTGAATCCTGCCATATTCAAAGTCTGCCATCGAAAAAATTTTCTTTCCATACAGTTCACTGGTATTATTTCGTTTCAAATCTTTCTAAACCTCTTGAAAGCCTGGTGTCATCCATGCTATAAATGTATCCAAAAAATATCATTCTTTTTCTGTTATTTTTTTCAATGTTATTTTATATTTCCTCATTAGTTCTTAACTTCCATTTTACTGTATTTTTCAATGGACCCACTGTATTATAGTGTCTTATTTTAAGGCTTTCAGAAAGGCACTTTTTGTTGAAATTCTAATATTTTTCAGTGAAATGTCGCCAAAGAATCTAACCTCGACAATGCGTGTAGCAGAGAGGCAAGACGCACGACGAGAGAGCTCACCAATCAGCAACACAAATCGCGGCAAGTAAGGAAGTTCAAAGAATCAGGTCAGCTGAGCGTCGTATGCAAGAATCTCAAGAACAGCGTGATGAACGTCTGTGACAGAATATATAGAGAACAAGAGCGGCACGAGAACAGCACATAGCTACATTTAGTGAAAGAGAACGAGAGAGACAGTAAATCAGCCGTGCTTTAACACGTGTATCATTTGTTCGTCTTGCGTTCCAATATGCACCAGCCATTGATTACTCTGCACATTCTAAAACTGCAATCGGTGCAATGAGCAAAATATGCCAGTATTATCAGGCGTTGAAATTCCGCAATGAAGCAGCCGGCATGTGTTGTGCATCAGGAAAAGATGTATTATTACCACTACCCAATCCGCCAGAACATTTACAATCCTTCTTGCTGGCGAATCAAACGATTCGAAATTGTTTCTGCGCAAGACATGCAAATTCAATTCTTGCTTCCAGATGACTTCTTTTGGGGCAACAAAAATTTGCGATCTTACATCTGATGGACGTCATTTTGAAACTAAATTCAAAGTACAAGGCCAGGTGTACCATAAGTTTGGGTCGTTGATACCGATGCCAAACGATGACCCGAAGTTTCTCCAAATCTATTGGAAATTGTGAGGAAGGCTTGAAAACTAGGTGCCAGTATAATTTCATCGAACAAGCAGAAGAGAGAGCAATTGTGGTATTAATGGAAAATTGTTTGGAAAATAATAATCAACTTATTCAATTGTGTCGCCACAATTAAAAAATGACAACTATCAAATTGTCATCAAAGCTGACAAATTACCATCAGGAGAACACGCTGGCAGATTCAACGCGCCAACCGTAGATGAAGTTGCAGTTTTTATGGTTGGTGACTCAGTTGATTAAAGTCACACGTCAAGATAGAACTGTTTGTATAATTTCGGATCTACACCGTTCGTATGACGCACTCCAGTATCCACTGATATTCTGGCAAGGGCAGAATGAATATCACATCAACATCAAACAGCGTGATCCAATTGCTGGTAAATTTAATATTCAACTATTGAATTCGTTATTTTATTAGTACAGTACACCCGCGGTATTCCGACCAGGGGACGGATTATAGCGAGCCCACTATATTGATTTCTTATTCTTTTTTTTACTATTTAATTTATTATTTTTTCAGGTAATAAAACAAATAAAGTTACTTCAATGAAGTACTACGCCCCCCGATTGATGATTAGACGTAATTAGGATAACTATATCCTTCGATATCGTCAACTGTGCCTTCAGTACGTCGTGGATATGTACGCCAAGGTTGAAAACAAGCATTTGCGATTTATTCGATACAACCAGGCTAAATAACGATCGGAGGAATACATCCTCTTACGAGGTACTGTTATCGGCAGTATTTATGAAAATTTAAACGCCAATGATATCGGTAATGAATTTATTTTACCTTCAAGTTACATCGTCAGTTCACGGAACATGCAGGAATATATACAAGATGTGATGACTTACGTCATTATGGTCGTCCAGATTTGTTTATTACATTTACCTGTAATCCGAATTGGGAGGAAATACAAACTTTGCTATTACCAGGCCATCAATCAATGCATCGTCATGATGTCACGGCACGTGTGTTCAAACAAAAATTAAAACCACTGATGGATTTAATCGTAAAACATTCAGTTTTCGGTAACACACGTTGCTATCTGTATTTGATTGAGTGGCAAAAGCAAGGTTTGCCTCATTCTCACATTTTGATTTGGCTTGAAGTTAAAATCCGTCCCGAAGAAATTGATGAAATAATTTCAGCCGAAATTCCGGACCCATTAATTGATAAAGAATTGTTTGATATTGTTACCAGTCACTCGATCCACGGACCGTGCGGTGCTTTTAACATGACATCGCCATGCATGGAAGGTGGAAAATGTAAGAAGCGTTTTCCAAAGTAAAATACGAATGATACTATTACGGATATCGATGGTTATCCGTTGTATCGCCGCAGAAACGCTGAGAATGGTGGCCAAACATTTACAATGCGAATGTCAAATTCTAGAAACCAAGTTGAAATTGACAATCAGTGGGTGGTACCATACTCACTATTGCTTTCAAAAAAGTATAAGGCTCATATTAATGTCGAGTTTTGCAGTTCTGTAAAATACATTAAGTACCTTTGCAAATATGTTAATAAAGGCAGTGATCTGGCCGTATTTGAAGTTCAAAATGTAAATAAAAATGACGAAATAACACGATACCAAATAGGTAGATACATCAGCAGCAACGAAGCTATCTGGCATATTTTTAGTTTTCGCACCCATGAAAGAGACCCTTCCATCCACCATCTTGCAATACATCTTGAAAACGGTCAACGTGTATATTTCACCGAAGAAAATATTTTCCAAAGAATACTTGAGCCACCAAAAACGACAAACCACAAACTGAATTTTTCACATTGTGTCAAAAATCTGATGTGTTCCGCCAAACTGAATTTTTCACATTGTGTCAAAAATCTGATGTGTTCCGCCAATTCGCAAAAACATTATTATATACCGATGTTCCAAGTTATTTTTCATGGAACAAATTAGGTAAAAAATGGTAGCCACGTAAAGGAGAACCACATCCTTCGATCGCAGGCATATTCAAAGCAAAGACTTTCCACAGTGCATCCAAAACAACGTGAATGTTTCTTTCAGCGTTTGTTATTGGTGAATGTTCCCGGACCAGCTTCTTTCGAATGTTTACGAACAGTTAATGGGCAAGTGTTCAATACATGTCGAGTGTTCAATACATGTCAAGATGCATGTCGTGAGTTGTAGCTGCTGGTAGACAACAATTATTGGGACCTGACACTTGCTGATGCAGCGTTGACAGCCACGCCGAATAGTATTCGTCAAACTGTTTGCAATTATTTTGACAACATGTTATCCAACACAATCTTCGAGTTTGTGGGGAAAATATAAAAACAGTATGACTGAAGATATAACTGAAATTTCAGTTTATATAAATAAATAAAAAATAATTTTTTATTTATTTTATAAATATGAATTTTTATATAATTTCAATTAAGTAATTTGTAATGAAATGTAAATTAAAATTTTTTATGATCGTTTGTCCTTAATTTCAACTCTCCGTAACTCTTTACCAATTACATTTGAATTTCCAAATCGACTACAATGTTTTTGTCTTTATTAGTGAATATTAATTTGACTACTTCAGGAAGTTTAGAATAACATTAATCCAACGTACTATAATTAGTAAGTCACAGCAACGCGTGACCGGTTCAGCTAGTACTTTTAATAAAGCCCTCATAAAATGATCGTTAACTTAATCCTCAAAGGTAGGCCGCCCTCTTTGATGCGGACTTTAAACTTATTTAGTGAACAGACTTTTGTAGTAACAAAGTAAACATATGTTCATGTAGTGCAAATACCAGATTTGTGCTACTCGTTGAAATATTCATGGCTTCTAGGAAGCTTAGCTTATGTCCAACACATGTCTTATAGCCTTATATAAGGTATCCATTTTATATGAACAATTTTTATATCTTCAAGTCTATTTCTCGAATACGGGCACGTTGAAGGATTTACCAATTCAACTGGCAGGAATTTTTATTATTAAAGGGCCCATAGACGAGCAACTTGGTTGTCAACTTGCCGTGCTGAAGATGAACGTCTGTGGACAGGCTGGTCGCTGACCTTTCATATTGAAGCACGGTTGGAGTCTGCATCAAAAACTTTGAATATTTAGTGAATGCAGCTTGATGTCGGCGACCCTGCTGTAATAAGCTAATCAACATCAGTTGTGAACTTTGACAGAACTCCATGTTATTTTTTTACTGTATTTTTCCGTTTGGTCGGTTATTTGTATTATTGTGTCAATTGCTGTTTACTGGATATGGCAAGTATCCAGAACATTCAAACTTGGGTGGTTTTTTTTGTCTCTTTAAGAAAGTGATAAAAATCTTTTTTTAATTTTCAAGGATCGCAACCAAATGATTTAGTAACATATTGATCTAAATGCGAATATCGACAGTTTTAAGAAAAGACTCGCTCTAGAACATTTTACGGGAGGTAGTTGAAAAACTTAGAACTAAGTACAAGGTCTAGAGGTGAAACCGAAGGTAAGTACATGCCTAGTTTTTGGTACTTCGAATCATTTGATTCAAGTGACCAAGAAGTTCAAATTCCTTTAAAACTTCATTAATAACGCTACAAGTCTCAATGATAAATCACTGTTCAAGGCTGCTCAAACCTTTGCCCGATAACTAAAATCTAGACAGCCCCTTATTCGCAGTAATAGCAACTGTCCTCTTCAATAATGGTCGTACTTTATACAAAAATTCGTAGTAGGTTTTACTGTCCATTCTTAAAAATGTTTTGAAACCATTATGTGCAGTGGCCTATAAGCTCACTCATTAAATTTAGAGGAGACATCTGGACACGATTTTGATACCATTCCTTTGTGACAAAACTTCTCTTCTTGGCAGGACGCAATTCGTCTTCACACTACTCACTTAAAACTAAAGATTGCAGTACTCAATGTTATAACGAAAACATAAAAACGAACGTACAAAATAATAATAACCAGCAAATAGTCGATGACACATCCTCTGAATTAATGTTAATTTTTATAAATTGGTTGCCAACAATTCGTTTCGTCTGCGATAAATGCTGACAAAGTTAACAACCAAGAAGTGCTACTTCCACCAGGAGAATAGTAATGGATGAATAATTACCTTTACAATAGCAGATATATAGAACCATTAGTAATGAAACATCTACAAACTTTAAGACTTATCAAGCAATGGTGGGTTCACACGATGTGATAATTTAAAATCCACCTGCTAAGAATGATTTCAGTAACATTTAAAAAACAGGTTCTACCCATGCAACATTGGTAAACGGTCACACTAGCGTTTGAAATGTCCCCAATCTTGCCTGGCATTTTAAAGACGCTTTATCTGTCTTTTACCTCCGCCATTATCTGCTCTGTGCATGTGAAATACGCCAGAGCGCTGGGAATTCATTTAAAACTTTAAACATACTACAAGGGCAGTGTTGCAAGAAAATTTGAAATCTGATGCAAAGAACACCTGAGGACATTAAAAAGCTCTATTCACTCTACTTTTGGCTAATATTCACTTGAGAAAAAACACTAACACGCCAAGCTAGGAAAAGATGTGCAAATGCTGAAAATTAGTAACCACAGTAATAACATGCTGACAATACAAGAAAATTTACACATACGAAAAGCACTCGCGGAAATTAATAGAGCAACATCCAGACGGGAATTGTGGAATTTTAGGAAACTTTGTAGATTTTTTTTTTTTTTTGCTGTCATCAGTCTCTCGACTGGTTTGCTGCAATCCTCCATCCCTTCCTATCCTGTGCTGTGCTAACCTCTTCATTTCTACATACCCCTTACAACCCACTTCCTCAATTATTTGCTTCATATATTTTGATCTCTGTCTTCCTCTACAGTTCTTACCTTCGACTGTTCCCTCCACAAACAAATTAATCAGTCCATCATGTCTCAAAATATGACCTACCAGCCTATCTCTTCTTTCTGTAAGCTTCTTCCACAAACTTCTTTTCTCACCCATCATTTCCAAAACTCTTTCATTTCTCACTTTGTCAGTCCACTTAATTTTCAGCATTCTTCTGTAGCACCACATTTCAAATGCTTCAATTTTCTTTATTTCCGGTATTCCAAAAGTCCATGTTTCGCTACCATAAAGTGCTGTGCTCCACACAGAGAGTTTTAAAAAGTTCCTTCTGATTCCTAGATCAATATTTGAAACTACAAGGTTTCTCTTTTTCATGAAGGCTCTTTTTACTTTTTGTAGATATATCGATGGTCATATCCAGAAGAAACCATAACGAATTGAAATGGATGTTGCTAAGTTTATTACCTTTAGATACAGTTCTCGGTAAGAAGTGCACCCACCTTGAGCACCAATACGGGATCCTAGCCGGCATTGAATCAATACGTGTTCGGATATCTTCTTGGCGTATGTCTCTCTACGCCGGCATATCTTGTGCAGTCAGTTATTGCACAGTTTGTGCTGGGTTACCATGTGATCTAATGTGTCTACTCCGGGTAACCTAGAAATGCTCTACTGGGGACAAATCTGAGGACCGTGCGGTCCAAATTGTGATCGTAACCCCCTTGCCTGATAACCCCCTTGCCTGATGACCACAGTATGCATTAGGAAGATGGACGTGAAAAGAGTATCACAACAGAATGTACCACCCTCTCCACATCCTGGTGGGCTGTTATTGCGCCTTCAACAACCTACTAATTGACCCCAAACCATGCCACCAATGGCTGGAAGTGCATGACGTTCTGAAATCACCTCGGGGTAAGCCGTTTCTTCACTAGACCTGCATACATGCTGTCGATTATTACTTTGCCACAAACAGAATCGATACTAGAGTCTTAACACAAATGTACGCCATTCATGTGTCAATTTGCGTTTTGCATTACACCAGGTTAGACGATGCTGGTAATGAAATCAGACTAAATGCAACACATTGCATAGGGGTCAGAGTTCGTAACCCAGCTTCAAGCTATTGGTTTACAGTCATCCAGGGCGTGACCCTCTCTGTAAACCACTGCTTGGTTCTTACCTGCAGTCATCCATCTGCCAATAACAACCACCCACACAAATTTGTAGTTTTCACATATTGTCCATCTGTATGGACCTGTGCCTGCTCTCGAAGTACTAGGCAACCAGTGTGTAACAAGTCTGTTTTGCACTAAGGGCAATCCTTAGGGAGATTTCACGATATCCTCTTCAGTCCCGACCTCATAATAGAAGTGCAAGAGAACTACTATGGTGTTATTTACTTTGCGTTAATGCTAGTTAACAATGAATGACCAGGAAAAAAATTGAAACAATTAATTTTTTATAGATGGTATCATGTATGATACCTCGGGACTCAAGCAGGAAAATTATACACACAACTTTACTGCTTCGTGTTGCTTTATTTCATCGAAAAAAGATATGTCTTTAGCTTTATTTCGACGAGCCATGTTGTACAGATGAAGGATTCCAAGTTTCCAATCAGTGCTGCCACCTTGTGACGTTAGGCAGAATAGCTGAGAGAAGCGCGATGTATATTGTAGATGATACGATAGGCCAGAAAAGGTTCAGCTGTGCAGTGTCCCGAGAAAAAAATAATTCCTGGAGGTATCATATATGATACCTCGGGACTGAGGAGGATATGATGCACCTATTTCGAACACGCCAACGATCCGACCTCTGACAGACATTTGAGAGTAGAGCGTAGTCACTCTTGGCCTATACTTGGTCAACAAAAACTTGTGGACGTTCACCACTTATACGCTATAAACACAGCAATTTTGAATAGTAAATAGAGCCGTAATTTGCATACTATTACATGTAAAAGTTTCCATTTAAGAGTCTTCATACTGGGATACGAGAGGTCAAATTAGCAGATAGGAAATATTTGTCCGAGATTTAGTAAATCAACGCTGGCTATCGTAGTATCGATACAAGCAGTCAGAGACAATAGATTGCGTCCGTAGTAAACAAATGCGCAGTTTTCTGAGATGGATGTCGCAGAACGATTTTCCCGTAAACCATTTTTTTTCTTGGTCCAGCGTGAATTTCAACCTAACCATGACTACTATGACAAAACGAAGCTGTTTAGGTTGATCCCAGTACCGATAATTTGTGGAATTTTCGGCTTTTTTAATTTAATTCGTGGCGACTTTTCCGAAAAAGGAGAGTGCAAAACGTGAATAGGACATTATAACGAAGCAGTTAAAACAAATTTCAACAGGTCAGTACCAGTTTCGGGCAGGTGGAGAATGTCCCCTTCCACCAGAAGCAAGGACAGAACTGTCGCAGCAAGCAGTAATTTGTTACTTGTAACATTTGTTACCCCCTATCAATTTTTGTTTCTACTGATTTAAATATTATGACTCTGCTATTATTGTTTTAATTGTTCATTAATTATAAAGACTGACTGACTGTATGAATATCTGTAATCAAATGTATATCGAGAGTTTCCACAGGTAGTAAGTAGTGTGTTGTGATCGGGGTAGCTTTAGTTTATTCTTTTAGTATCTTTGGTACGACAAAGCTGGGCAGTAGATTCGTGTGGTGAATTTTATGTGGCGTTAGCTGGTCAGTACACGCAAGCTATAATGATTTACCGAATTAATGTAAAAGCAAACATGTAATAACGTGATTGGAGGAGAGAAGTTACCAACGTGTCTGATTAGAATTGTCTATTTTCTTTCGTGATTTGATACTAATACCTCCTGCTTAATCCGAGGGTATGTTTCAATAATTGTGATAATTATTTAAAATT
Organism: Vandiemenella viatica; assembly: GCA_031002005.1. Lineage (NCBI taxonomy): Eukaryota > Metazoa > Arthropoda > Insecta > Orthoptera > Morabidae > Vandiemenella > Vandiemenella viatica. The sequence continues at coordinate 95,943,011 of JARYHS010013630.1, read as the reverse complement.
AGTAAACTGGCCGTTTGCGAGTGTAAAAGACGGTGAGTCGAAAACACGTCGTAATCACCGTTTGGGTGAAATCCTAAAGGTTGCACTTGTAAATCAGTGCAGCAGATTTATCACACTAATTAGATCAATAATTTACAAGGGGGTTATCAATGCAAGGATAACTGAGCTGTTCGAATACTCCAACCAAGGTTCGTGTAAGGTTGGTCTTATAACCACCAGCGTCCTTTCTATGGTGCATGTTGGTCAAACACTTTAACACTACTTTACATATGAAAGAATTTAGACGTCAGTTTTCATTTATAACCAATTAGTGAAAACAAGTCGTACCTGGTTCTTCCCTTTTAGGACGAGCACATTGGTGACTCTGCCAAAAGGAATACCCAGATGAATAATTTCTGCCTCTGTCACCTCGTTTGGTATGTTGCGGATGTGGATCACCTTGGACGGTTTGCCATTATTCTTATCCAGCTTCACCTGAAACAAACAACACATTAAATTATCGGTGAGAGTTACTTTAACAATTAGATGTACGTTTACGACATAGAACCTTGTATTAAACGCAGCATATCACTGGAACTAATCAAGAGAACATAAAATGTACATTCAGGTTAAAAACCCGTCACGACTGTTCCAGGTTAAATAACTCATCGGCAGTCCGCACGATCGTTGAGCTACGTAATTCAATTAGAGCATTCCATAAAAGGTTTATTTTAAGTTATCGTATACGTTTAAAAGAATTTTGCTCTTTGACTTATTTTTTTTATCCACAACTGTTCAATGGTTCCGGTAAATAAAAACAGGAACTAATCATACTTGGGTATGAGGGGGCTAAAACTGCGCCTCAGAATAATCACTAGGTACTCTCCTTGTGACGAAAGTTATATCAAGCAAGGAAACTAGGTACATTAAAGGAAGGAAAGAAAGTGTCTGTCATCTGTCTGCGAAAAGTGTTAAGGTCGGTACAACATGTGGTGAAACAATCTGGAGTCAATGCAATATAATCATCAGCCAAACCAAATTATCATACAGCTAGAAATAAAAATTGTATCAGAAGACACAAAGTAGCGACAATAGTACCTTTCAAGTATAAATAATTTTCTCGGGTGACTAGCCGAGTTATATGAATGTCATAGTTACACGATATTTCGGCGCACTGAATCATCGACGCCATCTTCTGGTGAAGTGAGGTCAGGAACGTGCGAAGTTGCTGAGCTAGACCAGATTACCGCTGCTAACCTCTGATTGGTCGGCTGTAGAACCAGTCGTAGCAGGGGTCAAATCTCGTTGCGGCTTGAATCGATGCTAAGGTGGAGTTACGACTAGATTTGATGTCAGTTTTTACATGGCATGTAGCGGACGGGCTTAAAGTCATCGCTCCTTCGAAGATGATATCATAAAACAAAGCATTCAGCATAAATTGTTTATCAAACTGATGGGTCAACACGGATCCGTTGCGGGCCTCATATTGAGCCATGCTGCCACGTTATTGGTCAGATTTGTAACCAATCGTAGCCGGGGTCCTGCCTCGTATCAACACATCGTTCCATAGAAGGAAAAATCAGAAGGCAAAAACTTTCCCGTAAGCTGATCATTAATGCCTGAGTAACAAATTGCTCACTTATGTTACTACCGAACTTCCCGTTGATCTGGACGCGCCGTGTAATGCGTCCCGGTCGCGCTGTCGGCGAATAGTATTGATGACTGGCGTCCAGGCTTCACTCAGCTGGTACCCGCTGTCGCGGTTGACGAGGTTAGACGCGAGACGAATTTCTACTGCTTCTGTAAGGATGCTTTTCCAGAAGCTCCCAGTATGCGCCAGTACTCTGGTATTTTCGAAATCAAAACCATGGCCATGTTCTAGACTGTGTTCCGCCACCGCAGACTTGTCTTTCTGCCCCAGACGAACGTGTCGTGCATGTTCTAGACAACGTTGGTGAACACACCGCACCGTTTGGCCAATGTAGCTTTTACCACATTCACAATTAATGCTATATACCCCAGGTGTCCGCAAAGCAAGGTCATCCTTGGGGGAGCGTAAGATGTTCTTCACCTTTGGTGGTGGCAGGAAAATGGTCTTGATTCCAGTTTTTGCTAGAATCCGTCCTATCTTGGACGTTGTGGCGCCAGAGTACGGCAAAAAGGCTAGACGATCAGACCATTTTCCTGCCACCACCAAAGGTGAAGAACATCTTACGCTCCCCCAAGGATGACCTTGCTTTGCGGACACCTGGGGTATATAGCATTAATTGTGAATGTGGTAAAAGCTACATTGGCCAAACGGTGCGGTGTGTTCACCAACGTTGTCTAGAACATGCACGACACGTTCGTCTGGGGCAGAAAGACAAGTCTGCGGTGGCGGAACACAGTCTAGAACATGGCCATGGTTTTGATTTCGAAAATACCAGAGTACTGGCGCATACTGGGAGCTTCTGGAAAAGCATCCTTACAGAAGCAGTAGAAATTCGTCTCGCGTCTAACCTCGTCAACCGCGACAGCGGGTACCAGCTGAGTGAAGCCTGGACGCCAGTCATCAATACTATTCGCCGACAGCGCGACCGGGACGCATTACACGGCGCGTCCAGATCAACGGGAAGTTCGGTAGTAACATAAGTGAGCAATTTGTTACTCAGGCATTAATGATCAGCTTACGGGAAAGTTTTTGCCTTCTGATTTTTCCTTCTATGGAACGATGTGTTGATACGAGGCAGGACCCCGGCTACGATTGGTTACAAATCTGACCAATAACGTGGCAGCATGGCTCAATATGAGGCCCGCAACGGATCCGTGTTGACCCATCAGTTTGATAAACAATTTATGCTGAATGCTTTGTTTTATGATATCATCTTCGAAGGAGCGATGACTTTAAGCCCGTCCGCTACATGCCATGTAAAAACTGACATCAAATCTAGTCGTAACTCCACCTTAGCATCGATTCAAGCCGCAACGAGATTTGACCCCTGCTACGACTGGTTCTACAGCCGACCAATCAGAGGTTAGCAGCGGTAATCTGGTCTAGCTCAGCAACTTCGCACGTTCCTGACCTCACTTCACCAGAAGATGGCGTCGATGATTCAGTGCGCCGAAATATCGTGTAACTATGACATTCATATAACTCGGCTAGTCACCCGAGAAAATTATTTATATTTGCAACGCCGAGAAAAACTACGTAATTATGTACCTTTCAAGTAATTTTTCAATCAGTGACCGTTGCTATATACGGAAACAGCATTTAATTGTAAGCGAATCTTGGAACTTTTGGAATCCAACAACAGGAAAATTTAACTTTTGAAAATCCAAACTGCGAAAGAAATAAGCTATAGAGATGGTGAAAAATGGAGACTGGAAGAACCGTTCGAAATTATGAGATAGAGAATAGTTCACATTTTAAGATTGTTTGATTTGTTCACAAGTGATAAAGCTGTAGAGCAGTGTTTGCAACAGGATCTGTACCGCCCCACCAGTTACGATGAGGATCAACCGCAGCCGCCCTGGACAAGATCGCGCTGGAAAGTGTGATCGATGGTGTAAATCATTGAACGAATATCTAAATGTTTTATAAGCAAGATCAGTCTGGATTAAAAGTTGGGGAACTGATACATTACAGCTTTATCTAGGGAATGTCAGAGGATGTACAAAGATGATTTTTAAGACTACTAAGTTTTCTTTACAGCTTGATGAAAATACTTCACCAAACAATGAGTCTTTACTTCTTGCGCACGTTCGCTTCATAAAATAAAAAAATTGTCAGGATCTACTATTCGCAAGAAACATACTAAATTAAAATCTGTATTCGACATATTAAAGAAAAGGTATTGCTCTGGATAATATTGCGAATGTTGCCAATTGGTTGGGGGGAGAGGGGGGGGAGAACCTTAAGCATTTGCCTTCTTTGCTCAATGCAGTATGTAATTACAGCAGTTAGCAAGATCTGAAGCAATGTTCCCAGTGATAGATTGTAAAACGTTGTGGTGAGAACGACGAAGATGTTAAAAGATTATTCGTTTGGTGAGAATTTATGAATATAGCTTATTTTGATGATTTATATGTTAAATTTAATCCAATGCATATACAACTGGAAGCAGATAATTTGAATATTTATAATTTTTGCATTCGCGTAAAAACTTGCCTTCTACAAACAAAATAGGGACGAAGACAACTCTACCAGTTTTCAAATATTTCCTCTGTGGAAACAAATGATAAACATACTACTATTTTGCAAGCATTTAAAAACGATTTTACAAATAGATTCAGGACCTCCGCAACATGATCATTTCGGGAAAGGTCCTAGAGCCTTTCTCAAAGCTTAATTCTCAAAGTAAAATGATTACTGCAGGAATAGCTGCTAGAACTGTCAAAAAAATAAAAGTTAAAATTGAATTTAGAAAAAGGATATCAAGAATTTTGGCTTCAGGCAAATTCCAGTGTTATATCCGGCTTTATGGGCTGCATCAAAGAATTATTTGATTGCATTCAATCATATTTAGCGTAGTTAGCAATGTGCTAACCAAGAAACAGATTGTCAGCAGTGGAACGCGGCGATTTAAGTTTGCTGATGGCAAATATGGCACCAAATACCGAAAAAATTAGTGTCATATAACCAAGCTCTGCCCTTTCATTCTTTTAATAATATATATTTGTAAGTCAGACTTTGAGCAATACACCAACATTGTTCATATCTTTTCACAAAGTAATTTCACAAATTTGTATTTCAATGTATATTACAAAATGGGCAGGCGACAATCGGCGTATTCTTGGCTTCATGGCCTGAGGGCCCCCCCATCAGCCGGCAGGGCCCGGGTACATTTGACCCGCTTACCCCCCCCCCCCCTCTAACGCCGGCCCTGCTACCGAATCACTGCGGGTTACGACAAAAAAAGTTGGAGTACTATCGACTTCATTATTGACTGCAGTAAAGGGAGTCTTTTACTGTAAAGGTAGCGGTAACCTTTTTTTTTTATCCAAAAAGGAGACGGTAGGCCAAGAAAGGTTGAGAACCTATGCTGTAGCGGAAGACAAGGTTATGTAAAAAATAGACAACTGAGGATGCAGACAAGAGTAAATCCTAAAATAAAGAGGAAAAAACTATTCGAGCTAACAAGGAAGTGAGGAGGAGGTGTAAAAGTTTTAGAATGCACCAAATCTGAGTTTATGAAGGAGTAAGGGTATTACCAATTCAGTTTTCTTTGCAACGAAGATATTCAACTCTGAAAGCTATGAGGCAGTCATGAACCAGATTGTCAATGTGAAGCTTTTGGCCACTTACTCCTACGCTGTTGTGGAGGAAAAGGTATGAGGGGACGCCTTGACGAACGCCGCACATAAACGCGGATGTTACACTATTTCCTGGAGGACGCTTCATATGTCAGCACAGGAACGCTGCCAGATATTGCACGCTCGGGGAGCAAACACGGAGGTTTCATGGCCGCTTAAAGGGTTATTACTGTGTGCATTACGGCATCTGCTCAAGCACACAACAGCCCTGCTGTACAGCAACAAGGGCTTTCTTGTTCCACCTTAGCAACCACCCCAATTTCGACAGAAATTATTTGCTCAACATACTGGCCAAGTATTATGCTAAATTCTGACGCAAAAGATAATTGCATGCTTCAAAACAACCGTTATAGATCAAAACATCCCGGGATTAAAATGTTTTAACAAGACGAAATGCACACCACTCCATATCATCGTGCTACAGTGTAACTTACGAGCGCAATTAATACGATATTGTAGAGTCACGCATTACATCGCAAGAAAAATGGCTAAAGGAAAAAACTGATAAAAACACGTTCAGCAATAATTTTTAGGACTGAATGAAATAATTCTAAATGCAGTATTAAATCTGAATTTGAACCTGACATAATTATCAATCATTTCCATTAGGTAAATTCGAGCTTTGGTTCAGAAACCCTCAGTTCAGCTACGGCACCTAATCTTTATGACAGCTGTCGGCTTCTAATTATTGATACTAAGTATCAAGTCCTTATATAGAATTTGAAAGAACCACAACACACTCACCAATGTCGAACGCAAAAAAAAGGAACACAATAGAAAGGTAACATTTGTATAATCGTCAAAGTTACTAACAGTCTACCATCTTTGAAATTCTGACTCACAAAAGTGAATGTTTTAAGCGGTTTTTTATTTATTTATTGTATGTATCGAGGGACGGAGGAAATAATTGAATACATTTCTATACAGAACGTTATGGGACACGTAGTTTATGGACGCTCCCTAGTGATTAAAAGAAAACATTTAAAATTAAATTTATATTTTTTTGTTTCTCCAAGTTAATATTTAATACTAAAATAAAGGGTAGACCATTTCTATACGCGCCAAGACCCGCGAGTGCGAAGCAACGGGTAAATGCTAGTCTGCTATAATAATATATATTCTCTGAATTAAAAAGTTGACATGATTTTTATTGTCCCTTCTCCCTTTAAATGAGATTTGGTGAGATTATGCCAAACTCCTCCCTCCCTATTTTGACCTTGTAATTCGTCCCCAATTCGAATAAAGGAACAGCTATGATTAGGAATCCTTGCCAGAGCCAGTTAACTTTGGGAGTGTCGATGAATTACGTGGCTCGGTCCGGGGGGGAGGGGGGTAGAGGGGGGGTTTCCGAGCCAAGCCACGTAGCTTTCACGGTTAACAAAAGGTACAAACACCCAACAGCATGTTAATATTTATTTCCGCCATTTAATTATCTTCGTTTGTAATTTACGATAGTCTGACAAGAGAAAGCAGCACAAAATGCTTTCTGGAATTAATAAGGAAAAAAAGCTACGTGCCACGTGGGGGGGGGGGGCAAAAACCACGTTGGGCTTCATGGGAGAAGGAGGGTTCACAGGAGACCATAATGGAGCTACGTAGTTTATGAACGCTCCCTTATCTGAAGCACGCTGTTCTTTCCAAACGTAGTTTCAAAGGACTTGCACCGTTCATACATACTCCTAAAGCTCTCGATCAACACGCAGAAACTTCTTACTCTTCAGTGTTTCTCAACCTTTATGCAGATGCTGTACGCATTAACAATGTCTAATATAATCAAGATTTGATTATTCGCATATTCGTAGTCCTCCTCATAATTGCCGTAAAGCAAACATCAAGTCCACCACTAGGTATCGTATAAATGAGCCCCTTCAGTGCATTATGGGAAAAGTGCAACGTTGTATGAAGTAGCGGCGTAGCGCACACCCGGATCAGTACGATATCTACAATAAGGCAGTCCAACCAATTTTGGAGGTGGGCCACAATTTCGATTCTAAGTTAGCCTGCTGGCCTTGACTATAGTTATATATTTAAATTTAACAAAGATATAAGTAACACAAATTAATTACAATCAAAAAGTAAAAACCATCAGTGAGACCTTTGCCGAGGTATTGGAGCTAGAATATTTTAGACCGCTATTGTTGACGGGCAAATTCAAATGCGCTGGCGGGCCTGGGGTTAGGCAGCCGTGCCCTACAAGATCCCTGAAAGGGGTAATGTACTATGGGAGGGTTTACAGATTGCTGCGTTAAACATTGTCACTTTTAAGAGGGAAAGTGGCTGAAACCGACCACAGAAAGAAGGAATCTGTACGTGCTTGGAGTAACCATTAATATGGAAAAGAGAAATCACGGAAGAGTAAATGTTTTAAATTGTAATTGGTGGGTAATGAGAATAGAAAGAGAAATGGGGTAGGATTCGTGATGAGGGGAGGACTAGATAGTCGATAAATATTAAAGGTGATCATCTTAGTTAATGCATCATAAGTAGGATGCCAGTGTTGGAGGATCGCGGTACCCAGAACTCATAGAAAAGGATTTCAGGAAATAATGTGACAGGAGAGCTGGAAAGGTAGAACCATGATGGGTTTTTGCGTAGTTCCCGTTGAAATAATGAGACACGTGCAGCTTGCTTACAGATATAAGAGTATTACTATTACTCCGCGATTCACTAAATGTGTGTGGCGGAGGGTGCATTGCACCTATCCGGGAAGGTAATGGTTTGGAAGGGATATACGGGATATGGCAGGAGGCGCCCAATGGCTATTGTGAGAAACCATCCCAGCATTCGCATGGAGTGATCTGGGGACACCATGGAAAACCCAGATCAAGATGGCCGTATAATAGTGTAGAGAATAATACTCTATATTTCAAAACGGGGGGTCCCCCCACATCATACCAAATCTCACCAAGGAGAAGGCGGAGACCATTTTTTGTTTTTTTGTTTTAAAAAACTTCTCATAATCAATAGACTACTCCTTCCCTCATTTTGATTTCCTTAGCCCTCTGGAAGGAAATTGCCCTCTCTCCACTTCTACCCGTTAGGGAGATTTTAAATAGATAATTTAAGGTGGCCGGTAAGATCGGAAAGAAAAAAAAAATTAAAGCCATGTTGAGCAGATGCAATGGTATGTAGAAAGAAGTGCAAGAATAGCTGGGCGCGTGGCAGGAAATAGTGAATGCATTTAAATGTAAAATAATATTAAGCCACGTAATAAATTACTTGGAAATAGTTTCCATATGCGGAGTCGAGAAAGTGAAGGCTGTGGAAGTGTGGAAGTACAGTATTGAAGTATTTGGGAAGTGTGGCGGAAATAAGAAGGAAATAAACGAAGAAATATGCAGAAGAGTACATGAATTCAAAAGTTGTTACAGAGGTCTGTTAATGAGTATGGAGTTGATACAGAAATGTAAATAGTTTATTTACAGGACTGACTGATGAAGGGATATTTACAAAATCCGAGTCGCAGAGATAAAGTTTAAGGAATAAGTTTGCAGCAACTAGAATAGACAAGGTTTGAAATGAGCATGCGAGGAAATTAGTTAAGAGGAACATGTACAACACAGAATGAAACTGTCAACAAAGACTTTGATAATTATAGCTGACAGCTAGTCTTGGATGGTATAGTGGTTGAGGAAGGGAATGTACATGGAACGAAAAACTTTTATTCAGACAAGTGACTGAGTTTAGACGAATGTTGTACCAAGAATTTACTTTTTTTTCACGAGGGGTTAGTCACTATCACTTAATATACCAACGTTGCTACACTATGCAACTGCAGCGACGTTTTTATTTCAAGCTCACTTTCCGAGGGTATGTGTGCGTATGAGAGAAATCAGTAACGTTAACATAAAAATTGAAAGCGAAACACGACAGAAACGCCAGGTCGGTATCGTTTGTGAGTGCCCACTGTTGCAAAAAATGAACTCTCGCCATTCAATGCTTCATTTACAACAATCAATGACTATGTTCGAGTGCAGCTTCCGTACGTCTGAGGTGCAATTGTTGCGGCCAGAAGACCAACAATGACGGTGAAGGAGACGGGTTGTGCGGGTCAATAGCAGGCAACCTGTTGCGGCGCGCTGTTGCCACGTCCCAAGGCCACAGACCACGACCAGCTTTGTCCCGATGGCCAACATTCTCTCACGAACTAGGCGCCGACTGGCTCGGGACCCACGACGCTCTTCAAACAAAAATAGGCATGTCACTGTTTTTTCCTTCTTAGGTGTTCTCTTATGAAGGGGAAAAAAACCGCTAAAAATTAATAAAACAGTTGGCGTCAGTATTAGAAGCAAAATAATTTGCTGCTTAGGAAGTAAAATAACTGATGACCGAAGCAACAACTATCTCAGAACAGTACACTATTAAAAAGTGCCTTGGTCAAGACCAAAAATCTTTGCGATTATTGTAGGCCATTTCTTCCACAGTTGCTTGCTAAACTAACAATTATTATTTAGTAAATACGCCAATACAACTGCTGTTCGATTTTTATTTCACGGATGCATTTCACCTCTCGTCGAGGTATCTTCAGTGCACACTGCTTTCTGTAATATGTGATTTTTAACTTTTGAACATAATGGGTTTTTTTTTTTCATTTAACGAAGTTATTCTTATGTATAGGGAGCATAATATGACATATTTACATATCAGTTTTGAATTATCATGCATAACGTTTTGTTTACATAGGTATAATGATTCATATTATAACTTACATTTACATTTCCGTTTTGGAACTTACATTTACATTTCAGTTTTGGGGTATGATTGTTGGTCGCCTGTGACCTCAACCAGCATGCTGTTTCCACTATTGCACTTAACTACACAATTTGGATATAGTTGGGACCTTAAGATTCAACTGATAGTCAACTTTGAAGCACGTCATTGTCAAACTTCAGTTTCCGTGAGCGCACTGCTGCTGTTCAGTTGTTTTTTACCGGCAGTTCTCTGTTGGAAGTGTCGTGAGCGGAGAGTTTGAATTTTGTAATGGCATTTGTGTGTACGTGTTTTGCTCTGTTTCAGCCAAAATATGCATGTGCGATGGAGGGAAGAAAGACGCAGAGTAGTGTTAAATTCCTGTAGCGGTGAATTTTTGTGTGTTTAATGCTGTTTTGTGTAAGTTTCTATGTTTATTAACTTGAATAAGGTTTGGTTGGTTAAGTTTACATGGTAATTAAGTACGTGTTTTCCTGAGACTATAGCGTTTTTAATTTGATTGTTTTCTTGAAGAGTTATAATATAGTGTTTTGTTTTTGTTGTTAGGATTCTAATGTCTGTATTTATGTTTGTGGGAATGGTTATCGTCTAAGAGATGTTCGGCAAAAATTAAATGATTTCTGTATTTTAATGGCCACAAGTGTTCCTTATATCTTGTGTGGAATTGTCTCCTTGTTTGACCAATGTACACTGCATCACAATTCTGACATGTCAGTTGGTATATGCCAGAGTAATGGAATTCGTTTGTTTATGATCAAGTTGTGACTTGTTTTTGTATTGGGTTGTTTATTTTGAGAGCAATGTGTATCCCTTGTATTTTAAATATATTTGTTATCCTGTGTGTATGCTTTAAAACACAAGGGATAAACATTGCTCTCAAAACAAACAACTCAATACAAAAACGAATCACAATTCAATCATAAACAAACAAATTCCATAACTCTGGCATATACCAACTGACATGTCAGTGTGGCCATTAAAATACAGTAATCATTCAATTTTTGCCGAGCATCTCTTAGCAGATAACCATTTTCTCACAAACATAAATACAGACATGAGAAACCTAACAACAAACTACACAAAACACTATATTCTAACTCTTCAAGAAAACTATCAAATAAAAATAAAATAAGAAAAACAATAGTCTCAGGATAACAAGTTCTTAATGACCATGTAAAATTAATCAACCAAACCTTATTCAAGTTAATAAACATCGAAACTAACACAAAACAGCATTAAGCACACAAAAATTCGCCACCACAGTAATTTAACACCACTCTGCGTGTCTCCTCCCCTCCACCACACATGCTAACTTTGGCCAAAACAAAGCAAACACGTGCACACAAATTCAATTATCGTACAAAATTCAAACTCTCCGCTCACGACACTTCCAACAGAGAACCGCCGGTAAAAAGACAGCTGAACAGCAGCAGCGCGCTCACGAAAACTGAAGTTTGACAATGACGTGCATCAAAAACTGTGCTTCAAAGTTGACTATCAGTGGAGTCGTAAGATCCCAACTATATCCAAATCGTGTAGTTAAGTGCAATAGTGGAAACAGAATGCTGGCTGAGGTCACAGGCGACCAACAACCAGACCTCAAAATGGAAATGTAAGTTACAATATGAATCCTATCTTATTATACCTATGTAAACAAAACGTTCTGCATGATAATTCAAAAATGTTAAGTCATATTATGTTCATATATATATATATAAGAATAATTTCGTTATATGTAAAAAATTCAAAAGTTGAAAATCACATATTACAGGAAACCGTGTGGGCTGAAGATACCTCGACGATAGGCGAAACGTGCCCGTAAAAAAATATCCCACAACAGTTGTACTGGTGTATTTACTAAACAATAATTATTAGTTTAAAAATATTTGCGTTCACAACATTACAGTGGGACTTTTAAATACGAAATGTACAATTTCGAAATTAACGGACGAGAAAAGAAGGCATAATGACGGGGCACATTTTAAGACATACGGAATTGGTTAAATTGTTGTGGTGGTAACATTCGAAGAAAGACTATGGAGGAAGACAAAGATTGGAATTTATGACGCTGCTGGTCGTAATGTGTGTGATAATAATGATGTTGCAAGGGACAGGCAACAAATAAAGCAATTCACCCAAAATGTCGACTCCTCGCACTGAACAGCGACAAATAGCAACATCATGGTCAACGAGCGCAGATTTGATTTTCGAAGTATAATGTACATGTTGAAATAGGGCGGTTGGTATATTAAGACATAAGTAGAATAGGTTAACAAGTTGGTGGAGTTAACAGACTGCAGACGGAGACAAAGGTTAGAATTTATGAAGAATTTAACCAAGGATATAAGTTCTAATTGGTGTGCCGAGATAAGGTCAAGCATCAAACTAATAGACACTCCAGACAGGAGGGGGAGTACCGTTTCCCCCCCCCCCCCGTCATCAGTCTTTCGACTGGTTTGATGCAATCTTCCATCCCTTTCTATCTTGTGCTAACCGTTTCATCTCTACCTACATATCCATTACAACCCACGTCCTCAATTATGTGCTTCATATATTCTAATCTTTGTCTTCCTCTACAGTTCTTACCTTCGACTGTTCCCTCCACTAACAAATTAACAGATCCAGCATGTCACAAAATATGACCAACCAGCCTGTCTCGTCTTTCTGTAAGCTTCTTCAAACTTCCTTCCTCACCCATTTTCCAAAACTCGTTCAATTCGTACTTTGTCCGTCCACTTAATTTTCAGCTTTCTTCTGTAGCACCACATTTCAAATGCATCAATTTTCTTTCTTTCTGGTATTCCTAAAGTCCATGTTTCGCTACCATAAAGTGCTATTCTCCACACAGAGTTTTAAAAAGTTCTTTCTAATTCCTAGATCAATGTTTAAAAGATTTCTTTGCAGTGTTGTTGTAGGCCATTTTTCCGCAGTTGCTCAGTAAATTAAATGATAAAATGACGCCAATGCAGCTGTTTTTTGTACCTTTATTACCGCAAGCGTTTAGCTTCTCTTCGAAGCATCACCAGCGACGAATCTATTTTAAAATTTACATTGGGTTTACATACATCATATAATAAGTTTGTAAACCCAATGTAAATTTTAAAATAGATTCGTCGCTGATGATACTTCAACGAGAAGTGAAACGCGTATTGCAACAAAGCTGCAAAAAACAGCTGCATTGGCGTCATTTTATCATTTAATTTAAAAGATTCCTCTTCTTCATGAAGGTTCTTTTTGCTAGTGCTATTCTGCTTTTAATATCATTCCTGCTTCGGCAATCAGCTGCAATTTTGCTTCCCAAGTAGCAGAACTCACTTCTCCTATTGCTTCCGATCCTATTTTTATATTTAATCTACTAGTATTGGAAAAATTTCTGCTATATTTCTTCACTTTTGTCTTGCTTCGAATTATATTCAGTCCAAAATCTTCCTTCAGTACTTTGTTTATGCCATTCAGTAACTTGGCAATATCCTCAGCCTGTTCTGCTAACACGATGTCATAATCAAAACGTAGAATACTGATTTTTTCTCCCTGAACACTTATGCCTCATGGCAATTTATCTTTTACTTCCTTTATTGCTTCTTTTACAAACAAGTTGAATATTAACAGGGATAGACAACAACCTTGTCTCACACCCTTTTTAACTGATGCGTGTCGCACATGGTTCTCTACTTTTATTACAGCCACTTGATTCTTATATAGTTTATTAGGTAGTCTTCTATCTCGATATTTTAGACTGGATTTCTTTAAAATTTTGAACATCTTGTCCCACCTACCACTATCAAAAGTTTTTCTAAATCAACAAACACCATAAATGAATCTATGTTTTTCTTGATCTGCCCTTCAAGTATTAATCTTAAAAGCCAGAATTGCTTCCCTTGTACCGCGTATTTTCCTGAACCCAAACTGATCCTCACCTACTATCTCTTCTACTACCATTTCCTCTCTTCTGTATATTATCCTGGTCAGTAATTCTGAAGCATGATGTTACACTAATGGTGCGATAATTCTCACATTTGTCAGCTTGTGCTTTCTTCGGGAGTGTGAAGATAATATTTTTATTAAAAACAGTTTGAATTTCTCCTGTTTCATACCTTTTCGATATCAGTTTGAATAATCTTTTGATTCCTTCTTCTCCTAGGGATTTAAGAAGTTCTGCAGGGATCTCATCAATTCCAACTGCTTTATTTACTTCAAGTCATTCAGAGCTCTATTAAATTCTGTCTTCAAAACAAGATCTCTTAAGTCATCAATGTCAACATCGCTTTCCTTTTCCATTACGCTATTGTTCAAGTCGTCTGCATCATACGGTTTCTCAATGTATTCCTTCCATCGGTTAGCTCTATCGTCTGAACTTAAAAGAGGTTTCCCATCGGCAGCATTAATGTTTACACCTCTTTTCTTCATTTCTCCTTAATTCTGTTTGATTTTCCTATATGCAACATCTACTTTACCTAGGACCATTTCCTTTTCTACTTCTTCACACTTTTCTTCTAGCCATTTTTTTTTTTTTTGCTTTTTTTTTGCATTTCCCGTTTATTTGATTTCTAAATTGTCTGTATTGCACTCTTCCTGTTTCATCCTGAGCATTTTTGTGCCTTCTCTCTTATCCATCAGCTCCAAAATATCTTCTGTTTTCCACGGTTTTCGAGCGGCTTGTTCCCTAAAGACTAATGTTTCTTTACCAGCTTTCATTATTTCGGTCTTTAATGCATTCTATTCGTCCTCGGTTGAGCTCCTTTCAGAGTTACTTCTTAGACCTAAGTCAACCATTTCTGAAAACTTTTCTCTCGTTTTAGATTGTTTCAGTTTATTCAATTCCAGTCTGTTCTGCTTACTTTGCTTCCTTATTTGCTTGAATTTCAGCCAGCACTTCATTGCTGTCAACTTATGTTAAGAGTCTACGTCTGATTCTGGGTACACTTTACAGTCAAGAACTTCATTCCTGAATCTCTGACTATGGTTTAATCTAGCTGATATCTGCCTATATCCCCTGGACGTTTCCAGGTGTATCTCCTTCTGGTATGGTTCTTGAACAGTGTGTTTGCCACAACTAGCTTATATCCTTCATAAAATTCTAACAAGCTGCTTTTTCGCTCATTTCTTTCTCGCAGACCAAACCTTCCTACATTATTCCCTTCTTTTCCTTCTCCTACTATCGCATTCCAGTCTCCCACGATTATTAGATTTTCTTCTCCCTTGACATATTGGATTAATTCTTAAATTTCAGCGTATATTTTTTCTATTTCTTCGTCATCTTCCTGTGACGTTGGCATATATACTTGTACTAATGTCGTTGGGACGGGCTTAGTTTCTAACCTCATCAAAATAATCCTGTCACTAAATTGTTGATAATAACTCACCCGTTTCCCTACTTTCATGTTCATTACAAATCCTACACCAGTGACTCCATTGACAGCTTGTGTGCTAATTATCCTGTATTCCTCAGACCAGAAATCCTGTGCGTCCTTCCATTTAATCTCACTAATCCCAACAACATCTAACTTAAGTTGTTCCATCTCCCTTTTTAAGTTTTCTCTAACCTACCTGCCCTGTTCTGTCTTCTAACATTCCAACTCCGACACGTAGAATGTTTCTATCCATTCTTTTGACTCCGTCTTGAGTAGTCCCCACTCGGAGATCCGATTGGGGGACTATTTTACCTCCGGAATATTTTACCCAGGAAGCAGCCATCATTTATGTAATTTGAGAAGATTACATGTCCTCGAGATACCCTTTAGGTCTTTAATGCAGTGGTTTCCCGTTGCCTTGATTATTTCTGATTCATCTGCGTTTAGGGGCGTTTCCAACCCCAAGGGAAAGAGGGTGTCGGGAGGGTTGGGTTCCGTACCGGTCAGTATTGCAACGAACTGCCAAACGGAATTTTTAATAAGTAACCACCAATTCAGCTGTTTATACACGTATTACGAATAGTATGATTGGTTTAATTCGTGGATTCATTTATTACCAATTTATTTTCCACTAAAATTTCTTGGATACTGTACATTTTTTTTTTCTTATGGCTTTACGCCTCGTCGACGTCGAGATCATTAGAGGCAGTAAAGGACTCGGGACAAGGAACGGGAAAGAATTCGGCCTTTTGAAGGAAGCATCCCGGTATTAGCCTGGAGTGATTTGGGGAAACATCGGAAAACCTAAGTCTGGATGTCCGAACGAGGATTCGAACCGCCGTCCACCAGAATGCGAGGCTAGAGCGTTAACCACTCACCCATCCCTCTCGGTTACAGTACGCGCCTGAAATGATATTTTCTGTGAATTGATACTGTTTATGGTATTTTATGTCTGTGCGAAAGTCTGTTTGTGGTCGAGTTCTAGGTGTACTGCAAATGTATAGTGGTTGGTGTGTTTCAATGCTCTAAAGCAGCGGATCAACAAGAGGATCAGTAAAATGTCAAAAATAATTCTGCAGTCTACCAACTTATACGTGCCTAATTTTTTACCCAAGTTATCAACATACACTTCAAACTATAATCGGAACGTACAACGATTCCTTAAAGTCTACAGTTCCAACAAAACCGTCAAAAAAGGCCCTTAAAGGAAAGCAGCTCTCTTTGAAGCCAATTGGAAACTTATTTGATTATAGTAAGAGTGTAGTCATGTCCTGGAAATACCAGAGTTTTTAATGGTCGTTGATGTATTAATGGGCTTTTAGAAAGATTCGTTTATGGGCTTATGGATTATATTAGCTTATAGCTTATTATAGCACGCGAACTGTATCCATTAGACGAGAAAATTTTTTATTTTTATTTCTTAATTTAACTAGAATTAAAGTTTTAATATTATGCCTGTGAACGGTTGGATCCCATGTTCCGTATTCGCGGAGCACACGTTGAGAATCAGTGCTCTCAAGTATTTGTTCTTTAGATTACAATTGTGACACGCGAGTATGTATGCGTCTGACTTTTGGTATATGTCATTTTGTTTTCCTGCTAGGAAATAATTCTAAAGGCTACGGCCAAATAAATTTTTTTTACTCAATACATGTAAATTTTTTCCTTTTAACTTATGTGAGTCTTAGTGTTAAATGATTTGTTTATTTGGTTTATTCTTTTTATTCCTATTTCTGGTGGCAATTGGGACGATTGAGTTCTAATTTGTAAGCATAGAAAGGCCATTAAGTGTAACAGGAACGATATAAGCGACAGTGGACTTAAAGTTAAATTAGAACGTTCTGTAAAAATAATAATAAAAATTGAATTATGAAATATAATACTGAAGCAGCATCAGCAAACACTTCTTTCTCATCATCTGGAGTAGACCACGTTGCCGACTATATTTTCGTTGTGAAAATGTTGAATTCTACCCAACTGTTAACTTATTCGGTTTTCCAATTGCGATAAAGTGTATGTATTCTTCCTCAACACGTTTTTGAAGTTTCTTCTTTTTTTTTACTTTCTGGTATATTTTTTAGTTTTCCTGAACGAGTTTCACATAAAATCTTTCAAACTTCGAGTAATGTTCAAATTTTAATTCCGTAAAACATAGCAATAAAAGCATACGGAGATTTATCGTTGGATCCTGTAAGGAGTGTATTATTTAAAGTACAGTATTTGCTTTGAACAGTTAACTGTTAACTAACGCTTACCAATTTAGCCACCACTATTCCTAACTTAAAGACTTCTTTTTTCACTGAACATACTACGGCTGACATGAAAACAAAAATTAATCTATAAACCGTAACTACGATTCAAACATTACCTAGCTAACGTCTACACCTATAAAATTCCAGGCTTGGTAACGATGCAGCAATGTCACACACTGACGTCATGCTTCCCGCCTGCGCTGGCCAACCAACGACCGGAGATGTTCGTGGATATACTCGTTCTGAAATAACATTTCTAGCATCCACGAGTAAATAAGCCTCCAGCACACTGAAATAAAGGTACACACTTTGACAATAAATTTGGCCACCGCTGAAAAATTCTATCACTCTTATATTGCACAATCTGACATCAATGTCATCCTAAGAAACAGTAACGCAATACTGGCTTGCCAGTATTGTATTACTGTTTCCTGGGATGACATTTATGTCATATTTTGCAAAATAAGAGTGATAGAAGTTTTCAGCGGCGGCCAAATTTATTGTCAAAGTGTGTACGTATTACGTAAAAATCGACATCATACTGATTTTTCTTAATTAAAATTCATTCGATGTAGATTTTTCTTATACTCTCTGTACAGCAATACCATTGTTGCAGTAAGCTAAGAAATGTCTACATTACATCATTTTCAAGGTTATGAGCGTTATTTGTTGACATTTGTACTTAGCAAAGAAACGAATTGCTAAAATACTGCGTGCAACACGTCATTTTTGAAAGACTTACAAGAAATTTATATTCGATGTGGATATTTTAAGTTTCCGTTATAATTTACTCGAAGAAATGATTTGCTGAAACAGTGAAATATAAATAGATACTGTGTTTAAATTAACATATTATTATTAGTTGCCTTTATTACTGATGTTTATATCAGATACACACAAATATTTCCAGCGGGTCAAATTTAGACCGCAGTACTGTGAATGTTTCGTACTTTGGTAATAGAATCTATGAATTTTGAACAAGAATATTAGTAGAAGTAGTTCAGTATTTATCGTGTTCAAAGAGACCTGGACCAGGAATAAAACTAACATCACACGCTATAACATAAGGTCTTGGTATTCCTAATTTATTTTTAATCCATTGGTTCCTTAATTCTGACATCATTAATTCAGTAGAAATCTCATCTGTATCGCCGTGTAAACTACAACCGAAATAAATAAAAATTACAAAATAAGGTTATGAGCATTACATAGCAATTCTTTTTATTTAGGCAACCGTAAAAAAATTGCCGGAACATTCCTTCCACCCGTAATTTTTGACGAGCTTAGAGGCTAGTAGGTGCATAAAACTGAACCAAGAAAGACAATATCGTCACTTGTAACAATAGTAAATTTAACTAGAACATCGAGTTGCTGATAGAGTGCGAAAGTTATTTTATACCGAACAATTTAAATATATTAAATGCAAAAACCTTACATGTGTTGCGTACTGGGTGCTTTCTCGAAATGGCTGTAAGGGAAGTCCATTAATTACGTGAGTTCAAAACAAGAGGGGGGGATAGGCAAAATCTCACCAAGGGGGAGGGGAGGTCGATAAAAATTTCATATCATCTTTTTATTTCAGATTGCCGCCTCTCTTCAAAGAATATTCGGCCACCCTGGACCATAGAACTAAGAAAAAAGAAACAAAGAGATCAACACCTCTTCAAGCAATCTCACGTCAAGAGGGGAGGGGCGGGGCGGGGAGGGGGTGGGGGAAGTGTCCAACCAGATCTCACCATGGGGAAGGGAAGGGATCAAACTTGTAATAAAAACACCTCACGCAATTAATGTATTATTTTAAGAATTTCTGGGGAAATCACCGATTATGGTTTTATTTTTGATCTAGAAATCATCCGGTAAGGTCCTCATCCCGGAGAAAATGTATGTTGATGAGTTTATTTTTGTTTTTTAAGTTTCAAAATCGAGAAAGTAACATAAGCGATTATCACTCTACAGATTACCAAATTAACTTCGTGAACGATCCTAGCTAAACTACCGGACAACAGATTGAGGGTTCATCGATTCTTGCATCCTATACTGTTAAATGAGTATTCCTTGTTCTAAGGTTGGCATTATATGTGTTTTGATTCTAGAAATCTGAGGTACTCATCTTGTGGAAAATTCTGGTATTTATTAAGTTTTAATTTTTCAAAATGGATAAGCAACTAAGAAACATTATGTATCAATAGTGAGGATATAGGACACTTTTTTCTGGATAAATAACATACACCGAAGAGCCAAAGAAACTGTTAAAGGCATTAGTACACAAACACAGAGATATGTAAACATTCAAGAGTACGGCGCTGCGGTCGGCAACGCCTGTATAAAACAGATGTCTGGCGCAGGCGTTAGATCAATTACTGCTGCTAAAATGGCAGATTATCACGATTTAAGTGAGTTTGAACGTGGTGTTATAGTCGGCGCACGGGAGATGGGACACAGCATCTCCGAGGCAGCGAAGACGTTGGGATTATCCCGTACGACCATTTCACGAGTACACCCTTAATCTCGGGAATCCGGTAAAACATCAAATCTCCGACATCGCTGCGGCCGGAAAAACATTCTGCAAGAACAGGACCAACGACGACTGAAGAGAATCGTTCAAAGTGACAGAAGTGCAACCCCTCCGTAAATTGCTGCGTAATTCAATGCTGGACCGTCAACTAGTGCCAGCGTTCAAACCATTCAATGAAACATCATCGATATGGGTTTTCGGAGCCGAAGGCCCTCTCGTGTACATTTACTGAGTGCACGACACCAAGCTTTACGCCCCGCCTGGGCCCGTCAACACCGACATTGGTCTGTTGATGATTGGAAACATGTTGCCTGGTCTGACGAGTCTCGTTTTCCAATTGTATCGGATGGATGGACGTTTACGAGTGTGGAGACAACCTCATAAATTCATGAACCCTGCATGTCAGCAGGGGACTGTTCAAACTGTTGTATGCTCTGTAATGGTGTGGGGCGTGTGCAGTTGGTGTGACATGGGACGCCTGAGACGTCTAGATACGACTCTGACAGATGACGCGTACTTACGCATACTGGCTGATCACCTGCATCCATTCATGTCCATTGTGCATTCCGACTGACTTGGGAAATTCCAACGGGTGTGACACATCACACGTCCAGAATTGTTACAGAGTGGCTCCAGGACACTTCTCAGTTTAAACACCTCCACTGGCCACCGAACTCCCCAGACATGAACATTAATGAGCATATCTGGGATGCCTTACAACGTGCCGTTCAAAAGAGATCTCCACTGCCTCGTACTCTTACTGATTTATGGACAGCCCTGCAGGATGCATTGTGTCAATTCCCTCCAGCACTACTTAAGACTTTAGTTGAGTCCATGCCACGTCGTGTTGAGGCACTTCTGCGTGCTCGCGGGGACCCTACACTATATTAGGTAGGTATGGCAATTTCTTTGGCTCTTCAGTGTATTTTTATCGCCGAGTTCAATGAAGATACCATTTTTCTTTTCATTTTTAGACTGATGTCCCGTCCCGTCTAGGGTGTGGTGGTGTTTCTGAAAATCCGCGCAGCAAAGCGTTGTGAATGTGAACAAGACATATCTATGCTGTTTAAATTTCAACTGTTGTCATGTTAGTTCCAAAAGTAAACATCTTATGTAGTTTGCTAGACTATCAAAAATTATAAAATATTGTAATGCTTTTGTTTACTACAGTTTATAAATTTGCTCAAGTACAAGATACTAGTAAAACTAATACAACGTTGTTCGTAATTCCATTGGGTGCTAACATCGTAGATTAAAATGCTAAAAATATTAGGTTATCTTTTTGCTTTGCAAAGCTTAAAATGTTTATTTTCTTTCCATGCAGCAAAATTGCCGTGCGGAAATGCTTATTTATATTGATATCCTTTTCTTTCCGTTTCTTTTAGTCTCTGAACATCTACTTTTTTTCTCTCCTTGTGTTTGTTATTTCGAATTGTGATTCGTAACATAATTCAAGCATAGTTCGCACAAAAGAGTCAAAGAAATTTTCAAAAGTCATTTTTATCAAGGTGTATTTGATGCAAGTCTTATAATAATAAGTAGCGAAAGAACTTATTTTGCTACACACCCACTAGTCTTTTCCAAAGTTTATGCTGGCGGTGATCAGTCTCTATACTGATATTTAAAAGTCCACGCGGGTGAGGTATATGATGCTGCGAAATAAGATTTTAGTAACAATGGAAAGCTGACATCGCGACGAGAAACACATCACAACCTAACTGCATTGCCATTTAGTAAATCTATTCATTCCTGTATCATTCATCCGACTGCTGCGAAAATTTGACTAGTTGTGTGCGCGCCAACGAAGGAAGAAAAGAAAAGGAAGAAGGTAAAAAAAACACCACACACACATCCCCCCCCTCTTTAATTATTGCAAAGTTCCTTATACAAATCCAGTTTTTATCCAATTTCAATTGCATTTTGTACAAATTTACTTTAAAACAAAGAAAAAAAGTCTAGATTTGGTTTACAAAAAACTAACCCTCTCCCCGTTTACACCCCTCCCTAAATTATTGAAATCTATACTAATATTACAAATGCAAAAGTAGCTCTGTCTGTCTGTTACGGTTTCTTATGCTAAACTGCTAATAAGATCGTGATGAAATATGACAAGGGGATGCTATTTGGCATTAGGAGGGACATATGATACTTTTTTCTGTATAAATAATACATATTGTCACATAATTTTGAAAAGTTACTGAATGGCGATTGACAAACGCTTAGGATGTGCAAGTCTCTGCAGTACCTTCTGGAATGGCGGGCTGGTGGCTCAGTGGTTGATGCGCTTGCTTACTGGTGTTTGGAGCGTGGTCTCTGGTTCAAATCCCGGTGGAAGCAAAGACTTTTAAGAATTGTTTTTGATGGTATGAGTCACGCCTGGACGGTCAGTATATTTGGATTCCATGTTAAACTATAGATACCACAAGTTTAGGGGTTCAATGCGTGGCAAATCGTAGGCGATCTAACAATGCTGTAGGTGTACTCTTTCTTACGCTATATTGATTCCTCAGGCTTTTTTTCTCTCGCAGTCAGCCTGTGTGTGATCAGCACTAATATTATAAATGCGGGAGTTTCTATCTTTTTGTTACGCTTTGACGACTAAATGGCTATACCTATATTGATTAAATTTGACTTGGAAATACTTTGTATCTGTAGTAAAGACACAGGAAACTTTTTTCAGTATTTTGAGAATTTATCGAATGGTAACATTTTCAACAAACTTTCATATCCAGCCCTCACGCAATGATGGGTACCGTGTTATTTATATATATACATATACCCCGAGGCCAACTAGGACTTAAGCCTTCTTGTAATTGGCAGCGTGTTTCATTTTCTTTTGCACCCAGCACTTATGTTCATATTTTATTTTGTATTGTTATTTTGTTTCCATGATGTTAGGAGTAATTCTTGCAACGTGAAAGAATGAAGGGAAAAGGAAGGTTGCTTCAAATGATATTCCAACGGTGAAAGTGATACAGCATCATGCTGAACTCCCTACATCAAGACTAACAAATTATTGGGAAATTAATGTTTGTGGCTTCTCACATTAAGAACAGTACTTTTTCCTGCCAATTTCGTCAACTATCCAACGATTAATACATTAAAAACTCTTAGTCAACTGGTTTTGTTACATCACATACCATAGCTAACAAATATGTTGCCATTGCCCATCAATAATCTGCTTCCTGCAAACTAGTGCTTTTCAAGTTATAGACATCTCAAAAAAAATGAGAAAATGTTTCTCAGTGTGATGTTAGAAAATTATAGCTTTTTGGTTTTAGTGGACGTTATCTAGGCATCTTGATATTGTCTAGTCGTTTTTTCATTTGAAAAATGTAAACACATTAAATGCCAGATGAGATCTCATTTATTTCTAGACTCAAATATTCTTAACACAATCGTTTAATTTTCTAAATTTTGAGATTTAAAACGTTAATAAGAACAGAAAAAGTTTCAGTACTAAGAGGCTGAGAGACATACAGTGCTTTAAATTGTTATAAAATTTTCTGCCATTTAAGAATAAATAAAGCTCGTCTGAATAAACGTTTTGAGAAAACAAGATTGCGTATAAACGAATTGACAAATCTGTCCGACATAAAGATCCTAAAATGTTTTGGTGAGGGTAATACAAACCACCAAAACAATTTTTACACAGTTATATTCAGAACTTAATTACGATTACCAAACAATAAACATAGTTTCGGAGTGTTATTTGTGACCGGATTTTGACGCTGTTAATTATTTAAATTGTAATGTATCCCAAATGCACTATGTCTATGCTATATTCCGTCCATTTATAAATAGTGTGCTTCTATTTATACGTTACTTTAAAGTATGACAAACAAAGGAAGGTAAAAATTACGGGTTATCACAGAAGACTCCAGAACTTGTCAATAACCTTCTACTAAAAGCAAGACTGGCTGAAAACTGTCAACTGGAAATGAAACATCTGCAAAAGCTTCCCGAATTTTACCTTTCATTTAACACGTTCTAACTTCTCACAGAATTTAAGCCTTCAATTGAGAATTTAGCTTCAAGAAAAAAGTTATTTCCAAACGCTATAGCCGAAGCGGTCTTATATTTGAACAAATTTAGCACAGAGTTTAAATGAAATTTATAAATACAATCGAGGAATAAAAACTTGAGCGCGCTCGGCCATTTGCACAACCACCCTCCGGTCATCACAAATACATTTTATCAAAGGATTCTTTTACTGGATGTTGTATTGTTTACGTGGGTAGGTGCCACGAGAGGTTGAAATAAAATTTCACGGTTTGGGCTCAAGAGCCACCAACAAAATACACTTTCCAATCTTCTTTTTGATTAAATTCGTTTATACCGTACCAAATATAACGCCTAAGGATTCATTCACATTTTGATAAAAACTAAACATTGTCCATGTCAACAGCGTTATTTTTTCTTTCGATTAGCAAAAAATTATTGCATAAAATAAGATGAAAATAAGATATACTGCATTAACCATAACGTCATTTGTTACAAAATTGTTTGAAAGAGTTGTGCGAAATATTAAGATACTACATGGAATTAGACCTACAAATTATATAAACCAGTCATTATGTAACCGTAAAGGTAGAAGTACAATTGTTCTGAAAAGTTTTAAGAATGATACCAATTCCTATAAAGCACGAATGCTACATACGGATATTTATGTCAACCCAGTCAATCCACACGACAAACTTAAATTACCTTGTGGTACTAAATCGTCACACTGAAGTCTAAACAATATTTTAAAACGAGTCGTATACAACAACTTTCCAGTATCACAATCTCGTCCTTAAAATCTGTGAAATGCTTATTTACAGCTACAATCACATTTAAATCAGCGGAAAACTGAGTTTAGTTGGGAGAGGGTACTTGTAAGAAATAAAACTCTGATCCCTGTCTGGTGAACAGGAGGAAATTCCAGTAATTCAAACAGAGCAAATTCATCTACTGCAAATTATTATGATTATAAATTTAGGATAAATGATTACTGCCAATGCAATTGATTAACGCCCTTCACTGAAAAGCGCGGTTGCGTTCCATTAATTCCGCACGAGGGTCATCACTACGTGGGATTCGCAAATACGGAAGTGGTATCAGCGAGTTAAGCAGAAGTGGTTCTTACCTCCAGCTCTCGGGGGAACCACCTCTCAAGTTTGCCGCCGTCACCGTGGCAGCCGGGCGAGCACTAATATTTAAGGAATTGGTACGTTAATCAAGACTCTTCGCTCGCGCTCCGGCTGTCGCCAAAAATACGTCTCCCCAGGGAACCCTGAATCAAGGCACTTCGCCCGTAATCCCATTCCTTTTCACGAATTCTGACCGTGTAAATTACAGGTGCTCAGCTCTGGAATGAGTTCTCGGAGGCGTCGGAAACGACGAATGCAAGCATGCAGTCACCTCCGTCGGAATAAAACCTTAAGCTAATGACATACTATGCGGTTGCGGCTGCGGGAATCCCGCAGCCGCAAACGCATGCGGAAAAACCGCGTTTGCAGGTTGATGACATATAGGTGCGGGAACCGCAAGCTAGAGGAGGTTTCCAGCGCGTTCTTCGTTCAGTGTCATTTCAGCTTGCCCAGAGAATGGATCTTGCTCACTTCATAAATGTCGCGGTTGTTTGTGCTGCTGAAAGTGAAGGCTTCTTGCAGATGCGTCGTAAACGTAGATACTCTGTTCACCCTTACAACCGTGGCCCAGATAAGTTTCCTGCTTTTTATGCAGACATTAGGAAGTACAGTGATAAGTTTTATACCTACTACAGAATGTCAGTGTCATCATTCGATTATCTTCTTGAAGTCCTACGTCCCTTCATCACGAAAGAAGATACTTCCAGCATATTCGCTGTATTAAGCCTCGCAGCTCCGGGTCTAAATTTTTCAATTATAAAAAGTTTTTTTTCAGTAGTTCTAATGGCAGTTGCTGATGCCAACCTTCGATTTATTTCTATTGATGTGGGGTCTTAGGGTCAAGAAGGCGATTCGACTGTATTTCGAGACCGCACTTTTGGTAAAAAGTTATACTCAGGACAACTAAATATCCCACCACCTACACTCCTACCTGATACTGATGGTAACCCCCAGCCTTTCGTTTTTCTTGGAGATGAAGCGTTTAAATTACACACCAATCTTTTGAGACCTTTCCCTCAGCGTGGAATCGATTCTCGTCGACGGGTTTATAATTATCGACTTTCCAGGGCCAGACGTTCAGTGGAGTGTGCATTTGGACTGTTGGCTAATAAGTGGCGGATTTTTCACACGCCGATTATGGTAGGACCTGATATTATTGATTGCATTGTCATAGCTTGTTGTATTTTACATAATTTCGTTAGACGAAGTGATGGAGTGAATTATGATTATGATGAAAATAAAAAGCCCCCATTCCCTGACGTAATGGACACCGGATCAGGTTCTCGTGATCGAGGGATTCAAGTTCGGGATTCTTTTGCTGATTATTTTGTTGGAGTTGGTGCCGTTCCATTTCAAGAAAAATATAATTATTGAAATAAATGTTATTACTTAACTATAAAAATAAATTTTAGTAATTACATTTTTTTATTTGCTCTTCCTTGTTCATTTCATCCCAGTCCTGG
The DNA here is from genome assembly GCA_031002005.1 of Vandiemenella viatica. Lineage (NCBI taxonomy): Eukaryota > Metazoa > Arthropoda > Insecta > Orthoptera > Morabidae > Vandiemenella > Vandiemenella viatica. The sequence goes on along the minus strand of JARYHS010013630.1, from coordinate 95,916,317 downwards.
TATAACCCTCTTGCTACAGCCAACCACGCCTTCTCTTTTTCAAATTTGTCTTTGTAGACATCACTACCTTTATCCCAAATTGCCTTTTGTTGCTCAACAAGAGCAATAATCTTGTCAGAAGCCATTTTTCACTTGTGAGAATCCGCGTCCGCAGTGCGACTGTGCGGCTGGTATGTCACTAGCCACTGCTTTCTTTGTGTTCTCCCCTCCAATCCGCGCCGCAGGTCGGTTCCTGGAATCTTCAGACCGCAGACAAGATGCGGTAGAGATAAACCGCATGCGTGTACCGGAATGCGGTTTCTCTAGTTTGTCATGCCCCGCAAGACAACACGTGCTTGCGGATTCACAGCTGCCGCAGCTTGTTGCGGTAATGCGTTTTCCCGCATAGTATGTCACTAGCCTTACACAGAGGATTAATACCGCACCATGTAAAAGTTAAAACTGCGAAAAATTTAATCTGTATCGTGGTGATGCCGCAAGTATATCAATCGTAAAGAACCAAGATTCACTTTAAGACGAAGCAACAGTGACAATACACATTGAGTCTGATGTACTTTATGATAACCAGGTAAACACAAGATACCAACCCCCCTCCCCGGTTCCTTAGCGCAATTATCGCCTATTCACAAATACTTCAGTATTTGCGGAATCTATTAAGAGAAAGCAATTAGCAGTATCAAGAATTACCTGCCGTTTGTGTTACAATGGCGAGAAGTGAATGGTGAACGAAACACCATACTCTCGGGTTGGCAATGGCCCCCGAACACGAATTACCAACGGCATGGTGCCGGAATACGCAATGGCAAACGTCTGCTTAAATAAGCCAAATGCGGGGAAACCAAAATTATTTTATGAAAGCTTTGTCCTAGATCAAATATTCTTAAGGGAATTTACTTCAATTAACTTCAGGTGGGGACTGATTAAGGACGAGTCCGATTGAGAATGTCGCAAGTACGAAGTGGATGTGGAGAATTTAAAGACAAAGATGGGCCGAAAATTGAACATGTTGGCATTACGTTAAACAAGTAAAAATTTCATGAAAAAATTCGGGAAGAATAATACATTAATTATCCCTTTCCCGTAGTCTGAAAAATTCGCCACAAGTAAGACTTCTTTGTCAAACCTAAAGCATGCGTGCAGATGCCATACAAGGAATTCTTCGATTTAGGTCACAAAGACCTGTCAACGTGTATCATATTTTTCAATTCTACCAAGAAAAGGAAATGAAATGAACTTGGTGCAACCAAAAAGAAAAACTCTCCCTATAAACCACTGAATCGTACAGAAAGCATCAGTGATACATTCTTAGGAAATTCGACCAAAAAAAAAAAAAAAAAAAAATCAACTTTCACTACACAGAGACATCTTCATAGACTGGCGTTCTCCAAGGTCACGAGTCGGCGGTGAAAGCGGAGAGTCTCCACAGCTTGGCGACAAGGAATGCGAAAGCTTTACGTCAGCAAACTACTTGTTGCCCACTAGTAGGGAGGACTGGTGCTAAATGGTACACAGTAATTGCATAGCTTCTTCCTATTTTTATCGTATTTATAAAACACACACACAATATATCGTTGATTGTTCTGTCAACAGCAAGCGGTATTTGTTGCAACTGTTTTTCATATGTTCACTGGGCATAATCATTGTAACCATTTATCCATTCGCTCTTAAAATAATAAAATATTAGTAACACAACTTCTAAATGACTAACGATTATTATCAGTTCGTAAACTTACCGAAAACAAAACAGTATACCTTAAAAACGCTTCGGTTAACTAAATACGAGTGATCTTTGAATGTAATGTTGTTCCGGCTACTGGCAGTTCCCATGGCCTCTTGTTTATAAGGGAACATCCATTAATTAGGGGAACTCAAGTAGGGGAGAGGGAGGGGGTGCGGGGAAATCTCACTAGGGGGGGGGGGGGGGGGGGGGCGACGGAAATCTCACTTCAACTTTTCTGACCAGTTGACACAAATTTCAATAAAACTGTTTGTGATCGTTTTGTGAATTTGTAAAAGCTATTGAAAATGTGTAAACAAAGTAAAAATTATAAAAATACATAGTTCTGAGTTATCATTGTATTTATTAACGATTTTGTCCACGATTATTCAATTTGAAAAGGAGTTAATTCAGTAATATGCCAATGGGAAATTTTATATGTGAGATAAATTCTATGAGCAGTACACCACTGAAACGTTGTAAATGTGTGGTGAACCTGGAATGTGGTAGATTTGGAACCATACGGTTTTGTTCCAGAATTTAAGTCACAATAAAATTAAGTCAGAATTTCATATAACCAAATGATTTATTTTCTGCCATTAAATTTGAAATCTCAGTGCATCACAAGGTGTTTTAATTATATTTCGATCATCGCACCACCTAACCGGACTGATTGTTTCGTAGATGTTGCACCGTTCAGTCTAATGCCTCCAAAGACTTATTGTACATTAATCTCAAACGATCAATTTGAAATGCTACAGATCTTTGGCAATCGCTCAGTTCTTCGAAAGGTTGCATGTTGGAGTTTCATTGATTTGCATATTCAACGGCAACTTGTATGCTGAATGAGCAGTTTGACAGCATTCCAAAAATGTAGCTGCAATTCTTGATGAAGCCAGTGCAATTGCAATTTTTTTTCTGCAAGTGAATCGTCGCCAAAAATCAATGAAATCAAAAACAATTTTCCAGTTCCACGGTGAGCGCCCAAGACGAAATTCCCTCTAGTTTCATTGTTCACATATTACATGAGGATATTTTTGTTGCTTTTTCAACAGTGGAACATTCTTTCAAACTGATTATCTCAATGCAACGCGATCATATTTTTTTCGCGTTTCACCTCTTGATTAAATGTGCCATGCTTCGAACGATTGGGCGCTGACATGACTAATTGAGGTTCGATATTATCAAACATATGTCCTCAATTAATATCAAAGCAACAGAAATAAAATAACTATTTGTTGGACAGATCGTGAGGCACAAAAATAAAAGCAAACGTAAATATTATTTTTTATTTTTACGTATGGCTTTACCACTCCCGAGGTCATTAGTAGCGGGATGGAACTGGGGACATAAAACTGGAAGGAAATCGGCCATCGCCTTTTGAAGGAAGCATCCCGCCATTCGAGTGGAGTGATTTGCGGAAACCATGGGAAACCCAAATCTGGATGCCCGGACGGGGATTCGAACCGGTGTCCTCCCAATTGCGAGGCCAGAGCGTTAACAGCTCACCCACAACGCTCGATAATTTTATTTTAATTTAGGAAGGAATTAGTTATTCCAGATTTTTTTGCAGAAGTTGCGGTATTTTTAAAAATAAAAAACGTTTATTTCCAACTCGGGACAAAAAAAAAAGCTTATGCATCATTCGACTCATGAGTTATGGTCTCGAGTTCGTAAAAAAATCCAGTAGAAAAATCACTTTCATGTTTCTCGGAATCTCCCCATTTTCCCGGTAATTTTCTAATTTTTCTATCCATAAAATTATTCGGACTGTTATAAACATTTTTTAAAAATGGTCTATATAAAAAAGAGCTGTCAATTTTTCACTGAATTTTATGGGCAACTTTTTCAGTTTTTCCTTTTCTATAAACCTTATTTGGACCTTTACGATCATTTAAAAAATTTGAATTTAGCCAAATCGGTCATACAAAAAAAAACTTGTTTCAGTTTTTTCTAATTTTCCGGACAACTATCCCAGTTTTTTTTTCTTTAAAACCTTAGTTTGGTCCATTATTTAGATTTTTATTTTTTTTTTTTAAAAAAAATAACAATATCGGTCAATAAAAAATACTTTCAGTTTTTCCTGAATTTTTCAGGCAACTTTCCTAATTTTTTTGAAAAAAATAAGCCAAATCAGTCCATAGAAAAAGGTACTTTCAGTTGTTCGCGACGTTTCCAATTTTCCAGGTAACGTTTCAAATTTTTTCTTTCTCTAAAACTTTCTTCGGACTATTATGAAATTTAAAAAAAAAATCCAAATTGGTCCATAGAAAAAAGCGTTTTCAGTTTTCCCCGAATTTTCCGGGCAACTTTTCCAATTTTTCTTTCTTTAAAAACCTTATTCAGACCATTAACATCGTTTTTTTTTTAAAACAAAAAAAAAAGCAAATGGGTCCATAAACGTATTTTCAATTTATCCAGAATTTTTCAATTTTCTGAGCAACGTTCCCATTTTTCTTAAAGTTGTATTGAAATATTTACGTGGCATGCATACAGGCTCAAACTAAGTATTGCTTGTACCACGGAGGCCGGAGTATCAATTTACACATCTTGCCGAGGAAATTTATTTCCACATGTGAAAATACGCTTTCTTTTTTTAGAATTCCTGACTGACATTATATCAATGTGTTGCCCAAAATCGGTCTTGGTCTTGCAGTCTTGGTCTTGGTCTTGCATTTTTGCAAGACCAAGACCAAGACCAGGTGTATTGATGCAAGACCAAGACTGGCCAAGTCTCGTCTTGTTCTTGTATTTGGGCAACACTAGTGTTGCCCAAAATCGGTCTTGGTCTTGCATTTTTGCAAGACCAAGACCAGGTGTATTGATGCAAGACCAAGACCAAGACTGGCCAAGTCTCGTCTTGTTCTTGCATTTGGGCAACACTAATCAATATGTGTAAGAAATAATCATATATGGTAATAATATTAGGGTGAAATTAATTTGAAGGGGGAACTGTAAAAAGAGATTCCCTAATAACTAGTCTGGGCGTGGTAGTTGTCTAGGGTCTAATTCAGATATGTATAGTTAGATCAAACTTCTGAAAACCAACAATTTATCTTATTTCAATACAGTCGTAAGAAGCAATTCCGTTTACATAAACTATACTTGCGTGAAAGGTTTTAAGAAACCAGAATGACAAAGCCTCAGGTCGCCTGCATAATAAGAGGAAGAGTCTGAACATATCCAAATTTTGTCACAGGCGCGCAGTCCATTCAACTGAACGAATTATATAATGCATCAGAAAGAATCACAAAAGAAATATTAGCAAGAAGTGTCAGGGTTCTTGGTTACATATAGAATGTCTTCTCTATGCTTGATGGTCTCCGCTGCCGTAGTCTTTTGCCTCTAGGTGTACGAGGGGGGAGGGGAGGAATCAGTCGGCCTCTCGCGAGATGAGGTTTGTGCCTTTACCAGTAAAATTTTCCACTTCGATTCTTGCAAGTAAGGGGCAAGCACTGATCACGTGATAGCTCTTGTTATGCGAGTGAGGTTGGTGTTTCGTGTCAGCACTTCTGAGATGCAACGTTTCGACTAGCAATGCCTGTTTAGCAACGTTTAAATGCGGTGGTAAGCGCATCGCCTCAGCCTCACAGATTTCAATTTCATTAATGAACCAATGAGAAAAAGTCAGTGGGCATCTAACATGATTAGACCGGAAACGAACTACGGCTTGTAGAGGTCATCAGCACTGAAGTTTAAACCCGAAGTTTACCTGCTACTCGCTCCCTATCGAGTTTTGCCACCGACTTCATTTACATACAGGAGACCACGAAAACATGAGAATCGGCGATTTGCATACTCTGAGAGCGAAGAGCGAGAGCACATCACAAGTTTAAATTTGATGCCGTTACTGCTTTACATTGCTTTGAAGGGAGTAACCCACGACATACCGTTAAGGTTAGACTCTCACTATACAGACCATGGGCATTTTACACATTTTCCGCGGGCTTCTGAATGTGTGTTGTATACATAAATTCCTGTTTGCAGACGACTGTCGTATAAAGTCAGCTGCCAATTAACACAACAAGGTACTAAAGAATAAATGAGGACAAATTTTAATCTGCTGATAACCATGGAATTAAGATTCGGCAGCCTGCTGCAGTACGTAAGGACGTCACATTTTTTACTATATGGCGTCTCGTGTATTAACGACAAACTGTTCCCATTTTGAATCTGAACGAATCTAAATTTTAAGAGCATAAATTCATTACATTACAAGCTGTTTCCCGCAACTTCGTTTACGTACGCTGTCAATGTGCAGATTAAACCGTTGCAATCACAGTTAAAACAGTCAGAAAGGAGGAAAAACAACTTAGTTTGTCTGAATAATGCAATGCAGTTTGTATTCAATTTTCGCACTCTAAGTGTTTATCGTGATTTAACTAAATCCGGAAAGTAGTTCTTACGTTAATCGCGTTTAACGAAAATTGGATACTACGTTGTGGACACTTAAATTTCTAAGCTTTTCGGCTTCACATCTGGATCAGGGAGATTATTAATAGTTCCATTAAAATTCGACTAGGTTTTTTGCGTTAATCTCGTTCATCCAAATAGACACAAATTTTAAAACCAGTTTATTCCTTTACTATGGGTCATCAGTGCCCCAAACATTTTTTTAAAAAAATACCTTAAATGTACGAACATATTTATAGATAGATCACTGATTCTTTTACTTCACGTATGTCTGAAGGTAATGCATTTGTGTTTGTAATAAAACTAATGAAGTAACTAGTAATTCTTTTATTTATTTAGCGTACTATAACATGTGTAAATAAGAGACTTCCTATTATAATCTGCAGAAAGCAGTCAAAACTTTCAAATTTGATGGCAGGCATGAATATAAGTCTGTTTAGCGTCGCAACTTATGGAGAGATTTTACGGAGCTTGGTATTTCCCACTGACTCAACGCTACAAGAAGCATTCAGTTAAATATTGCAACAATTTGCCAAATACTGAATCGCAACCAAGCACGCAATTTTGTTTTCGCAAGATTATTCTGTGCGCTGTCCGCTGCTGCAGTTTACTTAAAGTCTTGGTTGGTGAAAGATTACTCGCATAATACTATTATATCGTGAGTTAAAAGTATGCACGCTAATTACTATTAACATTCCGATGTTGCATGGTCTATGTCGTTCCAGGTGAAACTTTCGTCGCCCAGACATGTGAACGGAGTTAAACAACATATTCTAAAACGAATCAAGTCCACGGTTATACGCTGCATTTGATGGGATACTAAAGAATCTAATATTTACGGTTTAAAACTCATTCATCCACATGTTGACAGGCCCGAGTAACAAAACTTACAGTTCCCCACCAAAAAATATTTTATTTCGGATAAGATACTGCCACTGCAGCCCGAATAGCTTGGTGGAAGAACTATTTTTCCCCAATCGTAATGAAACGTTGTTCATATGATTGCTAAAAAAAAAAAAAAAAAACATACGAAACCTACATATCGTCTGTCTGCCAGACAATCCCAGCCAAATCCATTTTGTCCTAATGTGGACGCACGAGGAAGACAATTCAAGTCACCTAACTTTTCACTGCAATGATTGCAATCAAAATTGTCGGCCCCTTTAATCTTAATCTGTTTCAAAACTTTAAAACGTGTGTGTGCCACTATATCAAGTAAGCTGATTACGTCATATGTGCTGACCTGACATCCTTGAGAAAACCTTTGATGTGGATAGCATAAAAACACTAACGCGACGTTGGAGGAAAGGGTCTGTTGAAGAATCGACAAACTACTAACTCCTGTTATCAGTGTCAGGCGATCTTATGAGACGATTCCCATACGTCATAGGAATTTTTAACCGCCTTTAAAATAGATGCTGAAAGCTGACACCACACGCAGAAAACAAATTATCTCAACTGAAACTATATAAATGGAGAGCTAGGAACTTCAACACCAGCCTTATACCGACACAAACTATTATTACGGCAATAAGTCTCTACCCCTCAGCTGAAGCATCAGCAATCAGAAACAGATCAATTTCGATTTTGTTTCCTCAAAAATGCACATCTATCGTCTGATTAATAAAGAACGCGAGACAGCAGTTGTACGAGGACAAGGCAAAGTTTTTCTCTTCCAATTACAGGTCGGATTGGCAGCAGTAATTTAAGACAGTCCACCAGAGTTTGGTTAAAGTTTCAATCGTTTGAATGAATAGCCAGAAGTTACCGACTTTCCACGCGCACACCTTGGACGGAATAATTCCCCACAAATCTGTGGACGACTAATTCTTCATTCCAGAATTACGATATTACATGCTTGAAGAGTTGTAAAAGCAATATTTAAGTCCAATGAATTATCAAGCACTCTCCAGTCTGTTCAGAGATACATTAACAGGTATTTTCCATATTTAGCTCAGGTAACTATAAAACCTCAAGAAAGGAACAGCAAGAACCTATTCGAAACTACCGAAATCGTTGAAATAGTACAAAATAGGTTAATTAAATATTCTACAGGGTATGAGAATAGCTCCACAAATACAGGCGCCATTCCTAGGCGATGCTACTGATATTCGAGTATCGTCATTTGAGTTGCCCGCGAGTATCATGCCCATAGGCGACCACACACTGAGGATACTGTGAAGCTATACAGTATCCATGTATGACTCCAGCAGCGGGAAGCGTCATTCTGATAATCATCATAGTTGTGGCTTCCAACAATTTTTCATCATGTCAATTGATGTCATTGTCAATTGATGTCATTGTCACTTGTTATTACTACAGTTATTTGCAGAGAAAGAAAATTCCGTCGAATAAAATGTCGTTATTAAATCATACATGGAAGAGAAAAACCTTAATTTACAGTGGGTAAATAAACAAATTTAAGAAAAGATAACGATCAATTATGAAATTCTGAAGTTGAAGCTAATGAAAATTAAACGTTCAAGGTTTGTAACGAAGTGTTAAATTCTCTGCCAATTGGTTTTGATGTTACACCATGCATGCTCAGCAAGAGTCGATATTTATTAGCAATATCTCGAAATACCTAATTAAAACTTCCTGAATTTCTTGATTAAATGCCAAGTTAATAATGTACAAAAGATGACTCACAAAAAGTAAATTTAACTCCTTTCATTAAACTGTTGATTCTTTTGCATGCGAGGGGGTACCCAAAAATAATCTGAATAGCACTGGGCGGAGCTTGTGTAGTACGCCTTTCTGCCGCTAGGCGTTTATAGCGCAACTCTGTCAGTTTAGTGCCGCCTGTGTTGTCGACCTGGCTTGTTCTGTTAATCTGCAGTGATTATTTTTGCTAGCGCTGTTTTGTTGTTGTTTCGTTTTTGATGATGGCAAGTTTAAGTGAACAACGTGGAACTGTGAAATTTTGTTTTCTACTCGGTAAAAAATGCTGCTGAAACTGTTTTAATGTTGAAAACTGTTTACAAAGATGACGCTATGGGGGAAAACTCAAGTGTACGAGTAGTTCATTCGGTTTAAAAATGGCGATATACCGAATGATGACAAATCTCGTTCTGGGCGCCCATCACTGTCCGAATCGACGAAAATGTTGAAAAAATTCGAGAGCTTGTGCCCCCAGACCGTTGACAATTGATCAACTGTCAGAGATTAGTTGGTTATCTTGGAGCTCAGTTCAACGAATCTTAACCGAAGATTTTGGAATGAAAAGGGTTGCTGCCTAGTTTGGTCCTCGGGCTCTGACTGACAATCAAAAAGAACGTCGAGCTGAAATATGTCGAGCTTTGAAACAAAAGCTTGAAATTGATCCAGACTTTCTGTCAAAGGTCGTTACTGGTGATGAGTCATGGCGCTATAGTTACGACCCAGAAACAAATCAACCGTCAAGCCAATGGAAGACGTCATTATCACCCGATCAAAAAAATGTCAAGTCAAATCAAACATCAAAAAAATGCTCATTTGCTTTTTTGATACCAAGGGTGTAGTTCATTAAGAGTTTATTCCGCCACATCAGATCGTCAATCAAAATTTTTATTTGAAAATTATGAGAAGATTACACAGCAGTGCTCGTCAAAAAAGACCCGGTTTGTGGCAGACAAGAGACTGATTCATCCAACACAACAATGCACCTGCACACACCGCTGTCTCTGTTAGGCAGTTTTTGGCTAAAAATGGCATGGTTCCGCTGCCCCACGCACCTTACTCGCCTGACCTGGCTCCGTGCAACTTTTTCTTATGTCCACGCATGAAAGTACACCGATTTGCAAACATTGAAGAGGTCAAGAAATAAAAAAATGGAGGAGCTGTCAGCCATTTCTAAAGATAACTACAGAAAATGTTTCGAACAGTGAAAGCACCGGTGGAGCAAACGTATTGGTTGTAATGTTGATTATTTCGAAGGGGATGAGATTGTTATGTAAAAAAATTGAAAATATATAGCTTTTAAAAATAATTCAGTTTTTTTGGGTACCCCATTGTATACTCTATTAATTTTGTAAATATTCTTTCCTCTTCCTAGTAGAGATTCGAATGTCTGGAAAAACAACCACAGTAATGCAAGTAATAATCAGTTCGTAAGTATTAAATAAAAAACCAATACATCGTTTAGTCTCTTGTGTTATTGCTGACTCGTTCTCAGAAGGCATCATTAGGATTCTAAATCTAAATTGGCAGTAACATGAGAACATACATCACTGCTTCAAATGATTACATTATTTTTGGAAGAAAATAGTTCAGGCTGTCCAAAGTAGAAATTTAACTAAGGTAATGATAGGATTTTGTATTTTGATACACAAAAAAAAAAGCAAAATAAAAAAAAAAAAACGAAAGTTAAAACTTAGGGCTCCTTGGCAATTTACCATGGTAAATATTATTTAATTACGTGAATAGTAGACCTAACAACATTTTTATAAATGGCTTGATAGCGGTCCAAAAGGTAAAAATATGGCTACGTCGCAAGCTTCATAATCCAAAAAGAGATGTAAACCCTACTAAGCTAATATCCGCAAGCAGCCAAAACTAAAATATACAGGGATATACTTGTCACGCATCACAATTCCTCGGTAGGATTAAGTGACCAGACACTTTCGATCGACAGTTACTGCTTGCCAATAGCTTCGATTCAACTATTATACATTCTCCATGTTCTTCAGCAACGAGATCGATCAGTTGTACAATTTAAAGGTTTATCCTAACTTTTTCGTAACCAGGCATCAGACCTGGCTGAGAACACAATCAATGGAGGAATTCATCGCTTTTCTCTACGACCTGATTAGCGGACCACACTGCCTCAACACGACCAATGACAAACCATAACATAACATCAGCTGGAACATTTTATTACTGTGTAGCAATAAGAAATTTACATGCAACACGTAGACCAGGAAAGACTTTGTATGTCTCTGGCTGTTGATGGCATCATTTCGATGTCATGCTCTAATAACGACGATAATGTATGGTTTAGTTGCTCTTTTCAAAACTAGGATGGATTTTTACCACAATACAAGATGTCGCGACCGGGTGCCAGTAGTGCAGAATATAGGTGTTAAGGTTGATGCAGCATGCATCCATGGTCTGCTGTATGTTCACTAACCAGCATTTTAATAACTAATCTGTGCTAAGCCACGTGTACTGCACTCATAATACTGTACCAAGGAGTGATCAGCAACCCACAACCCTCCACACTAACGTTTTAAAATATCCAATATTTGTGGTAAGATCCCCACGTATTGCAGATAGCTGTAACCAAATCGCAACTTCACTCTCTGCTATCTTTGAACCTCATATTTAGAACGAAGTTACAACAGGTCTTTAATAAAGTCTTTGATGCTTATGGAAGATTGAGATTGAATGAAAAGTACTCACCTTCTTGGCATCATTGTTGTTGTCCGCGTGGTTTGGCTGCGGACTCATGACGGAGCCATTGCTAACGGCGCCCGTCTGCGACAGAAGATCGTCGGAGCCTCGCTGTCAACACAAAAACAAACAACTCCGCTTAGAGGCAGCGCCAAACTACCGTCTACTGTATAACTAACAACTCAGACTTCTGTACACTAATTTCACGTGAAAATTGGGTAGTCCAGACTTAAATCAAAATGCTTTGTTTAAAAAATTAAAAAATTGAGATAACGTGGTAAAATCATGCAATACCTTTTCAATAAGTGCCGCGAAATGTGCGATAGTTCTGTTTGTACCTAATGTAGTATTTAGGCCAAAGACATCAAGGTATAATAGTTTATCTTCCTGAGTACATATACATGGCCTTTGAACGAAAAGGAACGTTGACCTTGTTGCTTGTACAAATCAGGGGTCGGCAAAATGTTTAGGAAAAAATTATATTTGGCTGGTCAGGTGGCAATCTCAAATAGAAATGTTTTAAAAAGGTACGTCTTCTCAAAGCGAAAACAATTGTTTTGTGTGATGAAGTAATATTTTTACGTAGATAATATTTACACACGTTATTGTTGATACTTAAAAACATTTTAATGAACTTGCTATGCATAGAATGGCGAAATAAAATTTCTAATGTGAGGAATGAAATCCACAGGCCGGAATAATCCAGTAGGCGATGGTAAGCCCGGTCTTTGCATTGACAGAGCAGAGGAATTTCTTGAAAGTCCCATCGATTACTGGGATCTGGTAGAAGGGAAATTCCAAACGTGTAACACTCTTGCAAATTTGTTATTTCCCTTGTGTAAAATACAGTTTTTTAGTTTGAAAGTTGGACCCACATCTGCAAACGGCAATTTTTTAAAATTCAAAACTGGGATGTCTGGTAGGCTGGGTACGATATATGAACCCGGGCCCGTTGTACCTCCGTGTCATGTGCGGAAACAGAAAACCTCCAATATCAGTAAAGAACGATAAAATCCGAGACCAGATTAAGCAACTGGGAAAGTAGCCTATAACCCCATTCTTAGGGGAGAAGCTGAAATTTTAAACAGGAAGTCCACTTTTGGATAAGTTTTAGATGTTAAATCTGACAAAAATAAAGTGTAGGCAGTGTTCTTGACCTCATAGCCAATGAACAGGTCATGCAGAAAGAAGACTTTATAGAGATACCGTGAAAGGTTTCGTCACAAAATAAGGATTAAAGTCATCTTACAAAATTATGTATTTACATTCACTTTGTTTTGTAATATTAGGAAATATTGTTTAATAATAATTAACAATTCTTTTAAATTACATAACTCGTTTATTAAGAACGATAAATAACCGTTGATTTTTGTTTTATGTAATGAATAACTCCTCACTTTTCGTAGTTCACCAAGTAACTCCCAAGTATTTTATTGCCTGCTGCTGGACAGGCCTATCAGCCGCGGCGTCACGCCCCTCGGCGGAAGCTGCATGCGTCACTGGGGTGACGTCACTACGCGCCTCTATATATCGACGGAGCTAGTGCAAAGGCTGGCAGACGGAGTCATTCTCCAAAGATAACAAAGGGCGAACAGATTTAGTTCACGATTCACGCACTCCATATCTTCAAAGAGGCTACAAATAGAGAAGAGACCCTTCGTTTGTAAGTTGTTATTTAGATACAAGTACAGTCTCGAATGATTTACGAACCAGCCAACTATTAATTCTAAAGATGATTTTGCTGGAATCCTGAATCACTCAATGCGAATGCCGAGATGGTTCATTCAGAAGGCCACGTCCCAATTCCTAGCCCCCAATCCTATCTCGCCTTGATCTCGACATCGACGAAGGGTAAGGTCGCACAAAAAGGGAAACGTAAAATGATCGCATTATGTTGCAGCACAATATTAAGTGAAAACCCTATAATTTTCAACAGTAGCCGTTCTAATCATCAGTTGGTTTATTATTTGTCGGAATGTTAAACTGTGATGGAAAGCAACTCTACTCTTGCAATCCCAAAGACAAAACGCCAGCGGCAGTATCGAGTATATGCATAGCGCTCGGTGTTCACAAATCACACCTGGCTTAGGGCGGACTTAGCAGAGCACCTGACGCTGTTTATGCAGCAGGGTAACAAGTGGACGCGGAAATCAATTACGGAGGCTTTACCACGCACCTGCCCTGGCTGCTTTTTGCCCTCAGTCCAGCGCCCTCACCAAACCGCTCCATTTCCGTTTTATCGCCCCAGTAAATCACCTTCCTGTGCAGTGGGTGGGAGGGAGGGGGCGGCACGATTATTACCTGTTTAATTATTGACCGGGAAGGTAGGTGCTATATTTACGTCTCTCCCTTCTTCCATCTCCAAAATTCTGTCTCGTTTTTTTAACGAATTTCAAGCCTTGCTAAAGCGGAAATTCGCTCTGTGGAGCCTAAGTTAAGGGGAAATATAGCATCCACAGTGGCAACTGGAAATTATGATTATGTGCCGTAAAGATTTTTTTTAGTAAATCGTTCTGAACAAAATCCTGATTAGAAGCACTATATTTTACTACTACGCACCTTTCTAAATTGGCCTATTTCAGACAGTATGCCCACTGTTCACTGCAGGTCGTTTCCATATTCACTATTACTTTCACTAATGCGATGGTCGGTCTCTTGACATCCTTCAACGAAAAAAGCAATCCAGAATTTAGTTACGATTCTTAGTGTTTATTAAAGTCTATTAAAGTCTACATATGTTCCTAAAACGAGTTCCCAGGAACGCATCAAAAAATTAGGAACGGCCGCTATTTCAAAATTTAAAAATGATCGTTAAAACCTTTACGGCCACTGCCTCCTTTCTCTGTCACATCGCTAGGCAAAATTAGCCACTACGCCGTACAGATGCATACAATTTCCGAGAAGCTCAATCTAATTTCCATAGTTTAATTACAGGCATATTGTAATTGGGCAGGTAACGAGTTTCACACACAAAAAAAGCGTTATTGGTCATACGGACAAACTGAAGCGCAATAGAATCACGAGGTTTAGAATATAATTTGCAGAATGAAGACAAATCATTCAAATGGCTCTGTTCTTAGGTTTCGATGGACTGGTTTTAAAGTCTCCTTCACGCTATTAGGAGGGAAAGATTCATCGATACAATTGCGCCGTTTGATTTGATCAACTTAGGATAGGTGAAGATTCTGAATTTCATAGTGCATGTGGGGTGGATGTGATCGTGCTGTCATTTGTCGGCCGGATGTATCCATTCAAAGAAAGGTTTGGTTTCAGGCAGGTAGCTTCACTGCATTCCATCCATGAATACCACGCAAAACAACATGTAGATATGGAATCACCATTATATCCTAGCAAAAATACTTTCAACCATGTAAATACTTTCACCACGTGCCAGCACATTTCCAGTCATGTACAGTATAAGGTACAATCAATCCCAAAATTAAACTGCAGTATTTCAAAATAATTCAGGTTCGTGCTGAATTTATTAGCGCCATAACCAACCCACGGCCGCATTTAGGCATAGGCTACGTAGGCCCACACCACATAAAAAAATGAAAATAAAAAAATAAATATTAGTCGCTATCGTCCTGTTGACATGCATGTGTTAATAATCAATATTGTGTTTTTAAGCTTTCTCCATTGCGTGCTTTGGTGATCTTAATCACTTTTTTTATTGTTTAATTTATCTTAATATGTAGACCTACTATTTCATATTATTATTAAAAATTCTAAGTTTAATTCCGCCGGCTTTTGCTGAGGGTGTTTGGTTGCAACAACGACAATAGGCAGCATCAGTCGAAAAATAGAACGTGCGAGCATTACTTGCTAACCTCGTTCACTTCAGTCTCGGAAGCGGTACAGAAAGCACGTTTCGAACACTCGATTCTTCAGTAAGTTATCCTCGTAGATTTTTACTATCATTATATTATTAAATATTTTGCACTAAAATGTTTATTAATTTAATAAAAAGTAATCGATATTGCTTTTTATATATATAGCCCGCACCACATGTATAGCCTAGCGCCTACATACCCTAAACGGCCCGCACCATGTATATGGCCTAGGGGTCTGCAGATTCTAAATGCGGCCCTGAACCGATCATTCATCCGACAAAGGTATCGAAGAGAGCAAAGTAGATTTTTAAACAAACCAACATTTTATTATACAGCATAGAAGAGCACTTTAAACTCAAAGTAGCGTATTATTTAATTGTTGCTAAAAACATTTGACTGCCTTGTTCAATAAGCTATCGTCGACCTCATACTGTTAGCTGTAGGTTCAACACTAATTGAAGTTTTTATTGTATTTATTGTATTTATTTTATTTCATTTGTAAATAAATAAAACTAATTGAAGTCACCTAAGCGATGACAAAAGCCTTCTACAGCTATGGAGACACAAGGGAAGCATGTTACAATAGATAAAACTAATGTCATCGAAGAAAATTTAAGTGGATGTTAAACCATCAAGTAAAACTAATTAAAACACTAATTTTCTTAAATCTGTCCTCATACACAGATACTTGGTTCTCTCCCCCCACCCCACCCCCTCGGCTCACTGGTTAATACAAATACTGTCAGTTTTTAAAAGTAATTTATTTAAAACTTCTTTTTAAAAAAAATGAAAATACCTTATGTGGAGTGAAACTGTTTTGCGGTTTTCAAGACAATCATCAGGCGCAACCGGACTTCCAGACTTTTCTGTATGTTCTACAGTTGTAGCTTTGATTTTTGAGCCTCTCAAATACTTACTATGGAGAGATTAATAGTTATGGCAAACAGATGAAATCCATTTACATTCTAAGGGGAGGGGGGAGAGGGATCCAAGACCATTCACAGAAAATCTGAATAAACTCCAGGGATTTATTAACGGTTTCCACGAACTGTAAATGAGATGCGCACGGAAAGAAAGCACAGACGTGTTCAAACCCCGCAAAAATTGATTATATTAAAAACCTGGTTTTTAAGAGTAACACTTACTACGCTACGAACTGTTTGTAAATACTTATTCCGGACCAAATTAACACGAGGCTGACAACAGAGGAATTTGATACCTAGTTCATGACCTCTTCATAACAGGTTTGTGAGTAAACACACAAATTGATTATTCCGAACAAGATGAAAAATATTCCTGCAGCCAGGTAGATGTATCACTTAAATGACAGGTTGATTGCCAGACAGAAGAATAACAAAAATTTTCTCAAATTATGCTCCATTCAACACTTTGCTTCCAAAGCAACATGAAATTTCCGCGAATTAAGAATTCCACAAACAATAGTTAGGTCAATAAAAAAATATCTTTACTAAAACAAAACTGATTTCCTGAGTTAACATTATGTGCAACTAAGGTATACGAGGGTGGTCTGAAAAGTTTCCGACCTCAACGTGAAGATGGCAGCACTCGTAAATAAAAGATAGCGAATTTCGTTGTTTATCTGTTGACAGTTACTCACCAAAGTTTCAGCCATTTTGGACGCGCAGTTGTTATGTAACAGTCGTTTGATTGAGTTGATGTGAGTGTTTTTGTGAAAATTGACAAAATCGAGTATCGAGCTGTCATTAAATATTTGTTTTTGAAAGGCAATGCGCCTACACAAATCAAAGATAAGTTGGATTCTGTGTATGGGGACTCTGCACCATCACTTACCACAATGAAATTTTGGGCAGCTGAATTTAAACGTAACCGTAAGAGCTTGGGAGACAATGAACATTCGGGACGTCAAAAAACTGCGACTACCGACGAGAACATCGCCAAAGTTCACCAATTGGTGCTAGACGACCGCCGAATTAAAATGAGAGAGATAGCAGAGGTTATGAAAATTTCAAAAGAACGTGTTTGTTACATATTAAATCAACATTTAGGTATGAGAAAGCTGTCCGCGCGTTGGGTGCCGCATTTGCTCACATTAGACCAAAAACGTGTTCGAATGAACATTTCCAACGCTCTGTTGGCGCAATAAATCCGAGTTTTGGCGCCGATTAATTACTGTAGATGAAACTTGGATACACCATTATACGCCCGAAACAAAAGTACAGTTCAAACAGTGGACTGCAAAGGGGGAACCGGCACAAAAAAAAAAAAAAAAAAAAACTTTTTTTTTTCGGCTGGAAAAGTGCTGGCGACTGTTTTTTGGGATAGTCAAGGAGTTATTTTAATCGATTACCTTTAAAAAGGAAAAACCATTGCAGGAGCATACTACGCATCATTACTTGACAACCTGAAGGCAGAACTTGCGGAAAACCGGCCAAATTTGCAGAAAAAGAAAAACCTGTTTCACCAAGACAATGCACCGTCTCACACCTCAGAGGTTGCCGTGGCGAAAATTCACAAATTACGGTTTGAGCTGCATGACCATCCGCCTCACTTACCAGAAGCGAATTCTTTTTGTTCCCTCATATAAAAAATTGCGCTCGAGGACAGAGATTATCGTCAAATGAAGAGGCAATCACCTTCGTGAACAATTATTTTGCAGAGAAAAACGCTGAGTACTATTTGGAAGGGTTACAGAGATGGGAGAATCACTGGGAAAAGTGTGTAGAGTTGCAAGGAGACTGTTGAAAAATAAAATTTTCAGAAAAAATGTCTTGTATCTTTGTTAGGTCGGAAACTTTTCAGACCACCTTCATAGTCAAACTTCAGTTAGGCATCAAACATCTGCAGCAAAGGGCAAAAGGATACAAAAGGATCCATGAAAATATATCAGACTATATATGGCCCACAATATCCAGTTATATCAGACTTCTGTAAGAAAGTTTGATGAATTATCGCATTTTTTGCTAAACGATATGCTTAAGGATACTTGGAAACTCGACTACTGTTTCTGGATGCTAATGGTAAAACAATCTTTTTACCGAAAGACAATATTTAAATATTCAATTAAGTTCCTATTTGAGCTCAAGAACCCTTAATTTTGCAAGTAACTGTCATAACAATTGAGCTAGTGGTCCACTCGTTTATAATTAAAACAATACTAACTATAAAAACCTAATTTCTTCCAATCTCTACAAGATTAGTAGTTTGGGAATGTCCCCTGCCACTGTGGTGATCGCTTGCGGTCTGTGAACAGTTGGCACCGCTGGAAGAAACAAACAGGCGGCCCCGTACAGGCGACGCGACGGTCGATACAGACGCGAAGCATACAGGTAAACTACAAACGCACCTCTCGCTTTCTTACTTCTACGATGTTAATAGAGCCGAGGAAGCTGGAAGTATGGAAAAAACAGGCAAAAAACTTAAGCAGAACCAATCTGTAGCATGAAAACGCTAAAGACAATGAGAGGACACCACCTTATTATCATGGAAAGAATTACTCTGCAAAAAAAAGTAAAGGTTCAATTGGATATCAATAAGTAAACAACAATCGATGATAAAAACGCCAAAAGTATTACAATGGCTAAATAAAAATCTATTGTTGAGTAGAAAAATTTCATGAGGTGGGAGGGAGCGAATCAATTCTAGTTGTAGTGTAAGGAACGGTTAAATAAAATGTCTCTGGGGTAAAATGCCAAAGTAATAGTTGTGAAAGGAAATCTAAACGTTATTTGGATTGTAAGAAAAGAAATTAAGTAAGAACTAAGCTTTTGGAATTGTAATAAATCGTATAAACAACCATTAAATGTATTTAAAAGCTTTACACGAAATGATTAAATGATACAACTGAACTAAGAATCACAACACAAAATGCAGGAACATTTTTTTAAGCAGGTTGAAGGACAGATACCAAACGAAAATTTCTAAAGCGAGCAGAAGAGTGTAAGGATGCTGTATATAGCAAAATAAATATGGAAACTGATACAGTCCCTTAAATATGAAACAAAAGCTTACAACTGCAAATGCTAGGAAAAATAGTAAACAATCTCAAGATACAAGGGATAAAAATGCACGTGTACTACGTTTAATTTTTTTTCGAACCATCATATCCGATCTTCAATTTTTTCGAATTGATATCTGTTAAATACCAAAGACATGTTAGCTGAAATATATCGGCAATTAAGTAAATTACGCAAAAATTCAAAGAATGATGCAAATGATTAATAATTTTATTAGGCAATAGTTACAATGAAGGGAATGGCATGCTGAAGAAAGATTCCATAGTCCGTTGAAATTACTTTTGATGCGCATATTCAACGTAAGAGATGAATCACAATTGGCGGCATTCATACGTTTGCTTACAGACAAATTCGGCGCAAGATTTTTCCGAAATGATGATCACGAACGCTGAAACCGTAACATAAAAATAATGTTTGCAAAGCATTTCGTAAGGAATTTAGAGATCCCATTGTGATGGGGTATCTCACTATAAACCTGTGACAAAGCGACCGTTTAACATCATTTGTATGAACAGAACAAAAAGTTCAAGCACAAAACCAACCACGAACATTGTGAATGTTTTACTGCTACTATACAGGTCATCAGCCAGAAGAAATTCGTCATTTTCTGAGTTACGACGCGCTATGAAGAATAGTAATATCATCGCTTAAAAATATCCAATCCGCAAAACTCCCATCCCGTTGCTCGAAAGCACGGCTCAACATTGCTGAAGTTTAGGAACTGAGCTTTTATCACACAGTCCGGACGTGACCCACAGCTATCATTCCTTCCTGAAATAAAGATAAGCCGAGTACAAAGAGATTGTAAAACCGATGGCAACATACAGGAATCTCTGCCACTAGTTCATGTAAAGTTGGACACTGCAGTTTTACTAACACTATTCCTGATAATATCAAAGCAGCTAAATGAAAATGAATTATATAGTTCATGGAGAGCTATATATACATATATATATTTATATATGTAATCAAAGCCATTTAATTTTACAGATAAACAGAAAAAAAATCGCTTCAAGAGAAGCCAATAACTGACTGCATTCTGAAAAACGAAAATAGTGTGTTTAATTAATAATTATTTTCTTATTATTATATATATATATATATAAAAGAAAAACCAGCTTTCACTAAGAATGGAATGTTTTAGATTGAACGTTTTGTTCAAACAATGGCGCCACCAAATTTCTCTAAACGCAAATATAATAAATGAAGTGCTAAAGTAGGCAAAAGTAGTGTTTTTTTTTTAAAGTCTTAATCTGATATAATATTCACTATTTCTAGAAGACAGGAGACCAGTAACTGCTCAACAAATTTAACCGGCTGTTATAATTTGACACGATCAAAATGGGATGAATCAATGGCCCGGAGATGTAAAAGATAACAAGAACCAATTGCAATAGTGTCAAGGTTTCATAATAATTGCCCGTAAAATATTCCGGAGATAGAATAAATAATACTTCAATCGGATGTAAAGGAAAAGTCTTGAAGATCTATAGAAAAATTCCGCTAGTCAGACTGATGAATGGTAGTAGACTGAATTAGGCA
Organism: Vandiemenella viatica; assembly: GCA_031002005.1. Lineage (NCBI taxonomy): Eukaryota > Metazoa > Arthropoda > Insecta > Orthoptera > Morabidae > Vandiemenella > Vandiemenella viatica. The sequence goes on along the minus strand of JARYHS010013630.1, from coordinate 95,895,447 downwards.
TGAAGGTTAGAGAACTTAAGACATGGGTAATGACTCGATTTACAGCCAGCTGGGATTTGGTAACTAACAAATTATCAAAAAAATTACTGTATTGGAACTCAAAACGAAAAATATTGAAACAGATGATAAGAAAAAATTGATAAGCAGTGGTGCTTGGAAAGAACTAATTACTGTTATGGGATTCAGGCTGGAGAAATAAATGGGTGAGGAAGTATGCCGTTAGAATTTTTTTAAACACAAACACACGTCATACCAGCATACAGTAATGCAGATATCAGCTAAATTGCGTCCTGTTTTAAGACAGCATCTGACAGAACTTTGAAATATTTTAAGAATAGGACTGTAGCAGTCGATAAGAATACCTCACACGTGAATAAGAAATAATTAGATTACCTAACTACTATAAAATCATTGCAAAGCAGGAAACACTCAAACAAATTTTAAACGAAGTATTAATTTTATTATCAATTTTAGTATAAGCTGATAATGAAAAAATATTAGGCAATAAGTTTGATACTTCAGACCCATCAAAATGACTTCCTAGAATAAAGTCCAAATGCAATTTAGAACATAGGAGGTATACTAAGCACGTTTGTCAGCGATAGCACGGTCACTTACTTTTCTTGAGAATCTAAAGTAGAATCCGAACCATGGAGCGATCCCAGCCAACTTCGCATACAAAATCTAGCTTTACCAGAGGTGACCGTCAGCATTCTATCCAGTGCTCATTCCGGGCCATAACCACGACTAGACCAGTTTGATATAGGAAAAACCGTAGTACAAGAGAGTACTAGCGGTAAGATTAATATCGCCATGAGAGATGAGAAAAAACAATTATAAAATTTATATTCGTTGTGTCGATATTTTTAATTTGTATGTAGATGAATGAATCAACGAGGCAAAAGAAAAAATACAAATTAGATGTAAATGTTCTGTGTGAAACATTCATTATGATGCAATTTTCTTGTTAACCCATAAGTAAATCATGACAAAATAATAAATTTACTGCATATCACGAGTAAAATACTCAGGAAATTGAACTAAATATACGAAAAATCAAGACGAAAGTAGTGCAGAAGAAAAGATGGCTGAAACTGGATTAGATATGTTATAAGTAGTAGAAATACTAAAGGACAGACATTGTCTGCATTCCCTTGTGTGGTATGTTTAATAACTGAAAAATTGTAACACCATATAACTGACAATGGATACGAAATATAGTGATAATCTTATATCTTTAAACGAGCAATTCTTGTATATATATATATATATATATATATATATATTTCGGATCTCGGAAACGGCTGTGATGATTTGGATGAAATTTGGTATTTAGATAACGTTTTGACTTTTAAGATTACCTAAATAGTTGTCTTCCCTACAAAAAAGCGAGTTTACAAAATACGAACAATTTTGTCACTCCGTATATCGAAAACGGCACTAGCGCCATCTCGTAGACAATTCAGGTACCAGAAAGCCTACAAATTGATTTTCTTTGATTTCAAAGAATAATTAAACGAACAGTTCTTGTATACTGGCTGACCCGTGGAAATATTAACACTGCAAGTTTAATTGTAAAACATTTAAAAAGGAAGATAATTAAAAAATTTATCAATGGTTTTATCAGAAACTTCTTTATAAAGTAATCATCGTTTACTTTTTGACCGTAAAAAGTGGTTGTTAGTTAGTCATTAAATACTACCTCCTTAATTATAAAACATCTTTCGATTTCTGTTCAATGTACAAGATTTCGAGTAGAGTTTGATAATAAAGTAAAAAGCCGCGTGCGAGTGCACATACGAAAAAAAGGGTTCTGATAAATAGAATCTTGCCTTTTGAATCGTCTGACCTTGTGCTTTATTAATGTTTATAACGAAGGTTACTTCTTATGGGAATTGTTTTATTAGCATTTTGAAATGCTGATCAGAAGATGTGAGATTACTGCCATGTATGAGCATAGTTTTATCAGAGTGAATAAATTTAGCACAGATGATGTTCTATTAACGTCACAACCCGATGATGAATTCTTATAGAACTCGATGAAACATATCGAAAATAAAGGAATAAATGTTCTTGGTTTTCGAGATATAGCATGTCAAAAATCATTTATAGGTATAGTTCCTTGTGCTTTTGGCGACGTTTCTTCTGGTCCAGGCTGTATTTCAACCTAACAACAACCACTAGGTACAAAATAAAACATTGAAATTACATTTCCACCATATAGACATGGTCATTTTGGTGGATTTTTTTTCTGGTCCAGGCTGGAGCTAATCCTAACCTCTTCACTTTTGAGATATAATATCCCGAGAACTAAGCGAGATATCAGAAAAATTCCTTTTTTTCGATTTGTCTCGACGAGTTTCATACGAATTCACCATCAAACTTGGCTATGGCGAAATATGTCTTCTGGTTCAGGTCGCATTTCAACCAACCGCGTAAATTTTGAGATACGATATCTCGAGAACTAAGCGAGATATATATAAAAAAATATTTTTTACTTTCAATTTTTCTCGTCGAGTTACATAAGAATCCATCATCAAGGGTTATCGTAGAATCATCTGAAATACCACAAATCTCGCACCATTAATTAATAGGGCCTATCAAACTGGCATTAAGATTTCTATTTTACATAATAATAGCATTTTTTTTAAAGTAATATGTGAGGCGGTCTCGCAAATGGATCTAGCGATTTGGATGAAATTTCACATGTAGATAACGTTTTGCTTTTCAAGTTTTTAACACGATTTTTTTTTAAAAAAAAAAGAAAGAAAGGAGCACATTTGTATTTGTTTTCTCGAAAACGGCTCTAACCTCATTACGTAGAAGTTTCAGGTACCAGTACGCCTACTGATGTTAGTTAAGCTTCTCTTTGGTGAACTGTGCTCCTCAAAACGCCTAGGAAGCCTTCAAGCCTTTTACTTTAATCAAACTTTACTCGAAATCTTGGATATTGGACAGAAATCGAAAGATACCGAGCGTAGATCGGTCACCCAGGTACTTGTCGTTTATATGTGATATTAGTAATTTCTGTTATTGCTGTATATGTTACATTTATTTTTAAAAAAATTAATGAATAAACCTGACCTAGGACTAAAAACTATCTACAACAATGTATGGAGCATGCATACATATGGAAGTGAGGCTTTAACTTTGTAAAAACTAAGATGAAATTAAACTTATGTATTAGAAACTTGTTGCTACAGAAGAATGTTCATGATGTTCGAAAAGAACATTTTCTGACAAAAATGGCAGAGGAAGGAATTTGTTGATTAATTTCAAAGAAAGAAGATTGTGCAACGGCGGAGTCACATTCAAGGTGAATTTAAAACTGAAAGAAAAAATCAAACTTTGCAAATTAGTATGCATGTTCGTTTGGGACAACTAGCAACACGTCAAGCCTTCGTATTGGCTGGAAATTGCATTGAATGTATAAACATCCGTGTTACAACCAGAGTTATTAGCCCCAGAGGGAACGTGCAGTTAAATGTGGAATTGGAACCACGGAAACGTTCTGGCGTACTTCACATTACACAGCACGCTATACGAGAAGTAAAGGTCGGGTTAAGGGCTTAATATGAAAATCTCCGTTCAGACAAGGATTCAAACTGGTGACCTTTCGGTCTCCAGTTTGACGCCTTAACCACTGAGCCACTTGGTTGCTTCTTTGTAAATAAGACATGTTGAGGAGGAAAATTAGATGATATATATGTACTATCGTAAAATATGACATTTTCAAAACTATACTCTGATACTACACAACATTTTATTTACGAGATTTCTGTTGTTTTTTTTTAATACAAATTAAATTACAATCAAAATTAAAGTAAAAAGAAATCAAAAAGTCTTTCCTAAATTTCTAATACACAACTATAAGTACGTATATTGATTCGTCAAGAACAAATCGCTGTTGTTCTATCTCAAAATAGTGGTCAAATTAATCAGAGTAGGGTAATTTAGTGTTTCGTCCCCTCAGCCGAATTTACAAAGTGCGATGACCGCTTGGGACGCCTTTTAGCGCTTCTGCCAGGTGTTAGGTGTTGACGTCAACACATCGCGATTGGGTAATCGCGTACTCTGCGCAGTAGCCTTACGCTGGGCTAACGCAGCACATGCACAATGTTATGGCCACTTGTGTCTCGTCGTGCTATTAAAATTGTGCTACGGAAACTTACCACTGCCAGCTCTACTTTGTTACAGTGAATCGCAGGCTATGTAAGGGCTCCTAAACAGCCTGTACTCTAGTCCAGAACCTATGATATTTTAATGGACGTGGCCACAGACTGGGAGAGTTCGTCAAACTGCCTGCTGGGAGGAAACCCTGCTTCCTGTCGCCAGTATCGCTCCCTAAAAACTTCAGCCACTCCAAATATTGGAATTTTGTATCCAGAAGAAAACTTTTGTGGTATGAAGCACAATATGTGAGCCGCTGAGGCGAAGGGAAGGGGAGGAGAGGAAAGTGGCTGAGGTAGTAAACACAAGAGCAATATAGCGGGGAATTTGCCTTATTTTCTTGACTGCTTGCAGCTTAACTTTGACTAGACTGTCTTTTAAGCACCTATGATCCTCACCGTGTTTCTGGAGTTGTCCCCAAATTTGTTAGCTTGAAGTTAAAGGTTTTATCTGTGAGAGATACAACATTTGCGATAACTAACTAGAATCAGCTTATTGAGACGTTCAACTTTGAGCAATAATGCCAATTTATTAACTCAAACATTATCCTCATTCACCTGCATCCTTTCGGTAGAAAGCAGGCCTAAACTATTTCTAGACAAAGTGCAGCGATCCACAATCTGCCCGATAAAATACATTTGATTTTATAGGGCTACTCCTAGATAATGAGAGACTCTTTCTTTCACTTCCTTGATACAAAACAAATAGCTCGTGAAAATACGTAGACTGCCACTGTTCAACGCTAATGATACTGTATGATTAGTATGGGCACTTGATTATCTTGCATATAAATTCCCCTATTTAAATATTCTTTAGAACTGATATTTTTAAATCCTCGTTTTTCTTCCTCCCAGTATTAATTTAGACGACAGGATAATTTCTGTTGTTCCCAGGTTTCCCCCAAACCAAATAATATTATTCTAATATCTTCTGTATGTTTTTCGAATCGTGTGATATCTCATACAACAATCTATCAGCTTGCACTTTCTTTGGGAGTGCGAGGATGATACTTTTTTTAAAAAAAAATCTGTTGGAATCGATATTAACTTGAATAATCTTTCGATTCCTTCTACTTGTTATTTCTTCAGGAGTAATCAACTTGACGTTAATGGAACTCTAATACTTTGAAGCTCTGTCAATTTCTGAAATTAAGATACGATCTCCTTCATCAACCTTAGGTCACAAAGCATATAAATAAGCGAACGTATTGAATATCTTGTACGTGCAAAATGGCTAGTTTCATTTATCAAGAGTTAAGGATGCAACTTTAGCTAACATGAAAAACTTCGCACTTCAACCATTGTTCATTGATTTTACTCCCAGATATCCAAGTACTGCTGAAACGCTGCAGTACACGGATAAAAGCACAGAGGTTATAGAAGTATTAAGACTTTTGGCTGCTTATCTAAAATTCCAATGCTATTCTTGCACAAGGCGCACCAATTTTCTAATTTGTCTCACCTAAAGTTATTCCTTTCCACGTGTACCAAGCAGACAGTAGGGGGAAAAAATCGTTGGTTATGTCAAATTTTGATCTAGAAATTCAGCCTCGTTTTCACTTTCTGTGCAGGCTCTTTTCTACTATTCTCCAATACGAATAAAATACCTTCAGTATACTAAAAGAAATCTTTTAGTTTCAAATATTGATCTAGGACTCTAAAAACTTTTTATAAATCTATGTATGGAACACAGCACTTTATGATATCGAAGCATGGACTTTAGGAATACCAGAAAATTGAAGCATTTGAAATGTGATTCTACAGAAGGATGCTGAAAATTAACAGATAAAGTAGTAAATGAACATGTTTTGGAGATGTTGTGCGAGGAGAAGGTAGTCGATGTGTCTCTTACAGGATGCAGGGTCACATAGTGGAGGGAACAGTCTAAGAAAAGATCTGTAGAGGTAGACAAAGATTAGACTATCGGAAGATAGCAGATAACTGAAGAGGTAGGTTGTAAAGAGTACGTTAGGATGGAGAGATTAGCGCAAGATGGAAGGGATGGAGGACTGCATCCAACCAGTCGAGAGGCTAACAGAAAAAAAAGTGTAACTGTCGTTACAAGGGTACGGATTATATACTGATGATTACCATATTCTTCCAGGCAGTGGTCCACGATCATATGAATAAAAACTCTTAAATAAAATAAATTACGATAAATACGGTGGCATAAGTTTTAGATGTGCATGACAGTACAATGTTCCGTAACTGGCCCAATTAAAGCTAGTGTTCCTTATTATTTTCAATCTTTAAAGTAAATTTCTACTAATATTGGTTTTGTCGGGCAATATGACACTGAAGTATGTGAAAAGGGAACTGATGTTTTAATACAAATTACAAATTACAACTGTTTCAAGCTTCCGCTTCATCAGACGCTGTAATCTACTGAGAGTAAGCCACTTGCTCCTGCCTGTCCCGCTATTTCAAAAATTACGATTTTAGCTTCAAGTCTGTGCAGTGTTAGTCCCTTATATACCCCACGTAGGTTGTTATTAACAAAAATTTGCAGGTATACAATTTTCTATTACGATTGAATGTGTGTTATATTCTTTAACGTACGTCCATTAATTACGTGTGGTGTTTTTCCGGAATTCCCCCCCCCTGGTGACTGACCTCTTCTGCTTCCGAGCCCCCCTCCCCCCTAAAGTTGGTATCCGCGTCGTTTGTGAAACTTTTTTATAGCTCTACTATCCATCAAGAATTTAAAAAGAGGCTTAAGATTTCGCCGGTAACCCTCCCCCCCTACATTTCACCTCACGTAATTAATGGACGCCCCCGTGGCGCTAAGCCGTGCCCCATCATTTGCGACCCGCACATACGGTGCTCCCTTCTGATTTTCTTGTTTGATTCAGTCAGTTACAGAAGAAATGACAATGTTTATCTATCTATGAAGCTAAGGTGAAAATTTTTGAGCTCTGTAACAAGTCCAGTACTATAGGCAACGATTTACCACCGTGTTATTAAAAACGTGGAAATCCGTACCACTTTCAGATCGCTGGCATACATAGAAATACAAAAAAGTTACAAAACAATCCAGTCAAAAATACTGTTGAATAGTTAAAATGTGGCGGGAAATATTCTGAACTTCATAGGCATCAAAAGTTTCTGGATCTCCCGATATAATTCTGAATAAGGAGGTTGCTGTGAAAGACCTCGAGTAGCTTAAGCAGCAGCTTTGAGAATCCGGCTAGCAGCCTTCCTTATACACCTTGAAACCAACAAACTTAAGGTAGTTACGCAGACTTCAGCGGTCGTTGTCGATGTTAACCACGTAGGCCCTTGGAGAAAGTCTCAGAATGATATCTGAAACGTCAGGTTTCAACAAATTGACACGGTTCCACCTGGGCAACCAAGACAACAAACTTTAAAGTATTTTAATATCTCACATCAATGGCTTCGGTTGCCAAAAATGACATATTTACGCTATAATTACACATGGAGTATTTGCTTCGAATAGAAACATAATATAAAATACAGGCAACTCAAAACGTTAATCTTAGAAACTTCTAATATCTCAAAAATGTGATCACTATAATACGAATTTTGAAAAAGTTATAATTTCCCTTGGTTCTAACTTAAGGTATCAACACAGTTTCATTTAATCATTTGGAAACTTCGAATGATTACACCAAATCTAATAATTTCATTACGAAATTATAAATATTTTATACATACACAAAAAATCATTTAAACTGTGAATAGGCAAATGCAATAATAATTGATAACAATTGAAGCAGCTGGAAAGCAAGTTTACCAAAAAAAATTTGATCAGGCAAACCTTGTCATTACGTATTTAATTAACTGCATTTAAGATTAGTAGTCATTCCTAGTATGGTGGACAGTATTTTAGTCATTTCAGAAACTAGGGTCAATTCCACGTCAAGCCAACACAAGACAAAATTAACCTTACCATCTCAGATATTTATGAAATTTGGCACAGGTAAAGGGCCCCTTATGCGTTTAGACTTGAAAAATATCAAATTTAATCGAGATATATACACTTATTTTTTAAAAAAAAATTAAATCCATATAAAGTTTTCAAAAAATTTGCCAAAACACTGCAAACATTTTTTAATTGATCTAGAAGTTCTCCTAATTTAGCTAGAGAGCTGGGAGAGGTGTCATTTTATAGCATTTTTCACGACCTTTTCTGTGGTATAACACAACCTTTTCCACCTTTTCTCAACGGCGGTCCCCTTAGAGACTAGACACGGACACTTATTTGGAAATTGGCTATCTAGAGCTTTCAGTTATAGCTCGACTCGCATCTCACATTGTGGCCATAGTTCGCGTGTTCTCTCGCATATGTTTTCGTAATTATTAACTTTACTTTTATTTTGTCCGCGGATCTGCGGATCGCCGGGTGTCCACTGACGGCAGGTTGGGAACCCCTAGCATAACATACTATCCAATAGTAATTTTTCTGTTGCAATTTTTTTTTAAAAATTGATTTTAAATTTTTCAAAAAGTACATATTTTAAGATTTTAAAATTACATAAATAGTTAGTATAGTTGTAAATCACCTGGCAAAATATAAATGTGGGATGTTAATGGGTTCACTGTTAAAATAATTTAAAAGCTGAAGCTTGTTTTTCATTAATTCCAAATATACAACTGAATAATACAAAAATGCTGATGTTCGCACTTCCATTAAAATAAATAAAAGTCACTTTGGCGAAGCATTACTACCCAAGGAACACAGTAATACCATGGGTTCATTCCCAAAACTACATTATTGATTCAAAAATTTCAGAGATTTGAAGGGTTGAAAAAAAAATGTGTCAATCCCAAGTTAAACTTACAACAGAAGACATGTCAAACTACCTCACTGCCGAAGGAAACTGGATCAGTGGTGGATATTCTGACAAAAGTAAATCATGTGACTTCCACTCGAAATTATGTTCCACTTGCAAGGGATGTATGCCAAACAAAAGTATCCCATTATTTAATGAAAAGTTTTATTTTAGATTAATTATTGTACTCTTTCTTTAGGTTAGTGTTGTTTTTGTATTTTCCAGTTGAATACCGGGAATTAATGAAAAGCTAGATTCAGTTTTTGTTTTAATAATGAACCCATTACCATCCTGCGTTTGTACTTTACCATATGATTTACAACAATACTAACTATTCGTCGAATTAATTTTAAAATATGTACTTTAAAAAAATTAAAATCAACATTATAAAAAAAAATATCGAATAGTATGTTATACCACAAGACAGGGTATGAAAAATGCTGTAAAATGACACCCCTCCCAGCTTTAGTTCAATTAGGAGAGCTTCTAGAGCAATTTACAGATGTTCGTTTGTGGTTTTTTTTGGGCAAATTTTTGAAAAGCTTACATAGCTGCAATTAAAAAATGTATATATCTCGATTAAATTTGGTATTTTTGCAAGTCTATATGATTTATACACCCGTGTAAAATTTCATCCGGGTCTGAGATGGTGGGATTTAGAGTGTTTGTTGAGTTGACATGGAATGACCAGGTAACCTAAGTGGACATAAATGTAAAAAATGAACGAACTTTGCACGACAGGTACAGCATGCGTAAGTACCTAAGGCATGGAAAACAGAGAAGAACGGCACAAGTTGGCAAGAGCTGTATTTGGTGCAACTAGGAAGCGATATCGCCTTCAGCATGGCCAGCAACTTCTCAGGTTACTATAAAACATGTAACAAGCTAATCGAGGCACCCAAAACTACCCTAAGATAATCGCGCCCGAACTGTGATTTCTGGAATTTGTGGAGCTTATTCTTCTTCTTCAACGGATGCCGGCTATAAATAAACTTTACAGTAGAAAATTGAATTTTTGGTTCTTATGTGTTGATGGGTAAGCTTGTGTAATAGATTGTGATGAATCACCGTGTTATAGCAGTAGTTGTAAAATATGTACTTGTGCCATGTTCCATAGTATGCAAGAGTTTTGTTAATAAATTATTATAAAATATTGCATAAATAATTAACGGTTCGTTAGAGATTCCAAAGAACTAACTATCCGAATGTACCCAAACAAATTTATTCACTCCCAACTCTTGTATCCGCTTGCGAACAGAAAATGTGCATCAACTTTGGTCAATGCAAACATGATTGACGGAACAATAACAGGTAGGACATGTTTATCTTACATAAACAGCGCCCCTGAAGAATAATAATTTTGTGTTACGGTATTGCTTCGGTACTAATACAGATCGCAACACTGAACACAGGACAAGTATTCCTGTGGTTATGTTGAAATGACATCTGAACCAGAATAGTAAATATTCCATAGTTCACCATAAACAACGACGGTTTCACTATTTACGTTTCATTTGTGCTTCTTTCACGGGAACCACATTACTTGAGCAGAATGAAAGTAATTTCACTGGTACAGCGTTCTGTAGTGTTAACCCGGTGTCTCACCCACTAAAACGTTTGCGAATGGGCACTTCAACACCGTCCTCTTATTACTGTAACTAATTTTTAATTGCGACAAAATTGAATGTTACCAGCACCAAGAATCTTTAAGCGATCAAAATAAGTGTAATATAAACATCTTGTACACCAGACGTAATTTACATAGCATTTTCTATTCTCGAATCAATGTCTTTATTCAAAGCCTAACATGCACGAAGACACCAAGGGCTATATACCATATACTAACAGCTATGTCTGGTGTTACTTTACACTATAATCAAATGTCTTGCAGAAATGGACTAAGTAAATGTGTAGCTAACAATACCAGGAGGGTTAAGAATGATAGAATTTAATAGCGTGACTTTAATTTACCAAGAAAATGATTCCATTCAAAGGTAAACAATATATATTGGCCGAAAATTGAGTTTGCAAAACAAATTTCCTAATGTAATTTAAGTCCATAACACTTTTCCTCTTTGATGAGACAGTGACAATGCCCTGTAACACGACTTCGCATATTTCGACCCACAAGCTGAAACGCGCGAGTGACAAATCCCTGAACTACATGAAAGGGTCGTGTTGAGAGCGTTCCCAAAGATAGGACTGATGCAACTTACGATACGATTTTCCCGACTAATGTTATGCAGGTTTTTCATAATAATTTAAGCAACTAATAAGACAGCCCTCAATTTCTGACCGGCATTTCACACTCCACAGAGTAATAAATACTAGCAAAAATCAGATATCTTTTCTCAGATGTTGGGTTCTACGGATACTAAAATAAATGATGAAAGACGCTCAAACGCATAATAGAAACTGTTGTAAATAATCAGAAGAGAGTGCTACCATGATCTAAAATGCGTATATAACCAACACTATCACCAGCACAGACTACATACAATTTTTATTAGACTCTGGCATATTGTGATGTAACTAAAATTTGATTCCTTTGGTGTGATGCCAGTTTCCGCACTTACAGATTACTGCAAAGCGATAATTTGAGACAGGCAGCAAAACAAGTTTCCAGTCAATGTGCTAATAAAGGTTAACGAAGCCAGAAATAGACTTGCGCCTTTAACATCAATCCCTAAATAAAACAGTGTGCCAGAGGAACGTTATGCACCGTGAATAACAGAAGCTTGCGGTACCAGTGTTGCCAACACTGCCTGAAAAGTAGTAGGCGGCGTGTTTAGAGCTCTGGTAGCCAGCCTGAAAGACTGCCCTGGCAGCCCCCGCTCACTCTGCAAACTTTTTTGCGGGGCGCGAGGCATTCATTATTCATAAGTACCCGCTCACCTTTCCGCCAGTTGAACGTCTCTAGGCTGGAGCGTAGCAATAAAAGCCGAGGCGGCACAGGGGGGCTTGGTGTTGTCGCCCTATGCCACCGCAAAGAATCTGCTGCCTCACAGCTCTACCGCAAAATGGTGCCTAAAATTGGATTTCCAGGATCGCAGTTGATTCCATACTGTAATCCGGAATTGATTTGGTGGAGAATCCTTGAATCAATTTATACGAATGTTGAGGACGCTACCCTGAAACAAGCATTAAAATATGCTTCTAAAGTCTAGCCAATTTATAATCTACTAATGGTTCGACAAGGTTTCTTTTCCCCTCAAATTAGAACGAAATTCCTAATTTGGATGGCTCCTATATCACATAGTTTATAGGAAACGTCGCAAGACAAAACCTCATTTTCAGTAGATTTTATAAATAAAATGATGTCTATAAAAAACTGTTGTGATTAATGTTTTTATTCACAGGACGCGGTTTGCCCTTATGGTGTGGGGGCATCAACAAATGTGGTACGGTGATAATCTACACGTGGCTATCGGGAACAGCACTTTATACACCTTTGCAGACATGTTGATACATGTACCACTATTTAGAACTTTTACACACTTGTGTTTTTTGATATTGCAGTTGAATATTCTGCCACGTATTTTATTTACAAGCCTCATTCGTGCATAACACAGGTAGAAATGCTGTGTTTGGCTAACATGTGCAGCAACAAAAAATAGAGACTTGTAAGTAAAACGCTTGCCAGAATATTCAAAAGCAATATCAACAACCAAGTCTGTAGAAGTGCTAAATAGTGTCATATGTATACACGGGTATTTAAAGTTCTGTTCCACGTTGACGTGTGGAGATTATCACAATGTACTGATACCCTACACCAAAAGGGCGAAAGGTGTCTGGGGAGCAAAAAACATACTATTCATCAGCGACTGCAGAAAATGGCCTATAACTAGATTTGTAATTATGTGATTGGCACTACTATCTCACATAAGGTTACTTGCATAAACTTATTACTTTCATCATTAACCTTATTCACAATCTACATCAATGCGAAAAAATAACCAATTACAAGATGTCAACGTTATCACAACTGTAAACCCATTTACATGTTACTTTGATACTAAAAATTCGGATTTACATCAGATCGCGACACTGGCGGATCCAGGATTTTGGTTTGGGGGGAGGGGGGAGCTTGAGCATATTTCGTTTTAGGGGAGGGCTCGAGTCGAGCAGGGTAGGATTTATAGTCATGCCGCCGTTAAAAGATCATTAGAGCAAAAAAAATCTCCAAAATTACAATGTCGGGGGGTGGACCTGAATACTGGGGGGAGGGGGCTTGAGCCCCCCCCCCCCGGATGGCATATAGTGAATGAATTCTTGGACTTGATTTTCTAGCAAAAGTGAAAGTTGAAATGCTACCTGGACCAAAATTCCGTGAAAGTGTAAGGTATTCTTTTTTTTTTTTAATTTTTTTAATTTTTTTTTTCATGAGCACTACGTTCCTGAAATTACTTAATGACAAAGTAAGTTCCATGTGTATCAAGAAGGCCAGAATGGCAACTTACATTACGCGGAACAGCATTAATTGTTAAGGTTTTAACATTCATTTTTGAGGTTCCTTAGTCAAATGATGAAAACGTAACCGTTATAATTTCGTCATGTCCGTCCATTATAACTAAGTAATCTTAGTAGATGTAAATATACTTAATTCGAAATAAAACGAACATTACTCCATCGACACAACATTTTACTATTTCAACTGCCGAATTAAAATATATTTAAGCCACTTTCGTTCGTGCGAATATTACTATTTCCTACCTGAAGTCTACATTAATGCAATCCTCTTGAAATAAGACGCCGAAAATGGTGCAGTTGCTTAATTGTTTAAATACTGAATTTACATCAACGGCTATTAATTCTGTAACGAATAAGTTTTGTTGTAGGAAACGCCTAGATATTTGTTATACTGAAGCAAGGTTGTTTTTTTTTCCCTAACGGTTTTATGCTTCGTCAACGTCGAGGTCATGAGAGGCTGCAAAGGACTAGGGAGAGGGCAAGCAATGGGAAGGAATTCGGGCCTTGGCATTCGCGTGGAGGGAATTCGGGAAACAATGAAAAACCGAAATCTGCTTGGCCAGACGGGGATTCAAACTTGCGTCCTTCCGAATGAGAGACCAGCTGTCATTAGTTAAACGCAGTGTGTTAATAAGAAATCAGCAGCTGCTGCTGTTGACTACTGTTTCCTGGACAGAAAATGTGAATTTATAAGTCATAAGAGAAGGCAGTGGTAAAGTCTTGCAGTGTATCAACGGCAGTGATTATGTAAAACAACACAATGAAGTCTGTTTACATTTTACACAAGACTAGAGAGAGTAATGCTACAAGAATAATTTTCATGTTCTTTTCCGGAACAATCTAAAATTACATTTTACATATTATTTAACTTACTGAATCTTTAACTTCAAATAAAATCACTATGAACTTGATACATTTAGCTGGATCTGAAATATTTCAAACTTATTCAAGGTGTGTATGTACGCAAAACCAAAGACGGTGTTGCCCTCTTCGGAAATCTGTTCATATTTCGGATCCTAGTTTCTCACATTTCTTAACGATGCGAAAATCTCGGCAGACCAATTGAAATGTGGACAAAATAACCCATCTTTTCCATTTATTGAGCACATCCAACAATACCAAATTTTCCTGGTCAAAGTTATACCGCGATAAAGTGAACGTATGTGATACCCGTGTAATAGAAGCTTTGATTTTCCAGAAGCAATATCAGCAGCTCTTGGTAACAGCGTAGACCAGAATGACAGCTGGAATTCTGCAATACGGCTTATCAGGGTAGAGACAAGATGTCCATGTGAACTGAGAGTTTACGTGACGTTTCGCCGTGGCCCATGCTGCATTACGACCTAAATGCTAACGATGTCATTCATTAAATACTACAAATCGAGTTTTACAAGATAAAAGAAATGGATTCCAAATAGAAATATTTAGCAACAAGATAAAACGTGTGTTTTAACGTTACGTATAGTAGTTTATACGAAACTTATTCGGTGTTAAACTATTCATACACGGCGAATAACACACTGACATTACTGAATCACGGCCAATCAGAAGCGTCCATTAGCCACGAATACTACGCGCAGTTAAATAGTGCCAGCAAAAATTACTTCTGTTGCTTTTGTTTATGGACGGTTCACCCAAAAGAAAAAAATATATTTCTTGGTGTGATGTCTGCTTTCTATTGCTAGCAAAATAAACTCTCAATTCACATGGACATCTCCTTGTCTCTACCCTCCAACATTAATAAATATGATGTTTGAAGACACTACCCAGTTTGAATACTATATAATCGAAATCCTGAAATTATGTAAAGATTGAGACGCATAATTTTTAATAATTATTTCTGTTCCATCTAAATCGTAATATTTCAGGTAAAAATAGAGAGGTAAACTGTTTCAAGATTTGAATTCTGGAAAATACGTTCACGTTAAACAAAATTGCGTAATAAATGAACATGAGGTAAGATGTTAGGTGTGATCAATTTATACTCGTAGGTAGAAGCTACGTGGTTCAGAAAATTTTAACTAGTCGATAAACTTTCACAAATTATACAAATATACCCATATATAATTACAAAGAAAGTTACTTTTTGGCATATATATGACGCAGGAGTTATCAGGAAAAGCTGAGGTAATGTTTATGCAACAACTGCTTTAAAAAACTATTAAAAACCATTCATATCGCCACCTTTGAAATTTACTGGGAGCAGGTCACATTCTCCACCAGTCCGAAACTAGTATTTAAAACTTAAATACAAAAATGCAGAGTTGGAATTATCTAATAATAGTGTCCGTTAGATATGCTTACTTTGAGGCCCCGCTGTCTCTCACGGATGTTCCAATGATCTTGAACTCTCTGCATTGCTTCAGTTTTCTGTATGAACAACTATCCACGTTTCAAAATGAGTTTTCCTCATTCAGCCCAACTCGATTCACACGTTGCGTTTCTACCCACTATTCCAAACTGCTGCTGTTACGTAATCGATAACAGGAAGCTTCAGTCATGTACACATTGGTAGAAATGTAAACATGCTCACAACTTCTAACATATTCATTTCATAAACTATCTTCCATCGCTCTTAAAGACAAACATTAACAGGACAATAATGAATACTTAAATATCTTGTAGTCTTTGGTTTTCGTATTATTGTACCAACCGTCACCGTTCAAAATTAATTGTAGTCTATAAATCCGCTAAGATATTATACACTAATAATTCAAAATTATCAACAGTTGTGTCTCAAATTCTTAAACATATAGTCGATAAATCACTTTAAAAAAAATGACTTATTTTAACAATAACTAAGAGGCTACAATCTTTGAAATGTTCATTTCGGTATACACATTTTATCTTTGAATATTACTCACAAGGTCAGATTAAATTGAACTCGGACGGGACGGGGAGTTTATTGATCGAGAGGGGGAATGGGATTGTTGTATCGAGTGGAGGAGGGAGAGTTACGTAAACGCCAACCAACATTTTCGTGATGATCAGCATCTCCTTTTGAAATAGAATATTAATTTCGAAGACATATGAAAGACTCGATATTCACTGTTCGAAAGCAGTATTTTGCGCTTTGATTTCACTATTCAACAAAAATGCGGGCTAAACCTCAATGATTTATATAAAAATCAAATTTTTCCTCAGTGTCCATATTTGTAAACGGGGTTTTAGTAGGTAAGGGAGCGTCCATAAACCACGTAGCTCCATTTTGGCCTCCTGTGAACCCTCCCCCCCCCCTCTCCACCACGTAGCCCTACCCCTCCCCTCCCCACGTAGCTTTTTTCCCTTTTGATTCCGGGAGACATTTTGTACCGTTTTATCTTGTCAGACTATGGTAAATTACATACGAAAATAATTAAATAAGGGAAATGAATATTCACATGCTGTTGTGTGTTTTGTTCCTCAATTTCATTGTGAAAAATGTTATCAAAGGAAAGCTACGTGGCCTGTCTCGGAAACCCCCCACCTCCCCCCACGTAGCCTTCATCCACCCCCACCCCCCCCTGGTCCGTGCCACGTAGTTTGTGCATGCTCCCTAAGGCTCACACCTTAATTGAGACTGGCACTTATTGAGTCGATAGTAAAAGCTGGACTCCAGGTTAAAACGTCGGAACCTACAAGAATTGTCCTGTCGGTCTGAAATTTGGTACCTACGTTTTCTCAGGCGCTAATATTTAACTAAAAGTTCATAAAGTAAGATTTCAAGTATGCAGAAATTAAGTAAAAATCACTCGAAATGTGGGCATATGCATACATGTTGCTGCGGAAGAAATACCCGTTAATATCTTTTGATTCTTATTTCACGTCTTTTTAAGTTTTCACTGTTGGATAAAAACTGCTTTCCATACGCAAATTGCATCCACTTAAGTAGAAAATCAGTAAAATTTACGATTTCTCCGAGTGTGGCTGACATTTGATTTCGTGGATTTATCACATGGCAGCCAACCATCCACTACGAAAGATGGTTTGTACTTGTCTCTGGTTTTTACCGCAACAGATGGATGATACAGAGCTTTTAATAAAGTTTAATTTTTTGCTAATAGCAGTTGTGGTTAGGTCGGAATTCAGCCTGGACCAAAAATTAAGACTAAGAAACAAGTGGAATAAATAACAGGTAATAACGTGTATTCACATATCGAGTGATTTTACTTCATTTCTACATACTCGAAGGCTTATTTCATGCACTTTTACTCAAATATTACCGCCTAAGGAACGTGTGTACCAAATTTCAGACAGACAATTCTTTTAGTTCCGAAGTACTAACGTGTTACCAAAAGCTGAACAAGGGTTGGGAAGTCGCAAAAAGGAAGGTGAAGGATAATTTTGAGAATCACAAAGCTAAAATAACACCATTACAAGTGAACTGTAGGCGTAATAAACAATGCGATAGATTTGGTAACTTAATAGAGGGGCTAAAAACACAAATAGTTACGTGCAAGACAGAGTTTCGCCGGTGGTTGTCCTGTGAAATGTACTGCAGAGCTAGAGGAGGAATTAGTTAAGGACCTTTTTATGCTGGTTTGCAAAGGCTGCTAACGTTCATATATAACAGTTACTGGGACTACATTTCCATGGTGTTAGAGCCTTGGCTGCTTAGCTTGGGTAAAATTAAATTCATATTCAGAATTTAGAGTGTAAAATTGCCATTATTGGTAGGGACTTTAATATCCAATGAATCCTCATTACAACTGTACAGGATCTCAGGGTACGGAAGGATTAAGGGAGATGTTGAAAAGCGATGCTGGACCATTCAGGCCTACTCTTCCGGAAGCTTAATGTTCTCATCCAAAGGGGCGTCCATTAATGACGTGAGGTGTTCAGCGGCCCCCCCCCCCCTTTTTCACTTCATGCCATTAATGGTCGCTCCCAACCGAAGAATCAACAGTGTCGTATATCCGCATTCCATCAGCATTTTGAAAAGGTATGGGATTTAACTCAGGAGTTTGGTGTTTAAGCATGACTATACACCATCACATCTACTACCATACTGGCGAAGTGCTGATGAAAATATCTTCCACCAGGACTGGAACTAACCCGTTTCAGTTGCCGGACACAATCATGAAGCCGTAACTACATACGCCAACGGGATGGGTGGGCCATTGTAGTACCAATTCATGAAGAAGACGCAACAAATGGGGTTGACAATTACAGGCCTATTAGTTGACTTCAGTGGCAGATAAGTTGGAGAAATTTATATACAACCACACCATAAATATCTGAGAGGAAAGACTGCTTTGCAGAATGGAAGTATTGGTTTAGAAGAGGAAATTCATGTGAATCTGAGTTAGTGGGCAAGATGTTTTATGTGAAATAAACAAAGGAGGCCAAGTTGAAAGTGAAGCCCTGTATATTCGAAAGGAATTGACAGAGTGAGCCATAAAATGGTGGCAAAAACGGCAAAACTCATTGTACTGGATAAATAAGATACTTGACCGATAGAAAAATTCTTTAAAGGTTGAAAGCAAATGGAGTACGAATTGCAAAATCAAAAATGGTGCGAGGGAAAACAGGAGTGGCACAGAGCATGTGCTCCATGGCAGCTGGATTACATTAATTAAATACCGTATTTTTTCGTTAGATCTACTGTCTGGTTTGTAGCCCTGTTAACATCTGCACGTTTTGTAGGGTAAAAACTCGGAAGACTTTCATCGTGCTAGTTATATTTTTCATTATTAGAACCAAATTAATTTGTCCTTCCTACACGTTCAACGAAGCACCTTCAAAGGTAGGTAGTGACATAGCCCTAAAAAAATTATGAATTGCGAAAGTAAATTATTATTAATGTTCATTTGGTGAGTGATAACGAATTAATAGAACATCAAAATTTTCTCAGTACTAGCTATAATTACGTTGAAGAAGCTAATGTTCTTTAAATCTCAAAAGTTACTGTATGTTAAAAGTACAGGGAAATACATCCCAACTATATATATCACAACCCTTACCTTTAACAATATACTAGCAAGTTCACAAATTCGTATCTCGAAATGTGATGGACATAGCATTAAATTAATTTCTTCATTCAGACTTTCCATCTTGTAATTTATCAGTTTAAATAATTTTCAACAGAAGAACATTGCTTACTCATTTTCGATACATAAGTCAGAATGTTGTTTCCTGAGAGCTATCGGCTTTTCGGTAAAGAGTAATGTTTTCCAGCTTGCAGATACACTAGAAATAGATATAAAACGTCAATTCAAAATATGCGACGTTTAATGCCTGGCTACCGGTGAATAATGTGCAAACGTAAAGTGTTGGTATACGAATTATATAAAACTAGAATATAAGCACGTAAAAAATGACTGGCTGGAGGCAGTGTTCTGGCAGTTCATTTCTTCACGGTTGCTTAAGAACTGTTACTAAATAACGCTCACGACGTCGATTTTTATAATTTTATACACTTTTCTTAACTTACGGAGTACATCTACTTCGAATAGCTTCGCAATCAGTCAAAAAATTACGGGTTTAACGTAGTCTTCGGGCTATTCATTTCTTTGAAACTTAATAACTTAACTGGAACTTATTATTTTTTGCTTATGGCTTTACCTTTACCTTTTATCAACTCATTAAATGCGGGAAAGGTATAAGGGCAAGGAACGGGAAAGAATTCGGCCATGACCTTATTTGAAGGATTTTTTTAACTCATGGCTTTACGCCTTGTCGACGTCGTGGTCATTATAGGTGGGATGGGATTGGGACAAGGAATGGGAAGGAATACGGCCATGGCCTTTTGAAGGAAGCATCCCGGCATTCACCTGGAGTGATTCGGGGAAACCATAGAAAACCCAAATCTGGATGCCAGGATGGGGATTCGAACCGGCGTCCTCCCGAATGTGAGGCCAGAGCGTTAACTGCTCACCCACCACGCTCGGTTATTTTGAAGGAATCATTCCGGCATTCGCCTGGAGTGCTTTGGAGAAACAATGGAAAACTCAAATTTGGATACTTACTTTACTTCCAGTGTCCAGAAAAAATGACCTCAGATTCTACTCTCCCAAAATTCAGCGGCTTGAATCGCCTTGTCATTTGCTTCAATCAGATCTTCGTTCGAGCAGACGGTTCCCATGATGTTGCAGCTGAGCAGGTGTTCATGATCCTGCACCTCCCCGCAGTCACATTTGTCATCGTCCTCGTATCCCATTTCACAATTGTGGTGAGACATAGAACCACATTAACATGAGGTATGTGGGTAACGAAACAAGGCTGGCATTACGCTGGCTTAGGACATTCTCCAGGACAGGGGTCAGCGAATTCAAGTGCATTACGGCGAATTCTCCATTCAGGCTGGAAGAAAGACGAAACACAAGGGGACTTGCCAGTTTGTAAAGGCCTTTCACTGCTCAGTATGGGGTCGGCCGCAGTTCGGGGCACGGACAGAGTTGACGGGTGAGATATATATCGCGTGACGAATGCAGCAGATACGTGATAACGTCAAGACACGCCAAATTAGAGATTCTGTGGGTGCTCACAGCGTAAAAATAGTAAAACCGAGTGGACACGAAAGAAAAACTACAGTTTCCGAAGAAATTCTCCAACCCCGTCAAAGGAATGATGTTTTGAACTAGAGTGTGCTTGGAGGGGCGAATGTTTTGCCAATAGCATTTAGTTTATAGAATAGTTCTTTTTTTTGTATAATCTTGTTTCATGTCCGCCAATGAGGAGAGAGGCAGGAACGTCTACATCGACGATAGGACCAGAGAAAAATCGGCGGAGTAGGAGAAGCGGCATCCCGAAGTTTTAAAAGGTGGTGCGAGATGCTCTTCGTGGTCTTTCTGGTCGTCTTTTGGGTCACGCTGGTTGATCTACTCTTGTGCTTCCGCACGAGAACGACCCAGAAAGCCGACAGCATATCATGCGATCGGTTGTGTCTGCATTTTGAGTCACAAGGTGACAAATAAATTCAGTGTAGGTTCGGAGTTTGCTGAGTTCGCCAATGCCGGACAGACGGTAAAAGACAAACATTGCAGCAGTTAGTAATATTGTGTTTGCACTCTACCAAACATAACACTCTGAGCGGAGAAGTCCGCACGATAAGAATTCTCACGCTCCGAGAGATAAACTGAGATATTAGCCATGGCATTTTTTGTTTGTTTTTAACTTGATTCAGTAGTTTCTGTGATTGAAACGGACATTAGCTTTTATCAAATAGTCTCATTACGTGTCTTGCCGAAGACTGTAAACTGTTATTTTATATACAAAAATCTGAACGGAGATTTTTTCGTTTTGTATTGCTTAATTTAGTGGCCATTAATTTAGGGCAAAGATGTTGTTTGTAAATAATTTTGATTGTGTATATTTATTAAATTTAAAATTCACCTTATGTCTGTTGGCCTTCATTCAGAGAATATATATGGTCAGGTTATGACCTTTTCATCCTTATTAGTGATTATAAATCATTTTGAGAACCCTTTACAATCCACAATATACATACTCATATGCTTTTGGTAAAATTAAAATAAATATTAATTACCATTCAGAACAGCGGTATACCGTACCCGCTTCACAATATTATTAAATTTACATTTGGAGACATCAGATCTCAGTCGGTTCAGTATCCGTCATGTGTATATTGATGACCGGTCGGAGATTCGAACCCACGTCATCCCAAATGCGAGGCCACAACGTTACCACTCACCCACCACGCTTGATGTTGTTAAATTACATTCATAACCTTCATTTTGTATTGTACTTAATTCAGATCCAACTCTTTCAATTGCACAATCTTATTCTTAAATAACCTATACATTTAAACGAAATGTATACCTTTCTTTATGGTTGTATATATATATATATATATATATATATATATATATATATATATATATATAAAAGCAACAGAACAAATCAAGAAAGAAAAATTATCAGAAAAATCCCGGGACCCAGAGTGAATGAAGATGGACAGTATAGACTTCAAAGTTCAAACTACAAAAACTACAAAGAAAATATCAAACATAGAATCAGACACGAGGAAAATAATTCTGAAATTTTATGGACATCTGAGTAGACTTCCGAAGGAAAGAATCTTAAGACAAATTTTAGAATACACACAAACAGTAAAAACAACAACCACAAGCATGAAGGAGGTGGAGAAAGACCTAAAGTCTGCAGGCGTTGCTAACGGAGACTTCACAGACAGAGAGATTTTTAATAAGAATATGAATTCATGGGAAGTTATTTGAGAGAAAAAAAAAGAAGAAAAATCTAAACTCGTCTCGACTGCTGAAGAAAAGAAAACCGTCAGTGAAAGAATAAAAAAAATATTGGTCCGACAAGAAGAACATCTCAAAGAGGAACTGAACGCATCCAGTCAGGATTTCTTATCGTTCTCCGTTATGGAGACATACGAAAATAATAATAAATAGGTATCTTAAATTGCTATAATAGCAAGAACATAATGAAAACATCTACGTCTATCGAATATAAATAAAACAATACTTATGTGTGATTTGAGTGAAATACATTTTCTTTATGGTTGATTTGTAATTTCAAAACATTACTATTACCGAAACACAAATAGGTAATGTAAATGTTAGCTTGCTGTTATATGGATATCTATGGATGGATAAAGAAAACATTGTAAATGTTAGCTTGCTGTTATATGGATATCTATGGATGGATAAAGAAAACATTTTAACCGTTGTTGGCCTGCAAAAGGTAGCCACGAGTTTGACGCCACACCGATACACTATGGCCTAACTGTCCTTTTATTAGCATGAATGATGATGATGATGCGAAGCATCATTCAATGAGAGAATATTTTCATAGTTGCGGAAGGAAAACAAAACGGTACGTGTTCTTCGGCTTCAGGAGAACTGTACCATTAACATTATTAATGTTGGATGGACTATAAAAAGAATTTTTCAAGCACATATTTCGTTGCTGCTGAAACGCAAGCTTTCTGATTTCCTGATGCATAAAATAACTGTGGAAACAGCCAGAAATTCACAAGAATACTTTTTTGAATGTAATTAAGACCCAATCGTTCAATTCTACCTTCAGTAGAACTTTGTAAATCTCTGGCAAAATTGATCTTTCTTCGGTGATTGTTGTGGAGGTTAAATAAAGTGCACTACATCGCCTGAACCAGATCAACCAGACGACCTTGGTCCAAGATGCAATGTTACCTGTAGGGACATAGCGGGGTTAACAAAAAGTTGGTTAGGCTCTGCTGGTGTGCGACGTTGCCGGCGGGAGCACATGTGGAACATTCTTCCAGGTAATGAATGGTACTGCACGGACCTTCACTGAAGGAAACGGCACGCTTTTATTTTCTCTGGGTGCTATCTGTGATCGGGTGGATGATCAAAATGCGCCGAAATTAGTTGTTGGAGAGTATTGCCATTTTCAGAAAAATGTTCGTATCCAAATACATATAGAGAAGCTCAGCTTTAAAATACAAAAATGGCCTTAGAAGATAATTCTGTCGTAACGTTTCGACGCAAGTATGAAACCAGTCGAATCCCAAATAAGTTAATTCTCAAATTAAGTTCTTATCCACACAATTTTGTTAGATACTGAACACGGGTGTTTCGAGAAAGTTTGCCAGTGCTGGATGACTACTGTTTACCTTGGAATTTCAGGGATTAGCAACATACTTAACATTAATATCATCTTGAATAAAAACGTGTGGTAATGCGTATGCAAAGAGTAGCAATCACTGCACTGGGAAAACATTTGTAAAGGAACTGCTTCAATCTGAAAATGGAGCAAAAGCACAGTCTTACGGAAACATTTTTTCAGGGTGAAGGTATAACTGGTTTTCTGAGTTACTTGGTAGTTAATTACTCTAGATAAAATGACACTGCGATGATGCATTTTGCTGCACGGCCTCTGCTCTTCTTACTAGTTACATGTTTCTTGATGCGCGAAAGATCTTTAATGTTCTTCGCCGCTACCATGAACTATTCTAAACTTTGTGTTACAGTGGCAAATGGAGAATTAAAAGTATACGCTACCGTTGGAACTATTTACGGGAAGTTACAATTTAAAGAATTTAGCAAGAATGTTATGTGTAGAGTTATTTAACTCGTGGTTGGTAATCATATATCGTACTTCGCCGACGGCATAGTTATCTATGGTTGTAATCAATAGTTTACACTGCACTTCCGTTACATCAACTTCAGTCGTAAATTAATGCTTGAAAAGCTTTTAGATAGCAAAATCAATTCAAGGCAAATTCAGTCACTTTAACGTAAGCAATGTTACGGAGAAATGATTCGCGTACAGCATTTCAAGGCCATGACATAAGCAAGCCATTCACGACGATGATTCACAGCAACCAAACGTAAAAGCTGCTTCACGTGGTTCTAATTTTCCATGACAGAGATAAGGAGTGGTCGTGACCCACCTTCAATTTAATCTGCGTGAAGAAACTATTTACCCCTGAAAAAGAACAGTCTTCCCACTGTTCTATCCGTGTACGATAATCACCAATGAAAAAAATTAGGAAAGTCAAGGTTTCTCTCCTTTCAGCAAAGAATTTATTGAAAGCATTTGGTCCTTCCGAAGTTGTTAGGTGCTAACTCAATAACCTTCTCATAAAAGATATAATTTACACAAATGCATCTATGCTATACTTTTACGATTTTTATAAAGACAATAATGCTGTAATTATTTATAACATTGCAAAAATGCGCATTACATTAGGGAATAAGGGAAGAAAAAGCACGTATAACTATTTCGCCTTCTCGAGGTGTATCCTGGATAACGCTAAATAAACTATATCATGATCTCCTGTCTATCATCTGAGATAAAGAAACATGAAATTAATAAAATACCAGGATACTCCTTGTAATGTATTCTCAATTTGAACGTGATCACTGCAAATGGAAAACTCCCCCCCCCCCCTCTTTTTCCACCAAAGGTATGAAGATGCAGCCGGCAGGGGCAGGAAGCGGAACATCTGCCTGCCGCCGCTGCGCAAGCTGACAGTGTTGCCACACTTCACATGCCGAATGCAAGGCATGCGCTTCGCCGCTACCGGCATACTGTGCGCGTTTTTGTTACCCATCTCGTCGAGCCTGCTACGACATTTAAACTGCTAATTACACTTGTCAAATTACTCATCAGCGCCTTGTGCACGAACCGATAGTGATAATAAGGCGCTAAAACACGAATTGTCATCTAGACACCAAACGCATAAAATACGTCAAAGATTTACTAAAAAACTATACTAGGCAATAAGAGTTGGTAATTAGTATGCTTAAAGGCACCATTTTATACTTAAAATACGAAAAATTGCTGTGAATAAATTTATAATTGCGGTAGGATACAGCAAACATAAGCAGAGGTACAATGGAAAATACGCTTGGGGACAGAGATGCAGTTTTAATTTTTTACACCACTTTTGATCGCTACATATTGTGTAAAATTCTCCAAGAGATGGCGCATATTCCTTGTTCTCCACAACTGCAAACAGAAGAGACGCTGGCGTCGGGCAGCCATAGTGGAGACGAGCTTAAGATTTCCTCTCGCTACGTGCCAAGCACAGTTTCACAAGGTGTCGCAAGACAATACCACTTCCGCTTGAGCACAGAACGAAGTACATTCACACCCGAATGACGTAGATGTCGCGTTTATACTAGGAAAAAATCTTACCTTGATGGAATGCTCGCGCATGTTGAAAACTGGCGGCGAGCCTGATAGTTGCCTCTTGCTCAGAGCTGCACTAACAGGAGACGATCGCGCGACTCGTAAGAGGGGACGCCGCTGCGTGCTCTGCTCTCCCCTCCCCTGCCTTTCTCCTGCGAGCGGCTATCCCCACTACTGCCGGCTCGGCGCAGATGGCGGGAAACCGACCGCCTGTTGTACGTTGCAACTACTTGTTGATGTGTTGCTGGTGGCCGTACCAGTTGGTCTGCAGCATTGTGTTCTAGCCTCTTCTCTTTAGCGATGAAAACAGTCACTTTCTTTATCTGTTGTGTTATTACTGCTGCAGATGAAGCATTCAGTTATCAAACGACTAATACGTAAAGAAATTCGTGTTGGCGACTAATGTTTATTTTATGTGCCTCACTTGTAGATAAAAAATTAGACACCGCTACTTTGTTATGTAGATGTTTGAGGTAATGCTTTACATTCATGTACTAGAAAAAGGGTTTAAAAGAAGGTAGGCGTTCTGCTTATTTACCTTGAGCACCACCAGTGTGATTCTAACCTATTGTATGATTTCGTGGTCATGCGTGTAAAACAACAGTAGTTTCTTTCAGTAAGCAATATTCGGTTAAGTAAACGTTTGTCGAGAAGACAACTCAGCAACCTGCCTAGAAAAGAATCATTTGTATGAGGACGTGACCTGTAAGTTATAACGATGAGAAAATAGTTCCCAGGAGATTCTGCTTGATACAATTTTATCCTCACAGAATGAGTGTGTTGGTAAAGGTGGATATTCGTTCAACAGTCAGGCAACAGCGATGATATTGTGTAAACAACACAAAACAAAAGTATTTTATGTCCTTGAACTAAACTTTGAGAACTGTGTTATTGCGTTAATGTTTCCACACAAATCTATCACTTACGTACATATTCGGATGACAGTCGAAATTACTGGATAAGTTCGGTGCAATCTAAAAATTTTAATTTTGTTGTGTTGGTGTTCGAGCAGTTCCTTTTTGTTTTAGTGATATTGTAAAAAGAAACCATCCTATAATCGGCAATAGGTTTCCTCTAAATATTATTCAATTGCCGTTATCACTGTGTGAGTCATCAGGTTAAAAAAGCACTTTCAGATTGAAGACTATGACAAAATGAAGTGATTACAATTCAGCTTAATGGGTACAGATACTTTGCTAACGTCGCAAAGCCACATCCATCCAAAAAAGATACTCATATTTCTCGGAATTGTCTACTCTACCCGAGCTCGGTACCACCCACTGGTGGGCATCGAATAGATCATAGGGGACGTTTCTTGTCCAAGTCAAATGTAGGGGGCGTTGAGGACGAACCGCCGCACCCTTCTTTCTAGTATTATATCCGGCTTTTAGGGCTGCATCGAACAAATTTTTAATTGCATTCGCATTATCATTTGAAGCGAAAAGAGGATTTAGTGTAGTCAAGAATTTAGTACCTAAGGAAAGAAAAAAATTGTCGATAGTGGAACGTCACGATTTCTGATGACAAAGAAGGCACCATACATCGAAAAATTAGTGTCATTACACCAAGATTAGCCCTCTAACTAATAATATTTTTTCATAATATGTATTTGTTAATCATCATCATTTTTAATATCTATTTATATAGTATGTGGTTATCTTGACTTATGCTACTGAAACATGGAAAATGAAGAAGCGGTACATCAGCAGAGTACAAGCAAGCGAAATAAGGTTTTAAAGAGGTAGAATGGGAGTTACTAAAATGGACAAAATAAGGAATGAAGTGATTAGATGCACCATAAAAGAGAAACCCTTACAGGAAAGAGTAGAGAGGACCAGACTGAGATGGTTTGGACATGTAAAGAGAATGGAGGTTCAGAGAATCCCAAGAAAAATCCACGAAATTAAGGTGCATGGTAAACGACCCAGAGGAAAACCAAGAGATGGATGGCTGAGAGGAGTGTTTACGGAAGAGAGGAGAGGACTGGAACAAGGTGGTGACAGAGAGTTGGTGGGAAGAAACCTATGGTCGACGTTAAAACGTTTGCATGGGACACTGCACACGAGCTCAACTATACGTGATCATACATGGACGCGTTAAATTCTTTCCATACTGTACACGCCTAGGAAAGACGGGTGAGATTTCAAATCACGCACTTACCATTCTCAGTAAGGTTGTTAGCCGATTTTCGGTAACCGCCAAGGCAAATCATGCGATGATCTGAACTTTCCACCATAGAAATACAAGTTACGCAATAAGAATAAGAAAACACACAAAGCTAACGCGTTTCGCAGACATATAGTAACTCTCACGTCCCTTCCTTAATTTAGGTCACCATTAATGATTCTTAATTCTTAACAGCTTCTCACATATTATAAAAATCTTTTTATGTTAGAAAAGAGTGATAACGCTGCCACAGAATAGAAAAATCTATAAAAAAGAATCAAAGCTCTTGATCCCTTCATCAGATCAGGCTGATTTAGTTTTATTTTATATCTACTTAAGAATTTATTAGTTATATGTATATGGCTTAAAATGAATCCCAGTTTACAATGAGTAGTGACATGACTAATTACTTCAGTGACTTGTCAGATCACGCAAACAGCTGTGTTTCAGCTGCATCTTATCTTCTTTGAACTGTGGACTGAGTAAATTCTTTGAAAATAAAGTACTGATTACAGGAAAAGAAGGGATGAAATAAAAATCATCGCCGTTAGCATATAAAACTGTATAAATACACTAAGATCGCTTAAACCATGTTATGAAATGTTGAATAATTAGTTTTTTTGTGAATACAATACGTAAGATTTTTTAGTAATATTAAAACATAAAATAATAATATATGTTCTTGTAAACAACGAATCATTTGGTGGCAGACTTAGATGTGGTACAAGGGAAAAAGTAAGCTATTATGAGCTAGTGGAACATGTGAAAATTGTTGGAGATATTTATTATCGGGATCAGTATTCCGCACACCTTATCCTCAGATGAAAATTAAGCGTCAGTAGTAAAATGCACTTAATCTACAGAAGCTCATGGATATTACCACTGCCACTTAAATAGCGGATGAACAATTTTACTCCTCTGAATGCTGTTTAGTTGCTAGCAGAGTGAGAGGATCTTCTCCTCTAATAGGCCAACGAGGGATTTTTTCACTATCGCGTTTATATTTTCATTCCTTCTCCTCCGAGAATGTTTTTTTTATTCTCTTTTTCTCTCTTTCTTGATGCTTTACAACTAGTATATGTCGAGATCATTAGAGGCGGAAGAGCAATCGAGGCAAGAAACAGATAGGAATTGCATTTTGAAGGAACCAATTGGAATTTCGAAAACTGCATGGTCGGATGGGGATTCAAACCCGGCTGCTCCTGAAATCCGCGCTCACCCACTAGACTTCTACGTACTTCTACCGCACGCAATCAATTTTGTGACCCTTCCTCAGGGGTACAAACACTGCACTGTGAGAGGCCCCTACTACTCTCAGGATAAGGCATGAGAATCTCTGTAGAATAAAGTCATAACACATCATCGCAATTCTAACTGTAATTCACTTTATATTACTGTAAGATACGATGAAAGACATATTAAGAATCATGCTCTTCTCTCATGAACCAAAAGAAAGAGCCACTGGTTTCAAGATCAAACAGGTTAATGAAAGAGAAGCATCATACTAGGAGGAACAATGTTTTCCAAAGGCCTAGGCAGCGGCAAAAACTGTTGCATATCTAAATAGAAAAAAAAAAAAAAAATGTTGCAATGTTACACTCCAAATTTTTTTTGTTGGGACTGTGTTTCACCTCTTATTAAATTTGATCCATGATTTCATGTTTTCACCTCTGTGGTTCGTCTAGCACAGTGTTGATCGCGACTCCCGTCTTGCTCGGGGGATCGCTGTCACATGCCAGGTAAATGTAAGAAGCAAGGGATGTAGGTCTTACAATGCAATAAAAATACAAAATTTTCGGTTATAAGGCTGTGTCTGTATATTTTTTTTTAATAAATTGTGGAATCGTGGTTGTAACCAAATGATTTTCTAATTGGAGTCTACTTCTCTTCTCCCTACCATATTTCAGGTAATTGTCATCATAAAGCATATTTTTTATTTTGATTTTGATTTGCTTCCGCCACTGCCATTTGAGGCAGACGTGGAGGGCTGTGCAGACCTTTTGAGAACTTCGTTTAATCCTGGCTTACAGCGAAGCGCGTCCGTACCCGTTGGTGTACCCGAACAACTGATTACAGTGAATGGAATAAACTGTTCCTATGTGGCTGCTGTCCTCATCTTCTCGCCTCCCGCGCCACCACAGTGACTAAGAATATATCACTGCCCGCAAGTGCCCCCGACAGTATTTGTTTTTCGATCAATAGGTATAGTCACAATTGAAACAAATCATTCACATAGTTTTATTAAGGACCTGGGAGCGTCGCCAAAGTGGTTTTACAGACTTGTAGGGTCACCAAATTTTCCTTTTTTTTTACTTGTAAAGGTTAAAAAAACTGATCTAGTACATCCTCTTCAATCTCGTTTGTCCTGTCAAATATTCATTCTTCATCAGTTGTCTCTTTTTCAATCTGTTGGTCTCTCAAACTTGTTTTTTCATTTCTTCATGGGCCTACGATAGACCTCATTATCTTTTTACTTATCAGTTTTATTTTTGGGTTTCTTTCTCCCCGCATTCTCATTACTGCCCAAATCATTGTAGTGCTTCTTCAGGAGTCTCGACCCTTAAATGCTGTCTAATCTTTCAACTTTTGATTTCATCTCCCCCACAGCTTTTCATTTCATTCTGAAAATCTCGTCTCTGCAGCTTCGAGCATTCTTGTTGCCTAGTGTTCAATTTAATTAAAAGTGTATGTTAGTTCAGAGTATAAGACGTTCGGTTTCAAAATTCAAGGTCGCGGGTTCAAATTTCGGTGTGGCTAGTAATTGTTCATGTTAGCTACGCAGGACGCTTCGTAGTCCTGATTCCTCGTTAAACTGTAGCTCCCAGAGGAAAGTAACGGGTCATCCTCTCTCTTACAAAATTTCTTAGTACGTCTCCTTCGGGAGGATCCAATTAATTTTCAGTTTGCGGAAATTAAAATGGTTGATATACACCTTTTACAGCAAGATATTTATTGACGCATTCATATCTTCCTTATTTTCGCAATCATAGGCAACCTGTGTTTCCCCATTAGTCTTTACCATATTTTCTTCAGTTTCTTTCCTGATCATTATTTCACTCGCATAAGTCAACATTTTCAGATTTGCCTGGTTTCTGTACCCCTGATCTTCGGTAATGATTGACTTTGGTACGCCGTCAAATCGACATGAAGTAAACAAAACTCGCGTACTTTATTACTTATTGTATTATGACTGTTAAATGATAGTAACTGATATAGTATATATAAATTAACGTTTGAATTAGATGATTTCTAGCAGTTTGCAATTAATTATACCAAGTGGGAAAACCTTTTCACGTGTCAACGTGT
Source organism: Vandiemenella viatica (assembly GCA_031002005.1). Taxonomy (NCBI): domain Eukaryota; kingdom Metazoa; phylum Arthropoda; class Insecta; order Orthoptera; family Morabidae; genus Vandiemenella; species Vandiemenella viatica. The sequence continues at coordinate 95,863,955 of JARYHS010013630.1, read as the reverse complement.
ACAGTGGATGGGAATATATTGTTTTCAATTTCCGCAATTGTAAGTTTTGCTAAGGTTATGCCAATCACTAACTAAAAGAAATTAAATCTGTTATTAGCTGTATCAGTTTTAAATGCGTTACTTAGAATATGCTAAGGGTATATCCGAGTTTGGTGTGGAAAATCTGTAGTTTATCTTTAAAGTACCTAATAACAGTTGTTAATAATTTTAGCGAATAGAACTCTTGTTCAAATGATCAGTTATGAATAATTTTAGCGTTTAGAGCTAGTGATCATATGATCAGAACGATAAAGCATACTGAAAGATGACGCCAGAAGTAGAACGGTCGTTGTATTTAACCCTCGAGCGTATGTGTCTATAGTAAAGGGCTGAATACAGATCACGTATATACCAGACATATGGTTCCTTGATATTTATTACCCTTGATATCAACTCGTGAACAACCGAAAACATAAAAAGAGTGCATGAAGCTACCACGACATTTTTGCTGTTCATGCAAACTGGGACAGACAGCGACTAAATTTGGAACTTAATCCTGTTTCCGTAATCACAGTATTATGCTACCGAAAGCAAGATATAAATTGATCTAAAATAATAAAACTGCCGTACAGCAAAGGATAATAAATTAAAAATTAGAAACTTTGCCATGTGGTCATTTTTTCTTCGTGCTGTTATCCGGGGTGTCCACATGAAACCTCCCTAATTTCAAACTACAATACAAAATAAATTATAAAACACAGAATCTTATGGGTAGCACAGTCCTGTAAAGCAACTCAAAAAGTTTTTGTATAATTTTTTCTAAGTTAAGGCTTAAATTTTGTTTCGGACGTTGAATAATTATCAAAAATTACTATTCATATGAGGGAGCACAATGCCTGTCAAGGTATGCTGCAACATCGTCATCAATGGCTATTTCCGACATGTGTTTGATACGGTGCCATCAGACGTAAAGACAATTAAGGCTCAGTATGACAAATATCTAGCCACAGGGAGTGTAAACAGACAATCAGGTTCATTAGTTCTTGGACAGAACATTTCCACAGGAATGGATAGGACGAAATGGACCGATCAAGTAGCCACCGCGATATCCAGACATAACCCCTCTGGATTTTTTCCTGCAGAGCTATGTGAAAGGCATTGCGTATGTTCCACAAGTACGAGATGTTGGCAATTTCCGCAGAAGAATTGTGGATGTTATCAGTTGTGCACTCCTGACATGCCTGGGCACACACGGGCTGAGATTGAGTATCACTTAGGCATCATGAGTGCTACAAAAGGAGCACACGGAGAAGTGCACCGGTTTTTTGTGTAAAACTTTTTGAGTTGCTATACAGGATGGTGAAAACCGCAAGATTATATGTTTAATAGTATTTTTTAAATTGTACTTTGAAATCAACGAGGGTTCTCTTTTTTTTTGCTTATGGCTTTATACCTCGTCTATATCGAGGTCATTAGAGGCGGAAAAGGACTATGGGCAAGGAACAGGAAGGATTTCGGTCATGGCCTTTTTAAGGACGTATCCTGGCATTTGCCTGGAGTGAAATCCCAAATCTGGATGCTCGGACGGGCATTCGAATTCACGTCCTCCCGAATGCGATGCCAGAATGTTAACCGTTCATCAACCACGATCGGTAGGGAGGTTTCTTGTGGACACCCTGTATATTTGGATCGTTCCGTTAGTAATCTTGGAAAGAGTAACATAAAAGACAGAGATTTGACTCCCGAAAGACTTGAATTCGGGATTACGAGTTTCGAATCAACACAACTTCTTGAAATCGATTCTCGAGTATCACTCATGATCAAAACTTTCTTGGACGGGCATTAAGGCTAAAAAACGACATCTAACCTTAGACAAACAGGTTCACGCGATTATTTGTCACACAGTTTATGTTATCGTTATGATTCCAAACACTATTCATTGCGATGAAAACGAAGGGTTGGAAGACAGATGGTTTTTCTGATTCTTGTTTCACAAGCACAGTAACTGAACTTACCGATAGAAGCAAAGAGGGATGTGGTAGATTTATCTATCGTAAAATGTCTCACGTAAGAGCACCAGTAGTGGCAAAATTTTACGAGTACTTCCAGATACCATATATCAATCGCTGGGGAAGACAGCAATGGCAAACTGAATTCTCAAACACTAAGTAGATTCAGAAATAAAGCCAGGGATCGAAATGTATGTGATCTAGAATAATTCCATAATACTCATAGCATTCCATCAACTATCATATCCTAAGTTATGGAGGTAATCACTGCACGGCTTTATGGCAGTGGTTCGAGGGCGACTGGGACTGCATTTTAGGTTCTTTGGAGTTACTAGTATTCGAAAAAATCTCAATGTGAAATTGCATCGACAACAGAAATTCATATAAAAAAAATTTCACGTGTGCCCCGGCAACGCAGTAGGTAGCGCGTACTGCTCATAAAAAATTCACTTCAGTAGGGTCTGGATGCCATTTTTTTAAAATAGGATCTATAATTACATTCTCACAAAAAAAATCAAAGCGTGACTTTCCAAATTAGAGAAAGACTTGTAAGAACTGGGAATAACACAAAAGGCTATCCAGAAACTTATAACGCTTTTGAAGAAACTCCAAGAGCACTGCGGTCTCCAAAAAAGCCGAAACTAAAAACTGGCAAAACATGGACTCAAGCGAGGAAGAATAGCATAGGATATGAATGCGGGAATACTAGGTGAAAGTTAAAGCCCGGCCGCAAACAAAAGGACTGTTAAGATAGCGAGGTCCATAAATGGCCGAAATGAAATATAAAACAGCAATATAGAGCGTCGAAATCTTCCATGCTGGATTATTACTCTGAAATAGTTTCAGGTTGCTTTTCACTTTGAAGTGATGTAATACTCATTCGTAATCAGTAAATATTATCTTCGTCACGAGTCTAAGACAAAAATACATATTGTGGTTAATCACGTTCGTTTACTTCAAATTGGTAAACATGTTTACCTTCATTCGGCTCCGCACGTATGTTACAAAACCTTCCAGTCCCCGTCGGTATATGTCGTAGGATACTGTTAACTTCGATTAGAGGAACAGGCTCCGTTTGGCGTTAAGTCGATCTCTTCTCACTGTTCTTCAGTGAAGATCAGAAGCCGAAATGATTTTGGAGATAAGTTTCCACGATAAATACATTACACATTCTCTTACTGCATTATCTCTTATATTTCACACTGGATAATTTACAGATTACTAGAAAGTCAGGATGACTTGTTCGTGCCTCGTATTAAAACTCATCGGCAAATATGAGATTATTGTGCTCAACACGTCTCTGACCGACAGCGTCATTTAAAATCTCTTCCGCTGTTCTGAATTCTGTTTTGTTTTAGTATTTTACGCCTGGTCGACGTAGAGGTCATTAAAGACGGGACAGGATTGGGGAGGGACAAGGAACGGAAAAGGATTCTGGCATGGTGTTTTGAAGTAACTATCCTGGTCATCGCCTAGAGTGATTCCGGGAAACCAAGGTAAACCGACATTTGGATGGCTGGACGGGAATACGAATCCGCGTCCTCCGAATACCAAGACATTGCTTTTCTTCTCTTCCCATCCGCTAATCCAGATTTAGGTTTGCAAGTTTTCCCGAAGTCATTCCAGGCGAGTGCGGAGGTGATTCCTTCAGAAAACCATGCCCAAGTTCCTACCAGTTCCTTTTCCTAATCCTTACCCGCCTCTAATGACCTCGACGTCGACGAAGTGTAAAGCTATATAAAAACAGTGTTCACCAACATCCATACTCTTTTAACAAGATTTTTTATATTTTCTACTACAGTCATTACACCTTCGACCTAGTTTGTTGTGAATCGTGCATCGATTCAATTTGTGTGATCTGTATTAATCCGTCTGCGGTGTTATGAAAAGATATTGTTTTTGTGGATTTAGGGCACTTCGAAAAGACAGGGTAATTAGCGCCCTAACACAAACCGATATGACAATGTGGCTAAATAGAACACAAATCCTGACTGTAAAGTGGCCGGCCATACAGTGAGACAATAGAAAATTTGGCTTTACGGAGTCCATAAAAAAATAAAATTAAAAAAATATCTGGTTGGTTGTAAAATGCCAACAATATGTTAATACATTAAAACAGTAATAACTGGCTTATCGTAAAAGTGTAATAACTATACGGTATGATTAAAGCTAACAGTAGAATGTGTCCCCACCCATCTTACAAACTAAGGCAGTCTGAATAGAATTTTTGGGACAAGATTGGCCAATACGCAAAATTTTATAACTTTACCACAATGCCACTGTCGTTATTTAAAATAACGGACAGATCGTTGGCTAGACGAAATTCTGCCTTTAAAACAGGAAATCGTGTGTTAAAGTATGAAAATGAGCTCTATGTATTAAGCATCAGATGCTGAAGCGAGAAGTAAAAGCGGAGTGAATGTTTAAAAACGAAAGTAAATCTCTCCCAATCTCTCCCAATACTTATCCGGGAACCATGAAAGATATTGTGTGCTGCCTTAAGTTCGATCTCACCTCTGTGAGCACAGCGCGACGTGTTGAGAAGGCAGACAACAGAAGTCGGAGTGCTCAGGTATGTCTCCAATTACTTGCGAAACTCTACTCCGGGACCTGATTGGTCCGCCGTATATTGTGTTCCAGGAGACAGCCACCCTCTGACTGGCTCTTCCAAACAGCATCATCATTCTGACGGGGCACAACTGCTGCTCGATACAAGCAACGTCTAGCAATTTTGTTCTTAATTTCATTCTCTCTCACGAAGATGTCTGTGCATGTATTTAGGAATAAGTACTACACTTGAGCGCACAGGAAGGTGGAGATCACACATATACATACAGGTTATCCACAAAACAACAGGTTCATTTTAAAAACAGAAATTACTCCAGTAAAAAACTAGTTTTGATTCTATTTGCAAATAATATATAGGGGTGTGGCTATCGGAGGGCGAGGCGGTGCCTTGCACCGGGGCCCCCAAGCTCAGGGGGCCCCCAAGTGCAGCTCAGAGGCCTCATAAGCTCAGCTCGGGGAGGAAGGGGGGCTAAAAAAAAAAAAAAAAAAGACGTTGCCGATCTGGCCTGAGCGCCCAAAATATTTTTTTTGCACCGGGGTCATTGTTAACCTAGCTCCGCCGCTGATAATATAGCAAATTTCAATTGTATTTTTCTGCAGGTACAAACTTTAGAAGTAGTTCTGTTTGGTCACATATGATTTCTGTTTAGTTCACGGATGAGCTTTTCCGTAACGTGAGGGATGCTTGGGAATATAAAACAAAAATAGGCGATTTTTTTTTTTTTTTTTTTTTGTAGACTTCTAGCTTGCTGCAACATTACGAGTGACACACCTTCGAAAATATTTATGGAGAACTATGGTGGAGATTCGGAAATTGTACAGCAGATTGTTTAGAGAGCACTTACTCAAAGAATAGCCATTTACAGACTGAAAATCCAAAGGTATAATTTTCACCTTAATTTTATTGATTTCTTACAAAATTGATGTAAGCTAAAAATTGAAACCAATTTAAGAAACTTTTTTTCAGAACGAAAAAGTAGCAAAGCAAAAAGATGGTTGAACAGCTAGAACAGTTGTCTAATTACGTAAAGAAACAGAACTATAGAGAAAACATCAACTGAATGGGATGAAAATGATGACTGAAAGAAAGACTCGGATTTTCACTTAGATGAAGTCCTATGTGGATTAATAAGTTTTTGATGTAGATAAACAATAAAAAACTGTACCAAATTGCCAAAGAAATATAGTACAAACAATAATCGTTTCTGCGAGAAGGAAAACTTTAAAAAACAATGTAACTTCCGGTACAATAACCTTGCCGGCGTGAATAGTGTAGATCCGTAGAGTGAGTCCAGGTGGCGACCCATTCCACGCACGTCCCCCGACGTGCCTTCCGCTCCACAGAACCGGTTATGGTACGGCCAGAGGGACGGCGCGTTTGTACAGCTCACCCCTCGTCCCTGGGCCCGCTCACATGACAATCTGAGTGACCCTCAACCAGGGCCGGCGGATAATGTGAGTATTGTGGGTAGCTGTACCCACCCGAAATTTGAGAACGGCTATAAGTGTGACGAACATAGAGAGAAAGAACTGAGAAACAGAGAGCAAACTGCTGAGCATAGAAATTTGGCGGAAAAGTGTCCAGTCAGATAATAACTTTGAAATCAACGAATTACAAGTCTCACATCAGCGAAAATTCCCATGCACGTCCTCCAAGGTAAGAGCAAAATCTCCTATGCGAAGCACATTAAAATTTTTATCCGAAAATCTGATTTTTATCAAGTTTTTAAGTTATTAAAAAGTAGATTCGATAACGGTTCCGCTCCCTTCTTCTAATGGTTGGAACGATTCCCTTTGGGACAGCCCACAAATGTTGAAAACATGCTAATTACTATAGCCATGACTTTGACCAGGAAAGATTGCTTAGTGACAGAGACATGTTTTTGCAACTTTTGAAAAGGCAAGGTGAGCAGACAAAAAAAAATGGAGAAGTGTTGTAGATTTTTGAAAAAGTACAATTGGGCCAGAGTTTGTGCGCGTCGTTCTATTATTCGTAACAATTCCTCGGTCGTCCTGTTGGAATGAAAGAAGTTTATCTGTCTTACGCAGACTCCAATTAATACCTAAGATCGATAATGTTGCAAGATTGACTCAATAACATTGCAAATTACAAGAATATAGTAACTTCACTGATTAACTTGATTTGGAAAAATTATTGAATAAGTTCTTAAAAAAAAACAAAAAAAAAAAACAAAAAAAACCGCACTACAGTTTTTGCATTACGAGATTAATACTGAGTAATAATAAATTTAAGTAATAATAGTGGATTTCTGTACACAATTAAAATATACTATTGAATAAATTTTACGATAGCATTTTTATAATTTATTTTGTAGATTTAACCCCTACGAATTTCTCTTGTGAATTTGTTTGCATGATTATTACTGTTATCATTATATTCCTTTTTAGGTAAGATAACCAAGTAACGTTTTCCTATAGACCTCCTTTTGTCTGACTACAGGTACCCACCCGGGCCTAACACGATCCGTCGGCTCTGTCCTCAACTGTACAGCAAACGTCGACAGCAACGATAGACTGCTACATCAAAACTGGAACGAACGCTGCAGAATTAATAACAGAATACTGTTGTTTAATAAGAAACAGGGATGATCTCTGAAGCAAGTATTCTGAACAGAAACTCAAGGAGAATCTCTTGGTTTTTTCAAAGCCCAGACAGGAAAAGCACAGTGTTATAAAATGATGACGAAAATTAGTAGAACCGACAAAATACACAGTGAATTTGTCCCAAAAATAATAGGTGAGGGAACCAGTTTAAAATAGAACCTCCTTAAAAGAAGAGATACTTTTATGGCCACAAGTTAATACATTTCTGAAGTTGTAGGTACCTTAACCTAACTGGAAGCACTGAAAGGGTGGCCGAGTGGTTGATTTGGGTGATTTTTAGACTTTTGATGTGGTAGGACTCTAGAGGAGAGTTTACTAACCTCGTGACGTTCGTGTAATTGAACATACCTCTTCTGTCTAGTGAACTACTAAAGAAGATTAATAGGTTTGGCAACTCAGGACACGGAAGACTAGTTCTTGATAAGAGACTACGTGATAATATACCCTAATAAATGATAATAGGTGACTAACAGTTTATAGAATCCCAATTAATGAGCGTTGAAGACAGTGGATATTACAGTTGATAATATGACATGCAAGGATCTGTCCAGCTGCGCTTCGGAACGATGATTCTGCATCTAATTGAAGATAGACTGAATGACTGAAAAATTAACGACGTCACGAGGGGTTACATGATGTACAGACCACAGCTAAGAGAGCCTAGCTTTAAGTTACCCATATTGATTCGATGAAAGTTACTCGCAAAATGAGGACGAGAAATATGTCTTTATTTCGGAGGTAGATCCCATCGACGTCATTAGCCAGTTCAAATAGGTGCTGTTGATTGACTCAGCGCATCAGTACGTTTTTGTGAACAACTCCACGCCAAGGTAGCGCTTATAAGGCTGGCTTGGCTGCCTCTAACACTATAGAATATTACATTTACTAAAATTCGTAATTATTTGCAATAAATCCCCGGGTTTCAAATACGACCTTGACCATTAGTCAATAACCATAAGGTTGGTTGGATCCTACCGAAAGAGATGTACTAAGCCAGTGTGTCAGAGGTAGGACGTCCAGTTCCTCTCCTCGGGGACCTCAGTTTAACACAGAATCCGGAGGTTCTGGCGTAGTTCACAGGAACTAACCGCACCGTTATTAGATTTTTTGTTTATTTATGGCTTTACGCCTCATCGACACCAAGGTAATTAGAGACGCGATGGAACTGGTGACGACGAACGGGAAGGAATTCGGCCTTGGCATTTTGAAGGAAGCATTTCGGCATTCGCCTCGAGTGATTTGGGAAAACCATTGAAAACCCAAATCTGGATCCCGGACGGGGATTCGAACCGGCATCCTCTCGAATGCGAGGCCAGAGCTTTAACCGCTCACCCACCACGCTCGGTGCCGTTATTCGAATCCGGGATCTTGAATTTTAATGGCGAGCACGTTAACCACTAAGCTGCGAAGAAAAAAAGACACAATGAATGACAAAAAACATATAGCAAAACAAAGGATCTGGGTATGAAAAGATTATTAGGATTGTAGAAATGCATAAAACCAATAAGCAGGAGTGATGCCAAGCTGTTTATACATTACTTTTGTTTGTGTTTTGTATACTGGGAGTGTTTCGTGCAAAAACTGTGTTAAGTGGCCACTGTGCGTGGCAGTCTAAGTCATCACACTAATTAACAGCAGGTTGTGACTCACATCTGTGAGTGTCGGTGGTGCAGAAGTAATACTTTACCTTGCGTACATCTAAAAACATTATTCTTTCCAATCCTTGTTTCTAAAACGTATTTTATAATGACCGTGTAAACCTCAACTAACCAACAGCTATGTAATGGTCCTTTCATATTTCAATGATCGGCGGACATAACATGGGGTGGTTTAATTAATATATAATTTTTTGCTTCGGCATATATGGCTCGTCGACGTCGAGTCATTAGGGCCGAGATAGGATTGGAGAAGTAATTCTCCAAGGCTTTTTGAAGGAATCATCCAGGCATTCACCTGTGAAACTATGGAAAACCGAAATCTGGATGGGCGGACGGGGATTTGAGCCGACGTCCTCCAGAATGGCAAGCCCAAGCGTTACCGCTCACCCACCAGGCTCAGTTTTAATTAACTGTTGTGTTAGACTAGCACTGTTCTTTCTATGAAAGCGATTAGATGTATGAAAACAATGAAGAAAATAAAAACAGATTATCATGATAAATAAATAGCACTGAGTGATATATAATTATTATCGAGCTGGCTGTATGACCTAAGATGCCGAAAGCCATAAAAAAAAAAAAACCCGGACTCAGCATGCCATGATTCCGTTGCAGCGGTTCGGAGGCTGGTTCGATTGAGCTCCTGTTACTCGTCTCATCCTATCACCTCAGTAGAATTGCGTGCCCGGTGGCCAATTAGAGCTCGAGTTGAGCCGAGTTGCCTCTTCGCAGTCTGCACGCTACCGTTCCAAGGCGGAACAAATTGCTTCCGGGCGTCGGCTGCCATTTCCGGGACAAGGAGGCCCGAATCATGAGATAACACACCTGTTGGTTGGTACCACTGCGAGAAGCAACAATCTCTGATTGACTGCCACTTTTCTCCGCTGGCGAGTTATCGTCAAACGCATCACCAACGGCGCCGAGAGAGGTCCTGCTAATTAAATATCTCCAAGTTTAGGTTGGGTTGGGAGCGCGTAAGAAACCTTTCTCATTGTTAATTAATTCATAAAATAACGCCAATACAACTGTATAATGTAGGTTTATTGCCGTACGCGTTTCGCCTCTCCTCGAGGCATCATCAGCGACGAATTATTTACATTAGTGGATTTCAGGATAGTAACCACCCATCTTTGCTTTCTCTCCAAAGCATGTTTCTGTTACAGCCATTTGTCATTGCTGTTCTGTACAAATGGCTGTAACAGAAACATGCTTTGGAGAGAAAGCAAAGATGGGTGGTTACTATCCTGAAATCCACTAATGTAAATAATTCGTCGCTGATGATGCCTCGAGGAGAGGCGAAACGCGTACGGCAATAAACCTACATTATACAGTTGTATTGGCGTTATTTTATGAATTAATTTACTCAGCAACTGCGGAAAAATGGCCTTCAACAACATTGCACTTTCTCATTGTATTTATCAGCTTTGGTAGCTCTGACCTTCAGTGACGATAGATGAGGTGAATAGTACTTATTTTATTTCATCCGGCTATTTCTTCTTAAACAACTTAACCAATAGACCAGCGCCTGCATCAAACTATCGCATTTTCACATTGAATATCAGGATAGATTAAAACACGGACAAAGGAGGAATAGGCTGTACCGGGAATGTTTCAGGAGACAGGGCGTTAGCCTATAAGATCCAACGTAGAGAAAAAAGGTGGGGGTTCTGTTATGTGTTTGTTGGTATACAGTTGGATGGATTCAAAAAATCCAACGTTTCGACTGCGGCATCAGCTGTCTTCAGGTGTAGTATGGCTTCCGTTGGTTACACGTCTACTGCTACTGTCTTATGTCGCACTCCCCACTATAATGCCCGGTAGAGTTGTCGTGATTACGATTAGCAACCCTCTTAAAGAAACAAAACGAGCTCATAGCAGTGCATACAATAGCTTGTCTTTCTACAACAATATCCGGCGGAGAACCCGTGAAGATTACATGTCAGCAATACGCCGGGAAAGTGGCTCTTTAAACATGACGTGAATAATGATTGAATGAAAAGGAATTTAAAATCTTCTTTACAGGAAATAAGTAATGTCCCTTCTTCACAAGATGAAGTATAAGATTACGATTTATTTAATTTATTAAAAAACGCGAAATGATTCAGCTTTTACTGAAGAATCTTATGTTACTTAGCTTGTGATCGTGGAGAGTATCGTTAATTACGAGGTTTATGATAATCAACCAAAACATCCTCATCTAATGGGTTGAAAATTTGACTAAAGAAACATTAAGTGTTTACGATGCTACTTGTGGTACGTCACAGTTGGGAACCGCACTTCATATTTGCACTGACCGTCAATGTATTGGGATCAAAATTTGAGGTTTGTCGATAGGCCCTACTCCATGTAAGGACAGAAGCGCTTAATCCCACAAAAGCTGCAATAGAGACTTGTTGTCACAACAACTCATCGCATCTGGCTACAAAACACCTCTGCCGACTTCAGACTTGTTTCCACAGTGCGCGTGCAGCCACACGAATCAGGGCAACAGATGTAAGATGCGTGGTAGAAAACAAACCTGCTCATGAACTCTGTCGACTGGACTACTTCGCGTTGCAGCGCCGAGTGTTAACAATTTTACGTACTTCAATCTAGGGTTGTAACGGAGTGGATGCGCATTTTCAGTGCTTGACGTGCTTGGTTTTCGGAAGCGGATGAGGAGGTGAAAAAATTATAATTATTTAGATTTTAATATTTTATCAAAAATAAAATCAAAATGAGTATATTTTTGTCACAAATTATACTTTTTCTATAAACAAGGTCTATTTTGATATAATATTGACCTAATGTCAATATGGCAGTATTAGAGCGAAATAGACCTTGTTTATAGTGAAAAAAATGTCAGTTACAAAGGTCACAGACATCTTAGACAAGACAACACCCCTGAAGTGGCAATGGGCTGGCCATATTTCACTGAGAATAGACCAGAGGTGGACAAAAACAGTGTTAGAATGGAGCCCAAGACATCACCCCAGACCGAGAGGAAGACTACAAGACCGATGGGACAAGGACACACGCAAGGTTGTCGGAGTTAACTGGCAGAGGATCGCCCAAGATCGTGCGACTTGGAAAGGACTGATCAAGTTACATCTGAAAAAATCATGACTAAGAGGCCACATCAGAAAATGACTGAAGTGGCTGATAATTGACTGCCATAATGATTCATTTTTTGGCTCATCTTTCAACTGCAAAAAACGTGGTATGATTTAACAAGTGAATTAAATTATTTACATAACTACACGCGCGTCAGACAAACAATCTTTGTAATGCGAACTTAGTGGAGTTGGCGGCTTGACTAATTCAAGCGTCAAGCACAAGGCCACGCCACCGCACATCTCCGTGCCCACCACCCGCCTCGGTAACGCTCTGGCCACGCATTCCGGAGTATTCTGTCACCATGTACGTGATTAACGCCATGTTGTTTTCGCTCTACTCTGGCACAGCTCTAAACAACACAATCATACCATACGCAGGATTATGTCAGTGTCTCTCAAAATAAAGTTTGGTGATATTATTTTTCAGGAACAGCGTTATGAAGAAGAGATGACAGGAATTTTTGTACACTGGCGGTGACTAAACTACTTTTTGCGCTCAACGACATGATTTCAACAGAAGGTGAGGTATTAAAAACTTTGGAAAGGTATAGTCAGTAACGAGAGATACGTAAAAGCAATAAATACACAGACAGTTGCATCGGCGAGCGCTTTCTCATCTGAGGGGCTGAAAGCGTGAACCACGCCAAACGTGGCGGAAAGCCTTCCGGTTGCGCAACATCCACAGTTGCACCCAAAACAGAGTATCTTCTCTTCCATTCTTTTTTAAAAAAATCTCTGATATTTCAATGGAGATATTGTTTGAAAGGAAGATGATCAATTGATTCAGGCATCCTCTTAATTCTAAATGCTCTTTTTGGCTTAGGGTTTTAAGCCTCGTCATTCGAGACAATGCTGTGATTCTGGGCCCTGATACAGAGGCAGGGTATCCAGTTCAGTCCCTTCGTATGTCCAAGTCTTCCAGTATGTGTTTGACTGAGTATTAAGTGTAGTGAGTCACTGGTGTTGTACATCACGAAATTGAGGGTTTAAGTTGATGCCATTCTATTTGTGCTGCTATTGCGAAATAAACCAATTCGAACCGACGGAAAAATAACTATCGACAGTATCGCATGCAGTGACTCCATACTCAGTGAAGAGAGGTTTTCAACAGACTTCTGGCATGCCATTCGTGGGAGATAAAGGCTGTAATATTTGGAAAATAAATGGAATTAACAAAAAGAAAAAGAATAGCAGATATAATAGACATTATTTGTTTTGATTAATTTATTGGAAAATGTAGTATCTCTGGAAAAAAAAGGGAAATGATTGTTAGAGATGGCGAGCGAGTGAAACTTATGATAATCGAGTAGAGGATCGGAAGCTTTTGTAATAATAGTTGCAGAGAGAAAAAGTCGCAAAGAGAAAATTTAATTGATAGATCTTGCGTAGAAAGGGAACCTACTAATCTTTTTGATGGAACTTTGTTCAAATATATTCTAACACGGTCAAAAGTTATTGGTACAAGACGAATTGTGTGAAGAACAGATGAAAAGGAAATAAATGGCAGAACTTACAATGTTTATTTTTATATAAAATCTTTTATTTACAACAAACAACGTTGTAACAAGAGGTGTACTCTCATTTCTACAGGATCAGTTAGGCAAAGGATATTAGGTCACAAGTTTGTTCAAACCAGGTAATGGAAAATATTCAATCAGTTTGTGGAGGTTTCGCTAATGGATTTAAGGTAGTGATAGAAGGTGATGTGGTGAATACTGTTAATAGAAACGCCAGTTGTAGTGTTGAGAGTGACTTGAGGAATGTGGCGAAGGAGGCGCAACATTCCAAAGTGGAACTCATGCAGGTCCTGAGTTGCCATGACTACCAGCTTGGTTTAAGACATAAATGAATGGAACAATTTTCTTTTGCAAGTAAGGGAGTCAGGGATTAGAACATATTGTTGAGGAGAGGGATGAACAATTTAACAAAAAACACTGAAAGAATTTAAAATTAAAAGTTCGCAAATTGCATTTAAAAACAATAAATGAGAATATGATCCATCAGAATTCAATTAAGTTTGTGCGCACCCCTTGTAATCCGGAGCACGAGATATCTAACGTCGTTTTGAATTCCAGATGCCATCACAGTGTTCTAGCAGGTGATGAGGCTAGCTTGATTTTATAGGTTTCACATTAAACAGTTAAAAGGAAAAGCTCATTTCAAATGATAATACTAACTGTTTGTCCTTATATACCATAGCTTTTGTATTTACTTCACAGACTTCGGAGTTCTAAATCATCAGTTATTAACGATAAATATTTAGGTTGCGGTGTATCAGTTACATAACAGTAACAACAATATTTCATGAAAAACAGTCATTTAGACACGAGTGTGTGACACGAATCATTGTTGAGAAAATTAAGAAAACGAAATACAAGTGAAGCAGGTCACGTATTGCTATGGATATTAGATAAAAAGAAAGATTTCTGAACTGTCCAGTCAATTGGAATGAGATTTCCTAGCTTTATTATTTACCGTTTGTGTGTCTATGATTCGAAAGTGATGTAAACTCTATCACTCCGGTCAAGGACATTGTCCGGAAATTTTACTTTTTGTGTAGTGATGGAGTCTACCTTGTCCTCTGATAGTGACTTCTTTCTACACATAAATGTGGTAGGGAGCGCCCTTCCCTTAGGGGGCATCCACAAATTACATGAGGTGTTTTTCCGGATTTCTGGACCCCCCCCCCTCTGGTGAGATCTGGTCCGTGAGAACCCCCCCCCCCTAGAAATCGCCCTCGAAACTTTTGTAGACCTTTTTTTTTTTTTTGACGAAATACCCTCCTAAAATCGACTTTGGCGCAAATTGTAGACCTTTTTTTGGCTCTACTGTTCCCAAATTTTTCGCAAAATCTCACGTGAGATTTCCGTAGACCCACCCCTCCCCCCTGGTGAGATTTCGCCGGACCCCCCCCTCCCCTATTTCACCTCACGTAATTTATGGATGCCCCCTTATGGTGTAACCAAGGGAGCGGGCACAAACTACGTGGCTCGGTCCAGGGGGGGGGGGGGAGGAGGTGTTGGCTGGAAGGCTACGCTGGGCTACGTGGGGGGAGGAAGGGGTTCCGAGCTAGGCCACGTAGCTTTTCATTCATATTATTTGTCACAGTTAAAATGAGGAACAGAACACACAAGGGGGCATCCCTAAATTACGTGAGGTGTTTTTCCAGATTTCCGGACCCCCCCCTCCCCTCTGGTGAGATTTCGCCAGACCCCCCCCCCTCTGGTGAGATCTGGTCCGTGAGAACCTCTCCCCCCCCCCCCTAGATATAGCCCTTGAAACTTTTTGAGACCTTTTTTTTAGGTCTCACCCTTCAAAAGTCGTTTTTTCGACGAAATTTCTCCGTAAAATCGCTTTTAGCGCAATTTGTAGACTTGTTTTTTAGCTCTACTATCCGAAATTTTTTTTCAAAACCTTACGTGAGATTTCTGTAGACCCCCCCCCTGGGTGAGATTTTGCCGGACCCCCCCTCCCCCATTTGAACTCACGTAATTTATTGATGCTCCCCAACAGCGTGTGAATATTTATTTCCCTCAGTTAATTATCTCCCTATGTAATTTACGATAGTGTGACAGCAGGAAACAGTACCAAATTTCTTCTGGGGGAAAAAAAAAAAAAAAACTACGTGCTACGTGGGGCGGGGGGTAGAAGCAAAAGCCACGTAGGGCTACGAGGGGGGGAGGGGGAGGAGAGGAGTTTTCAGGAGGTCAAAATGGAGCTACCGTGGTTTATGGACGCCCCGCAAGCTGTAATGTAAGAGTCATGTATTTCCTCGAGAAATGAAAACTGATGATATCCAAACTGAGCCGGAAAGCAAATGCTGAAAGTATAAGGAAATAAAACATTCCAAATAGGCACTCCCAGAGGAAGAAGAAATGGTTTATGTTTGTACGCCGAGGTCATTAGAGGAGAATTGTAATGCTTACTAGTTCCAAGAAAGACACCGAACCGAGCGCACTTGGAGCGAACCGTTACTCGTTAATGCGTCAGCGAGTGTTTGCCAGCGAGGGGAAAAGCATAGGGAAATCTGCCAAGCCAGGTCCTCCCCTCCCGCCGGTTGATCCCTGCTCTTTCATCTCGTTCACAACAGTGGGGGAAGCAAACGGGAAAATGGCGTAAAGGCGCAGCTGTAAACAGCCGGCGTCAAAATAAACTCGTCGACATGTGGAGCCAACCGGCTAGCGTCTGACCTTTCAACCAATGCTCCAGTTGACCGAGTCTTGAATATCTTCTCTTTCAAACACAGCAAATCGGATTTCCAAGTACAGATCACTCTAATAGATTCCTTACTGAATCAAACAATATTAGTAATTGTTTCAAGTATAAAACTTCTATCTCTCCCTTTAGGATTAGGTTATTTTATTTCACCTCTTACGATAGACAAAGTCATGCCGACTTTTTAGACGTTTCCGGAAGGTCCTCTTTCCTCTTGGTCTTTATGGGGCGTCCATAAACTACGTAGCTTGGTCTAGGGAGGGAGGGGTTGGCTGGAAAGCTACGTAGGGCTGCGGGGGGGGGGGGGAGGTTCCGAGTCAGGCCACGTAGCTTTCAATTCATATTGTTTGTCACAGATAAAATGAGACACTCAACAGCATGTGAATATTTATTTCTGTCTTTTAATTATCTCCGTATGTGATTTACGATAGTCTGACAAGAGAAAACAGTACAAAATGTCTTCTGGAATCAATAAGGGAAAAAGCCACGTGTTACGTGGGGGAGGGGGGGGGGTAGAGCCAAAAGCCACGTTGGGCTACATGGGGAGATGGGAGGGAATTCACAGGACGCCTAAATAAAGCTACGTGGTTTATGGACGCTCCCTTTGTTTGGTAAGTCTATTGTCTGCCATTCTTTCCACAAGGTGGAACCGTTTATTTCGATATCCATGAATCTTTTTATTCAGTGAGACGATATGAAGATCATTTCAAATTTTATTTTCGCGCGTTCATACAGCAAATTCATTTGTGATGACTGAATTCTACTTGTTTTTCCACCCTATTCTCTACTCCATACAATCTGTCATGATTTCGTAGAACTTTATTTGAGAATCCTTGCTAGTTTTTCTACGTAGGATGTTTCGTATTGTCTATAGTTCCTTAGATCAAATTAAATTATTCTATTTTGCTATTTAAATCGTAACTAATAAAAATTCTTACAATGTATAAATTACCGAGAATCAATGTAGCTAAGAAATCTGAAAATTTAATAAATAAGTAAATTATGGCTGTTTACTTTAAACATGCAGTTATATCACGAATGTTATACTTCTAAATCCTCCCAGCGTTTTTTAAAGATTATTTATCTCTACATTACGTTTAGAAATTTGTATTTTTAACATCTTGGTCTTAAGTACAAGTGACTTGGAACTGTTGCCATTGTTCCTACCTTCATATTTTCCAAATTCTGCGGTTTGACGACCATAATAAGGATGTTGAGAACGACATACAATCTTTATCAGGTGTTCGAACACTACTATTAAGAAGCGAACAAAAACCTTCCACTTATAGAGAGTGTAAAAAGAGGTGCAAATGTAACAGAGTTTTCGAATGACCACCAGTAAAACGCAAACCTCATAGGCCATCAAACAATCTACGGAACTTGAATTTCAATGCAACCATCATGCTTCAGGAATTAGAACAATTTTGTTTCAATGTTGTCACTAAATTCTTTTTTGTGGTTTTTAGACTATTCGACAAGGTTCTCTGACAGCTTAGGGTGGTGCGTGTTGTGTGTGTACAAACAAACTTTAAACTTGCCTAAGAACGAGTCCAATCTGGCTGATGCGCAGATGCTAGTTGATATCTTACAACATAGCTCTCTGAAGCGGTGTAGGGGCGCTGTGCCTCGCTTTATCTTTGGTGTGTGTTGTGTTGCAAGGCCGGCGTGAAGGCCCGTCAGGTGATTCAGCCCGCCAGAGATAAGGCGCCCAGGCGCACAGCACTGGAACACACTGGCAGGCAGTACGGTCACTACAAGAAGATACAACTCATATCATCTTTGGAAGGTGGTTACTTAATACGTGACAGCGCGATCGGAACTGTGTTTTCTGTTAAGTAACATTTACCATCTGATGCCACGGAATAGTAAATATTCTTTCGATGCAAAGTATCATTTCACATACAGTGTCATGGTTATCTGATAGGCAAAGATAACAAACACAACCCGAAATTAAAACTATCCAAGTCCAAGGATGGATTCCACACAACGGTTGTCGGTACTTGAGGCCAGATTTGTTCACAAAATATTAGCTCCTTCTATTGATTATTGATACAGTAAAAGCGGCAATCAAGAAACGTAATGATTTCATGATTAGACATTTTAGCTTAGTAACGGTTCTCTAAGCTGTTAACATAGTATTTGAGTTCGGGCAGAAAAGTTTTTTGGAATATTCTCAAACCATTCTGACCTTTTTTAAATATTAAATATTGTCTACGTTACACATGTATTGATATTGTATCAATGCAACATCTGGTTTGTAAGAACATTGTTTCTTTATTTCACTACTTCATAATGAACTTACACTGTAATACTAGATGTTTTAGTAATATAATCAGGCAGGCAGCTGAAGCTAGTAAAGTTTTCTCTCTGTTACAGCATTTTCAAATATTAAAGTATAATTGTTATAGACCAACGTGAAACTGTCTTCAGTTTATAGCAACTCAGTATACACAATTTTTTTTTTTTTTACTTATGGCTTTACGCCTTGTCGACGTCGAGGTCATGAGAGGCGGGATGGGACTGGGGACAAGGAACGGGAAGGAATTCGGCCATGGCTTTTTGAAGGGTGCATTCCGGCATTCGCCTGGAGTGATTTGGGGAAACCATGGAAAATCCAAAACTGGGCGCCCGGACGAGGATTCGATCCGTCGTCCTCCCGAATGCGAGGCCAGAGCGTTAATCACTCACCCACCACGCTTGGTTTTTCTTTCTCAATGACGTGACTGCAACGAAACGAATTTGCTTAAGCATTTTTCTTTTTAAATTTAAAAATAGAAACGCAACTTGTCTTGAAATGCAGTTGAAGGCTTCTGAGTCCGGAGTGAATGGTTTCTACGCTCATTGACATAGACATATTATGACAACTCAGGTAGTTAGAAGCGGTAAAACAACTTCACCTTGAAAGGCTGTGGAAAATGTTAGAGACGCTGAGGACTGATTAGCAGTACATCAGATTACATAACATTTTGACATATAGTTGTGACACACGGAGCATGCGGAAGAAAGATGCAAGGGGGATGTAGGTTGGAGGTTTGTCAGAAGAATAATTGGAAAGACAAGATAGAACAGAATGAGCAATGAGAAAGACAGAAATTTAGCCAAAGCTTTCAGTTTGCTGGTTCTAAGATCCATGCTTGTAAGATACAGGGGACCAAAGGAGGTGGTTATAATAGCCGACTTCATGTGCGTTATCAGGAACATAACAGAACCCAAGTGGAGCTATATGATGCGCCCCTGATAATAGAAATATTCCACGAAATACACCTCAGCAATAACCTAGGTATCAAACAAGATTAATATGGATATCCTCACATAAAGGGATCAAATACAACTAATATGTAGACGGGCTAGCCAAAGATGCCATCGTAAAAGGACAAAGAATAGAACTACAACTCTCCCCAAAGGCATTCTTGCAAGATATTAAGCAGTGAGCGAGGAATAGATGGCAAACGGATTGGAACAATTCGGTGCACCAGAAAGGAGCTTTCTACGGTCGCATCGAACCATATATCCCCTCCAAACCGTGTTTCCACATCTGGAAAGTTAATAGACGCCTTTAAACCAATATTATTAGAAGCCGATTTCATCATGGCAACTTTAAGAGCCACCTAAATCGGATAGGTTTGAGAGATAACCCCTTACTTGATTGTGTCCATCAAGCAGTGGGGGACATAAATCACAGCCATTTTCTTATAAGAAACATAGCGATGTTGAGAACAAAATTCTGGAAGAACTTACAAAGTGCAATATTCCTCTTCCCATCAACTTATCCATCTTGCTCTCATGCAATAAATACCAAATATACAAAACCTTAATGATCTTTCTAGGATGGAAACATTCAGATATAAACCTAAGACAATTAGGGAACCCCACAGGAAATGTTAGGAACAAAGTTGGTACACTGACCATCGCATACCATCTGATCAGAAATATTGGACCTACCGGTCAATATCGCAATACTATATGCAACCGTATCAACAATAGGATTTAAATAGTTTACAGGAAGGTATACTGACACTGGTGGCACAACAGACAAGTTCCAAAACTACTAGGAAACACAAATAAAATAAAACAAGCAGGTTACCCCCCAGAGATGCTATTATCTAGGCACAAGTATTAGAATGCGTGCCTAGTGTGACTGGTCGACCAAAGAATAACTAAGTCAGAAAGCTTGACTAATTGTTTAATGAACTCTTTATTGTATAGTTAAGAGACATAACATTGTAAGTGATATTATGTCGTAATGTAAACTGTTATACAAAGAACATGTAACGAACTAGGCTGTACGACCGAAATCCAATTTAAAAAAAAAAAAAAACATGCTTACGCTTATATGGTGTGGGTATGTTGGAAGAATGGATACAACAAGGTTATCTAGAAAAATCTTGGATCCGGAGGCCAACCACTGTGAGATAGAGGAACAGATGACGAAACTAGGAGCAAGAGAAGTACAACGGCAAAGTTTGGTGGAGAGAGAGACTTCGTTCACCAACCCGTCCCGTATAACATCATGTTTGAACAACTATGGAAATTATACCCGAAAACATTAAAGATAAAGACAGAATCAGTCTCTACGGACTGCAATATGATAGAAAAATTCATATTCTGGCTTCTCAAAAAGGTTACAACGTGATCCATCTAAGTAATGAATTATTCATTTATTGATTGCTTGATATTGGTCCCAGAATGCAACAAGTCTGTCACATCGTTCTTTTTTTCTGTATCTCCCTTTTTGGTACTCATTTCCGATGATACAGGAACAAGTGGTATATCAGTTTGAATACAGTAAGGGTAACGGTATTAAGTGACACAGGAAAGGGCTTCCACACTGTATCTGAAAGGCTCGGTTTAGAACACATTTGTCAAGAAACGTAGTCCTAATGAATGGCAACAAACGTGGAGAATTCCTGGAAGATGTGTCTGTTTGAATGTTGGAAGGACCGTTGGTCACTGGATATAACTCCAACCTTCAAATGAAGGTTCCGTTTTTCAGTAGGAATTTTCTGTAAGGAGTCTTTAAGAGTAATATTTTTGCATACCCTAGTTAACATTATAGCACTTTGGAAGAAAAACCTCTCTGAGAATGAACGTAACCAACAACATGTAACTAAGAGCCCGTAAAACTTCCTCAAGTGGAACGAAACGTGGCAACTAAGAAATCAAGTAGCCAAACCAGAGAAACATACTAGTTTACTGATGAAATGAGTAGAGGAAGGGCCTGTGTAATATGTAATAACAGTGGAAAACCCTACGAGTTACAAGAAATTTTGTACGTATCGTTTTCGGTGCAAAATTTATCTCGGCGAAGAACAGGGTAACAGCGAGGGAAGGAAGTTTTAAAATTTCTGGTAGTTGTGACGAAAGTGGTGGGCGGCCCTTCATTCGACCGTTACCGTGTTAATCAGCCGTACCCTGCGGGCCGACCCTCTCTCCCTGTACAAGCAGAGAGGAGAGGAGAGCAGAGAAGGGAGCGGCGCAGTGTTGCCACAACACGCCAGCTAGACAGCCACTCCAGCGGCGGCCGCAGGTCGCCGGGGGTTGACGAACAAAGGCGAGACTCTTTCAGGAGCGAGGCTTGCGTGCCGCCCAAGAGCACCCGCCATTCAAACGGCCAGCACAGCGTCGCCTTACCAACCTCACCGAACCAAAATCACCAGCGAGCAGGAATAGAAGAGACGCTAGGCAACTCTCCAGTCAGAAATGCTGTCGGTAGCTGAACTGTGCTGGAAAGCTATTGCTTGTACAATCAGCGACAGGACCGTAATCAGACCGAACAGGACATGCAATAGCTATAGACAGACGGAATGCAAAATCAAGTTGCCATTTGTAAGAAACGTGGAGAAATATTACTACCCCCTTAGTAAGAAGAGAATCGCTTGGAATATCATACATGATATTAAAACATTCAAAAAAATTACAGAATTCTTTCACAGCAGACAGAAAAAATAAACCAAATCGACAGTTAATGTTTTGAAACAGACAGACGTATTGGGAATATACACTCATCGATGTTGTTCATTCCAATATAAAATATTTAAGACGATGTTGGACTTTTCTTCACTGCTTGCTGTAATAACCATTTTGTATGTTTTCTTCAATTCTCAACTAAATAAAATACACGGAGGTTTTAATTAATACACAAAGGTATCACACAAAACACAATTTTACAACAAACATTTTAATTTGTTTCCAGCAGATCATAAATCTGTAAAAAAAAAAAAAAAAAAAAAAAAAAAATAATAAAAAAAAATACCGGACGTTTAAGATTAGCAAAAGAGACCATGGGACATGTGCATAATCAGTATGAACCGACTTTGTACGAAGTCATCTGAGAAATATAAACCTGGTAATGGAACAACTTAGAATCTTCACATACTAATGGTATGCCAACTACCAGTAGATGGTAAAACTAAAAACAATATTTCCACCAATAAACGCAAATCAATGATTACCGGAGCCGGAGCCTTGAAATGTCGCAGACATAAACTGCATGTCATCCTTACTGTCAGGAGTTTCTATTCCTAATGTCTAAATTTATGCTTTGAAACTGATCTAAATGTGATTGTCATAAGTTAATCTTTACTACATTGCGATATTTATATCCATATGATTGATTGGAACATTATTATTCACTTACTGACTAATAGAGGATTATTTTTTTTTTTGGCGGGGGAGGGGGAGGCGGCTAGCTATTACCTAACTATTGTAGTACCTATTCCAATTTATCACTAATGGAGGATGAATAGTTATGAAGCTGTTATTTACAAGGGACCTATTTGCGATTTAGGGGCTTATTTACAGTTAATGGAGGAGGGGAGGGCATGGTGGTCAGAGGGGAAATTGCATATTAATTGTTAGTTTGGGGTGTCTACGGGGAAATATCTCTTCTGGATCATTTCCTGATGCTGCAATTTCCGGGTGATTGGAGTTTTCGAAGGGGAAGTAAAACCCATCTGATGCGTGTTTGTTGGTCCTTGTTAGTGGGGAAAAGTGGAAGAATTAATGCACGCTATATTTATGTTGCCTAGAACGCAACTCGTTCTCGCATGTCATTAAATGCATTTTATTCAGTTGCAAGACTAAGAAATTATTTTAAAATAGTTAAAAATATTTAAGTCTGACTACAGAAGTCGCGATCATAAATTTTCCACCATTTTTTTATGCTGCTGCAAGAGAGTTCACCAGAACTATTTTTCAAAATTCAGATAACTGAAAACAATTATTAATCAAGAGGTTATCTCCGTGTTTACGCTTCCGGATTATACGTAAATGAACCTGTGAAGATTACATTCAATAAGACGCCGCGAAAGTCTTTGTTCAGTCGATAATGAATTAGCGAAACACCGGTTACTGGTGCAATCATACATGTTTCCTTGCTGTTCAGAAACCTATGAACGATACTGGAAACGCTGGGGCATTACATTACGGAGGACGCGTGTTCAAATTCCCGTCCGGATATCCATACTGATATTTTCCGTGGTTTCCCGAAATCACTCCAGGAGAAAGCGCGTATGGTTAGTTCAAAAGACTGTGGCTGAAATTCCTTCCTGTTTCTTGACCCCAATCCTCTTTCGCCTCTAATTACCTACACGAGTAGTAAACTCTAAGAAGAAGAAAAGAAGAAAGAGAAGAAGAAGAAGAAATCTTTGGTCTCTTCGATGAATTTCTTTTGTCGGTTATGAATTCCGGCATAGATTTGCTCAACTGCTACAATTCGTAATACTTTGGCCATGTCATACCGCGAAATAACACAAATATTGAGAAACCACGTACATTCCTGAGGGACCTCAAGGGCTTTATCCAGATATATACCGGTAATTCCTTCTGTTGAGAGCAGCAGAAAACCTGTTTACGGGAGCGAGGTAACTATGTAACTGTTTCGCATGCAGACATGAGGTTAGGAAGCAGTAGGCAAGAGTCAGAAATGGAATTCTTCATATTGCAATACGCCGGCCCCAGCATTGCAGGGGCTAGCACGCTGGCCTCGCGTTGTAAGGGTCGCCGATTCGAGTCCGGCCTAGGGCAAGGGTGGTTTTAATTGTTGTGTTCGTCTTGTGTTGTCCTCACTCTAGGCTCCACATTACAAGAACACAACTTGATACAAAACATAGAACAATACAAATTAGAGTTGGCTAAATGATAGCAGAAAAAAAAAGTTGTATTTCAGTTTCGGTTCTGTATCCTCACATGCCGTACACGGTTACATCGCAAGAAGATTTATGGGAGACCTCTCATGTTAATGAGATCTTCCAAGAATTTTGATGCAGAAATATCGTCCTCATTGGTAATTTTGCTATGGTATCTCTTGTTCTCCCGATTTTGTATAGCAACCGCGTTGTATAAAACACATTCTTTCTATTGAAAATCCAAGACCACTACATTCAACTGTGACCAAGGGTCAATGAGTTTTAGTCTGTTCCGTTTCTGAGGTTCTTTTTTCCTTGTGATAGGAATCCTATAGTTTCTGTGCTTTTGGAATTTGGTAACAGGCGTTAGACATAGCAGTTTGTGCTTTCTGGTTGTTCCCTCAACAGATTTAACGGCGGGCAATGTGTCTGATCGTCCATTGAACTGATCCTATTCACTCAGAAACCCGAACGACGCAAATCGCTTAAACCGTCTGACAATGCCGAGCTGCTTACAAGTGCTTGTAGTACTTCAGCTGAAGTAACACCTCAAGCAGTATAATTAAATCGATTCTTCTTAGGTTATAGGTAAGTTAGAGATGTATTAAAGTTGCATAGATTAGGCTGTGGTATAAGTAGTACGCATTTAAAGGCAATATGCACAGTCGGCTAAGAGACGAAAAATTTATGGACATTAGTCAAGACGGAAAATTAGCAAAGGAGCCACCAAAATCAGAAAAGGACTTAGTGAAGATGAACGGCGCTTTATAAAGTCAAGACTGTGATGTTCTCTCATTGTGCTTGATCGCCGACAGTCGGTGGCATTTTGCCTCAGTGATTACATTGCATATATTCCGGTTTCAGAAGTTCCTCGTGAAAATTTGCTTATGTTAACACGTTTTATATATTCACATTGAAAGTGCGTGGTCTTTATAAATCATCAGATATCTCAAAAGTTATTTGTTTGGACTCGTGCTGACCTACTCAGAATATGATGTTGGAAATTAATTTGAATACCACAAAAATCATTAATGAGAAAAGATTATAAACTAAATTTGTAATCATTCATCAAGACGAAGATACACATAGTTCATCGATGCCAATTCATACACAGGCAATGATATCACTGGTCTGCTTCTCGACAATCCTCTACCAGCTCTAATGCTCCTGTCGTCGACGAACCATAAAGACTCTCTCCCCTCCACTCTTCGCCCCCCTCACAACATGGAATACCTTCAGTTCGTGTGAGAACGGATCCGCAGTGATATATAATAACCCTGTCTTTGCACTAGAGGCAATTTCAAAGAGTAGTTCTGGATGCAGTAATATAGATATAGATCTTTTGTTGGCTCACTGCATTCCTGGACTTAAAGCTGGAAATGTTCAATACAGTGTTGGCGTTCTCGGTCTAAGCGTTCGAATCAGAATCCCGATTTCGACAAAATTTTGGACACCCTCACTAATTCCGCAAACTGACGTACGCTGATGGTTTTGACTTCCTGCCAAAATATGCCATGAGTCCCCGCGCATGATTAAATTGCAATAGCTAGAAAGATTGACAGCACGCGTTAATAACTCTGAGATGATGTGCAGTGTACACGTATCCATTGTTTGTCTGATGTAACGCGGTCAGCAAGCCAGTTTGTCGCTGTTGCAATTTCACGAGTGTTTGCGGTGTCAGGGAATACACTGGTTCTTGTGGGAAAGCCAGAAACAGTTTTCAGGTAGCGACTTGTTGTCTATACTATTGTAAATCTGTAACGGGACTGTGTGTGTTAGTCTGTTCCGTTTCATGAAAAAACTACTGATAAGATTTTTAGGGGTTTTCGTAGTTTGAAAGTTCAGTCTGACTGAAGGCCTAAGGAGTATCTTATGGTGGCGATAGGCAGAAAATCAAAATCTGTTCAGAACGTGACACTTTTTTTTACCAATGTTCTTTCGTACCTTAAAATTTACTGGAACGATTTTTGCGAGTTATGTCTCATTACGTTTAATCACCTGATGCTGAAGTGAGAAATTGTTATTGTGAATATTAAACCTTTTTACCTACTATCTGGCATAACCTAACAATTACTTAAAGTAGTTCGAGGGGGTTTCAGTAGGAGTACAAAATCAAATCTTGATCGAAACATTAACAATGAAATACATGTGATGCTATCTGTCAGTTTTTTCCATAATTATTGGAAAAAATCCATGAACTGGGATTAATAAACACATTCCAGTTTTTCATGGTTTGCCGAAATCATTCCAAGCGAATGCCACGAAGGTTCTTCAAAAGCCATGGTAGAATCTATTACCCTTCCTTGTCGTTGACGTTGACGAGGTGTAAGGCCCTAAGCAAGAAAAAAAAAATTGAAGGTGGCTTGTAAATTAATTCGCAAGTTTGAATCGGTTCTGTTTCTTCGAAGTTGGCTCATTCTTTTTTTTGTGTTTCATTTTCTGTTGTTCCTAGCAACTATTTCACTGCTAAAGGTATTCAGTCTTTGGTTGGTTCATCTTCCTCGTATGGATACACTGCTTCGTACAATTTTAAAATATGTTTACTGTCTTGTAGGAAGCATTCTGTTCTTAAGAGTCTACACCATAACGAATCGTGCAGATGATCAGACACGTTTGTGACTGTGTCGAATGATATGAGGATTTTTTTTTTTTTTAAATGAAAACGTTGCAACTGTATCGTGTGAATTATTTCTGCATATTATGAGAATCCGCACACTGTTTTTGACTGAAGAATACATTACTGATTTAACAAACCAGTGACTGTGCGAGAAATCAACAGCAAAAATACACCGGCTCTAGCGGGGAAAAAGAGTAAGCAGCGAATAAAGGCATTCTGTAACGAAAATAAATAGCGATAAGAAGCAGTCTATGATAAGAAGTATTTATGGTATCAGTGTTCATTTTTAATGCAGTTTTGCATCGAGTAACGCCTATTAACATAACATAATAACATCACGTTTCTTGATGAAATTTGCCGCAATTGTTATTTTCAGTACTTTTTACATCTAAATTTAAATTTTGCATACAAACATATATATTTTTCGTAGTTTACACCGAAAATTTTAAAACCCTTCTATGTTGTGGATTCTTGACGTCAGTGGAGTATACACCTGTTCTTAATAACGTACTCATCATCAAAAATGCTGAGATAGGTGTACAAGTGAAACGAAAGGATTTACTAACGAGACTGCTAATCTGTAGTTGGCTGGTTTGACCACAGCCGTCTCTCCTGCTTACCGACTTAAGCTTATGTCTCACCTGCTGACATTTCCTATTTTGAAAGTTGTTTAGTTGTTAATGAGTTCTGTGAATACTGTAAAAAGCAGAAGATTCATTTTCAGTTCCCTTCAGAAGTTATGCAAGGTTACATTGACTGTCTTTGCTAGTGGAAAGGAAAAATAATATGCATAGCTTCCCGAGATAGCCACCACCTGTTTGCTTTAATGGCTCATACAGGTATGCAGCAATAGTTTGTATCTTCTAAATACCACTTTCGCCACTGTAATAGGTTGAAATCAGTTACAGACATCAGGGAACTGATACTACATTGAGTTAAAATCCTCTGTTTTGGAAGCTCTAATCATACAGATTGCCTATGAAAAATATCTTACTGGCGTAGGAAATACGTATCTTTTCCTTAAAATTTTCATCTGTGTAATAAAAGTTGTTCGAGGCGTTTCTTGCACATAATTTACGTTGTAGTTGTCTTAGGTCTTAATAATCAAAAGCTTAAGGTTTTATATCTCCTGAGATCTACAAACATCGATGGCGGATGCGATCTTCGCATGAAATTGTTCCCCGTTAGTTTTTCCACATTATGATTACTGTTAGATGCTCCCTATCCCAATCACATTTTAATGTCTACACCTCTATTTCTACATGGATTAGTAGTTCCCTCTCTGCTACATGTTCCGGTGATTAAATTTTTGATAAATACATGGTATTCTTTTACTTTAATTTAAAATTGTATGCTTATTGTTAATTTATAGTAAAAGTTCTTGGTCAACATATCTACCCTCAATGTTAATGTCAATGAACTTTTAGGTAATTCAATCTTAACCTAATTTCTCTTTCCACAATATACAGGGGGAGGACAAAATAACACGAATACCTGTGAAATAATGGAAAACCTTTATTAATAGGTGGTTGGAACACCCATTGACTGAAGTACAGATTTAGTGAGACATCGGATAGACGCATAAAGGTCATGGACAAAATTTAAAGGAATATTAAGCCATTCCTCCTGCAGAACGGTCTCTAATTCCGAAAGGCTGGATGGAGCAGGAAATCGGGAATGAAGTTTGGACTCCAAATATTCCCAAAAATGTTCAATAATATTCAAGTCTGGAGACTGAGGGGGCCAGGCAAGATGTTCATCTTCATCGTCATGCTCTTTGAACCATGCTTGAACACACCTAGGAGTGTGGATAGGGGCGTTGTCGTCTTGAAAAAGCGGTCGTTCTCCAGGGAATACAGTCTGGACAAAAGGATGGACAGAATCCCCTAGGATGCTTAGATAGTGATTGAATATGATTATACCATGCAGAATAACGAGTGGTCCGAGACCGCACCAAGATATCGCTGCAAGACCCGTCTATCCCTATCTGTAAGCTTTGCCTTTCGGCCACTGTTGTGCTTTGAAGACACCGACTTACCCTCTTTCGTGTACGCTGTCATAAAGGCTGATACCGTACTCCTTACAAAACCCCAAAAAGTTTGATGTTTCCGTAACCGATGCTCCACTTAAACGCGCTCCGACAATCATTCCTCTTTGGAATTCTGACAGGTCTGACATTTCAACTTATCACAGGCAGTTCGATAGACGCATGCAACGCAGGTGACTGCTGTTGAGAGACTGATACCTTCCTCTTCACGCTCACTAGGTGGCAGACTTCTGTTGCAGGTCGCGCGGTTGTACTGCAGGTATGAAATACGTCATACTTTTTCACAGGTGTTCGTATTATTTTGTCCTCCTTCTGTATTGCAAGTATAAAGTGTTTTCTCTTGTGATAAGAGTAATTTCAGGGAGCTTGACCTCATGGCACTAGAAAATGGCACGTACAGCATATCATGCATAAAAACTGAATGGTTGAAGTCCACGCCAACATTCTTAAAAGTCTGAAGCTGAGCTTTGTGCATCGCAGTAGCAAACGAAATCTGGCATCTATCTGAATCCTTAAGAAAATCTCCTGCCTAGCTAATTTGCTTTTGCTTATGGCTTTACGCCTCGGCGGGGTCATTAGAACCGGAAAGCGCTGGGGGTAAGGAGCGGTGAGGAATTCGATCATGGTCTTTCGATGGAGCCATCCCAACATTCGGATGGAGTGATTTCAGAAAACCGAAATCTGGATGACCAGAAGGGGATTTGAACCCAAGTCCCCCCTTTTGGGAGGCCAGTGTGTTACCGCTCGCCCCGGTTTCAGCCCCCCTTTCGCGCCATTTGAAGACCTTTTTTTTTAGCTCTACAATCCGACAAAAATTTCCAAAACCTCACGTCCGAATTCCGATGACCTCCCCCCCTCCCCCTTGGTGAAATTTTGCCTGACGCCTCCTATTTCACATCACGTTATTTAAGGACGTCCCCTAAGTACTAGCAGTGTAAGTGAAGTGTTGCAATCTGTGTTTGAAATGTGTAAAGCTACGTTTAGAGTGTGATAAATGAATCTTTGTTTGCGGAATGTGTCGTTTATGACACGCAGGTTGGGCACCGTTCCGGAATTAGCTTTTATAACTGCAGAAAACTACCTAAAATCCTCAGTCAGGATGGGTTGGTACGTGGGTGCCTGAACTCGTGCCCGGTCCGTTGTGCCTCCCCGATCCAGTGTGCGGCGCCTCATCGTAGTGAGCCACACTGACGGGTGAAAACGTATACAAACTCTCGGAGATGAATATTTTGCGAAGAAGAGACCAATCGCAACCATGCACCCACCAAGTCGAGTCAACGGCGGCACTGCCTACACTTTTCTCGAAGTGATTCGGGCGTTTTGAACTTCAATTTTGTCGGTCGTATTCGTGCTACATGTCTCAAATTTCTTTTTTGCATACATATCAGCAATCTTAGCAAACGCACCAGGTTTTATTTTGTTGCTGTTCTTAGTTCGGATGCAAACTTCAGCGATTTTGTCACTCACTGACTGACTGATGATCATCAAAACTGTAAGACACTTCCCGTAGCCGTAGAAAGCTGAAATTTGGTACACAGATAATATTTTACCCACATGTTATAAGAAACGTCTGAAACTCTTAAATTTCTGTATACCTCCCCCTGACCTACCCCAAACGTGAAATCGTTTTCTACACTATCAACTTTATATACCTCAGTTTTTCATTGTGGAGTGAGCTTACTATATTTAACTAATGTGTTAAATTTTACTTATTTCCTTTTATTACCTTGGAAGTTATTGAAATTCAAAATTTTATTTCGGCACGACTCCCCGACATTAAAATTCTACTGTACTTCCAGTAATCCTTGAAACAAGTAATTTGGTACGCATATATGGTTTCATCCCTAAATCATAAGAAAAATCTGATATTGAAGTTTTTCTCTTCGTTTATTTAATAACAATCACAAACATGAAAAATTCTGGAACACAATTGGGGCTTAATTGCTTTGCTCCGGATGAAGCTATAAAAATGATATTTTTATGCTACATAGCGGTGAGCAAGTTGAACCAAAGCCTTAAATTTTACTTTGTTCCTATGCTTAGTTTGGAAGTTACTAGTAATTTTGATTATGGCAGTGAAACTAATGGCAATTGCTTGGCTACGGTGCACACCCATTATTTTCAGAGAGTGGGTCATTGTTAGTAACGTATATTGATGTCTTAAATGTTCTTATCAAACAGAATGGTTTCTCTCGGTGTCATAGATCGTTTATTTAGGATTTAAAAAATCTGATGACTTGGCCATTGTGCACGCCATGTTTTAGTTAACCTACATAAATACCTTAAATGTGTTTGATGTAAATACGTAAAAGCCAAGATTTCCCTCGCTCTTTTTCGAATTTGACAAGTATTTATTATGTCCTCAATTTCAGTAAATATTATGACGTGCATAATGGCGAAGTCATCAGATTTTTTTAATCCTAAACGATCTATGACACCGAGAGAAACCTTTCTGTTTCACAAAGTGAACTGAATACACACTGTAAACTGGAGACTTGGCTCAGAATAAGATCTCATAACTTTTTGTCACTACATGAACACGAGGCTTGGCCTATTTTTACAATGATTGTTTTTGTGGGATCTGTGATTATCTTCGAAAACGTAAGAAGTTTTCAAGAAAGCCAGTACACACACACACACACATACACACACACATATATATATATATATATATATATATAAGAACTACTCATTTTATAGTATAGGACAAAACATTTAGACGAGAGGAAGAAGGCCACCCTAGCACAAACTCATTTACCCGACGGAAATTAACTTTCTTTGCTACAGCGGAGGCACTGCTTGCGCGCCAGGTGGGGAAGGGGGCAGTAAAACAAAACAAACTGATCAGTTTACTGCCGTTTGTGGCAACAGCGCCGCTATCTCTGCGTATGGAAACAAAGCTGCTCAACGAAGTCTGATTAGATTACAGGTCGTGACGATAGCGCAGGAATGTTCCCTCTGGTTTCAGTGAGAAAACTCTCTTATCACACAGCATAATGACTTGGCGGTACCTTTCCCGTCGAGATTACGCAATTTCTTCAGACGGTCCGATAACCTGAAAACTATTATGCTAGTGTGTTATATGACTTTTCGGCTCGCTGGCGCCGAGATCATTAGATGGGGGCAAGGAAAGGAATTCGCCCATGGCCTGCATTCACCCGGAGTGATCTCGGGAAACCATAGAGAACTGAAATCCGGGTGGCAGACGGCGCGACGATTCGAACCCTCGTCCTTCCCAATGCCAACCCCGAACGTTAGCCAGTCACCCATCAGCAGTTTTTCATGCAGGGTGAGAATAAATGAGAACCGAGCGTGGTGGATGAACGGTTAACGTTGTGGCCTTCCATTCTGAAGGACGCGGATTCGAATTCCCTTCCGGCCATCTCGATTTGGGTTTTCCATGGTTTCCCCTAATCAATCCAGGAGAATGTCGGGATCGTTCCTTCAAAAGACCATGGACGACTTCCTTCCCGTTCCTAGCTCCCAGTGCTTTGCCGCCTCTAATGACTTCGACGTCGGCGAGGCGTAAAGCCACAGGAAAAAAAAAAAAAATTAGTGCCCCGCATAAGGTGATTATTTTTTCACATATTAAGTGCATATCTACATTACTGTGTTAGTTTGTCGAAGATATCTTTTTGGTTCTCACTCATATTGTTCTAAGGGTTTGTGATTGTACGTGATTGTAACGAGGCCGGTGTGGGTTCCATTACACTCGTGTAACAGGTGGCTACTGGATGCACCGTTGTGCCGCTAATACGCGGGCAGTTGACCATTAATCCGTCCGTAATCGTTATTTCCCTCGTAACTAATCTCTCCGCACAAACGTTTATTCGGCAGCCGGTTTGCGTCCTATTCAGATCCTGCTTACCACCCTGCCAGATACCAGTGCTTTTCTGAACGATTTTACTTGAATTGCTTACTTCAGCAAACCTGGAGAATCAAGATTGTTACTTAGTAAAATGGTTTTATAGAACAGCAAACGTGACTAAAAAATGTAGTTTTTTGTATGATTTTCTGCCAGTTACCTGTCCTTTCGAAGAACTTGTTGTTTTTCTTATGACTTTATGTCTCGTCAATGTTGAGGTAATTAGAGACCGGAAAGGACTGGAGGCAAGGAATGGGAACGAATTCAGCCATGGGGCTGAAGGAATCATCCTGGTATTCACCTGGAGCGATTTCAGGAAACAATGGAAAACCAGAATCTGGATGACCGGACGGGGATTCGAACCTGCATCCTCCCGAATGCCAGGACAGAGCGGACTTATCTGATTGTACAAATAAAACATGAGACACTCGACACTCGCATTAAAGACGCATGCTGTTGGCTGTAGTCGAACCGGTGACTCCCGGCAAGTGCAGCTAACATTGTAGTCTCCAGGCTACCGGGACCAGTCAAAAGTGATGTTCAGGTTATCAGCGGAAGATTCAGAATAGTTGAGTTTTGTAGCGATCTATTGTATTGAGTATTATATGAATCAGTAAGAACCATCCGGGAGAGTAGAGACCCAGAGAAGTCGAGATGCATTAAGTGAACAGGAAACAGTGTGCAAGCTAGAGGAGTGAACCGGATAGTAATGGAAGACGTAGAAAGACAGGAGACGCAGTTCAGGGAGAATGAAAACTGTCCGGATGATAATGATAACTAAGAACGATCCGACCACCCAAGGTAGTATAGGGGCTAGAGCGAGAGTCCAACGTATCGAGGGTAGCCGGTTGGAGACCCACCGAGGGCATATTTGCTTTTAACTAAGTGTCGTGTTCATCTGCTGTTGTCCTTACCGTGAGAGTCAATAGTAATAGAAGTGATGTATGTAACTGTTTAGAGATCACATATGCAAATCGTAGCTCGCTGTACAACTGAAGAGACCAAATGCTATTCAAAAACATAACTAGACAGATGATTATACGCATAATACTTAATACGCGCATGGATATTTGCTTTGTTAACCCTGAGTTTAATATTGCTGTCGTCTAAATTGTGCCAAGGTGGGTAACATTTTGGCCACGCATTAAAGAGGACCCGGGTTTAAATCCCCGCCCGTGCGACCATCCAGATTTCTATTTTCCTAGGTTACCCGAAATCCCTTGAGACAATTGTCGGGATAGTTCCTTCAAAAGACCATGAACTAATTTCTTCCCGTTCCTTACCTCCATTCCTTTTTCGCCTCTAATGATGTTGACAAGCATCATAAGCAAAAAAATAAATAAAATATGTATACATTGTTGAATATGCCTATTTTAGTAGTGAGATGGTCGTGATTTTATACACCCTCTTCACTCTTCCCCAGTTATCAAAAAAAGTTTGGATCTTACTATGTTTATAATTTGACGGGACGTATTTCATTGCTGAAGCAAAAAAGTGTTACTGATAGAAAGTGTAAATGTTTCGTTATTAAAACGTGTAGTTTGTTTTTTGTCTGGTGGAAGTCGGGCTTATGTGACTTGCCGCTGCCATCAAACTTCAGCATCACCAGAGGCGTACGAAAGGCTAAAATGTACTCTCCACCAAGAGTGTGAGTGCAAATGGTGGGCTACCCGGATCATTGGAATTGAAACACATTTCGTACTTGGAGTCATGAAAACGCTTATCACTCGCAGCTCGGGGTGTTAAGGTGATACAATGTCAAGCCGGTCAGCCGGCGCAGGCTGTGCGTACAGATTGCTTGTTCAGGCGGCGGAGTCAGCCAACCGGATGTCTGAGTCATCAACCCCGCACAGCAGCCAAACCTGTCGCACAGTGCTCAAGAATGCGCAACATCCACACACACTACTAAATCCAATTCTCCCTCAAAATTTTGCTGTGGAGAGATGCCTGCTGCTATACTGCGTTCATTACAAAAAACATGATTTATTTTTTTATTTCGTAGACTTCCGCGATCGTTGTTCATGTTACCATGGTTTTATGGGTGGAACCGCGTCAATTTTTTGAAAATCGACGTTTCAGCCATCATGAAAAAAAAAAAAATTATGATTTGTTTATCAAACACAAATGAAACAGTACGAATCATAGGAGATAACTGAGTAGGTGTACCAATAACAGAGTACTATTTTCGTAAAAACTCAACTAAGGCGCACCATATACCACATTCACCTACGACGAAAATAATTCAGTATCATTTCTATCACCAATTTAGTCCAGAATTCGTGTGATGAATGGGAAACGTATTTATGAAAAAGTAACTTCATTAACGTGGATCAGGTGAATTATTCATCGTTTTTTCGTCGAATTCTGAACTATCATCACGCTCTCTACAGTACGCTTCATGTAAGAACGTCATATGATTTCCCGGCATATGATTACAATAAAATCTGCACGGGTGTACCGCCGGTTGGAGACAGGCTTTCACCATGTATTCACAATCTGAAAGCTTGAAGTCCGGTCTGGTATTCGATTTTAGTTGGTTCCCTACTTCTATGAAAATCGATAAACATTATTTACCAAACTTGTAAATGGTTGGGGATATGATATCGTCGTAATTGCTGTTTTGCTGAGACAATAATTTTCTCGGCCACGGTTAGGGTAACGTAATTATATAACAATTTTCATTCCTGGATCACGTGGGTTGAAATACCCAACCAGCCATTCAAATTTTGGATTTACATGGTTTCTTGAAATCACTGCAGACGAATGCCGGGATTGTTCCTTGAAATGTTCTTGGTAAATTTCTTCCCTATTGTTTGTCTCCAGTTTTTCCTCACATATAATAACCTCGTGGTCCACGTGGAGTAAGGCAATTAAAAATAAAAATCCAGACCAGATCTTAAACTTTCAAATTGTGAAAATCTGGTCAAAACCTATTAACTAGTTTTTAAGTTATGCCAGTTATGAGTAAAAGAATATTATTTTTAAAAGTTATTTTGATTTATTTATTTTGTTGCAGGAGATCAAGCCTAGGGCGCTAATGACCCCACTGTCGACGCACCCTAAAACTTAAACAGCACCAACAGGGATGAAGTATGATTTTGCGAGACGTACCTCTTGCTTTAAGTCACGACCTAAGGTTTGAAACGGTGAAAACCTCTTCAGAATCGGGTCAGAAGTTTTGAAGTTATTCCAGCTTATAATAAAAACAGTTGATGTTCCCAACAAATTTCATTTTCCTGCTACTGCTACATATGTGTCAGATCCTAAGCTTTTAAAATGTGAAAACCTCATCAAAATTTTATATATATATAGTAACTAAGTGTGTTGGCAAGTGTGTGTGTTTGGATATTTGCCACTCTATCTGAGTGTAGTGAAAGCTTGATCCAAAGAGGTTTCCACTCTGTTGCCTTGTTCTTTTCTCCGATTCGGTCAAGTATACGAAGTGCACATTTTCTCTAACAAACTGAAACATGGTGGATAAGAATTTCATAGATCAAAACGTTATGCTTATTGTAAGCCTCCGAACCAAAATTTCCGTATATCCTCGTAAAACTGACTGGATGTCACTCGGAAGTGAATGTTTGGACGACCAATGCGGTGAGCGCCTACTAGTTATACACCCTGGCAACAACTTTCTGGCTGCTCAGGAGTTCTGTTTCTAGCTACTGTTTAACTTTTTACTTATTTATTAATTTTGTCTAAAGCTAACCGTTTTGTCTAGTATGGTCCATGTATCGCGGTAGATGCACCATTTCTATGTAGTGGCACTGCTGGATTAAATTAAGATTAGTGTGCACATTGCGTCTGAAAGGCTTTCATTACTTTTCCTCTACTGCTTTTGAATCCGGACCAGAGAAACTGATGGCACAACGCTTAACTTTAAATAATTTTAAGTTGTCAGCTATTGATTGTTTTTTTTAATTATTTACGATAGTCAGTTTCCTTCTGTCAGCCTCCCATGTTAATTTTTTGTAATTATATTATCAGTTAGGTTTAGACTTTTGTTTTTACTTATTGCTTTACGCCTCGTAGACGTCCAGTTCATTAGAGACGGGATGGGACTGGAGGCAAGGAACGGGAAAGAATTCGGGCATGGCCTCTTTTGAAGAAAGCTTCCCGGCATTCGCCTGGAGTGATTTGGGGAAACCATGAAACCCAAATCTGATGCCTGGACGGGGATTCGAACCGGCGTCCTCCCGAATGCGAGGTCAGAGCGTTAACCGCTCACCTACCACGCTCGGTAGTTAGCTTTAGAATTTACGCAAATACAATATTTCTCAAAATTACGTTCCGAATATTATTAATCCTTTATCTGAAAATCGTGTCCCCTATTTCGTCAGGATATATTTCACTATTGTTTTTTTGAGCGCGTTCTTCTTTCTTACAGGACTATCAGCGCCAAATTCGCGGCGTTTTAGTGAATCTTTTGTTTGAAGGCATCTGTTGCTACAGAATGTTGACGAACAGTCTTACCACAGATCGCAGATTTAAAACCGAATCGAGTGACTTAATGGAATATAATGAACTTAGATGCTTAGTAGTGGAACGGACGTATTTCCATAATCATTCGTCGACTGACGGAAGAAAACGCAGTCCTAGTGAGAAGTAATAATGAAAGCTGCAAATTTAAATTTTTCAAGGATGTGGATATAGCGCGTTTGATGCGTGTCTTTGCTGTCTGACGAAATGCCAGTCATTGCCTCCAGATGAGCTGATTGGGCGCAGTGGCGTGACGTAACGAACTGGACGCGACCCTGGTCCTCGGCCACCAGACGGCAGCAGCGGCGCCGCGACTTGCGGTCCGCCCGGTGCCTGAGTGGTCCTGAGAGTTAATGGCGACACAGTCAGATAAAGTTAGACAACGGGCAACAAAGCGGGACACGCCCGGGGGAAGGGCTTTAAAAAGCTTTTTACGGAGCTATAATCACTTGAGCTGAGAGTGGCGGCGCTGCTGGCGCTCTCAGCCAGTTGGAGAATGTCCACCGCGTCTTACGCAGGCTGCTGGCTGGCTTCCATCACAGCGCGGATCAGAGGCCCCTGCTGACAGCGGCGCAGGAACAATCAAAAGGCTCGGCTAAACAGGCCATACAGCAGATTCTCATTATTATCGTGTGCGTTTCTATCATTTCATAACGTTTGCCACTATCAAATTGATGGACAAAATAAATTATGGTCACAAACACAGAAAAGACAAAATACATGACCATATCGAGAAAACATATTAAGATACAAATTGGAAGCAAGTGTAAAAATCATAGAAGAAACTAACCAATGCAATTATTTAGACGCTCAACTAGCAATAAGAATTTGTGGCTACAGGTAAAACATCAAAGGATTAAGACACTAAGGATATCATTCTACTTAAAAATCTCAAACAGTGCTATAAAATTATGATTGGGGAAAGCAAAGATAGAATATATTAAGTCACAATATGACTTGTACTGATCTAAGGTTCAGAAGTCAGGGCTGAGAAAATTTTAACCAAATATCTGTTACGAGAGACTGAAATGAAAATATTAAGAGCAATAACAGGAAAAACGCCGAAGGATAGGCCAAGGAATAGGTATAAAAATCTCTATGAAAAGTGAAAAGAAAATACTGGGATGAACATATAAACAGAATGGATAAAGAAAGAATCGTTAAAAAAGCAAGATACAATGTATCTGTTAGTGAAAAGACAAAAAGAAGAAGTAGGATTTTGCGACTTTTTTTACTCATGGCTTTACGCCTCGTCGAGGTCATTAGAGGCGGGATGGGACTGGGGACAAGGAACGGGAAGGAATTCGTCCACGGCCCTTTTGAAGGAAGCATCACGGCATTCACCTGGAGTGATTTCGGGAAACCATGGAAATCCCAAATCTGGATGCCCGGACGGCGTCCTGCCGTATGCGAGGCCAGAGCGTTAA
This sequence comes from Vandiemenella viatica, assembly GCA_031002005.1. Lineage (NCBI taxonomy): Eukaryota > Metazoa > Arthropoda > Insecta > Orthoptera > Morabidae > Vandiemenella > Vandiemenella viatica. The sequence continues at coordinate 95,825,248 of JARYHS010013630.1, read as the reverse complement.
CTACTCACCCACCGCGCTCGGTGTTTTTCGACATTTTCAGAAGATGAATAAAAGACTGATAAAAAAGAACTAGCCGAAGAGTAAAAAAAACTGAGGGTGGTGAGTGAACGGTTAACGTTCTGGCCTCGCATCCGGTAGGACGACGGTTCGAATCCCCATCCCGGCATCCAGATTTTTGTTTTCCATGGTTTCCCCAAATCACTCCAGGTGAATGCCGGGATGCTTACTTCAAAAAGGCCATGGCCGAATTCCTTCCCGTTTCTTGTTCCCAATCCCATCCCGCCTCTAATGACCTCGATGTCGACTAAGCGTAAAGCCACAAGCAAAAAAAATAAAAAAAAAATAAAAGTTCAAAGAAAAAGAGAAGAGTGCGGGTCAACACACGCAACATCTTTTTGAAACCACCCGTAACACTGCGGGGACTCGAACTAGCCACCCTTTTGCCCTAGCGATACCGATGGCATCTTATAGGAATGCAGGAAAACCCGCAACACAGTGGCGTCACTTACTGACTTGGTGCGAATAGTAAGTTATAAAGCGTAAAATCATTCTTTCGTTGCTGCTATTAAGTGGGAAAAGGTAATTATATTTAACTTCACGAAAAGAACTAAAACGGTTAATTTCCTCTCGGGCTGTTTATTCGTACTCTTACACGTTTAGCAAGAATATTTTGAGTGAGTCTTTGAAGCTGATAACCACAGTCACTTCTCCAGCAAATGACTGAACAGTAACGGAGCATGTCAGTAGCACCCATTACCTTTTCCATGCTTCACTTTGCTCTATGCGTCCAAAAGAATATTTCTGCATATTGTATAATTTCCGACAATCTTCAGTGGCACAGAATTAAGGGTTTTCGGGGTTTAGATATCAATCTGACAGGGTCTCATCTGGAGGAAAATTCATTTTCAGACGTTAATTACGTTTTTATTTCTCTAAATGGAAAAGCGACTTCTATATTTTTATCACGAAATTAACTAGACAGGAACGTTGTTCAACTCTCGGAAAAATGGCTAGTTCTTTTGCTATACAGTGCAGAAAGTGTAGGGGCAAACTATTGAATTTGTTGGCGTGAATCTTAAAGCTTGCTAATTAAAGGGACAGGTGGTCAGCTCATGACAGTTGTAATTAAAACATTGCAGCGTTGAAAATACCTCGATGCGAGGCGAAATGCATCAGAAGTTTTTTTTTAAAAAAAACTAAATAATAATTTATTATTTTAATAATCAACTGCACAAGAAATGGCCTATAATAATTACGTATTCCGGAAAAATCAGATTTTACGTTGATAGCTTAAGCCATTAAAAGAACTCTTACTACAAGAGAATCCACGTCATTATCGTAACGTAGTGTGGAAAGAGGTCTTATTTTAAGACTAAATTGCATATATTTTTTTTTCTTAACATTAGCATCCAGTGAACTTTGGTAGACCTAGTACTAAACTGTAAGCGACATAACAGTATAGCGACAGAGAGATACTACGAGTATCATTAGACAAAATCTAATATTTAAAGCAGTAGTTAGAACTAGACATCAGCAAATGAAAACTATATATAACCATTAAGCACGATATCGCTAACATTATCACGTAATAAACCACGACGATACCTACGCTACTGAGCAACATGTCGGAAAGATTACTGAGAAAGCCCAGAAGTTTTGAAATAGAATAAAAACGAAATACGGCTGGAATGGAGACGAAAAAATTACCTCCGTAGTTCCGTGTACAAAGGATCCACCTTGCGTTATGCTGCGGCTCCTTCCCTTTCTGTCCTTCCGGCGAAGAGGCTATTCAGGGGCACAGAGCAATTAGTGACAGCAAATTGAGTTCCTTAAACAAGATTTCTGAAAGCACGCTCACTCGCCCACAAGAACGCCGTGACATAAAAGGCCAACTCCAATTAGTCTAATATCTCTTAATTGAGTCCTTCTGGTGAGGATTCATGCAAAAATCGATGAGCTGGTACTACCATTGTGATATTGCAGCATGCGCAGGAATGTGAGTCATCTGCAGAATGAATTTTGTCTGAGGATTATTGAAAACGGTAAGTTTTGGTTAACAAAGGACAGATATTCTGCACCGAATATTAGATCGAGCGAAGTATGACGAAATGAGTGTTTCTGCAATACTGAGGTAAGGCGTCAGCTTGTGAGTGCGCAATCTGAAGTGCATGGTGACCGTGATAAAGGCACTCAGTTGCGGCTTCCGTTGCGCTCGTTAAATGTTTCTCGTAAGGAGCACTCCAGACGCAAGGGCCGTTACAAGTACGTAATTGGCTCACCGAACAGTTACACAGGTTATAACCGAGACCTGCAGCTGTCTCTGCAAGTAAGTAGCGGGCGTAGAGGAGAAAATGATCTGCTAGCGTTACTTTCATTTCCTCAATCATCAGAGGTCTTAGAAAAGTGTGTGGAGGAGGAGATAGGACAGAGAGGACATTTTTTGCCGCCTGATTAAGGATGTAATCCGGAAGTGGAACCTTGGGAAGGAAGCCCAAATCGTGCTCTGTAAAGTGTACATCCATTATTGACCTACTGCTCTTAAATATGGGCATACACGAAGAGAGATCTAAGCAGATTACCAGAGATCAAGTTCGTGAGAGGAACAGGAAATGTGAAAGTTTAGATCCAGAAACAAAATTTACAGGGAAAGAATATAGGTTGAAACGTAAGAAGAAATGCTGATGAAGTAATAATCGCACTGGATGGATCATGTCATGAGAATGGAGGAGGGGAAGTGCTGAAGTTATGGAGGCCACTGGTAAGATAGATGAACCAGGCGCAGAAAGACGTAGAAGCCAAGGGAGTTGACTAGAAACAAGTAGTGGATGATGGAAAAGGATGTGTATTACGACCCGCAGAAACGGGAACATCGAATTGTGATGGTAAACTAACAAGGAAATTTGTATATATGCGATACCAACCAATGGCACATGTCACGCGTTAAAGGAACGGCTGCCTTAAATACCACCCAACAATTTTTTCCCCATATGAAATAAGCAGTATCGACCGCGATTGAAATCAAGAAACTTGGTTTTGTTAAAAAAAATAAAGAGTTTTCAAGCTGAAAAACAAAACATTCAGCGGGTTAATGTAAGGCGATTAGTATGTCTTCTAAAATCACACAGTTTAATAGCGGTCTGATGATTAGTTAAGCACTTAACCGGGGATTGAAAGGTACCCGGTTCGAATCCATATCAGGTCGAGGCTGGAATTAATGCAGACATTTAAAATGATCTCCTGAGGCAATGTGAAGTTTACTAGGAAGCTCCGTCGTTCTCCTTCAACGATAAACTGCAGGTTCGCTTTACCAAACAAGATTACCGATTTAGTTTAGACGGCTACGACGGAAGGTAATTGCGCAGTCGGTAAGAAACTATGTCACTAGGTCATTAAAATCATGGAATTATTATTATTTTTATTACGTACCCAATTTGCTCTTGTATTCACCAAAGATAGTTTTTAGCGGCATTCAGAGCAGGAGAACTTGATATAAATGCTATGAAGTATCTCAGTACATTGGATATTGAAAATCATGTCATGCCCTGTGCAGTCAATTACCCAGTCGCGTACAGGATAACGAAGTCATGGAGGTAACGATATCAGATAGCACCCTGGAGCCGTTTTTGCAGACACAGGTCGTCACTGTCCGGATCCACTCCAGGGGCGGCAGGTGTATTGGGCCCTCTCTGGCAGCTGCTATGACAGATTTGTCCCGGCCAAACACAGCGAACTTGGTAGGCCCTCATCCAAGTTGGCTGCAGGAGAGGCCGGGCAGCTTCCAATTACCTCGAGAGTTGGTGTTCCGATACGGCTGCTCCCTCCTGACAAGTGTCTGTGCTCGGTCCACATCGAGCGCCCCTTCAAAACTCGCCAAAATAATTAAGATGTTTAAGGGCGAGCTACAGCCGCGGTCTCTCCCGCAGGGGTAGTCCGAGTTTTAATTTGATCCTCAGGGGTCTAATAAACTGCTCCTTTGCAGGATATCTCCGTAAAATATTTTATGGATAATGGTCAAGTATTTCGCTGGTAAATGGCGAAAGAAGGAATTATTTGACGATTTCAGTCATAAATTTAGAACAAGTTAAATCTCTACAAACCTGTCCTTTTAATTGAACCTCTCTGTAGTAAAACGTACAGTGAATTCAAGGAAATATTACATTAAATAACAGTTTTAGTGTATATGAAACAAAGATGTACCACAGAGAAGTAAGGGACTAATTTATCTTGTGTACTAAGTTTCTATCCTTAAATATGCTACCGAAATCTGGACAGTGAAGACGCGGGCTATCAGTAACAAGTAAACGAGTGGAATTAAATTTCTAAGAAGCAGAATAGGGGTAACAAGAATGGACAGGATAAATAATGAAAATAGTATAGAGACAGGAGCGACATTAGGACAAGACACAGAAGGCCAAAATAAGATGGAATGAACATGTTAAGAGAATGAGGGGGCAGAGAGTACGTAACAAGGAAAATACATGAAATGACGAGACAAGGGAAATGGCCCAAAGGAGACCAAAGGATAGATGATTGAGAAGAGTGGAGGAGTGTGGCTGAAGAGAGGAGAGGACTCAAGCGAAGAGGTGAAAGGGAAATGTTGAGAAGAGAGAAAAATGGAGGGGCTTGAGTGTAAAGTAGACCCGTTAGTGGCTTGAAAACTGTGAGTGATGATGATGGGTGAATTTACATTATGATATATTTACAAAGGCATCGACAGTATTGAAAAACTTTTTTCTTACAAATCAATCAATTGATGACCTAAGCTCCTTTTCGTTACAAACAAGACGCAAACGCGAAAATTTTGCCATGAGAAACATGACCCAGAATTCAAAATGTGGCACGATATTTATTGGGATCGCTGCATAACATGTTACAGTTTTGTTTCTTATACTCACAGCTATTGGTCCGATAGTTTTGAAGCAGCTACATCAAAATTACAGGGGTGACTGATTTCGCGACTTATTATATTTTGGATTATTGATACCAATATAAATCTAATCCACCGTTGTATCTACTGACATCTACGAAGATCCCTTTAACAGCGCACGTGTTGATGCGCAATTTTTTGCTAGTCTGAAAACTTACCCATTTTTTCCGGAAATAAACATCAAACGTGGAACAAATGTGGCATGATTATGATTTTATTAAAAATTGGTTTCAATAAGTGCGCCTACAAGTAAAAATTCAGTCACTCATACATAAACTTATTAAGACATTTATTACTGGTACGGTACTATTTTGTATGCATATGTGTTATTATATGTGTGACCAGCCAAAATTCTGTGTAATAATGTCTAAGTATTGAATCTACTTGGGAAGATAAACCTGAATATTAGTGGTATTGTTTTAATAAAACAGAAGTTGGTGTAATTCAATAACATTACTTTCTAGAACAGGAATAAGGATAATGTTAAATTAACTCATTAGTAGTACTCTACTTTTGTAAAATGGATACATTGTAGCGGAAGATTCAACTTGTTTTTATTATATGGAGTTCGGTTTCTGCGACTACTGACCCAGTTCCAATTCATGTTACTCTATTACTTCTAGCTCTGCTTATGTAATTATGGAACATTATAGTGAGGACAGCACAAGACGGACTCGAACCTGTGGCCCTTAAAATGCGAGACCAGCGAGCTAGCCACTACACGGCTAGTCCCGGCAATATTCTGGTCTAGAGTTGAAATTATGTCATGGGTCTTGATACCGAATGTCATAAAATTAATAAATAAATGTACCAGCGAGCCCCATTCTAAATGTTGTGAGCCATCTCTTGCAGGTACAAGTGAAGATGTTGAGCTCATAGCACCTTGAGTGAGTCCGTTAGGTGAACGCGCCTCTTCAGTGTACGCAATGTCAAAGGCCCCATTCCCTTGAAAACAGTTCTCCGCAGCTGTGGGTATCGCACTCAGCCACAAAGGCACTCAGGTGCGCCGTGCTCGACTGCCTAATGCAAGCTCCCCCAATCTGCTCGTAAACCAAAGAGCCAATGGCAGTTTAGCGAAAGAGCCGGTCATTTTACAGCCAGCAACTATTGTTTCATATTGCGAGAGCCTTTTTTGTACCCTTGCACTCAGTATATCTAACGACTTCTCTCAATGGAATGTGGTCAAACATATACTTTTACAACTGGTTCCTGTTCATAGCCGGCATTTGGGATGTCGTTCCACGGTTTCCCAAAACCACTCCAGCAAATGCTCGTTCCTTTCCACCATTGCTATCTCCGCTGTAACGACTTCGACGTTCCGTAAAGCCCCAAAAATCTGTCAATAGTTTGGATTCGCTATCTAGCACGTAACATATATGTGCATATAGAATATAGTACTGTACTACCTGCCTCAGACCGAGCGTGGTGGATGATCGGCTAACACTCTGGTATTCTGGAGGATGGCGGTTCGAATCCCAGTCCGGACATCCGGATTTGGGTTTTCCATGGTTTCCCCAAATCACTCCAGGTGAATACTGGGATGCTTCCTTCAAAATACCATGGCCGAATTCCTTCCCATTCCTTGTCCCCAGTCCTTTACCGCCTGTAATGACCTCGATTTCGACGAGGTGTAAAGCCATAAGTAAAAAAACACACACACACACACACACACACACACACACACACACACACACACACACACACACACACACCACCACCACCACCACCACCACCACCAACAACAACAACAACAACAACAACATAGCTCAGTAGTATTTTGTTACGTTTGGTGCTAACTACATTGAAAACTGTTTGAAAAATTTAGAGAATTCTGGAAATTAAAACAAGAAACTTTAATGAAGTATTAAAAATAAATGCAGACCGCTTTATCTTGAACTGTCCGTCCAGTTGCAGTATTCGGAACGAAGAAATTTATAGCAACAATGTCGATGAAATCAAAAGACTATGATTTAAAAGAAAAGACCAAATCTAGAATATAATAAGTTCTTGGATTTAACAATAGACTTTCGAAGAAACTTGTGGGAGGGTATAAATTAAAAATTGCCCCAACCACTAAGTCGGACAAAGAGCAATGGAAACCTTTTGAAAAATCTTCGGTAACTGCATTAAATTCTTGTTCAAATATGGATATTTCTCATAAATATAAAGCTCACGTCAACTGCCACGAAACTGTGGAAAAATATAAGATGATGGTTGGTTACACAATAGTAATGTCTTCACTTACTTTGAAAGTCTACAGAATTTTACGGGTTTATCCGCAACGTCATAAGCAAAAATTCCAGCCTTTAACTGCGAGACTATCGCAATACTGCGAATATCAGACTGCGCACACCTGTTTGATTACCACGCTGAATTATACGGGAAAAGAATAAAATGGTACAGCATTTAACTTTGTAAACTCCAACACATGATGGAACTGAAAACTGATAAAAATAAATCTATAAGATAATCGATTCATTATATTAGTTCCCATACATCACAGCACCAAACTATGTGTTGCTTTGGTCAATTCTTTGCAGAAATTATTACCATTATTATTGTGTTCAGATTTCGTGGGTTTATCGGAGATGTCGAAGAGGGTACCTTGAAAACAGTTTGAACACCAATGTCAAATCGGCTTGCGAACGCGCAGCTACATAGCTGATTGTGAAATTATGGTATATTTGATCGTTAACACACAATCAACCTTTTTCACTAAAAATATGCTACAGACTGACGGTAGACAAGATATCCATTGTCCTTAAGATCTCGACGTCGACATATCAATAAGTTGAGGCGTACAAAAATATTTTAAAATTATTCAGACAAGAGGTTTGTCAAAACTAAGAACTGAAATTTTTCTAACCGCAAAACAATATTGAAATATCATAGTCCAACATTTACTCCATATCGATACTCTCCCACGCGGAGAAAGAAAAGAAGTGCAGCGGGCAGAGTGACGAGAGTATCGATCGATATACTGTATACCGAAACTTGGAAAGGACTGCTCTTTACACTAAGGATATCGCAGCTAACGGTAAGTTGGAGTCTCTAATTGGTCGCATCTCTTGTTTGTACCACGAAGGGAGTTCCACATCCCGTCAGTATACATAATGACATGTGTGGCCTGCGCATATTTGCGACCTGTAACGCGACAAATGGACATCACCTTACTGACAGATGAGAAGCAACTTAATCTTTTTTTTCAGATTCAGACAATAATGAGATATAGGGTAGTGAATCTATGTGGTGGTGCGGACGATCTCTTGAAACACACGCGGGAGAGAGAGAAGGAGGATCGTTGGTGTTGGAATTTACTATCGTCAGTGCCTTGAAACAATTTGATGAAGCAATATTGAAGGAAAGTGAGAGACTACAGATTTGACGCAAACAATTAAATTCTGTGACAACCTCAGAATTTATGGAAATATTGAGGGCCATATGAGCGTTAATTGTGAACTTGTAAAAGGATAATTAACGAAACTGAATCAAGAGGATTCCTACTTTGTACTAATAACCATGGAAATGTTAAGAACTGGCGCGGGAATAAGTGGATGAGAAATATTTATTCACTTATTTCGCTGTTATAAACGATGAGATAATATTTGCAAAAACCATAATTCTTCGTTTTTATTACTTTTGCGTAGGAAAAGCACAGAGGAAGCGTGGAAAGAAGATACAAACAGAAGGTACGTAAGAGTGATGTGCACGCATGATGCGAAAACGAGAATACAAATTTAACGAAAAATGAATACACGGAAACTAACGGTCCTTAGTTAATTTAGACAATTACAAAAAAAAACCCATCATCAAGCATATTGAGATTTTTTTCAGTAAACGGTATGAATTTAGATTCGAGCAAAAGGCATGATATAAAGTCTCAGACTATGTAGTTAGATCGTCTCAATCGGTCTTTAATATATTAACACTTTTAAGTTCTTTCAAACTAAACAGAGAAATTATTCCTATTTTGTAAAGATAAAGATCGAGTTCGCATTTCAGCCATATCAAGGTGTGCTGCTATGGCTTTTCAACCTAAAAACTAGATTCTTTTGGTAATTTTTAGGCTCAGTGGGTTGCAGTTTTGGTTTAAATCGACCTTAAGAGGCACAACAATGATGAAACTCAAGAAAAAAATGAGACTAGGTAACGCAAAACTGATTTTTTGTCCTGTAAACAATTCATTTGTTACTTTGTGTCTATTTATGAATATTTTGTAATATGTTAAATTCGTGACCTGGGGTGTAGTCTATATCAAAAACACAGTGATGGAATTACACCTATGAGGTAATGTTCACGTGTGCGTAGTCCGAAAACTGATAGTTTTCAAAAACTAGAGATATTTTAGGTGGTGCTGGAATGATGTGTACATTGCAAGCGTTGTTTGCGGGATCAATAAATCGTTGGAGTCTACCTAAAGTGATGTTTAAATACCAAATTTCCTTTTGTTTTTTAGAAATAGAACGTAAATACTCGTACATTTTTCGATATCATTGTTCACACCAAAACCTAAACCCAAATTCCAAGTTAACGCGAATTTATAAGGAAATATGGCTTATTATTTGAGGGGCATATCATAAAAATACCTTAACTGGAGACGGATCAGAAAATTAGAATAGTAGCAAAGAAATATTACGCTACCATAACGTCTTATATCCGTTCTTTTTTAAGTTAGAAAGATAAGCGTGGTCCTGAACCCAATGGTTGGTTGGACCTTCCCGACGGAGGCATACTAAGCCTTGTATCAGAGGTAGGTCGGCCAATTTCTTACTTAACCTAACCTGGTAATCCTACTGAACAAAAGGAACCTCCAGTTTAACGTACAATCCGAGCTTTCTGGCGTACTTCATATTACCCAGCAACCTGTGTCAGAGATGAAAGTCGGTTTAAGGGCCATTGAAAATCCCCGGCAAGACAGGGATTCGAACCGAGGACCTTTTGTCTCCACCGAAGAATCTGCTCACGACGCTCTGCTTGGACTGACAACGACTTTATGGATACTATGCGAAGTTTAACATTGTGCGAATTATTATTAGTTGGATGCAGCCCCTTTTCCTTAGCGAGAACTGTAATGAGAAAATTACTTAAAAAACATGCTGCTGATTTATCACATAATTTTAAGAAATGTTGGTACATCAGTGATAAAAATTTTCCAGTCAACGAAAAAATTACTGATATCTTCTTTGGCCCGCGCTGGCATCGCTAAGGTGCGATCACTTTACCGCTAGTTAACAGCGCGAAATATAACAGAGTTATGGATAAACTGTGTGTTTTCTAGATTAAGGAGCTTTTCGGAAATTTTTGTTTCTGTTAAGGGAAGATTTAATCATTTCTAACTGTTTCGTAAGACGTTGCAAGCGTTTTGATACGTAAAACATCTTTTTCAGTTGATAAATAAACAATTGTTACAGATGACCTGGTTGTTCTTTTATCCTATTACAAACTACCGCATTCGGTGGGACCCCGGTTCGAATCCCCGTCCGGGCATCCAGATTTGGGTTCTTCATGGTTTCCCCATTTCACTCCAGGCGAATGCCGGGATACTTTCTTCAAAAGGTCATGGCCGAATTCTTTCCCGTTCATTGCCCCCATTCCTTTCCCACCTCTAATGACCTCGATGAGGTGTAAAGCAATAAGGACAAAAAAACATCGCCAACCTCACTGTTCCTCGTATATCATTTGCGAAATGTTTGCACGGGCAACCTATTCTAAACAAGCCTTTTAAAGAACTACGGAGGTGTGTATATTCATGATCTAACAACATCCACCATCTGAATCGATGCCTTACATTTAGCTGACCTGAAACAACACTGTGCGCTGCCCGCTTTCAGTTTTATGCAGCTTGTGAAGACAGTATTTGCGTGCAGTGGCGGCGCGCATCTGAATCGAGTGCTGCGCGGCGTATTAGTTATTTAGGGGAGCGGCGGCGTGGTCGGCTGTCACCGCGCGCGGCTGTCACGAGTTTTAGTGGCGCCCTCAATAATTCAGGCGGCCAACAACAGCCCGCCCACGCCACCCGCTTCCCTCTCTCCACCTTCTTCAAACTAAACCAAATCTAACCATTCTCTTTCGCATTACGGGACATCCGTACTTCCTGACCAAGAGACGGAACCCTGATACACTCATTCTTTTATCTACCTCTCCTCCCTTTTAATTTTCGCGGCACAATATTCCTACCGAGCGTACTGGATGAGCGGTAACGATCTCGCTTCGTATTCGAGAGGACGCCGTTTCGAATCCCCGTCCGGGCACCTAGATTTCGATTTCACACGGTTTTCCCAAATTACTCTAGGTCAGTGGGTTCCAAATAGTTTTTCCCGAGTACCACTTGAGGAAAGAGCTTAACATCGCGAACCCCTTATAACTGAAATAAATAAAAACTGAGACCAGTTTTTCGCGATTTATTAAATTTTAATCCAATAATATACGTCAAAAAGAAACAACATATGTCCGAAAAATAAAGGGTGTTAAAGAAAAGTGTAAAATATTTTAGTAGGTTATAGAATGCAACAAAATAAGACAAAATCGTCTAATAAACACTGGATCGCATACGCATACTTTCGGAGTTAATAGCAGGTCCGCAGTATGGCGCCCGCCGATGGCAATGCACGCCTCAGCCCTTCAACGTAAGGGATCACGGACTCTTTGAAACTGTCTTGGTTGGTCCTGTATGTGATGACATGAATTGAAATCGTGCAGGACCAACCAAGACTGTTTCAAAGAGTGCATGCTTCCTTAGGGGGCATCCATAAATTACGTGAGGTGTTTTTCCGAATTTATGGACCCCCCTGCCCCCCCCTCCCCTCTGGTGAGATCTGGTCCTCTAGAAATTGCCCTTGCAAATTTTTTAGACTTTTTTTTTAACACCCTTACTTTTCGACGAAAAAACCCCTAAATTCGACTTTTGCGTCACTTGTAGACCTCTGGACCCCCCCCCCCCCCTATTTCATCTAACGTAATTTAAGGACGCCCCCTTACGCCGAAGGGCGAAGGCATGCATTGCCGTGGACGGGTGCCACATTGCGGACCTGTTATTAACTCCGAATGTATGCGTTTGCGACCCAATGTTTACTAGGCATTTTTGTCTAATTTTGATGAATACTATCACCTCATAAAATATTTTGCACTTTTTTTTTACACCCTGTATATTTAGGCGATAGTAATGTTTGTTTAATTGTTTTATCAATTATCTTAATAATTATTTTAACCAAGAGATTGCTGAGCCCTGTGGGTACACGTATCACTAATTGGGAACAACCACCGGGATGGTTTCTTCAAAAGGCAGTACCAAATTCCTGCCCTCTCCCTGCCGCCAGTACTTTCCGCCTCTAATTACCTCGACGTCGACGAGTTTTAAATCGAGAAGAGGAAGAAGCAACGGTCGCTATCCCATCGTTCTGGTCTAATCGGTTGGGTTCCCGTAATCTTTTATGCGAACGATGTCAAGGTTCACATGTTACTCCTCCAGAAACACACTTGTCAAATATGGAATAATACGACACACACCAGCAACTGATATTTCAAAAAATATTGGGTGTTGAAAAGTATTATACAGGATTTAGCTGGTGCTGATAGAAACATTTTCTTTAGACACTCTTTACCGGTATCAAATCAATGCTGGCAACCCTCCAACACTCAAAATGCTTGGATTTTCCTTTTGTTCGCACAAGCTTCATAATAAATCGACTAAACCATCTCCTTTATTTCCTAAACCACTGATCCCAAAATTATTAAAAAAATTAAAATAATATGTAGTGTCTTTAGTAGTACTATAATGAGCGATCTGGTAGTGATCCCGCTATTGGCTGCCATAATTCAAAGGCCCTTAACCTCTGTCTAGGAAAGCTTATTCTGTGTATGTCGAATACGCTAGAACGATTTGTGGCCACTTTAACCTGCAATATTATCCTATAAAGCTATATAGGCACTACCCAATCGCTAGAAACTCTCCCACTATGTTAGTTAGACTACAGGTACTTAATATTATCATCGGTGCAACAAAAATACAGTAAAAATGAAGCACTATGCTTTGTTACCTTCTAATTTAAGCTACTGCTAATATTCCATATCAATATACTAATATTGTTGGTGTGGAATGCGTCACTTACATCTTCGTAAGGAACGGTGTTTCAAAATATGACAATTACGTTAGGTGATTGAAGACATAACTCGAAAAACCCTCTTCACTGACTGACTATTACGTTCGGAGACTCTACTTCGGATGCCTGTACATGTGAGAGAAATGTGTCCCACGGCGTTTAATTTAACAAATGCCAACAATATTAAATTTTATTGGTACCACAAAGCAATTATTCACGTTAGATTATAAAATTAAACAAGCTGATGCATTGGAGTAGCAATAAAATTCATTTAACTATAGAATGCGGCATAAAAAAATGAATATTCAAGAACTAGGTCAGTTTGGCCGATTGATTTTAAGCATACTCGTACGTGGAGAAACATCGAACGTGGTTTCTGTTCCGTGCTTCAAATCAAACCTGTCGGTTTTCCGTAATATTTTATACGAGCGATGGCACGTTTCACATTTTACGCCTCCAAAAATAAACGTTTAAAAATGTAACAACACAAATCAGCACTACGACAAATACATGGATACCCTCGCCTCCTGCCTTGAAGTATTTTTGTTTAGGCCTATACGTTTTGTCGACGATGGGGTCATTAGAGAGGTGATAGGACTGGGGATACCGATGGGAAGGAATTCGTCAATGGTTTTTTGAAGGAACTATTGCGTCATCGTTGACTAGCCATAATTATCACAAACAAGTCAACAGGAACCAACAACTCAACAAAACAAGAACGATTATTTTAAATACAACTCTGTCTTCAAATACAGAGTGACCATATAGCGCTCGTCTTTAAATTTAGAGTCCCGTTAATGCTTTATCCGCATGAGTAAACTATGATGTTCCGTGTTTTTTTATTTCACGTTATTCTGTAGGCCCATTGACGATAAATGCATAATGTACGCCGAACGTATACTTTGTCTGCAGGTCGTAATACTCCAAAGTAAGAATTAAAACACATTTTTGAAATTTATAGCAAGCTTTCTGTTTTCATCATCGTAGAAGTTTATACAATATGCATATTTCAGGTTTGTAACTATAAGGATACTGGGACAGCGAGTTTAAAACATATGGAATTTGTTGCAAAAATCTGACACCTCGTTTCCGCACTGGTTCGTTCGTTAAGAGTTTGATAAAATTCTATCAATTACAAAGAGGAGATGATCAGGATATCATATTCCTCTTACCTCTGTACAGGTTACGAAAATACTGTTTTGTAGTATTTTGGTTACTTATCCGCAGCCAGAGTAGTTCGAGAAACCTGTTCCTGATGGCAACTTCCAGAAAGTAAGTGTAAACTGACAGCTTAATTTACAGACAAATCATTTACAAAAACCGATCTGCAGAATTTTTACTTTTTGAGTAGGGACTGATGCAAAAGAACTGTGTGCAACTACACCATGTCTAGTCTCAAGATTTAGGATACTAACAGAATTTATACCTAAGTTTACTAACACACATATAGACATAAGTAAGAAATTTCCATTGAGATTCGTTCATAGAGGCCGCTATGAGACAGTATTTGTGTTTTAAATCTTTGTTGTTTAACTTTATGTAGAAAAGGGGGCGTACATTAATGACGTAAGGTGAAATGGGGGGGGGGCAGTCGGGCGAAATCTCAAAAAAACCTCACCGAGGGTGGGGGGGGGTCAACGGAAATCTCACGTGAGGTTTTGAAATTTTAGTGGAACTGTAGAGCTAGTACTGTATTTTGGTCCTAAACGCGACCTTGAGGGGGGGGGGGGGAATTACCACCCTTCGGAGCATGAAACCTAAAAAAAAGGTCAAAAGTTGTGAGGTCGATTGGTAAGGGGGGGGAGAATCCCTTAAAAACTCACGTCATTTTAGAGAGGGGGGGGGGGGTCCGGAATTCCGGAAAAAAACCTCACGTAATTAATGGACGGGCCCTAAGCACGAGGACAGGACCCAATGGAAGCGGGCACTGCACCGTTTCACTAGAAGGGTCACCAACTTTCAAGTCTAAAACACGGACTTGTGATGTTGCAGTAGAAGTTTTCGTCTAAATGTAAAGTTTCAACTCACATTTTCGTTCCCGTGCAGAACGGAATTAACAGATATTCGAGTGCTACCTGCAGACAAAATCTGTAACCGGCACTTAGAGCGGACGTGGGTACAGTTGGTGTCCCTGGCAGCAGGTGGATGTGGGGTTTCTGCACTGCCGGCCAAGCGCGCTGCCAGCAGGGTATTAACCTGACTTCTCCACGCTCTCTGACAGAGCGCGTCTGCTTGCGTCTGACTCTGCATTTCGCAGTATGCATTACACAGCCACTCAGGTAACTCTCAGCGACAAACATCTCTGGAAACGTGTTGGCTTCGTAATTTAGTCTCAAGGTACAGATATTACTTTCTTTTGAACTGTTAGCTACAAACACTATAAATCATTTTCGACCACTGTCTGCCAGTCGCGGAATGTCTGTATTAAATGTGTGCTCTTTTATTTTGTTTGTGAATTATGTATCTTAGAGACGGAAATGGATGAAGATACCAGATTGGGCCTTGATAACGAACAGAAATAACCAAAAATCTACAACCAGTTTACTGAAACTGTCGAGAGAGGTGACACGACAGTCTGGCATCCCGCCACCAGATTTCGGTTTTCTACGGTTTCCAGAAATGACTTCAGGCGAAATCCGGGATGGTTCCTTCAAAAATTACGTTGCTGATTTTCTTTCCCCATTATTCCCAGGTTTACACTGTAATTATTGTTCCGCATTTCGCCTCATATTAACGATAACAAGTTTGGTCGCGGTTAAGGGTCACCCATACTGGACACAGAGATGTACAACGGCTCGCGGGAGGAGGTGCCTTCCATACTCATTACGGGTTTTGGGTGGTTTTCCGCAAATGCTAGGACTGTTATCAATTTTTTTCTCGATAAATAAGCTATAGAAGACATACACTATTCATAGACTCTTCCCGCTTATCTTAACAATTAACTAAACTAACGAATAGTGTAAATAGTTAATTCTGCTCGATAATGAATTAAGATATGCTAACAGCAAAAAGCAAGAACATGCAGCAAGAGTTAAGGGTTATTTTTCCGCATATCTAAAGACTATCAGGAAAATTATACCGATCGTGGTGGGTGAACGGTTACGTTCTGACTTCGCATTCGGGAGGACGCCGAGCCGGTTCGAATCCCCGTCCGGGCATCCAAATTTGGGTTTTCCATGGTTTACCCAAATCACTCCAGGCGAATGCCGGGATGCTTCCTTCAAAAAGGCCATGGCCTAATTCTTTCCCGTTCCTTGTCGCAGTCCCATCCCGCCTCTAATGACCTCGACGTCGACGAGGCGTAAAGCCACCAAGGAAATTTATACCAGCCTCTGAGAGTGATTTACAACAATGATCAACAAATTTTATTGTTCTTCAGTTACTATTATTTGTGTTTTGCAGAAGGAAGTTACACAAATTCGCAGCGGCTGATAATCTGGTCATTCAGGGTCTAGCTCGCTTTAACCGTTGTAACGTTAGTTATAGATCGCCAGCATAAAACAAACAACTGAAACTACTATGGTAGGCTAATCCATTTTAAGCCCAAATGTGATTGAGTAACTGTATCAAACGGACTCTGTTACTTTATTTGTTCTTTTTTTTTTTTTTTTTTTTTTTTTTTTTTTTTTTTTTTTTTTTTTTTTTTTTTTGCAAATGATGTAAAAATGGCGTTTTGGAGATCATCGAAGTAAGCTGAGCTGGATTTCTGTAATGATACGTTTAAATATGCTGTCTCCTGTTCCCTCAGCGAGTCAACCATATAACCGCTCAGTCTGCACTTAGCTCACTCACCGCTACAGCTCAGTCTCCTCTCTGGCTCAGCTTACCTGCAACAGAAAAACACACTCCGTCACAAACAACAACAGGCACGTGCATTCCGATTTGTTACTTACTCGACACATCAAAGAAGAAATCGTTAAGACAAAACACTTTTTAGATCTATTTCCAAGTTTCATTATAAATGAGCAGTAATGCGTTAGCTCGAGGAAACTGGAGGCTGACGCTTTCTCCGTTTCTTCGATATAACGGTTAATAATTATTAATGGAAAAATATACATAACAAATCAAATTTTATTCAGGGCACTTAAAAATAAATAAAAAATATTCTCAGCATTCAAACAGAACGCCACAACACAGTTGATTAATGTTAAGGTAGGGTTAAGGTCACGGCGCTTATACAGCCGCTTTCTCTAGGATTTGAGGAGGTAGAGGCACCAGAAGGATGTGACGGGGTCAGCGCCACGCTCCGGGATTTATTTACCTTCCCGCGGAGTTTCCTCCACGGTACTCATTGGATAGCAGGCTGAATGGGAAGCCGTTCCGGACGTTCAGCTTCGATGAAAAATACTCAGCTTCATCGGGGATCGTACACCAATCGTCCGGGCCACAGTGAGACGCTCTACCACCTGAGCAACGCTCTGGCCGGTGATAACTATTACTCGAAGCAGTTAAACAAAACAATAGTTTGACAATATGTAATTTTCACTCCCGGAAGTTGCTAAAACCAGCAGTTACCATAATAGTTACTAGCATAGTCGTTATTTTGCTATAAATTATGAGAAAAATAATACAGTGCAACATAAAACTGGTATAGAATTTCGAACTAACTCGAAACAATTCATAAGCAAAAACTGTAAGTAGACAGTAAGTCAACACAACCCATTTAATAAAACACAAATTTGTGATCACTAATGTACATACTCCTAATCCTTTAGTTCAAAATTGGTTGCGAGAGCGGCCTGGTGGCTCAGTGGAAACCGAAAGGACTGACTGGAAATCGAAAGGTCCCCGGTTAGAATCCCTGTCTCAGCGGGAATTTTCATAGACCCTTAACCCGACCTTCACCTCTGGCACAGTTTGCTGGATAATGTGAAGTACGCCAGAAAGCTTCCGTGGTTCGGATTCCACGTTAAACCTGTACCCGGTAGGATTGCGGGGTTGGGTTAAGTCGGCTACGACCGGGGCGGAATTCGCAGCCAATAGAAACACTGTCTCCAGGTCATTACTACCACACGGAATTATTATTATAGTTGCTTGCGACACCGCGATGGTGTCCGGCGCTGACACGGGGCTAGCTGATTCGAGTCAGCACTTGGCCGGCAGGGTAGGAGAGCTGGTGGTACGCAATTCCTTATCATCAAATTGTGCATCAAAGTCGCGAGTTAAATCCCAAAACTCTACGTAGTGAGTATGGACTGAACGCATACAACACTGTAGATGGTGAATCGTCCCCTCAATGTTATTCGGAAGAATACTCGTAGGCTTGAATGGGCTGGCACCTGTTCACCCTGTACTTTCTTTTATCTCTCATCCACAACATCAACAACGCTTTACACTGAACGCGAAAATTATCAGTCATCTACACTTACAACACTACTTTACGAACACTGCCACAATGGAGACGGTAAAGGGAAACCACCCCGGTTCATCTTAGCAGACGTGAACATGGAGGGGTAAACATCCACCATGGTAACCGCCTACGCCCTGAGATGGACAAGGCGTTCATAGTAGAAGTATATATATGTTATCTAGGGCACTGAGGGTGTCTTAAGTAAAGGGGAAACGTGTATACTATAAAAAGCATTTTGTGTAGTTACAAGAAGCAGGACCAATAGCAAAAAATAGTTGACATAGCAACTAAGGAAAAAGGACACAAAAATCAACGTGGATGAAATAGTTTTACTCATTCATTTCAGGTGGCTTGTCAACTGTCCACTTAAAAAAAAAAGCACATACATGGATTCTTTCTTCTATCAAAAAATAAAAAAATAAAAAAAAATGTTTTGACAACAGATGAGTATAGCGGTATATGTTATTTACCTGTCAATGTTTCTAACGATTGTAATACTACATATTCATTATTCCAGTTGTTTCTGCGTACAAATCGAGTGTGGCTCAATTTTTTTCCCCAGTACATAGTCTCTGGAAGAACATCATCTACTGCACAGCAAGTAACTTGGCTTGAGAACTAGAAATAAAAAGAGTAGATCTAATAACGGAGACATTGCTTATTTAAAAAAAAAAGATGAGTGGCGGTTTATGTAGGACAGAGAAACTTCACGAGAGACACTGATGTATCTGAAGAGCTTTAGCGAGCGGTAAACAGGATTCCGCCGCAGACCCGCCTGCATGGGTAGACGGGCAGCGGCGGTGTAGGCAGAATTTTCAGACTCTCCGCGTCTAAACTGAAGCTCGCTTCTGCGCAAATAAACTTGACCCGCGGAGTTGTGTCGACGAGCGATTTACGAGATGTTTTCTCTTCCGGTCCGCCATATCCTAGCTCACCGCTCTAACTTACCGAGGGGCCAAATATTTTGAACCCGCCAACAGGTGTCGTAAAACATCCTACGGCACTGACGCAACACAACGTCCGAAGCCCGTGCAGCACTACTCGGACGCCATAACTAACATACACGAAAAAATCATAATCTTTAACTCAGAGGCTTTAAAACTGAATATCAATGCTCATTAACTATGTGGGTGACTAGCGACGAGATGAGAATCCGGGACGAATGTCGCTCATTGGTGAGCATGATGTTCATAGTGCATTATTTTTATCGAAATCATAATTTTTATTTTAGTCACAGGATGGGATGCGATAGAAAAAGTAAACAAAATTATAACTGATGGGTGAAGCAGGAATGATGTTAAAAGCAGAATAGCACTAGCAAAAAGAACCTCATGAAAAAGAGAAATCTTTTAGTTACAAATACAGATCTAGTACTTTTTAAAACTCTATGTGTGGAGCAAGGCACTTTATGGTAGGGAAACACGGACTTTGGTAATCAATAAAAAAAGAAAAAGGAAAATTGAAGCATTTGAAATGTGGTCCCACAGAAGGGTGCTGAAAATAAAGTGGACAGATAATCAACGAAATGAAAGAGTTTTTGAAATGATGAGTTAGGAAAGAAGTGGAAGAAGTTTACAGAAAGTAGAGATAGGATGGTAGGACATATTCTGAGATGTGCAGGAATGGTTAATTTTTTATTGGAGGAAACAGTCGAAAGTATAAACTGCAGGGGAAGACAGAGACTAGATTAAATGAAGCATATGAGGACGTGGGTTCTAAGGGGTATGTAGAGATAAAGAGGTTAACACGATATAGCAAAGGATGGGGGATTGCATCAAACCAATCGAAAGACTGATGACGGAAAAAAATCACAGACTTTCTATACTTCTCACGCATATGGTAATTAACTGTTTAAGAATATTTCTTTTCTCGTGAAGCAATCTGTGTTTTACTGCAATACATACTTTATGTTTCCGTTCAGTTCAGCTTAGACTGCACCAGACATCAAAAATACAAATTTTTATTTATCGTGTTAACAAACTGACCTACACATTTATATCGTCATCTTCAGTGTTCTATCTTAAGACAGGGATTTCACTTGGCTGCTCTTCGTGCTCTTTTCCACATGGATAGTTATACCATATAGTACTAAGGAAATATTAATGTGTTACTCTGTCTACGAAACATGTAACTGTGTTCTGTGTGTAACAAGTTTATTTTTGTTTGTGAAATGTGTAGATTATGAGGCGGAGATTGGGGACCGTCCCAGCATTTGCCATGATGATTGTGGAAACGGTACGCGGCGTCGAGAACTCGATCCTGTTTCCCGTGTACCTCTCCAGTCCTGCGTGGTGGCGCCTTAACGCACGCAGCTACGCTAGCAGGTGCGTATTTACCAGTAAGATATGTACTAATACACAGATACCCTGCGGCCACCCTCAATTCCCTCGTTTGTTTCGTTCTTGGGTGACTGTTCCGGGGATCCTTAATCACGCTCTGGTGGCCAGGTAAATCGTATTTGTGGAGCACAACATAGCTGTCCTGCTGAACGGATTAGTGGCCACCACAGAGACAGTTCATGGAGGGGTTCGATTAGTTCGTATTGGTAGACAGTAAATGGTCGGGATTGGATTTCAGTCCCTACAAGTCATTATATGTACAGCTATCAAACGCATTTCTAGATACATACATCCAATAGCAAGTCTTGACTGCGGTGAACCTTTTTTGCGACCCTCTAAAAACTTACTGCCTATTTTGAAATGAGTGGGTAAACTAAATCATTGTTTTTATCTCAATATAATTTTCATATTCTTAAATATTCTTATAATGTAAGTCTTAGATGGAATTATTACAAAAATAATGTGTAACAAGATGTGCTGTCGCCACGTTCCAATGTGCATTTTTATTCTCTAAATTATAATATAAGAGTAATTTATATAAATCTTGGGCGACCACCTAAATAGATATTTGTTGTAATTTTATAAAGTACGCAAGATTCCAAGTGAGGACTGTAATGAAATGGTAAACAAACAGTGTATCTTGGTAAAGCGAATTTTAAAGAGTTATTGAGCTGCGTAGGCTTGAAGCTAATCGTGGCCTTCCCGAACCATGGCGACAGGACGTCGCGGATCTGGGGTTTTGCCGGACCACACATTCTGCTCCCTGTGGATGGATGGTCAACAGGGTCACTCACCTGGCGGGAAATGCCTGCCGCCCGACACCCGAATGTGCTCTCACCCCGGCGAACTTAGCCGAATATGTCCGACCTCTGTGATATGAGCGGGGCAAATCAGTTATCGGGGATATCACGTGACATTAGGTGCCGACCTGAAGATCCAATCCAAATGAGCGTATAACTTAAAATCCTGGGAATTTCTGTTATATGGGAGCTTCGAGACTACAAGGGGCGGAGTGAGAAGTTTTCCTCGTGGACCGAAGAGCGAGGAGCTGGACATTCTACCTGCTATTCTAGTCGAGTCTAGTCTGAGGTGGACTTGGAAAGTTGGCTTCTCTCGCCAACTGCCGTTGTTCGATTTCTGGCTGCCGGCTTACCTTGCTGGAGCAGGCTTATCACGGCGACACCGCCAGTAATGCGATGATGCGCATTAACAGACAGGACGTGTCTGTAGCCGCCTTGTGAGATAATCTCACATACCGTGGGTCATCTCCGGTCACCGCAGACATCGGACGGAGAACTACAATGGTAACTTATTACGACCAAGCCATCTGATTGTGCATTCCGTGAAACAGAACCCTTAAACGACTTTGAGAGGATAGATCCATGTTCTCACTTTGTAATTGTAAAAACCCCTGAGCTAGTGGCATAATTTGCCAGAACTGGTTATTTTCGAATGATATATTGTTCATTCGTGGCGCCCATGATTTTCTTTTTAACTGTAAAGTCACAGTATTATGATACGTTTGTCTGAGGTCGTCATAACTTATGTATTTCATTGTTTCCAATTGTCATTATTTCTTGCATTTTGATTCTGAGATATATTTAAAAGTAAATATACAATTGTTTGCTTGCTCATGACGGCTAATTGTACCTCTGAGCGCTGCTTTTATGATTTTGCCAATTTGTGTTAATGTTAACGGTAAATTCGCTCAGACTTGTAATCGCCAGTGATAAGAAAATAAATGTCATATTGTGACAATTTTTCCTAAATTCCAACTAACGTCGAGATTCTTGCAAAATTAATAAATTTTTACTCCTTCATAAAAATTAAAATTAAAAATCCACAATTATTAATCATAAAGGTATGAAAAATAATTGTAACGTAGTTTGCCCACCAAGGCACCCACTACAAATGGAAACGATGAAATTATCAATGAATAGTGTGAAACTGTTTGTTGTTAAAAAAAACCTCACGTTGGTGGAAAAAGGTGATAACTTAATTCTTATGTCGTCTTCACCTTCAATCTGTTTGTAAATTTTATTAAAAAACTGGGTTTACCTAATTTTTTTACTGTCATCAGTCTTTCGACTGGTTTGATACAACCTTCCGCCCCTTCCTATCTCGCGCTAACCTCTTTATCTCTACATACCGCTTACGCCTTACGTCCTCAGTTATCTGCTTCATATATTCTAATCTCTGTCTTCCTCCACAGTTCTACCTTCGACTGTTCCCTCCACTAACAAATTAACCAATCCAGCATGTTTCAAAATATGACCTAACATCCTGCCTCTTCTTTCTGTAAGTCTGTTTTATTACCAACAATTTCCAAAACTCGTTCATTTCCCACTTTTTCTGTCCACCTAATGTTCTGAATCATTCTATAGCACCACATTTCACATACTTCAATTTTCCTTCTTTCTGCAATTCCTAAAGTCCATGTTTCGCTACCATAAAGTTCTGTGCTCCACACACAGAGTTTTAAAAAGTTCTTTCTGAGTCCTATATCAACATTTGAAACTAAAAGATTTCTCCTTTTCATGAAGGCTCTTTTTGCTAGTGCTATTCTACTTTTAACATCATTCCTGCTTCGGCCATCGATTGTAATTTTGCTTCCCAAGTAGCAGAATTCACTCACTTGTTCTATTGCATTGGATCTTATTTTTATATTGAATCTACTATTGTTGGTATCATTTCTGCTACATTTCATCACTTTTGTCTTGCTTTGATTTACATTTAGTCCAAGCTCTTCCTTCAGTATTTTGTTCATGCCATTCAGTAACTTCTAAATTCCTCAGCCTTTTCTGCTATCAAGAGAATGTCATCAGGAAATCGTAAGATAGTAAATTTTTCTCCTTGAACACTTACACCACATGCAAATTTTTCAAATTTTACCTAATAGGCAGTGAAAAAAACCATTAGAAATTTTACTATTTTTTCTGCTATTACTGCATATTTATGAATAGGTGACAGCCCAGAATCCATGAGTGTTATTCCCTCATATATCTTTGGGTGATGTTTCACACGACAGTTCAATAATTATCATAGACTCAACATTTGAATCTGGCAATCCTGCCTAGGTTTCTACGTTAAATATAAATGTATTCCTCAAACGTTCTCTATCGCTGTTGATTGGGGGAAAATGTTCCTTCAGCTTAATCTCCATGCCTATCGCACGATCCTTGATATGTTCTTCGTGACCTGGTAGCGGGTAGCTGCTGGAAGAGGCTGGCACAATCAGCGTGGTGCGTGTAGTGCATACTCTCTCCCGGCCGTGCGGAGTCACCATGCGAACACGCCTCTAATCACTAGCCTGAATTGTATCCTGTTGACACGCACGGCTCCGCAGCCCTTCAATTAGCAGGGGGAGGTTAACAGTGGCATTCGTCACACCCAGCTCCCCTCCAACGGCACCGCAGGGTCAAGGTGAAGCTCAATATCTCAGCGCTATATTTATCCCAGTTCTTTGACGTTCCGCGTCTAGCTTCAGTGGTCCCATGATTTTGTTATCTTTTCTGACATATTCATTTTGGGCGAATGTTGATTTGTCTCCGAATGGTAAATATGAACTCAAATCAACTCCCAGACACCGACCACCAAGCCCTAGTTGTCATGTCAGTATACCAACACAACGCGAAACAGATTTTTTTGGTGTGTTTAGAAGCTCAAGGATCCGAGCTCTTTCTTCATGACATTACAGCAAATGATTGTAAATCTAGTAACATAAATGTTTAACGTTTACATATTCCGTGTGCATTTTGCAAACCTACTTGTGCTGAAACACACACGCATTAAAAGCCAACACATACAAACACACACATACAAACAAACACACACACACACACACTTACAGCTATACATTGACACCCATACATACACACTAAAATACGCACACTAACACTTAAACGCTAACACTCACATAGTAAGGTGCACAGAAACAGATACACAAGGAACAACAGAAAGAGGAGATTTGCAGAATTATTGATGCAATTTTTATGCTAGTAATCAATAAATTAGGAGAAATGTTCCCTTAAAGATGTGTGTATACAATAGGCCAAAGTATTGGGTCGAACGTTGATCGCCAATGCATTGGCGTTCGGCCTATCGTCCTCATTAAACCAAGGGCTTGGTGGCTAGGGATTGGGCCTTGTGGAATCACATTTGGCTCTGAATAATCGTCGAAGTTGCTAGCGTTTTATATTACAAAGTGTTAAGCGACTTTGTAATTACAGTTTAACCGGGTGATATTATGAGGGAAGATGATAATTTGTCAGTTGCCGCATGTACAGCATTTTTTTTACTGTTAGGACCTGATCATAAAAAGGACGTTGGTGGATGACCTCTCCTTTCTAAAATAGGAAGGAGTGTCGTGGCATAAAATTAATGTCATATCTCAAAGCTGAATTGGATTGCGGGATCTTTCATAATTTTTTCAGAATGAATGATGGAGATTTCATTGTGTCGGGCTCAAAATTTTTAAAGATGATACCTCCTTTAGATGATGCCTTTTTCGGTAGAAAGATAAAGTGTGTTTAGCGACTGGGGATTTGTTTACGAGATGCCAACAAAAATTCGTTTTTTTTCTTCACGTATCGTACATTAACTTTTAAAAATATCCTAATCTCTTCAATTTGTTTTTATATACAAAGTTCGTAAGGTCCTAAAAACATTTCCATTCATGATAAAACTAGACCAATTTTAATGCGGTCTCATTATTCTACTCCAAACTCCAGAGTTTTTCAATGGAATAATAAGAAATTCACAAACACACACCCTGTCAACAAGGCAAATAACAAAATAAAGAACCACCTTTGGTTTGGAGTCTACACCAGAGGGTGTCTCAAGGCCAATCCAACGCCAACCCTTTGATTCTACCGCCAATAACCAGAACCTCAACCAAGGCCAACCGCTTCGTTGGCTCTGATCTGCCTCCCGTACACACTAAACAAATATCTCCCAACGAACTGGCTGGTCGCCATTCGTTGGTGGCGATTTGCTTAGTGTGTACGGACCTTAACACACGGCCAATACAGCGAATTTTGTCATCTGGTTTTCTCCATTACCTTTCAACAAGCGTTGTTACATATTCTTTTTAAAAACCTTAAGAACCCAGCACTCTTACTCACTTGCTCTGGTTCAAATTTTGCTGAACTTTTTCTAAATTCAGTACTACTTCACTGTCAATGATACAACTCTAGTATCGCACTTTGCTCGTATTAACTGATATGTGCATGAATTTGTTAAAAAATTAAATTTCTATGCTAGCAAGTAATTTGTTAGTCACAGAAAATCTTAGAATTTTTTTTTTAATTTTATAAAAATAAATTCCAACACATGGGTTGATCGGTTGCAAGGATCGTCTGTGAAAGCAAGAAAACAATTACGTAAAAGACTCCAGAATTAATGCTGCTCTCTTCAATATTTTAATCATGGTTTTTTGTCCAGTTGTCTATTTCTTTTGGATGTAACACTAAAGGGAATACCATAAAGGTTTGATATCTTTTCTTTTTGTTAATTTTAAAGTTAATAGAGTTAAATAGCATTTTGTTTCGCTGCAGTGAGTTGCCGACATCGTATGCACTCGAACAACGTGGCGTTACTCGTGCAAATTGGAAGCT
Source organism: Vandiemenella viatica (assembly GCA_031002005.1). Taxonomy (NCBI): domain Eukaryota; kingdom Metazoa; phylum Arthropoda; class Insecta; order Orthoptera; family Morabidae; genus Vandiemenella; species Vandiemenella viatica. The sequence goes on along the minus strand of JARYHS010013630.1, from coordinate 95,798,918 downwards.
CAGCGTTAACTGAGTTTGACTGAAGGATCAAATTAATAATACACTAAAAAAAAAAAAAAATCTCGCGGTAGAGTATACAATTAGGAATTTAATTGGAAATGCGAAGAATTAAATCCTACGCAGTTTATTACTTATTTGCACTTCATTATTAACTAACAGAACATGAAATATAAATTCTTCAATTATAAACACGTTCCCGAGCACAAAATAACTTCACTGGCGCGGAACGAAAAACGTAATTGAATAGCTGATCTCGATCGCCATTATTGCGTGCTGCAGGCATGCAACTCAATTCAAATATTAGTATTTCCATATATCACTAAGATGATTTATTATTCCTATCTGCAATCAATTTACGCACTGAAATATTGATAACAGAATGCTGTACAGGAGTTCTCTGTGTGTTTTTGCGCATTTATGACGTTCATCAACGCACCTCAGTGGAGTTCATACTGAAACAAAAGGGAAACAGACAATATACACACAGTGTGTGTGCGTCTGGCAAACGACGAAAGCGTTTTAGCGCACGCCAGAGCTCTTTAACTTTTTAAGGACGACTCCGGGGCGGCTTAGGGGACAAGTTATGCAGTTCCATGTTACCATTCTTTAGCGCTAATGTGATTAAAAGTGACCTGAAAAGCACAAACCCCAAAAAATCCGCTTAGGCGGGCAGACCTGTGGTATGAAGAGCCGGCGAGGCCCGCATCATGAAGACACAGGTCTCCCTCTAACTGGGAGCATTGCACTGCCCACGCTGCAGGCCTTCAACCCACGCGTTAAAGAGTCGCTCCCTCTGATAACGCGATCTGATTCGTTTACTGCTGAGGCTTCATTTATCGTGTCACAAAAATCGGAGTGACAGTTGATCTGGAACCTTGAAGTTTTACTTTCGCCGTTATCAAAACTATTAGGTTGTATAAAAATTGATGGTAAAGAAAACAGCAACCAGTCAAATGTGACTGGTTGCTGTTTTCTTTACCATCAATTTTGATATAACAGTCACGGAGTTCCACTGATCCATCATGGATAAAATATTAGGTTGTATATTTAAGACTGCAGCTATTTTTCTGTAACAACCTTCAGGACCTTTCGTTGTTTTCCCACTGTCTTTACGAAAGCAAAATTCTTAAGTCAGTGGTTCCCAATTAGTGATAAGCGTACCCCGGGGGTACGTGAGGTTGTTTCAAGAAGTACGCTTTTTCTTTTTTCTTTTTTCTTTTTTCTTTTACTTATGGCTTTACGCCTCGTCGACTTCGAGGTCATTAGAGGCGGGATGGGGAAAAAGAACGGGAAGGAATTCAGCCATAGCATTTTGAAGAAAGCATCCCGGCATTCGCCTGGAGTGATTTGGGGAAACTATGGAAAACCCGGACGGGGGTTCGAACCGGTGTCCTTCCGAATGCGCGGCCAGAGCGTTAACCACTCACCCACCACGCTAGGTTTTTATTTAGCGTTTGATGCTATATGACATTTATAAAATTCAACAATAATTATACTGTAATTATGGAACAACTTACTTTTCAAATAAATATACATATATATCCTTATTTGAGCGGAAAGGCAGGTGATGAGGCCACCACGACAGGATCGTCAGCCGTAACCACTACAAGTATAACATAACATCGAGGTACTCCGACTATGCCACCGCCTCCGGCGTAGCCAAATTTAAGTTTTTGTATACTTCCAGGAAAGGCACGCAGTGGGCAATCCTGCACAATGTACGACGCAGTTTGTGAAACCTCACTGCAGTCGCAGTACGGAGAATCTGCCCAACACCAGGTGTAAAGAATTAAAACAGTTCTTCCCGTGCCACATCTAATTAGATTTGGTAGTTTTGAGCAGGGATTGCTAATTTGCACAATGTCCTGCGGTGTTGACGATGCCCATTTCGCTGTCAAGCTATCTGTAGATGTTAAACTGACAGCAGTCTTCCAGGCAGGGCGTGTCATTAGTAGTTGGTATGTACCGTCTATATTGGCGTCAAAAGAGCGTGCGGCCTTAATACCATAGGTCCTAATTATACCATGGTAACGATCAGGGACGGATCCAGGGGGGGGGGGCTAGGGGGCTCAAGCCACCCCCAAATGTATCTAGGTCCACCCCCGACATTGTAATTTTGGAGTCCTTTACGGATTCGGGGCCCGTAGAGGGTATAAAGACTACCCTATGGCCGACTCAAGCCCCCCCAAAACGAAAAATCCACTGAAGGCAAGCACTCTGAACCAAAATTCACTCAAGCCAATCCCCCCCCCCCAAACCAAAATCCTGGATCCGCCCCTGGTAACGATGAATAGAAAGTAATCGAAGGCAGCTGACACTTAAAAGTTGGGAGAAGGAGGTGAAATAGAAAAATGGCGAGTAAAACTCACTTAAGGCAGCCAACCCGTAATGTTGGGAAAAAGTGATGAAGAAGTATAAATGTAACAGATTTCAATATTACCTCTGTCGGAATTCTACAGCCTGTAGGAAAGTGTGAACGCTAGTCTGCAGGCAACGAGAAAGATCCGAAAGCCGGCCTCGGTAGCGCAGGGGCTAGAGTGTTAGCTCCGCGTACCGAAGGTCGCCGGTTCGAGTCCGGCCGAG
>JARYHS010013630.1:95727794-95795335 GCA_031002005.1 Vandiemenella viatica | reverse complement strand
ATCTGCCAATCATTTTTGTTTACCAAATTAGGAGAGAGATATGAAAAGAAATGTAACATGCAGGATTACATCATTTACATCACCTTCTCCGGGAATATTTATTTTAATAAAAGATAACAGAACTGCCTTTTGTAACTCGTTTTTTATTTGACTTAACATTCTGTCGCCTGTTGAACTCGTTAATGATAACTTAATCCAAGCGAGGAAATCTGATAACTTTGTAACTTGTTTTATTTGTGAAATTCGTGTTTTTGAAGTGGAAATCAAATACCATCCCAGTATTCTCCTAGAAGATTGTAGTAAAACACCCAGAACCCATAATATCCTAGTACTTACAGTAAAACGTAAATTTAACACCCCATTTTTGTCAAAGTATTGAAAGTTACAATTCAAAACTCCTTACTAGTGGTGGAAAACAGTTTAACATTCATTTTGCTTTCTAGTCATCAGGGTCTTAATTGATTCATTGCAGTCACGTCTTCCTCCTTAACTATTGATAAGTAAAATCTGCTTCCTTAAACAACATGCTTCAGGTTTTTGGATTCTTATGCGCAGCCCTTTGCTTCAAATGCTTCCTCCTTAACAAAGTTACCATCCCTTGTGGCTTAGAATGGGCCACTCCGTCCGTTCATTTTCGAATTGTTGATATATTTTAAGTTTTGTTGTTAAATGCATCCTTTCGTCAAAATACATGGCAAAAAAAGTAAAGCACACAGAAGTGGAGGAGGAAACGAAATGAAACTTCACGGGTTGAGAGAGTATGTGATGTTATTTCAGTGATTATAAAATCGAGTTAAATTTACAAAGAACTTGGCTGTATAAGCCCACTTAAGGTCTGTTCTTACGGCGCGTGGTAGGCAAGTAGCGCCTTTCATCTTCTACCCCCTGGTGGTGGGTCGAGACGTGCCGTACCTGCTAGCTTATGCGGCAAAGATGAGATCCCCCTAACAGGCACCGAGGGACGCGCAGTGGGAACACAGCTTTATGAGTATGACGTAGCACCCCTTCTGGCCTGGGTACATGCACTGATTCGGTTGGGAAGGGAGTCATAAGTCCATTGTATCCTCTCCAGAGGCAAGCTGACCCAAAACTATTGTAACTGGTCCTTGATATCCTGGATGCTGCCACTGGGATATAGTTACGTCCAAGCTGGTCCATGCATGTTCTATCAGGAACAGCTCTGGAGATCTTGCTGGTGGTGGGAGTACCTCAGCATCATGCAGACAGTTCCGTGTGTGGACGAGCATTGTCCTGATGAAAAATGGCACCATGTTACTGTCAACATGAGGACGCAGGATGTCCGTGATATACCGTTGTGCGTCAGAGTTCGATCAGTCACTTCCTGCCGTGACTGAAGTCATGTCCGATGGCTCCCACACCATAACGCCAGGAGTAACACCGCTGAGCCTCTTCAAAATACTGGAAGAATGGGGCATCTCCCCAAGTCGCCAATATACTCACCGACGATCGGTGATGATCATCCGAGGTTGTCCACAATCGCTTAACACAATGAATGGCGTCGCATTGTACTCAGCGATGATTCGCGGTTCTGCTCTACCTCGGATGAACTGTATGCTCCCGTGGCCAGCAATATCCCCAGAGCTGTCCCCCATAGAACATGTGTGGGACCAGGTCAGATGTCAATTCCATCCCAATGCCAGTATCTAGAATATCAAGGACCAGTTACACAGTTGTGGGCCATTTGCCTCAGGAGAGGACATTACACCCTTCCCAACTAAATCAATGCATGCATCCAGGCCAGAGGGGATGCAACGTCATACTGATAGTTGGGCTCATACTTCCAAGTTCTTTGTAAATTTAACTCGATTTTGTAATTACTGAAATAACATCACACACTCTCTGAATCCTTGAAGTTTCATTTCGTTTCCTCCTACCTTCTGGGTACTTCACTTGATTTTCAGGCAGTGTATAATGGAAAATAAATTAAATATAGTCAGCTTTTAATATTTACAGGATGGCATGGGAATTTTCATAAGAAAATGTGTAGCATTTCGTAAGCTTTTTATTTGTTTTCTGGCATTAAAAGGCATTTGCCCTCTTTAGCCTTGTTCACCGCTACTCTGTTTTTCTAACTTCTTAAAGATTCTACGAATATTCACAAGCAAGTGCTTATAACGAGTCACAGTAAAGACCTAACTAGACGAACACAACACTTAGATATGATCACACGTACTCGAAGGCGGACTCGAACCGAGACCCTTGGAATATAAGAACAGCGCGCTTGCCGATACGCAACATAGGCCGGCATGAACGTTATCGCTGATACAGAAAACTGGATATTGCAGTTAACACATGCTTTATTTCAGAATTGTAAAACTTGTCTTAATACCGCAGCTGAAAGACGCTTTTGATTTACTTTTGGCTTTACGCCTCTTAGACGTCTAGGTCATTAGAGGTGGGAAAGGACTAGGAACAAGGAACGGGAAGGAATTCGGCCATGGCCTTTTTGAAGGAAGCATCCCGGCATTCACCTGGAGTGATTTGGGGAAACCACGGAAAGCTCAAATCTTGATGCCCGGATGGAGATTCGAACCCGCGTCGTCCGGAATGCTGAACAGCTGAAAGACAAGTTGCTGGGAGCTCGCCGTCCCGATTCTGGTTTTCCAAAATCGAGGCGAATGCCGGGATCGTCCTTTCGTAGGGACCATGGCATATTTCCTTCCCGTTCCTTGGCTCTAATGGCGTAAACGGGCAGTAAATTCCTAATAGAAAATTAGGGGTTGGAAATATTTCTATTACAGCAGGTATTAACGTGAATATTTCTATCATTAGGCAAATAGCCAGGGAAACAACAAATACTGTATACAATTTTAAATTTGTGCAAGAGCACAAAAGAAACTACTACTCGGTATTTAACTGCTAAACATTTCATTTACGTACACAAGAGAAAACTAATAACCAAGTACTTAACTTACAACACATGCTTCAGGATAGGTTTACAGAAGTAAAATTTTCTTGCTTTGTACTTAGCACTTAGACATTCGAAGTACCACAATTTTTCGAAGTTCACTTTTATCAGTGTCTTAAATTGACCGCAGTAGTGAGTTTCATACGAAACAATATTATTTTGGCTCAAGTCACGTACAAACAAGCGGAGCGTGCTCTTTAAGTCTTCTTGGCTTGCTCTTATTCCCCGTTCCGTTACGCGACCAATCCCTTGGTGGCTAATATGCTTGTTCCTTTCAAGCTTTCTCTATTGAACACCGTCTGCCCCTTTGTTCTTCATTGGAGAGTTCTTGAGTATTATTCATTTCATAATGAACAGTTTGTAATTCTGAGAAGCTACACAGTACCCACCGGGAAAGAAGTATCACGTCAGAATAAAAAAAACTGAAACGATAACGTATTTCTCTGACCAGTAACTTTGCTAACAGAGCACCTGTGTGAAATGATTATAAGACGATCGTGGCATCATCCAGCCCTCCTGCGTTCAGCGTGATGGTGATGTGTATTAAACATGGCACTGCTAGCTCATCCAGTGGTTTCTGAGGATGAAAATGACGGCAATGAACACTGTTACATAATGAGCAATATTTATTCACATATCATTATTCCTTATTCGTGCTTGGATTTCCGTGTCTGTCTGTGAACAGCCTCGGTGATGCGTGTTGCTGCTGCTTGTGTGCTTATTTATTGCAGGCAGAGGTCGTGACGAGATAATTGCCAGTAGGCGTACTCGAACCGCGCGTAATTGAGTGAGCGCCGCAGATAAAGAACAGCTCCTACTTAGCACCCTCAGGCAATCAACGCAACAGCTGCACCGACTCCTGTTGATTCTAACAACTATTCCAAGAAACGTACCAGCTGTTTTGTTAATTAAACACCGCTTCATATTTTATCGTAAATTTAGTCATATTGCGAAGCATCGTTTTTACGTGACATGCCTTAGTGAAAATTCCCAAAAGAAATTAAATACTCATTCTCGCAATCATACTTTCAGGTTACCACTCATTATGCGATGAAATCAAGTAACAAAATTAAGTGCTTGTTCATCCCAAGCACTTTTTATCTGAGGAAATATACCCCGAACCAGTGGCGTAACATAGGGTGGCAGGACAGGCAAAATGCCAAGGACCCCAGCCGGAGGAGGTCCCCGGTTCCCAGCTGGGTGGAGCTAAAAAAATTACCCAAAATTGGCTGTTCCGGTTTGCCCCTCCAAGATCCGGCACTGTAGGAGGGGTGATTTTGCATCAGGCCTCAATGGTGTCATTACGCCACTGTTCCGAAAGCACTTATCGGCTTCCAGAAGATACAACGTTACTCTGTTCCTGAAATAGACCAAACCATACTGTAATGGGACCTTGACGGCTCTCTGCCTGCCAGAGGAAAAATAGATGCTTTGAAGATAAAATTTACCTTTGCATTTCCTCTCCTCAGTACGATGGAAAATATATTTGTCTCAGAATGTAGCTACGATATAAAGACCAATACATCTCGACGAAATATTTTCGTAAGCAAAAATTATTATGTTTTCATAACAAAGTCGTAAATTAAAAACTGTAATTTTAAGAAATTGATACAACTGCAATTAAACGTAAATGATACTATCTTATTATTCCCTGAATCATTGTATGAGCTGATTAACTATGGCAAAGATAAAAACATGAGCATAAGCCTAATAATGGTAATAATTGTTGCCTTTAGGCGTTTAAACCACCTAATCCAGTTTTCCTAGAGTAGGCCCTGTTATTTTTATCAGTCACATCTCCAGCATTAGATACATTTTCAAAACCGTTATTAATATGCTGACAGTGCGCCAGATGTTGTCCTGGGTGAGTTCCCTATGTCTAATGATGCTAGCATCATTTGCTTCTTGTTACATCGCGTTTAGTTTCTTGTAGCTCCAATTACCCGCTGATGACACCTCATAAGACTTGTTACAACATTTGTAAAGGTTTCTATATAACAGCTTCTCTTTAGTACCAAGCTTACAGCTGTTTCGATGCTTAAGGAAGAAACTAACTTTGTTACAAGGTTAAAGGCTAGCACCAATGGTAATATTTATTACTCCTCGGTAAGGTAGGACAGATTCCAAAAACTGCGTAAAAATTCTTTTTTATGCAGTTTTTGTAGCTATGTTTCACAAACTGTAAGACTGATAGATTTGTTAGATCTATATGAGTCTGCAACTATTCCTTGAAAGTGAGAACATGTATACGAATAATATTCACTATACCTTGAAAGCTTAATAATTCTTACAAGCAAACTTGAAAAATGATTTCGGAATACAACTGGCAGCAAAAGGTCAGTCGTCAATTCCTCTCAATGACTTTTGTCTAGGTCAAAACCGTTTATACTACGAAACAACCAGAGAATCGTTGCATCTGTAACAGAACGGATCAATTCACTAGAATCTGTTTAAAATAAATTGATCAAAGATGTGTTTAGACGGAGAGGATGAAACAATGATCATAATAAAAAACTTGCAAGTTTCCCAAAATTAAATGCATCAAAAAAATTATGTATTTCTTATAGGCCTATTTATCACTCTGTTTTGAAGGTTTAAAAAAAATTAAAAATTAAAAAAAAATAAAAAATAAAAAAAATAAAAAAAAAGTTTGATACTTGGTTCAAAGAATGTAGCTGAAACGCCAAAAGTCACTATTACAACAATAGTTTAAAGAAGATTCGAGGACGTTTTTTTAAAAACAACCAAGCGCTAAAGGATTCAGTTTCATCGTTAAAATATACCGCAGTTGTCGAAGCACGGATAATCAAGTGCATAACTTGTTTGGGTAACCGACTCATCTTCTTGCCATAGTCTACGCTCAAAGACCGTTAGAAAAATTATCCGATGTTATCTGATGAAAGACTCACACGATCCATTCCGAATGTATGAATTGTGTAGGGTCTAAGATTTAATTTTATTTGATTCTTGGTGGGACTATTATTACTTCTGCTGCCAGCTTCATGCTGTCTGGACCATACCATGGTTTTCTCAGACCCATACCAAACATTGAAGCAGAATGTCCTTATTGCAAAAATTTTGGGAGACAGTGTATCATATCTTGAAGAAGATCGCCAAGACAGTACGTGTGTGAGGATAATGCGTATAGCAATATTGGCCGCGATGCCTTGAAGAGTTGTTCAACCGCTTATGTGACAGTTGCAATTATCCTTACAATCTGCCTCTAGCGTGGCCACCAAACCTGATCCAATATTTCTCCCTGATAAAGGTATCAACATCTTAAGGTGGAATCAAAACAAGAGAAAAGTTCTAGCGTTTGTGAAGTGAACTACACTTAATGGTTCCTTGAGGTTTATTACTATGTACACAAAACACTGGTAAACAATAACAAATGTGGTACAGTTAGCGGATGACCGTCGAGAAATTTAGCCTGGTCCTGATCCGGGGTAGAGAGACGGCTTCTACTTCTCGCGAACTTCCGGTGGTCTTCTGTAGTTGAAGCTGGTTCCGCGGTCAGGCCGGAACTGGCGGTGGAGCGGCCGGCTACGCTTATATAGGCGGCCTGGCGCAGGAATTCCGTTGTGTGGTAGTACGGCGACCTCTGTAAGAAATAGTCCCACTTAGCTTCTAGATGATTCTATTTGTTTTCCTGGTTTGTTTTGATGTCTCTGCGCCTGTTTGGAGTCGTATATGTATCCCGGCGTGCAGGCGCGTTGTGTGTGAGGTCTGCCTGGCAGGGGCCTTTACTGGCAGACTGAACATACCTCCCTCCCGGGGGGGGGGGGGGAAGCGATGTCTGCGACGTCTGCGAGGTCGTCTGCCGCGGCGCCCTGGAGCAGACTATGAAGGCTACCTCCAGGGGAGTACGGAGCTGTTCCCCTGGCGATGCGTGCCGACCTGCGTCGTGGTGCAGGTTGTGGTGGAGGTACTTGTGGAGCTAACGGCATCGGTTCGTCGGCGTCGATGGCCGGGGGCTGTACGGGGGGCGCTGAAGATGGTCCCCGCAGGTGGTCGAGAGGCTGCGGCTGAAGGGTGTCGGAGCGACCGACAGGTTGTGGCGTCGTTGGTGGCGCTGTAACTGTCCCTGAGCAACGGTTAGACGGCAGGAGTGGTGGAGGTGGCAGGGAAGGAGAGGAAGAAGTGGATGGCCGTGCCGTGGTGGAAGAGGACGGTGCCGTGGGGTAGCGGGGACGTAGTTGGTTTCGATGGCGTCGCACTATCCGGCCATCCAGGCTGACGTCGAACAGTTGGCGGCCCCGGGGCCGCTGGATGACCCCCGGAAGCCAACCGGCCCGGGAGCCAAACCCGCGGGCCCAGACTAGGGAGCCCGGGGTGAAACGGAATGGGCCCGAAGGTACCTGTACTTTGGGCGGGGGTAAGAGGAGATGGAGGAGAGTGCGAGGTTGGCGGCCATGCAGCAATTCCGCCGGGCTTTTGGCCCCCACTGGAGTGGTTCGATAGGAACTGAGGAAGAGTGTCAATGCCTCTTCGAGTTTGTGACTTGTGGTGTATTTGGTCATTTGGGTTTTGAATGTTCTGACTAGCCGTTCCGCCTCCCCGTTAGATTGGGGGTGGAAGGGCGGGGTGAGGAGGTGTTGGATATTGTTGGCGGTACAGAAGGATAGGAATTCCCGACTTCGAAATTGCGGTCCGTTATCTGTGACGATAGCGTATGGTAATCCTTCGATGGAAAAGATCTTCGTGAGGGCTGAAATGGTGACCTCTGTGGTGATTGTGGAGCAACGGACGACATATGGGAAGTGGGAAAAGGCATCCGTCACTAGGAGCCACTGGTGGCCTAGGAATGGGCCAGCGAAGTCGAGGTGAATGCGTTCCCAGGGTCCGGACGGTGCCGGCCAGGAAAGGAACTTTTGAGGGGGGCGGGGCAGTTGTTGGGCACAGATGGTACAGCGCCGCACCATCTTCGTGACATCCGTGGTAAGGCCGATCCAGAATACATGGCGTCTGGCAAGGGATTTGGTGCGGGCAATTCCCCAGTGTCCTTGGTGGAGAGTTTGGAGGATTGTCGGTTGTAGGGATCTCGGAACGACGACCCTCGGGGTGGAATTTGGTTCTGTGCGGAGGAGCACTCCCTCTACTACTGAGAGCTGGTGGCGGATGGAGTAGTAGAACTTGAGGTCTTGATGATGGCGTGGAGGGGAACGTGTTTGCCACCCGTGTTGGATGTGGTGTCGGATGACACGGAGGAGGGGGTCCTCCCCTGTGGCTGCCGCGACTTTTGAGGCCGTGACTGGAAATGTCTTCAGTGCTTCTTGTATGTCATCGTCGATCTGGAACACCAGAAGTTCCGACTTGTCGAAGGCAAGGTCTGGTCCCTGCGGTAGTCTGGATAAGGCGTCTGCATTGGCATGCCTGGAGGTGGTACGGAAATGCATGGTATATCTGAACTGGGACAGGAATAGTGCCCAACGCTGGATGCGGTGGGATGTTTTGGTAGGCAGACGTGTGGACGGATCAAATAGTGATAGGAGTGGCTTGTGGTCGGTAATGAGATGAAAAGAAATCCCATATAAAAGGGAATAGAATTTGGAGCAGGCAAAAACAATAGCTAGCGCCTCTTTCTCGATTTGAGAATATTTAAGCTGAGCAGCCGATAGGGCTTTGGAGATGTAGCTACGGGGCGTTCCGTGCCATCTGGTAATTTATGAGACAGAACTGCCCCCACACCGTAATCGGATGCATCTGTGGCAAGTATCAAGGGGGAGGTTTTGGAGTGTATGGCATGAGGCATGCTGCGGACTTGAGCTGCTGTTTAAGGGTGTGGAATGCGGTCTCGCAAGCTGGGTCCAACGGAACGGGACATTCTTGCGACAGAGGTGGTACAGGGGTGCTGCCACTTGTGCTGCTGAGGGTATAAATTTTCTGTAGTATGAAATTTTGCCTAAAAAAGATTTCAACTGATGTAGATCCTGAGGCCGAGGTAAGTTGGAAATAGCGTCCACATAGGAAAATGCTGGGAGATGCCTTCCTGAGCGATGATGTGACCCAGGTAGGAAATGGATTGTTGAAAAATTGACACTTGGAAAGGTTGCATTTTAATCCTGCTGCACGGAGGCGGAGGAAGAGTAGGCGGAGGTTGGTCATGTGTTCGGCAGCGGAGGGTCCCGTGACGACTATGTCGTCGAGATAGTTGATGCATCCCGGAATATCCTGGATAAGTTGTTCGAGATACCGTTGAAAAATCGCTGGAGCACTGGCCAAGCCGAACATGAGCCGGTTGAGTTGGAAGAGGCCAGAGGGAGTGTTGATGACTGTGTATTGTCGGGACTGGATATCTAAAGGGATTTGAAGGTATGCTTCTGCCAGGTCAATTTTTGTAAAGTAGGTACCTCCTGCTAGTTTACGGAAGAGGTCGTCCGGTCTCGGAAGTGGATAGTCGTCTACCAGCAGATGCGGGTTGACGGTGGTCTTAAAGTCACCACAGAGACATAAGCGGCGTCCTGGCTTCTGAACTATGACCAACGGCGTGGCCCAGGGGCTGAACCGCACCGGCTGGAGGATCCCTTCGTCTTGGAGACGTTGAAGTTCTTCCTGAAGTGGTTGTTGAAGCGCTACGGGTACCTGGCGTGCCCGGAAGTATCGAGGCCGTACGTCCGGCCGGAGTTGGAGTGATGCTTCGAAGTCCTTTGCACAGCCGACGCCTGGTGAGAAAAGGTCCTGAAACTCGGTGCAAAGGGCGTCCACTTCAGGAAAAGGAACATGCTGAGATACGAGGTGTATGTTATCCTCAATTGAAAATCCGAATAAGCGGAAAGCGTCCAGTCCAAATAAGTCTGCTGTGAGAGAACTGTTAACTACTAAAAAGGGGACTGAACGATGTACAGACTTATACATGACGTTTGCTGTGAACTGTCCCAGGAGTGCTATTTCCTGTTTGTTGTATGTCAGGAGGCGCTTGGGGGCCGGCGAGAGGGGGGGCGAGCCAATTTGCACATAAGTAGTATAATTAAGCAATGAGACTGCTGCTCCTGTGTCGACTTGTAGGCGCAGGGGCTTGCCATTGACCGTAACGTCAATAAAAAGTTTGGATGCTGTGGAAGTGTCTACCTGATTGATATCCATAGGTGCGCCGCTCAACCTGTCTTGGTAAGACCCTGGGCGGCGAGAGCCGGGATTGGCATTGGTGGTGTTGGTGCGGCAGACGGACGCCAGGTGTCCTTCCTTGCCACAACGTGAGCATTCAGCCCAACGATCCGGACAATTTTCCCTCTCATGTGCTGAATAACAGGCGGGGCAGGAGGGTAGGCGGAGCGGGCTGCGGCGTCGGCGCTGCGGGATCCGCTGCTGCTGCCGAGACTTGGTGCCCCTGCCGGAACGGGCCGGTTCGATGTCCTTCTGAGGAAGCGGTCCCCGGTTGTGGTGTCGGGAGGAGCGCGACTGTGAGCTCTGGATGGCGGCGACGTCCTGTGTGTCCTCTACGTCGGTTCGGATTGCGGCCACATCCGCCCAGGACTCCAGGCGGCGATCTGCGGCCGTAGATATTTCGAATTTGTAGGCAAGTTCGATGACCTGCTCCAGGGATGGGTCCTCTAACTTGAGGGCGTCATGCCGGAGTGCGGCATCTGGTGCAGCCTGTATGATGTGATCACGCACCATGTCGTCGGCGTAGGATTCGTGGGAACAACGAGTTTGAAACTTACATTTTCTGCTAAGGCCTTGGAGTTCGGCCGCCCACTGGCAATACGTCTGATCGGGCTTCTTCCGGCATTGATAGAATTCGACGCGGGCCGCGACGACATGGTACCGGCGTCTGTAGTATGCATTCAGTGTCGTACAGATGGTCGGGAAGGTGAGGGTGTCGGGGTCTTGTGGCTGAAGTTTGGTGAGCAAGACATACATCTTTGATTGGTTCCAGGAAAGGAAATATGCACGCTGGTCTTCTTCTTTGGATATGTGATGAATTGCGAAGTGTTGTTTTATGCGCTTCTCGTAGGTCTCCCATTCTTCGACGTCGTCGTTGAATGCTGGGAACGGAGGCGGGGCCGTGGGTTGGCAGAGATTCCTGACTTCCGCAATCAGTTGTCTCTGAGATTCGAAGAACTGATGTAGAAGTCCTTGGAGGAACTGTTGCCATTCCGTAGGTGCTGCTGGCGTAGCCATGATGGTCGAGAGTTCTTATCCCATCCTCATCGCCACTGAAGTGAACTACACTTAATGGTTCCTTGAGGTTTATTACTATGTACACAAAACACTGGTAAACAATAACAATTGTGGTACAGTTAGCGGATGACTGTCGAGAAATTTAGCCTGGTCCTGATCCGGGGTAGAGAGACGGCTTCTACTTCTCGCGAACTTCCGGTGGTCTTCTGTAGTTGAAGCTGGTTCCGCGGTCAGGCCGGAACTGGCGGTGGAGCGGCCGGCTACGCTTATATAGGCGGCCTGGCGCAGGAATTCCGTTGTGTGGTAGTACGGCGACCTCTGTAAGAAATAGTCCCACTTAGCTTCTAGATGATTCTATTTGTTTTCCTGGTTTGTTTTGATGTCTCTGCGCCTGTTTGGAGTCGTATATGTATCCCGGCGTGCAGGCGCGTTGTGTGTGAGGTCTGCCTGGCAGGGGCCTTTACTGGCAGACTGAACACTATTCCTGTCGATTCTTTTATTTTTCGTTTATTTTTTAAGCAGCAGATATTTATCTTTACCGGAATTATGGTCCTACTGCTCTTCCGAATGTTATACAGAAGGATGTTTAGCGCCCTATTGATGTTACCAACTGGAATAACAGTTGCCAATACCCTGTTATTTTTTCGAGTTAATTTTTATTTTCAATATGGATGTGATAAGCTTCAATCGTAAGGAGGGACTAAGAACGTGCCAAGGGTGGAGACTGTTAACTGTTACAATGTGAAATATAAAATTTGATGTTTTCATCGAAATTTTATTACAATATACAGGGTTAGCCTAAATGAGTCATCAGGTTTCAAAATACTGTTTACTGAAAAGTATACGACCTATAAAGACGAGTGATACACGAAAAGATACAAAAACTCACCATATGACCACCATGTACCTGGAACACACTACAAACGTTCAATGTGTGCGCACGTAGTCACCCGGCACACATTCAGACGGTAATCCAGTTTCATCCATACATTCGATAGCATGTTTCTGACAATTTTCGTCATAGCAGCAGTGATCTGTTCCTGTAATTCTTGCAGTGTTTTTGGTGTTGTGGGTACATAAACCTTATTCCTCACATAACCCAGAAGAAGAAATCACATTGGGTCAGATCTGGCGAGGCTACGACAACAGAGAAATATCACCCGGACCAGCGCGCCCTATCAAGCGAAGTGTTCTCTGATGAGAAAGTCGCGGACAATTGCACTCCAGTGAGGTGGAGCCCCGTATTATTGAAGGATGACAGTGGAGGAGGCAGCAGTCAGTTGCAAACCACACCTGCAACATATCCAGGTACACGGACCCTATCACCTTCTGCTCGATGAAGAAAAAGGGTCCATACAACTACAGGGCGTTCGCCGGGAAACGCAACCCACTGTTAGCGCTACAAGGAAGAAACTGCTCCCGGCGAGCGAGCGCTCAGTTTCCGGCATTGTTCGACCGTCGGCCGCGGACTATTTCATAATAATTACGCTTCATAAACTTCATAAACTTGTGTGCTAAGTATTTAAATGTGGCGTAATTCATTAGCTTACCTTATAAAAGATGCTGGAAGTGTTGACCCTCTTGTGTAATGCACATTTCACATCTTCTGAACATATTTCGAGACACACGCTGCCCTAATTGACTTAATGATTTTTTGGATGACTGTTCTAGTCGAAAAGCGATATCGTTAATTTTCTCCTCTGTGAGAATACGGTTGACCGACAGTCTCTTTTTGTTAAAAAATGAACCCGTTTCTCTTACTTTTTTAACCAGACGCAGAATTGTTGATTTAGCTGGCAGTAAAGCGCCAGGAAATTCGCGACGAAATTTACTGCGACACTTTTTAAACGACTTCTTCTTCACATATGTATCGTAGAGAAATATTCTTTTTTGCAAACTGTAACGTACCATAATTATACTCACACTCAAACACGGTACAGATAATAAGAGTATGAAGCCCCAAACCAGCCAAACCGCAAAGAAACGTTTATTCACAACACTGATTAATAAGAGACTGAAGTCACAAACTATCTACAATGCAAAGAAACCGTTCTTAACAATGTAAGGGTCCCATTATACTGCGTCAATGCACTGTTGGGGCAGCGGAGGTGTTAAACAGTGCGGTGATTCACGGTGCCGGTTGGCGGAAACTGCTGGGTCCGACTGACCGAGCAAGTTGCCGACGGCAACAGACTGGGAGGGTAACGTTTTCCGGCGAACGCCCTGTATAATATGGCACAGAAGACATTCACTTTTAGAGTATCCTTTTCCAATTCCACAAACGTATGTGGCAAATCAGTACCCCCACATTCTCATATTGTCACGATTCACATCTTCGGACAGGCGAAAAGTCGGCTCGTCGCTGAATACTAAGTTCCCCGCCAAGTTCCAGTTTCCATTTGCAATCTTGTCCACTGCTGCCATCTAGCGTGCACGCCAGACGCCGAGCGGGCTTTTAAACTTGGTGAGTTTATGTATCTTTTCATATATTACTCGTATTTGTAGGTCGTATACTTTTCAATACACAGTGCTTTGAAACCCGATGAATCATTTAGGCTAATCCTATACACTGATAAGCCCAACAATTATGACTACCTGCTTAATAGCGCATCGGTCGACCTCTGGAACGCAAAACAGCATTGATTCGTGTTCTCCGAGATACTTGTGCCTGCAGCAGCGTTGTACTCGTACTTTGCCGCCACACCTTCCATAGATCGTCACATGTCCTGATTTACAGAGGAGGCAAGCCTCCGAATTCCACATTATGTGATAAGGCATTGACGTCCACCACCTTGTCACCTACTCGTGGTTTCACCGTCGTTTAACCACTTTCCATTGACAGTAGGACGCAAACAGACAACCAGCTTCGCTGTTTCCAAGCTGCGCCCACAAACCACCTGCCCTTAATTTAATTATGCGTAAATCGGGTGCCAGATACCTCCGGAATCTTACCAAGGACTTCTTTAATCCATGCCACCCCATACTGCTGCTGTATTGCGTTCCAAAGGTACGCCAACATTTCATTAAGCAAGTGATCATAATCTTTTGGCTCATAAGTGTATTTGGTGAACAAATGGCAAGACTGTACGCGATAAGAGTTTCGTATTTTAGTGAGATATACGTATATGTAAATAAACATTGAATCACCAATTTGATATTTAGTTTAGAGGCCTCATGGAAATTATTGGAGCTGTGACAAAATACCTACTCCCTTGATATTTAATTTTTCACAAACAAGATTTATTGATTGTCGTGTGAGGCTATATATTTATTATCTGTGAATTCCAGGAAGATGAAATAATTATTATTTAGTAACTCCCCTTCGGAAGACCTTTAACCGAAAAAGACTGAATCTCACACTTTCGTTCCTTGAACTAATGTTACGTGAGAAGCTATGGAATGAATCGTTTTTAGTCTCTAATAATGAAAGCTGTTGTCTGTTGTCCAGTCACGACAATTTCCAACACATATCTAATTTTGTTTTGTGACTGGAGCATATTACTTTCACTGAGCTCCAGGAATGAGCGATATTTTTCTATAAATTTTGCATCACCACCTTCGTCGATAAAAACGTTTTCAATTACGTATGAAGTTACTGTTGGTGGCTTTACGGCGTTCGATGACTAAATGCCTTATGAATCCACTGATTACCCGTAAACCATTTTCCCCGCGTCCCTTTCTGTTCGTTCCATATTCAGTGAATGGCTCGGTGCTCATCGTATTATGCGGATTTGCTGCCCATCCTGATGAACTGCAAAGCCAAAAAACTTCGATTCAGGGTACGTCTTTTAATTAAAACTGAATTTGCGATTTTGCGATACGAAGTTTTGTAACGCACGTGCCATTAGGGGTAAAGAACTATGTCGAATTATCGGATATTCATCCGGGGACCCTGAAGCCTGTTTCTTTTAATTAATAATTTTAAGCTTCTAACGCGAAGCCAATAAAGGTGCGGCACGCGAGCCACCTAATATTAATTTCACCATGAAAAATTAAGTCGGATAGCGTGTGCTATAATCACTTTAGAAGATTAACGTAAATTCCTTAACAGGCAGTGATAGCATAAAAGCGTAGAATATGTAGGTAACGGTAAAAAAAAAAAAAAATCTTTGAATTCTGATGTAGTGGATCAGGGTCATAATTAATTTTTATTTATGGTGATATTCCTGGTATCCATGAGTGTGATGATTGACGTACTGAAATACCTACTCTGTAAAAGACATACATCGTGAAGGATGGAAAATATTTAATTTAACTGTGAATGTATTGTAACATCAGACATAATTAATGATGAATTATATTGAAGGAATTGTACTGATTGACAGAGAACTTCTGAATGATTAGAAAGGAGTTAAATAAAAAAAAACAACGATAAAATCAAACAAATGAACCGAAATGGTTGACTTATAAAATGAATCATGTATTTTGGTTAGCAATGTGATCAGCTGTGACCGACAAGATGAAGACAGTTTGTTACTAATATAAACCCGTGACCGTTTTTTGCGTATCGTCGCGGGTCTAGAATAGTTCCAGTTTTAAGTTAGGACAGGCTGACCTGATCTGACAAAATAAAATTGATCTGTGTTTCACCCTTAGGGTGAATAAAATCTCTTGAGCTTGAAGAACTAAGAAGTATTAAAAAACGTATGAAACACGGACAGGGACGATCGCGCTATCGTGTAGTTGTTTCAAAGGTCGTAGACTCTAACTTGCTGAAATGCAAACTTGACTTGTATTTTACCATAAAAGTTTACTCTGCGAAATTTGAAGAATTCATGTTTGTTTCGAAAGCAGCACGTTGTTTTATACATTTTTATTTAGGCTGGTCAAACATTCATAATGTAATCTTTGGTCATAGTCCAGAGAACTTAATGCAGATTCCAGATTATTAAATAGTTGAGCAACTCCGAAGAAATTAATTGCCAGAATTCTCGGTTCGATTACGTATTTTGTCTGATGTCCACTTTAAACAACCTAATAACTCATGTATATCGAACACGAACAAAGGTCATTAACGAAAGTGGTCAGTAGAATATGTAAGAAGCATATAAACTGTAACGTATAAAGTTTGGTCAAGCAGCAACATTAGCTAAAGTTTTAATAAAATTGAAATTTAGCCTAGGCCTGAATGACAATTGGAATTCGTGGCTACAGCAGAGACCATGAATAATTTAAGTTTCTGGAAGTAGACGTGTTATTGAAAAGTAGTTCCACATTTTTCAACTGTAAAGTTTTTCCGTATTTTTTCAGGAATGAAATGCTACGAAAAGCAAACTTAATTAATGTATTTTGTCAATTAATTTCATAGCAGTTGCTTGGCTATCAAACTGTGCACCAAACCTCTAATAGTTAATAACAATGGTGGCTGTTAATTTGGGATTGAAGGCTGGCAAGTGACGTCGCCGCTCTCCAGCCAATAGTTGTCGATGTCAGTGAGTGAATGAGCTTAGGAAATTATGTGGTAGATGAAACTCGTATCAAAATTTAAGTCATTCAATGCATCTATGTTGTTAAAAAAGCGATTGATGAAGCAATCATTTACAGGCGAAGAAGAAAATGAATTTAAATAAGCAAGACGAAAGATAAGTACTTCTCTTCCAGGTGAACGAGTACAAAATATAAGGTCGAGCCTACAGTGGACGTCATAACTGCACTAGACATGGCGCATTTTTTGCTCATGTAGTAAATGAAAATTTTCTATGCAAAAGTAAACTAAAATATAATTATTATTGTGTATAAATTGAGAAGAAGTATAGTGAAGATAAATTGCGGTAGGAAAAAGAAACTGTTAAAAATCACCTGGTTTCCGTATAATTCTTATTTCTTGTTACAACTCGAAATTCCATTGTTCTATATTTGTTTTGGTTTAATTTTGTGTTATTCGGTTTTTTTTTGTTTTTTTTTTCCGTTTTCGAAATACATATAACATTTAACTCAATTTTTACTGAATGTTTCGTCATTTCTTTTTGTTGAAATCATACAATGAAATTAAGGTATCGATACACCCGTTCACACGTGTTTTCAGATGTTATTACTTCCGTCTGTTTAACTTTTTTAGTTGTGTCGTTGTTCCGAAAAAAATATCTTTCATCGCTGTTTCGGAAACTGCTCAGACGCTACTTCATCTGTTTCGGCAGCGTTCGCGCAGAAAATGATACCGGTGCTTTTGTTTCCATAGAGCGACTTGTCAGAGTGGAAAACTTCAGTCCGAATGGAGCCATTGTGGCAGTCATTGAAGACGGCGATACGCATTTGAATGCAGACAAAAGTTGGCCCCGGGGCTCCCCGCAGATGATCGCTGCTTGTCACTGCACATCCACAAGCTGCGCGCCAGCAGCCACTTGCAGCCGGCTTTCAGGCGCCACCTGGCAGGGTTTTTTCTGTCAGTTCTATCTGTGGTTTTTGTAGTCCTTTCTATCGTTTCTCCTAAGACTGTCGACACAGAAAATAATGCAGGAGAAAGCAAACGAGAACTGACACCGGAATTTGGAAGGAGCTGTACAAAAAGCGGGTAACAACCACATCCTGACTACCACTTACTGGATCCTTCTTATCAAAGCATACACTGTTCACAAAAAGTTTCCCAACTACATTGAAATAGGCAAACTAAAAACTTTTGAAGTGAAAACTTCTATACATGCGTTAGGGGATGTTTGGACGGGTGTAAATCTTTGTGTTGGCGACTTCCCTTCGCCGACTTACTTATAACTTGTGCGTTTTATATGCGCGGTGGACGCTATTTGGTTTGGTAAATTCTAATGAGTTCGGCTCACCAACATGCTAATGTTAACAGAATATCTGTAGCTATAAGTATGACATGTTGCGCTTGAACAGCAGTGAAAGTAAAGATTATAATTGTATCTAATATATAAAAATGAATTATTTTTTGTCAATTTTCTTCGTACAAAAACACAGTTACTATCCGAGTTTGATAAAATTTAAAATAAATAGAAAAATACTGTTTACATTTGATTTACAAAAACCTAATATTCATAGCTTTTAGTTTTCACTTTTGTCGACAGTCAATGAGAGCCAATTTTTTTCTATATCATTATGAAGAAGCTGCTCTAAATACTACAACAACGTTAAAAACTCTGATTGCAACTTGAACTGTTTCTCCATTTCAGTGTGTCATAAATTGTCGTTTCTAAAGAGTCGGGCTCCAAGGTAAAAGGAGAGGTATTGTTTTCACTTCGCCGTCTGCCTATCAGATCCGTGTTGTTCTGAACCGGTTTGACTTCACATGTTATGTTTTAACCCAGAACAATATATATTAATATAAAAAAATTATACTACATTAAAGGGGGCGAAATTTTTTTATATATCCCAGCATACCGAAAATCATTGCTTAAAGCACTTTGAGATTTATTTATTTGTTATTATTATTATTATTTCACAGGGAGATGAATGCCTTAAAAGTTACAAATTTTCGTATTTTTTTTTTTTTTTTGTTACCACGAATATCTCAAAAATAGTATCAAACAGAAAGTTGAAATCTGATCACAGTATCCGCCATATCCTGCGTTTCAACAAAAAATACTTTCCGGTACGTTTAATTTAGTTTGTAAGCTGCGAGAAAAACAAGTAGAACAAATTACAGTTACAGTACGAAAACGCCGAAGCTAATTGCCTGGAAGGCTATGACTGCTCTGGTCTGTCAGTTTTTGTTTATTTATCGTATGAAGAATGTCCATAATTTTTACGAGATAATACAAAAGTTGTGGACAAATGTGCATAACGCGAACCTCTATATCTACTGATTTGTTCTCTCGACTTGTTCCTTCAATATTAAGCTGACAAATGCGTAGAAATGGTCTAATTCCACGAGCTCGTGGATCTCCTGGCTCCTTTTTGTATATTCTTTGACCTAGACGTCTATTCACGCGGTTCTGTCTCATCTTATCGCTGTTGCTTCTTAGCACGTTCACTGTGAGATAACCACTCAATTAATGTGGATTAATTAGCTGTTAAAATTTACCAACAGCTGTCATCGAAACACTTGTTTGTATTTTCCACACTAACCAGAAGAACAGCGTGTTTTTGGATGAGGAAGGCCCAATTCTCATCACGCAACGCATGCCAGCTACACGCTCATTTTTATTTAATTGAAGTTTAATGACTTATTGTCACCAAACAATTGAAAGGTATTACAGTTAATTGAAGAAATGATAAAAGTGGTCCGAACGAAATACCACTAGATTCATTCACAATTACTTGCATAAACATATACACGCCCAAGGTATATTGAGACAAATCAAATACAATTTTCTCAGGTTATTACTTAAACTCGCGTCCAGAGGATACTTACACTACGGCGCTCAACACATCACTT
Organism: Vandiemenella viatica; assembly: GCA_031002005.1. Lineage (NCBI taxonomy): Eukaryota > Metazoa > Arthropoda > Insecta > Orthoptera > Morabidae > Vandiemenella > Vandiemenella viatica. The sequence goes on along the minus strand of JARYHS010013630.1, from coordinate 95,775,953 downwards.
CGTCAGAATCGCACTATGCCATGTTTACAATGCGGGCGCCCATCTGATTGTTGCCCGACCAGTTGTGTTTGCCGGCAACAAAGATTGTTACACTACTACTTAAAGATAGTGATACTATGCTACCCAGTTTACTATACAGAAAACAGTCTGTGGAAACCCGGTAATAATACAAATCCGTTTACAAATACCAATACAATTAATCAGGATAGTTATAATTAATCAAAGCAAAATAATTAAATAATAATAATAATAATTGTCTTTCAAGGGTCAAATACCAAAAAATTTCGATTTTAATTTATAATGTTGTGTAAGTTGAGATCTTAATGTTTTAAATGATACGTCATTTATCGATTTCAGTTAGGTATCAAGGAAGATAAATAGCTCCTGAAAAAAAAAGCATGTTGTGGAAATGATGATACTTTTGCTCTTTAAGCTTAAGATTCCGAAATATTGCTTTTTTAAGGTATGTTGTGACCAAAGAAAACACCTTAATCTTTAAAATCATACCTCATTTATTTCCGTTAAATATCAAGTTAGATAAATGGTTCGTGTTAAAAAATTATATTATGGAAATAATTGTACTTATGCCCTTTAAATGTCTAATTCCTATAAATTCCTTTCTTAACATATGATGTGAACAAAGCGGATACCTTAATCTCTAACATAATATCTCATTTCTCGATTTCTTTTAAATATCAAGGAAGATAAATGGCTCCTGACAAAAAAATACGTTATAGAAATAATAATACTTTTGCCCTTTAAGGGTCGAATTCCAAAAAAAAAAATTTTAAAAATAAAAAAAAAATCTATTTTAATAAATGATTTCACCAAAGCGGAGATCTTGATCTTTAAAATGGGACTTTATTTATCGATTTCGGTTGGTAGCTAGGCAGATAAATTGCTCCTAACACAAAATTGTCTTTTTGCCCTTTAAGGGTCGAGTTTGGAAAATTACTTTCTTTAAATATGATTTGACCATAGCGAATACCTTAATCTTTAAAATGATATCTCATTTATCGATTTCAGTTAGGTATGAAAGGAGACAATGGCTTTTGATCCAAAAAAAAAAATTTGAAATAATATATATGATTAATAATAAAAAATGATTTGGAGGGGTGGGGTGTGGGTTGTGAGAATGTTACATCACGTGAAGGGTGTCAGTGCTAAAATGTCACTAGTGGAATGTCTATTTCAGCACCCTTAATCTGACTTTAAGCTATAGCAAACATAGTGGTACGCTTCTGCATTTGCATTACTATCTAATCCAAAGCTGGTCTCTACCGAGTTAGATTACCGTGTTAGGTTAAGCTGAGAGAGAGAGAGACGGAATACAGCCTAACTCTGTCACCGAGATCACACCAAGTTCCATCAGTTGATTGCCCGCACTACAAAGGTTTGCGCGCTTGATGCGTTGGTCGCACCTGCGCTCTGAAGAGAGTCTGCGGTCTGCTGTTCTCGGTGGCTCCATGTCGGGGCCCTTTACAAGGGCCGTCCTTGTTGGAGAGCACCAGTACACGGACGCGCTCTTGTCGTATTAATCATCTTGATGAAGCCGCCAACGACCTCTGTTTACATCGCCGCCCGCTCCGAGTCACTACACTATTCACATTAACTACTTGCTACGAGGCACCAGCGTCCAAGTTAGCACACATCTGTCCTGTATGCGTGTCTGGTTCGAGCTATAACAACAAGGAGGCTATGTTAATATTTAATACCTGCGTTGGACAGTCAGTGAAATACGACTAACGTCTACTAGCTATAGCAAAATATATCCACTAGTTGGGCACCAATTACATATAACTACGTGTGCTGAAGGGTGTAGATTGACAGATTTAGTAATAGCAAAGGTGACGAACAGAGACTAATGACCGCAGAGATGAGATTCATGAGAAGAAAAACCGAGCGTGGTGGTGTAACGGCTATCGTTCTGGCCTCGCATTCGCGAGGACGGCGGTCCGAATCCCCGTCCGGGCATCCAGATTTGGGTTTTCCATGGTTTCCCCAAATCACTCCAGGCAAATGCCAGGATGCTTCCTTCAAAAGGCCATGGCCGAATTCCTTCCCATTCCTTGTCCCCAGTTCCATCCCGCCTCTAAAGACCTCGCTGTTAGAGAGAAAAAAATAATGAGAAGAAAAGCTGATTACACAATACGGGACAGAAAAAGATCTGATGACGTGCTTAACGAACTCAAAATTATACCAGTTGTATAAACTGTACAAAACTATAGAACTTCTTTGACAGACCATGTACTACGAATGAAGATGGACCGGATGCCACTCAAAAGATGGATTGAGACCGTAACAGGCCATCAGGCTTAATACTGGATAGCAAGAAGAAGAAGAATATTCCTATGATTATGAAAAAAAGAGTTCCAATATTTTTAATTCAAACCATTGATTATTGAAATAGTGGATTTGACTGGGATAGTATTGACAAAATGAATACGTGAACATCTCAAGGTTTTATCAGTCTTCTTGCAATTTACAAATCGAACCATTTATTACAAAAGTATTTTTGGCTGATCATATTTCCGCGAGTCCATATAGAGCTTCACAGTTCACTTTTGAAAATATTCCACCGTGAAGATATGCGAGATAGAAAAGTTAGATGCATAAGTAGTGTGACCTGTAACTATATGCATTAATCGTCACTAATAATAAAAGACCAGTTTGGTCATCGTGTCTTGATGTCTGCAGTACTGTGACGTGAGCGCCCGGCCTTCGTTGGTGGACTAACAACGGCCAAGAGATCTTTCACTCTCTGTACACATATGTAGCTACTATGGTAAGCTGAGAATTTAGTTTTAATATTTATGTTTCTGTAATAGTTTAAACTGCAAACCATTCATAAATAAAAGTATGTAGTTATTTTAAATCCACGTATTTCTTATCAGTTCCTTTTTATTTACATATATTCGATCGATGTAGATGCTTTTTTTATATTCTCTGTCCTTATATGTGGCTATTATGCCAGTCTAATAATTTAGGTTGCTATATTTGTTTTTGTACTGGTTCGATATTTTTCCCTTTAAATTAAAATTTAAAACCAGCCAAAAAGAAATATTTGTGTTTCGTTTAAATCTACATGATAATTATGAAGAGGATTGTGCAATGGAACAGGTAAATCCGAAATATGTCCAACATTAAATCGTTACAAAATTAAGGTTATGAATGTTATTTAGCAACAATTACATTTAGATAATCAATTGCGAAGAAACGAATGGCCAGAACATTGCGTTCAAGACGTCATTTTTAGAATGGGCTACACACAATAGCAGTCTAACTTACTCTTTACGGTATTCCTGTCTGCACTTAGAATATTTATTGACTAAAAAAAGGTTTTTTACCACACTTATCCATTACCGACAAGTTGGGCTTGTACTGGTGCGCGGTATTGAGTGCAGGTGGAGCCATTGGCAGGGATTTGCAGCGAGGCGGGCGGGACATTAGCATTCCATCAGACGGCGGCGCGCCGCGCGTCACATTATGTAAATACTGCCAGCGAGAGAGGTGCAGTCGTTAGGGACTTCTGGAGGGCTCGCTCAGCGACTTCCGGTTCCATTTCCGCAGTCCAGCAGGTACGTGACACACGCGCCGGAGCCGGAGGGGAGGTGTGAAAGAGCGGCCAAACTGCAACCTCCCCGGTCACAACTTCAGAGATGAAAAATAAAGAGAAGGCGCACTGCAAAGCGAAAAAAACTCGCCAACATCTTCGTCGCTACCTATCTACAGCTCCAGCTCACGAGATGCTTCTTCTTCACCAGCTTTTCCCAATATTTTGTGGTCCGCTGCCTTTGATGAATTTTACTCATCGTTGGTGTGGTGCAATTTGGAGCTATCGTTTTAGTGCTGACGCCAAGCATTTTGTACCTGCTATCAGGTCGTACTAACTACTAGTGGGGGAAGTGAAGTGTTGCCATCTGTCTGTGAAACGTGTAACTGTTTTCAGCGTGTGATAACCGTGATTTTTGGTTGTGAAATGTGTAGTTTATGAGGCGGATATTGGGGACCGTTCCGGCATTCATCTTGATGGCTGGGAAAACCGCCTAAAAACCGCAGTCAGGGCGGCAGGTAAGCGGAGGCCTGGGTTTGTGACAGATCTGTTGTACCTACCCAGCTCAGTGTGCGACGCCTCAACGCATTGAGCCACAACGGTGGTTATTCAACTGTCAGCTTTTATTTATGTTGAATTACAGTTTGTGTCAGATCTATAGTTTCTAACACTAATTGTCAGAAACTTTGTTATTGCGTTTTTTGTTTGTTTTTGTTTGTTTTTGTTTGTTTTTTTTTAACTGTTTATTGTGTCTTAGGGAGCGTGCATAAACTACGTGGCTCGGCCCAGGGGTGGGGGGTTTGGCTGGAAGGCTACGCTGGGCTACGTGGGGAGTGGGGGGGGGGGGTGTTCCGAGCCAGGCCACTTAGCTTTCCTTTCATAACATTTTTCACAGTTAAAATGAAGAACAGAACTCACAACAGCATGTGAATATTTATTTCCCTCAGTTAATTACCTCCATATGTAATTTACAATCATCTGACAAGAGAAAACAGTACAAAATGTCTTCTGGAATCAAAAGAGAAAAAGCTACGTACTACGTGCAACGTGGGGAGGGGGGGGGGCGGTAGAGGCAAATGCCACGTAGGGCTACGTGGGGGGGAGGGGGGGTTCACAGGAGACAAAAAAGGAGCTACGTGGTTTATGCACGCTCCCTTAACAGCGAGGTCATTAGAGACGGGAAAGGATTGGGGGGGCAAGGAATTGGAAGGAATTCGGCCATGGCATTTTGAAGGAAGCATCCCGGTATTTGCCTGGAGTGATTTGGGAAACCATGCAAAACCCAAATCTGTCTGCCCGGACAGGGATTCGAACCGCCGTCCCGTCCGAATGCGAAGTAAGAACGGTAACCGTTACACCACCACTCTCGGTATGTTATTGCGTAAGTGCTTATAAGAATAAAGTGGCCAATGGCTGAAAAAAAATCAATTTAATCTCAGGGTATTTCTGAACGAAAATACATTCTATTGCAAAGTTCACTGTAGTAGTATATTGAAAGAGAAGTTGTTATTGTTTTAAAGTAACCTGAGAAATATCTAGTTTCCATGTTCCCAGAATGGTTCTGCTTCCTGGTTATTAAGTTAGCAATATTTCGGCATAATTTCTAGTGATGTTCTTGGGCGAACTGTATCTGGTTGTGTTCTGCACGGCCAAGAAAAAGGCCGAAGAAGTTAAAAACTATACAACCAGAGTGGTACTGAAGTAAGATTAATCAACCAACTCGCAAGTACCCTCAGACTACTGACATTTTATTTAGTCTCATTAAATTACAAATCACTTAAAATCAATCACCAGAAAAAATACGTCACTCAAACATGTTTTTGGAATGTTATATACGAACTAGTAAAGATAACAAAACTGGCGGAAGTGAAGCCTGAGATAATTTCATTGTAACTTTAAAGGTTTGGTCGAAGGCACGGCAAGAAACCAAAAACGGATACCTCGTGTCATTGATATTACTTTTTTAGGGTCAGATAATTCAGTGATATGCATTATACAAAAAAAAAAAAAAAAAAAAAAAACGTGTCCAAAAAGTTACCAAGGATTCCATTTCAACTTTAAATGTGGAATAAATCTGTTTTTTTTTTTAAATTATTTTTTGACGTTTGTAGATTCTATTCATTTTGGTTGTTGTGATTCCGTTCGTAATAGTTGTTCATTCTTTTTCTATCTGCTCATAAGGTGTATAAACTCTTGCCTTTAATAAAAGGACGATTTTTTTAAAAACATATGAGTACTCTAACATCGAATTCAGATCTAACATTTTATGCTAATTAAACATTCCTTTAATAAACGTCCAATCTAGATACCGAACAGCAAGTGGAAGTGCAGTTCCATCGCACCCTAGTAGATTAATACTCCTCTAAAACTCCATGACGATTTCCCAGGAATTTTCGTATAATTTACTTCAAAAATAATTATTCGCTAAAAAAATATGAAACTCTAATTGACACACTCACCTTGCAGCTCACTATTACATAGCTCGAGTTCCTTCCAACTTTTGGAACCACCAGAAACAGCAAACGAAGGAATGGAGGACCTGGAAAATCAATAATTGGACGGGGGAGAGGAGAAACAAGTGCTGGCTGGGTGAGCGGTAATGCTCCGGCCTCTCGTTCGGGAGGACGCGGTTACGAATACAGATTTGAGTTTTCCGTGGTTTCCCCAGATAACTCCTGGTGAATGCCGGGATGCTTCCTTCAAAAGTCCATGGCAGAATTCCTTCCTATTTCTTCCCCCCAGTCCTTTCCTGCGTCTAATGACCACAGCGTTGACGAGGCGTAAAAGAATATACAAATATTCACTGTTCGCTTGCCGGCGATTGGCGTTCTATGCAGGTGGAGAAATCCGAAGCGTATACAGGACAATTCTCTGACATCGCCGGAATATACCTGCTTGGTTCCACGAGGAAAATTAATGCCCGTCTGTTTTTGAACATGTCTCCTGTGCTGCCTTGATACGAACACTGTTTGATAACTTTTTGTCCGGGTACAGTATATTTTGTCTGTGCTTGTCGCTATGATGCTGCCGTCCACCCCTTGTGTATGCAGAAGTCGGGTAGGCGCACCCCACCTGCCGTGCGCTGTTAAGCACGTGGACGCGCCTAATGGCCACATCTGGCTACTGCCGCCGCGCCGCGTGGAAGCGTTCGTTGCATTCGCAATGGCACTGCAGCAGGCAACGCCACTGCTACCACGCTGTCTCTGAAACGAGTCTTCACGTCGGCAGCTTTTAGTTTATCCTCACTCTACTTCTAGGCTTTCCTCGTTCGTCTGTATTAAGGAAATTATAATATCTAAAGAATCCTGGCAGGTTGAGCCAAATATTACATCCCTGCTCATGCTTCTCACCGAGCGTGGTGGTGTAACGGATAGCGTTCTGACCTCGCATTCGGGAGGACGGCGGTTTGAATCCCCGTCCCTATCCAGATTTGGGTTTTCCATGGCTTCCCAAATCACTCCAGGCAAATGTCGGGATGCTTCCTTAAAAAGGCCATGGCCGATTTCCTGCCCATTCCTTGCCCCCATCCTTTCCCGTCTCTAAAGACCTCGCTGTTGAGAGACGTAAAGCAGTTTAAAAAAATTATGCTTCTCACCGAGCATATAAGCCGTTAGTTCCCTTCCTTCTCGTACTATCTTTTCTCTAAACTTGCTTACTTACTTTTCTTCTTTTATTACTGTTCTAATTCTCAGTTGCAATGATGAGTACTATTGTTACAAATGACAATACGTAGAATCACTTAATTTCATTTACTTTACAACTTCTTTCAAATCAAATCAAAACACGAAAATCCTCACATTTTTCAAATAAACCATTTCTCCAAATCAACTGACAGCTCTCATTCTGTCCATTCACTCCGACCAAGGATTCTGATCCAGCCCTTTACAAGCCTATCTACGCCATGCTATTCACTATTGCGGCCTTTCCCGACGCCTGTTCTTCGATCACTGCGCGAAGACTCAATTGTGCGGTAGCTAGCTGGCGAGAATCTCCCGCGCCGCAACAACAATGAATTCCAAAGCTCCAGAAGCAGTACTTCATTATTACCACTTACACAATGAATTCCAAAGCTCCAGAAGCAGTACTTCATTATTACCACTTACACAATGAATTCCAAACCTCCAGAAACAGTACTTCATTATTACCACTTACACAATGAATTCCAAAGCTCCAGAAGCAGTACTTCATTGTTATCACTTACACAATGAATTCCAAAGCTCCAGAAACAGTACTTCATTATTACCACTTACACGATGAATTCCAAAGCTCCAGAAACAGTACTTCATTATTACCACTTACACGATGAATTCCAAAGCTCCAGAAACAGTAATTCATTATTACCACTTACACAATGAATTCCAAAGCTCCAGAAACAGTACTTCATTATTACCACTTACACAATGAATTCCAAAGCTCCAGAAACAGTACTTCATTATTACCACTTACACGATGAATTCCAAAGCTCCAGAAGCAGTACTTCATTATTACCACTTACACAATGAATTCCAAAGCTCCAGAAACAGTACTTCATTATTACCACTTACACAATGAATTCCAAAGCTCCAGAAACAGTACTTCATTATTACCACTTACACAATGAATTCCAAAGCTCCAGAAGCAGTACTTCATTGTTACCACTTCCACAATGAATTCCAAAGCTCCAGAAACAGTACTTCATTATTACCTCTTCCACGATGAATTCCAAAGCTCCAGAAACAGTACTTCATTATTACCACTTACACAATGAATTCCAAAGCTCCAGAAGCAGTACTTCATTATTACCACTTCCACAATGAATTCCAAAGCTCCGGAAACAGTACTTCATTATTACCACTTCCACAATGAATTCCAAAGCTCCGGAAACAGTACTTCATTATTACCACTTCCCCAATGAATTCCAAAGCTCCAGAAACAGTACTTCCATATTACCACTGACACAATGAATTCCAAAGCTCCAGAAACAGCACTTCATTATTACCACTTACGTTAAGAAATTTATGATTAACATTTAAAAAAATAAAATAAAAAAAAATATCAGTCAGAACTAACAGGGAACGGAGTGCGCTGGTTATATGTGGCATAGATGTCACACAATGTGAAAGGCCATTTCTTGGTAATTTGTCGCGTGCAGATTGACTTAAGATTCCAGTACACAATTCTAAAAAGGCATCAGTTGAACTTCCAGTTTGTCATTTTTCTCAAAATAATTTCTAAATGTCTTTGCTATCATTACACACAACACCAAACATAAAGCGTTTCGATCATGGATAAACGTTAATCACGAGATATGAACGAACTTTCACGTTTCGCTGTCCTCTAAATCCAAGGATGTCTGTCGCTAAAGAACAGTGAAGTTTGCATGAAACTTCCGTTGATGTTCCTCGTGTCTTACTTCTTTGTTTAATTACGTGATGCGCTGCTTGTTTGAGTGGCTAATTGGGGCTTGGCATTCTAAAGTCCTCGCTTTCGAAACTAGATTCAACCATTCACATTTTAATTTGGGCCGTTTTGGGAAATAACTAGGCGAGTGGCGTAGATTCCAAAGGTGATTCGTTACATTTCGTTTTTCTACCTCTAACCCATTTGCTCTAGAAATTTACCTTATAACTTGTCGTATATTTGAGAAATAGGCACCTACCATTATAGAAATGCACCAATAACTGAGGTAAATCACAGTGTTAAATTTCATAACAGAAATTATGGTCTAAGCTGAACTAGAGCTAACTCACTCTTTACGCGATAGCTTCGACCATCATTTTCTTCTTAGTCTTCATCATGTATTCGACCCAATCACAATGTGCTTTTCGTATCGCAATTTGAATTTCTACTTTATTTCTCTTGGTTTCAGTACTTTTATTTTTATTACTGAACTATATGCGACGAATTTCCACTTCATTGAAATGTCATAAGGATTAGAAAAATAACCTTTTGCGAGATAAAGAGAAATTGATAACAACACAAAGTTCATTCGCCAAGTAATATGAGGGTTTCTGAATAAAAGATCTTTTGTTGAACTCTATTTTGCTGAGAAATTCCACGTTTACCGGTCTGTAATTGAAAATGTTTATGGCAGTTGGATGCCACGTTTCTGTAATAACGTACAAATGGTAGTTACATTGGGTACAGTAAAACGAGCAAGTAACTTTTTTAAGAACTTAATGGGTTTTTTTTTTCAGTTGAACACTCATTCTTAGATCTCTAAATCGGGCGTTGAGAAGCGTTATGTTGGACAACTGTGGTTACGTTTCGCCCAAAGCTTCCAGGTATCTTCTATGCCGAATGAAGACTAAGCCGTGACAGTTTATTAGCAGGTTTTCAACACTAACAAACGTAATAACACCTCTGGAACGTCTCTAGTTTGTTCTGTTTTGTTGCTATCGACAACCTACTAATACGTGGTGTGAACTGTATATATTCGGCTTAGAACTTAAACCATAACAACGGTGTAGTTTTTTGATTCTTTCCATTTTTACTTGTTGATTTTCCATAGTATATACGAGGTTTGTCCGGAAAATACGTATAAAAGTTGAATAATAACTTTATTTCACAATTATTCAGGTATTACAATATGGTCTCCTTCAAAGTACTCGCCCTGAGATGCGATACACTTCTGCCAACGCCGTTTCCACTGTTGATAACATTGCTGAAAGTCTTCAGTTGTGATGTTGTTCAGTTGCCGTGTCGTTTCCGCCTTGATGGCTTCCACATCTCCCAAGTGCCGCCCCCGAAGCACCATTTTGCATTTCGGGAACATGAAGAAGTCAGACGGGGCTAAATCGGGTGAATAAGGCGGGTGGTCTGTCACGGTGATTGAGCTTCGGGCCAAAAACTCGCGCACAACGAGCGACGTGTGAGCGGGCGCATTGTCGTGATGAAGGATCCACCTGCCCCCTTTTGCCAACTCCGGTCGAACTCGGGCCACACGAGCTCTGAGACGTGTCAGAACTTCAACGTAAAAATTTCCGTTCACTCTCTGGCCGGGAGGGACAAATTCCTTGTGAACAATGCCCCTAGAATCAAAGAAAACAATCAACATTGTCTTCACATTGGACCTTGATTTTCGCGACTTTTTTGTTCTCGGTTCTCCTGCTAGTTTCCATTCCTTGCTTTGAGATTTGAGCTCCACATCGAATTCGTAAAACCAGGACTCGTCTCCAGTGATGACTCGGTTGAGAAAGTCCCCTCGTCCCTCTGCTTCCAACCAATCCTCACAGCACTCAACCCTCTTTGCTTTCTGTTCTGGCATCAAGAGCTTTGGTACGATTTTCGCACACAATTTCTTCATTTCAAGTTTTTGTGTCAGGATTTCGTGAACGATTGTTTTGGGGATTGACAGCTCGTCAGCAATCATTCTGACTGTCAATCTACGGTCTTTAAGAACACAAGCCCGAATTCGTTCAACATTTGCATCGGAACTCGATGTCGACGGGCGTTCTGGGCGAGGGTCATCGTTCACTTCTTCTCGGCCATCCCGGAACCTTTTTAACCACTTGTTCACGGTTGGTTCCTTCAGAGAATTGTCTCCGTAAGCCTGTTTCAAATACTCAAAAATCTCACGGCCATTCTTGCCTAGCTTTGCAAGAAACTTGATGTTGACGCGCTGTTCCTCAATCAGAGAGAGCTCCATGCCGACGGCAGGTGAAAAAGGGTAATTGTCAACAAGCTGCTGCACACTCCCACGTTCACGCAGAGTGCTCTGACTCGAACTGAGTGTTGATGGGATTGATTACAGCAGTAGTCCTACCTGGCGGCGACTGCAACCTTAACATAATGACATTATTCAACTTTTATACGTATTTTCCGGACAAACCTCGTATGTATATATTCCATAAAGTACAGAAATCACAACACGGACACAACACTTGATTAAAACCACACATGCCTGGTTACTTCAAAAGGCCATGGTGGAATTCCTTGCCGTTCTCTTGACTCTAATGGCTTCGATATCGACGAGCCGTAAAGCCTGAAGAAAAAAAATCTGAAGAAATACACTTTCACTAACTAAAAACCAAGACAAACAGAGCAATTGTATTTGAAAACAGTTTGCGGAATTCTTGTTCCCCTCTCACTTATGTATGTTAACTAGTAATTATGACAGCAAGTGGTATATTTCCTTAGAATCAACCAAAATGGAAGAAAATGAAAACCGTACTAGATGTTCTTTAGCGAAGTAAAAGCTGGTAGTGGAATTCATCAGGTCGTATGGTATGATATTCTTTTTTTTTACAGCGTTTATTGTGTACAAAGAGCAGCGTTTTGCAAGCATGAGGGGAATTTTACTTGCCTGTATCGTTTCCGAATATTGGAAATGTTCGGTTTCGTGTGTTAATCCATAACTTGCGACTTTCAAGCAGAAGTTACTCGCTCCTCTGGCAGCGAATTCGCATCCTTTCTGCTCCGTCCGTCGGCGAATCTTCACCTCGAATCCGTTAATGTGTTCTATTGAGCGCGGCTAAAATTCGTCTGATCTCGACTCTGTGTGGAGTGTATAGGCCCTCCACTTACTTTTTTCTCTGCTGCCTCTCCTCGCGTGCTCCGTGTGTGTGTGTGTGCCGTCGCACCTGCCTGGGAACCGCCGCCTGCTGTTCATCAATCTCCCCGCCTGGGCTGCTCGCGCCCCCATTCATACAGCCCAACAGCAGGCGGTGTGTTTTTGTAAGATATGACGACTAAAATATGGCTTGGCTTTTATTCCGATGTCGGGGGAAGGAGGGCGTTTTTTTCGCAACGCCCTATAGAAAAGCGGTGAATTTCGAGATGTCGGTGGCATTGTAGCTGGGAGCGTGAATATCACTGTAGCACTTGGAGGGTGCAATCCGCTTACCCGCCAGCAGCCTCTCAGGCACTGCGTGACTTAAGTAGCGCGTGGCAACCAACTGGCGATGACTGCAACCTCTTCGAGGTAACAACCTGCCCGTGTCAAGTTGGCTCACTGGGCTACATCACTCACAAAGCGTTCTCAAGGAAAAAAATAAAATTAAACATCACCAGTACATCATCATACGCGGGCGTCCACTAAATACGTGAGGTATTTTTCCGGAAACCGGTCCCCCCCCCCTCCACATCGTGAGGTGAGATCTTGAGGGATCCCCCTCCTCCCTTGCTGACGGCTTCGTAACTTTTTGAAACAACCCTTAACCTTTTTTTTCAGACATTAAAAAGATGACGTCAAATTTCTGTCGACACCCCTCCCCTCCCTCCCCCTGGTGTGATTTCGCCACACCCCCTCCACCTGTCTCACGTCACATAATTAATGGACGCCCCCTAAGACAGCTAGCCAGCATGAAAATCCCACAACGATTGAAAATTATTATACTTTCAGTCAGCTTCAGAAAAACGTACAAAAACGTAATGGTCCATTCAAGTGTATCTGAACTTATAATTTACTAGTAATTACCCATAATTTTCAGTATAACACTCGTACACATTATGTACTTCGCGTTTTCTCTTTGTAATTACTATAGATATACTTAAATATACTGCTAGATCATCTCTATCCCTCTTTAAAACTTCTAAGACTTCAAAACAAACAGATATTTGTTAAATTTTTCAGACCGTACACTTATGGTTTCAGATACTTTTGCCCTGAAAACTCATTCTTTGTCACTAAAAACTCGTTTTTTGTCCATAAAAACTCCGTTCAATTGTTTGCCCCTGAGAACTCTTTCTGTTTTCTTTTAGACTCTGTGATGAACATTTTTGGTTTAAATGGACAATTATCAAGTTGGAAAGCCAGCCTGGATGAAGTATGAATGAAGCATTAAAAACTGATTCCGCACTTAAAAGTAGTCACCAGACCGTTGTCTTCGTACAGCGGGGATCGCTATTTGGAATTCAGCAAACGACATAAGTTTTTTGAGCCTTGATTTCACATTGAGTTACCTTTCGGTTTGTCAGTCACATACACTTCGATGACAATGAAGTGCATATGAAGCAATATCAAAAACATTACAGCTGGTATATGGTAGAAGACCATATATCTACGAATTACTGTTCTGTTTGTGGGAAAAATTACCTCTGACAACGCACACAATTTTAATCCTCAAGCGAAAAAAGTCATGAGATAGGAAAATTCAAATACCACCATGGCGGTAGTACCGCGGAAGAAGCATTGAGGATGATTCATGGGGATTGGGAAGTATATTGAGTTAAAAAGTTCATACGTATAAACATGTGTCCGATTTCCATTTGCTTCGGAGGTGCAGCTGCTGGAATGTTTAGCATAAAATAAACATCAGAAAATGATCAAGAGCACTCAAATAACTTATATAAATACTTTATTCATGCAAAATATACCAATATTTTATAAAAGTTTAAACTAAATGTTCGAAAACCCCACCATCGTCTACAATACACTTTGCAGCTGTCTTCGCAACAGTACGTGTAGCTCTTCTGAGTACGTCTTGGTGTACTTTTATGAAAGCAGCGGTGTTTACAATGCGAGCGAGGAATTCGTCTCTTGTGTTTACTTCTTGTTTGTAAACTTCGTTTTTCAACCATTACTTCAATACGTTATTTGTGTGCTCTTAATCATTTTCTGAGGTTTATTTCATGCATAAAATTCCTGCACCCGTATCTCCAAAAGAAATGGAAATCGGACACATGTTTAAATGTACCTTTTTTTACTCCATATTGTTCATACAACCACCTGATTCAATATTTACCATTCCACCTTAATCACCCTGTATAAGTGTACCGTACTCTGTCTGGGCTTTCGTTTGTACTCTCGTGATTCGTATGAAAGGCTTTATAATTTTGTGATGGCCGCACGACATGAATTAACAGACTTTAAACGCAGAACGGTAGTTGAAGCTATACTATTGACTTTACCAATACGAAAATGCGCCACATCAGGGGCCCAAAATCGTTTATGATTGGTTTTGGAAACGTTCTAGATAATACAAGATCGCCTAACATGATAAAATCAAACATATCTCTGACATGATCCAATCGTCAATCCATCCACAACGTCCTGAACTGGTAAAACTTTCATAATTATGAATGGCGGTAGAGGAAGCACGGCTGAATATTTCTTCAACGGACTCTCAACCACTTCTTAAGTCAGTGCCACGTTGCATTGCTGCACATCGCCGGACTAAATGGTGTCCCCACGCAATATTAGGATGTATGCCACGACCTTTGGCACTTCAGGGATAATCAGAAACTAAGGATACAAGGCCGATATTCCATGAGTGTCGTCCGTTATAGAGAAATAAGCAGTGTGCGGTAATTCCAAGGCATACGGTTCGCAACTTCGCAAAGTTTCCGCCACTCGCTACCCACAGGTAAACACAATGGCGTCTCGTTTGGAAAACTAGTCTCGCTAAGTTATTTGGTTTCTGTGGACGAAACATTTATCCAAGACTGAAATTCACGGTTAGCTGAGCGGCCTGGTGGTTCAGTGGTTAAGGTGTCTGACTGGAGATCGAAAGGTCCCCGGTTCGAATCCCTGTCCCGGCGGTGATCTTTATAAGGCCCTAACTCGACCTTCACCTCTGGCACAGCTTACTGTGTAATGTGAAGTACGCCAGATCCCTTCCGTGGTTCGGATTCCACGTCAAACTTTAGGTCCCCTGTACCCGGTACGATTTAGGGGTGGAATGCGCAGCCAATAGAAACCCTGTCACCAGGTCAATACGACCACACGGAATTATTATTATTACGGGCAGCTGGTGGAGGTTTACGGAGAGACTGTAATGTCTCGTCAGCATGTCCAGAACGGCGTCGAATGTTTGCGGCTGGTAGAGAAAACGTCACCGACGAGGATCATCAACCACCCTCCGTACAGCCCGGACCTCGCTTCAATCGACTTTATCCTCAGTTGAAGGAGCACCTAGAAGTCCAACGATTTGCTTCATACGAGGAGAGGAAATAGTTCGCGACAACGTGCTGAACACGTAAGGACAGGATTTTTACTAGGATGGAATATTCAATCTTTCCACGAAGCGAAAAGTGGCTAAACCAAAATAGACTGTATGTCGAAAAATAACCTAGTGTATGCACTGTCAGTTGGCTTTATTGGTTGTATGAAATAAGATGTATACGTACCCTTAGTATGTATTTGTGTGTCGGCTTGAGACTGGCGTCTGCTTGTCAGGTGTGATGATATGACTTTGGAGAACTTTTGAAGAGTTTATTTTGTTGGAAACAATGTTTCAGCGTTTCTTGGTTAGCTTAGTGCCATTTTCTCAGACCACTCTCAGTGTGATTTCACGTCTGTCTGCTCGACCCGTGACGGAGAGAATGCTGGTCTCCTCCGGGCGGCCTTTTCTCGACGACCTTTTTGCGCCCGCTGCCGCGTCATTACTCGTAACCCAATCAGGGCGAGCCGGCGGTTTTTCCGCGCGGGGCCGCATTATTTACGTGAAGGGAGGCGCGAGGTGAGCAGCCTGAGGTAAATCAATCATCCGGCCCGCTCAGCCATTGTCTCCAAGCTGCGCGCCTCCCCGCCCTACAAAATTAAACCCACAATGCGCCTGTGCGCTATGCAGCACGGCCTCCCGCGCCTGCCTGCCGCGCTGCCTGGCTTCCCATCTTTATTAATTTATTCACTCAATGGAGTATACTAACTAGGCTTCTTTTGCTAAGTACTGCACGATACCGCACTACACCAGGAGAAATCGCTCATTGAGAGTTCGAAAGACGTCTCTCTGATCAAATGTTAGTTTATGAAGAATTTCGGTTTCGTAACATTCAGTGCTTTGTGTTTAAAAATGGAATATTTCTTCCAAGCAGTTAAGAGTATTCTAATTTATTTATTTTGCATCTATCATTTAGGATATAACTGATTATTTTTCTGTAGGAAAATCTTTGATAAATCACTTCTATTTGGCAGCTGCAACTATCAGATCGTTTCATCTTACCGGTCTCATGAACCTGGTTGCTACATATAAAGTCCGAAGATATTCTTCTTTGTCAACTGAAGGATCCAACAAATTCTGTTTAGGTTTCTACAAAGTAGAAGTTGATGCTGATGAGGCTTGAAATGTTATGTGGGCATGACATGCTGTAGCTAGAAAAGCGAGAATCATTCTTTATAAGCCTGGTGTACTTACATTCTTAAGTTGTTTGGTGTCATTTCTGTGACGAATACGATACGGGGAACGAAATTTGTTTGCAAGACCGTGAACCGGTCACACTGATTCTGACACTATCACTCCCGTTTCCTTATTCTCTTTTTTCTTGTTTGGTCTCTCTTTTCCGTTTACACTCTTATCAGAGGTTTCACCCTACAAAGAGGGTCTCTGTTAACAATCATATTAGAGCACCATTTTACAAATGGCTTTTAAACAACTATCTAAAAATTAAAAATTAACAATAGAAAAATAATAACACTGTCTGTAGTAGGCTTTCTGACAGGATCCCTGTAATGAAAATTCTTTTTTGGGTTATTGCCCCAGGTCTTTAGAAATACACAACAGTTGAAATCAATAGTCTCTCTGTGGCTTATAAAACCAATAACAATTGGTAGAACTAAACAATTAAGCAGTAAGTTATACAAAGCTAGTTCACACGCTAATTTTTTGCTTTGTATACTAACTTTGCTAACTATGTATAAAACTGAAGAAGCAACCTCGAATATCTGTATAAAAGACAACTACGAGGTGATACAAATGAATATGAAAAATATATTGGAATCGCAGTCCCGACATACTCCCAAAAGCAAAGCAAGTAAAAACATTCTCAGTATTCCTCTAGGTGCGCTAATACTTACTACTGTATTTTTTTATTGTTGTAGTTATTTTAAAATAATTATCCTCTACATCTCTACATAGCTGTTTCATTCTAGAGAAACTTGATTCTATTTCGTACCTTGATGTTCCTGTACATTTTCATCACTTATAGACCTAACTGCAATATTACTGGGATAATACTGGTAAATATTTCTCATCCATTAGTCGGAAGTTTCAAGGCATGAGATAAATTTTCAATTCCCCCATGAGAAAAGTCACCAGTTTGACCTATCCAGAAATACACTTTTGTCATAATCATTTCTACTGCCCAACTATTTGGTTTTCGGATACAATTTTCGACACCAGGTTATGGAAGATCCCGTGCTTTTACGTCTCTGTGCAAAAAATGTTATACTCGTACATAAGAGGAAAGAGTTTGAATTTTACACTAATTTTTGCCTGTAGTACGTATTGCTAGCATACATTTGACTAAAATATGGTTAAACACTGATATATTGTTCTCTGTATGAACTAGAAAACTGAATCCAAATATAAAGAAAGTTTGTAAATGGTCTTTATAAGACAGTTGTATTATGTGATGTAACTGTCGTGCCAAATCCATCACGACGATCGTTGTAACTCTGCTAAAAGGAAATCACTAATGAACGGTTACGTTTTAAAAGACGCAACACTCATACAGCTTTAGAACCACTTCCGTTTGCTTTTGCTTATATTCGTACAACACAGACTGCACATCTTATTTGCATCTAAAAGCGATGTGGATTGACGGATCAAAACTGTGAACGACGAATGTGTAAACCGTGTGTCAGATATTTACTTGGAATAAGTTCTCCGACCTTAAAGCGACGGGAAATTTCAAGTATATTGTATGCGAATGTCTTCAGTATTTACCTAATAGTGTTTATTTAACAGTCCAGTCTTTAATACAGCAGGGATAGTTCTTTTTTAAAAAAAAAAATAGCAACCGAACAGAGTGTATGCATACATCAACAAACTTTTCCATGAATAATTATGCCGTGGTTTATTACTTCATGTTTTGTATTTTTTATGAACGTAAATGAATTGCGCTGAAAAAGTTTGATTGCCTTGCGGGTAGTTGATTTTGCTTCGAACAAAGTTTCATTTTTGCTGCAATGATAGAATTCAGCCACCTTTTTGCGCTTTAAAATATGTTTGTAGTTACTAGTACTGTAGTCAATGTTGACACTGCTTCCTTAGCTAAGCATACTATACAGATTACACAATTTCACCAAAACTATATAGTTATACATATTTTCACATTCCACCAAAAAAATGGATCGTTATTATACAGTTTCGAATTCATCCGGACATCCAGCTTTTGGATTTGTATGGTTTCCCCAAATCACTCCAGCCGAATGCAGGGAGTTTCATTTAAAAGGCCATGCCGAATTACTCCCCGTTCCTCCTTGTTTCCCATCCTTTCCCACTCTGATGACTTAGACTTCGACGAGGCGTAAAGCAGTAACAAAAAAAAAAGTTATTATACAGAACATAAATTACACATTTCACAAACACAATATACAGTTATCATACATACACAAATTACACATTTCACGTTAAAAAGTACGCAGTAGTCATTCAGAATACAGATAATTCATTTCATGAACAAAATCAAGAGTTACCATACAGAACACAGATTACGAATTTCACAAACACTATTTATAGTTATCATACATATTACTGTCAGCAAATTCACGGACAAAATATACAGTTATCATACAAATACAGATTTCACAAAAAAAAATAGTTATCATACAGATTAAATAGCAGATTTCACATACAAGATATATAGTTATCATTCAGATCACATATTCCACACATTTCACAAACTAAATATATAGTTATTATAGAGAATACAGATTGCAAATTTCACAAACAAATATAAGTTATCGAACAGTTATTATAAATGTATTATCATACAGATTACAATTTTCACAAATAAATATACAGTTATCACACAGAACAATGATTACGTTTCATAAACAGATGTCGATACTTTAGACCCTGCATTAGGATAGCGCTCATAGCAGAGGCGAAAGACGCGAGTATTCAGAACTCTTACCACTAGGCGCCCAAACCACACTGGTATCTCCAAGCCACAACAAACCATACTGATGGTCGACTTGCTGCCAAGGAGAGAACACAACGCGCAGAGGAGAATTCCGTGATTCTCTCACGGTAATCCTCTTTTGAATCGTTAAGGAGGAACTAACTAGAACCATAACATCGGGAAAAATTCCAGCATTATTTTGGCACCGTCTACTGATTTTTAAAACAAACGTCGTTATTTTTCAAGGTTATGGTACAAAAGATTTTTTAATTAGAGAAGTTAAAACCGGGATAAACACTTTCAGTTTTATAAATTTCTCTCACCGTAACTTCAGTTTAAAGATAATGATATGTACAGCAACAGTTTAATGAGCAGTAAACAGATGCCCGCATGAAAGAATTTTTTGACTGCCAGTGCAGGTTCAACGTAACTTGGCAGAAGTTAACGTGAAGGCTTCTGGCCGTTTCATTCCACACGTTGTTTCGCAACTTCGTCTGCCGCGTAATTCGCGGCGCTCTGTTACTGCGAGAGCAGAGTTAATTAATTTTACAGGCATTTATTAAGGTAACTGTCTTCTGCAGGACGCACGTGAAAGCAGGAAGAATTTCCTTTGCATATTTTAGAGATCCAGCGCTGCGTGCGATTCGTACCTGGCAGCTGACAGTAGGACGTCAGTTTCAACTCGAAAACACGAATCAGCGTTGAAGTTGTGGACAAAGTACTCGAAATGGGATGATTTCGTTTAGTGTACAGTTATTTTTACATAAATCACTCAGCTTCAGGCCGATGCGGTAAATATTTAACTACATGTTATTGCCGAGCGTGGTGGGTGAATGGTAACGATCGGGCCTGGCATTCGAGAGGACAAGGGTTCAAATACCCGTCCTGCCATTCATATTTCTGTTTTCCATCGTTTCCAAAAACCACTCGAGAGGGATGCTGGAATATTTACTTCAAAAGGTCATGGCAAAAATTCCCTCCTCGTCTACAACTTTCTCCCGCCTAACTCATAATATTTTTATGAAATAACTGATAACAGATACAGATAACTGATGTAGTCTTTTATTTGTAGTGAATCAGGTAATGGCCAATTTGCAAACAAAACTCACTGGCAGGAATTTATTGGATGAATTAATGGCAGGATAAAAGCTTATTGAAGACTTTCTTGGTATGCAACGTATTTTGTTTTATTTTCAGCTGCGTGCATTTAGCTATCTTAAAAGTGTTATTTACCTTCACTAATAGCTTATAGCTACTACAGAAAGATACTGCAAGATAAAAACTTTGATCTTCTAATAATCGTCAACAGATTTACAGCTATAATTCGTCGTATCAGACGACTGGGCGGGATGTATAACGGCCGCCCTATGGCTGTTATTGTGGCACGAAATGGGCTCTGGCGTCTAACATGGAGATAGTTGATTCGATCCTTGGTGGCTCAAGAAATTTTCATCACTCTGGATATGTCCAAGAACAGGAGAAGTTGTGGCATTCAGGTTACAGTTGGTAGATAGTGTACCATTTCAGGCCTGGATTATATGCGATACCTATATGTAGTGCGTGTGAGTGAGAGCATACGTAACTGTTGATGGTGACTAGCTCGTCCGATGAGGACGTTAAACTTTGTTCCGCTTTGTGTCCTTCAGAAGTGTAGGCCGGCAGAGGGTTTAACGATTTCCCTTCTTTCCTGTCTCATCTATAGCATATTGCAGTGAACTTACACACATGTATGTTATCCACTCAAGCAGTAATTCCTCCCTTAGCAAAAAAAAAATCAAAGGAAATCGCCATAATAACGGTTATTCAGCACAGCAGCTTGTCCTAATATATTTTAGCAAGTGTCTGTCTAATTTGTTCAATGTAACTGATGTTTCAGACACTAAGTATACGCCTTAGGGTCGGTGTGCGTATGAGGTAATGCTTTGCCCTGGCATTGGGTAGGACGTGAGTTCAAATCACTGTTCGGCCATCCAGATTTAGGTTTTCATTTAATCCGAAATGACTCCAGGCCAATTCCTGGGTAGTTTATCGAAATGTCATGCCAGAATTCCTTCCCGCTTCTTGCCCCTCCCCATTCGATCTCTCCTGGTTCTAATGACCATCGAAGTGCCGACCACTCGATCTGGGAGGTTCAACGGAACCAGCTTCGACTTCAGGACTCCGCTTACAGATCATCTCGACTGCGATGTTTAGGCAGTTTTGGTATTGTCCCGTAAACTCCTCCAAAAAACTATACAAGTCACCAACAAAATAAGTTATCACACAAGGCACGAAATGATGAAGGCAGGAAAAAAATAATTTAGCAACATGGCGTTATTTCGAAGATCCAGATACTACATGTAAATGTGTGGTAGACAAGGCCAACTGCCCGCAGTGCCCAACAACCTGCACTTAAGAATACCTCTATAATGCAAGTGACAACGCTGTACAGGTTTCTGATTTTTGGTCAGTTACAATATGAACTGATTGGTGTTGATTGCCATACTTTTGTGTTTTTTTACTATCTTTCTGTACTGTTATTGTTAATACAGTTTGCGTTTCTAACTATTAAAACATCGACGCTTTTGATACTAAATAATTAAAAAAACAGAGGACACAAGTTACATGTTTCTGAGACAGATGTTAACACAAACGTTCCACACTTAGGGTAAACGCTCAAGTTCTAACAATTTGAGCTGTAACTGCAGTGTGGCCCGAGGCTGCTCGTGACTACGTACTCCATACTGTTTATAATGAGACAAAAAGACAAAACAGCACTGACACAGCATTTTACTAACTACTGTCATGCACAAGACCGAACCAGTGCCACTTGCGAACACGTTGAAGGTGGCTTCCCACGGCCTGTGCATTTGTCTGCCGCACCCGTCTAGCTACCAACAGCGGGCTATGGGAAGGGAGCCGCCTCTACTGGCAGGGACGGCGCGACTCTATCCGTCGCCTAGTCTGTAAACATCAAACGCCCGGGTAGCTGAAGCGACACTAGGTAACGTGGTGCGGAGGTGGCTGCGAGGTGGTGTGGCATAGTCTGTGCCGTGTACTTTTCCGTACAGTTCGGCTGCATGACGCGACCGAGCGTGCTGGTGTAACGGTTAGCGTTCTGGCCTCGCATTTGGGAGGACGGCGGTTCGAATCCCCGTCTGGGCATCCAGATTTGGGTTTTCCATGGTTTCCAAAATCATTCCAGGCAAATGCCAGCATGAATCCTTCAAAAGGTCATGACCAAATTCCTTCCCATTCCTTGCCCCACATCCTTTCCCGTCTCTAAAGATCTCTCTGTTAAGAGACATTAAGCAGTTAAAAAATGCATGGCGCGGCCTAAAAAACCACGGGCCGTGGGAAGTCACCATAACACTTACATTGGTGAGAACGGCACCACAGATGCGAACATTTTGTCGCTGTGGAGGGTAGTATACTAGAATACCACTCTAGCTGACAGTTCCGGGGCAAGGCCTGTCGGGGTTACAGCCTAGGCCGACAATGTGGCTGCGCCTGTTGTTTCTTTCTTGTCTTTTTTTTTTCACACGTAAAAACCACTTTATTTACGCATCGTCGACGGCTTAGGTCATTTGAGGTGGGATGGGACTGAGGACAAGGAACTGGAAGGAATTCATCCATGGCCTTTTTGAATGAAGCATCCCGACATTCGCCTGGAGTGATTTGGGTAAACCATGGAAAACCCAAATCTAGATGCCCGGACGGGAATTCGAACCCACGTCCTACCGAATACGAGGCCAGAACGTTAATCGTTCACCCACCAGGCTCGGTTTTATCGTCTAACACAGTCAAGTTGTCGCTCTGTGTTTTTCCTGAATACTGTCCCAGGCCAATTCAATAGCATTTCCGAGCTAAAGTGTGTAAGCGAAAATATCTGGAAGTTTTTCATGATGCCAAGGATAGGCGTGTTCGTATTGCTTTCGATCGTGCGTTCATCGGTAGGAATCTTTGGGCCTGTAATCCGACCGGCGCGGTGGTGTTGTTGTTTCGGGAGAGGCGCGCGGTTGTAATAACACGGCGTTAAGGTGTTCGTAAGGCACACGTGGTCAGCGGGCGAGGTGATAAACGCGCGGTGGCTACCACGCGTGTTGCTCGATAGCCGGCCGTGTTTACTCATGCAGATTGGATCCTGTGAGGGCCACAGATAAGATACGCGCTGCGCACAGACGGGTCTGTTTGCACGACGCGAGGCTCATTCGACAGCCTACGGCGCACGGTTTAACCTGCCTACTGCCGCGCAGGAAAAAAAAAAAATCGATCTGAACTAGGTAGTCGCAGCCTGCATCACACGGTTTAACCTGTCTACCGCCACGGAGGAAAAAAAAATGATCTGAACTAGGTGGCCCGTAAGAAAATTTCGCCATGAATAGGAATATGGTATGTAGTTGGACGAAAGAAGAACCACCTATTATGTAGCTTTTTTTGTCAGCTGTAATAGGTACGCAGCAAAACATTTACAACGCCTTACAAAAATATTTTTTGACACGTTAAAAACTCGAATGACACAAACTCGCCGTAATTTAAGTGAAGCCTACCAGCTTGCCTGTGAACTATCTCGTCAACTGAAACAGGTGCGTAGCAAAACATTTATAACATCCTGCGAAACAATTAAAAACAATGAAATGTTTCCCCAACAGAAACAAAAAAATCCCGAAAATTCCCTACACTAGCAGTGCTGCTATCTGGCGGTAATGCGACTACTCCAGATCGACCCCAGCGCAGCCTAGCAGCTTCGCTCTGAACTATCTCATTTTGTAGCAACAATTCTTCATTTGTCAACCATAATATCTAGCAGTAGTGCGGTCATCACACGTACGAAAATTTCGATATTTGGTGCTGCTATCTAGCAGTACACGATACTTCTTATCGACGCCAGCGAAGCCTAGCAGTTTGACTCTAAACTATTGATACCCGTGATCTCGACTGTTCATAATTTTGCCATTACGAGTCAAATTTCGGAAAGTTCCTTTCTTAATTAATAATGTCACAAATGCGAAGAATTTAATCTTTAAAATGACACCTCATTTATCGATTTCGGTTAATTATGAAGGGAGATAGGTGGCTCGTCACAAAAAACACCTTTTACAAAATAATAATATGTAAGGTAGGTGCAGATAGTATTAATTCTCCGTTCGTTCGTGTCCACACCTGTGGAAACAAACGATTCCTTGAATTAAATAGATAACAACCGTCAACCAATCAAAAACGTAAATTATTTTGCTTTTTGCTGCCGTCATTTCAACATCGACTGAAGTTTTCTGCCATTGGTCTGCTGTATCACTCCGTGCTTCTGCCATCGACGTTTCGATTCTCTCCCGGCATCTTCTTCTGGATGATTACCAGCCTGCTGAACCTCAATTTATAGGAAGAGCGGCGTAGATTGACTTTTAGCAGAGCGTTTTTGCTGTCCATAGATGGTATGACTGAATTTTTCATTACGTCGTGAAAAGACTTTTTTGTTTATACGTCGCATTTATCCACAAGCGCACGATTAAGCATCGGAATCAGTCGATGTTCATGCAATTTATTCGGATATTTAAGAATTTCAACGAATTCCCTAAAAATGGTGGGGGCTAAACAGGATACATAACAAAATAAGGTCGCTTGGCCATAGATGTTCGTCTACATTATCTCTGGAGCACCATACACTCTCTGGTGAGAAACAATCGATCCAAGTTTCGCTATCACCTTAATAGGTCTTCCTCGTGTATCACTAGTCTCTTACAGAAGCAACAGGTGGGATAATTCTCCTGAAGATATTCGCAGATGGAGATCGAAACATCGGTGACAGGAGATCCAGCAAAAGAACCCGCAAAATACTTCAATCAAAATTTTATTTATTTATTTACTGACATTGGATTACACACCATATAGCAATCTCATAATAATATATTCTGATAACCTCACATTAAATGGTACACTTAAATTACAGTATAACGTATCATTAATAAGATAAACACAGAAATTGATTAATTTTCTTAATGTTATACACAATCTATTACTTTAGAGTTTCATGCCACTAACTTTAATGTAGGCAGCCAGTATTCTGTAAAGTACCTTGTTGTTACTATACAATACACAAGTTAAACACAATGGTACATGGTGCTTTTCTTTCACAAAAGTAGATAGAAAACTCTCTTCAAATGTCTGGAATTTGCTTCACTAAAATAAACCGTCAACAAATTCATAACAACCCCACATCCTAGGACGCGTGAAGACGCACATGATAATGGAATACGCAGTAGATGCACTGTAGTGTTCAGGTGAAATCAGATATATATACAGAAACGGATATTTAACGTGGTATTTAGAATATAGGTCTGGATTAATTTTTTGCATATTTTGTAGAAAGCTTGGAACTGAAATTGTAACTGTCAATTGTTACGCTCTGGGTTAACCTTAATATAACTAAGGGGACGTCCATTAATTACGTAATTTAAAGTAGGGGGAGGGGGAGGGATGATCCGAAAAATCTCACGAAATCTCATTTAGAGGAAAGGAGGGGAGTAAGTCAATAAAAATCTCTCGTCAACTTTGTATGTCATTTTTCTACTTTTATTTCACAGTTCATACAAGACATCAGTATTAACGCTTAGTATTCAGCTGCATGAAACAACATAGTAAACAAAAATTAAGTCTTTACTAAACCTCTCAAGATGATATTGAGTTTCAAGTACTCACTTTTCAAATTGATTTAAGTAAAACTAATTGCTGTTGCTGCATAATCGAGCCACTAATAATTCATGTTTTTTTTAAAAAATTATGCTTTAACACTTTCCATCTGTTTAGAAAATTCCATCGTGAAGCTTCCAAGATCTGAATTACCCCAAAGGATGAAATTACTAGGATTCTTGGGACGTTAATGGTAAAGAGTGACTATAAAATTTACCGCGACTTGCATATAGTGACCATTTCGACCGAGAATGCCTCCGGATTCGTTCGCGTTCCAGGCAGTTAATTGCATAAGCCACTGGCGCGTATGTTATCTTGATTATCTTCTATGTGAGGCTAACAGAGATTCATCTGGAGCCACCTGGTATTTGCACTGCAAACTCAAGACTCGCGGGTGTAAAATTGTCATCAACCTCGATGGGCTCCTTCCTTCCTTGTTCTTCTTCTCTGGGACATTTCCTGAGGCGAAGCTGCTGGTGGCTCAGTGGTGAGGTACATAAGTCGGAATCGAATGATAAGTTAGAATTCTGAGTTCGATTAGGACTTTTGAAGACCATAAATGTGCCTTCTCGTATAGCAATCTTTGCTCAGCGTGTATGAACTGATTTGGACTCGTCGTGAAACACGGGTTATCCGTTGTACTGTAGGATTGAAGGATACCTCGCGAGGTCACGACAGAGGTGGTATGTGCAAAAGCATATAAATAAATTAATTTATAACAACTCTGACGCAAAATTGAGCTATTGCTATTGTTTATCAGCTCGTCAGTTTTATGTACTGTAGCATAGCTTGCTGTAACCACGTATAATACGAAAGTGACCTCGAAAATCAACGAAAATAAAACCTAAAAATCCTCTTAGTAATGAAATCGTAATGTAATGGTGACTAGTTGGAAATAAGTAGTAATGTAATTGAATATATATCCAAAAAATATGTGATTATGAAAAAATGATTAAAACTTGAAATAGCTCATTTACATGTATATATCTAGTTCGTTAGTAAGAAGATGTGTTTTTCTGTTTCAGGTACGTTTTCTGAGGTTCTCCTGCCGCCACCGCTGGTGATATGGTGAGCGTAATCAGCTAGCATAGTATTTTCATTTTACTCAGCTTAATACTCAAATTCAATCCAGCCCAGAATTTAATATATCTATCTATTTAGTTTAATCATCAGAATTAATTAGGTGCTTTAAATAGGTCTGTATTTTTCTTACTGTTAGCAGCAATATTCGGATTTTTAGGCACAAGTTAATGTCGTTAAGGTTGTTAGCGATTGCTTCTTACAATGTTTCGTTCAAATAATAGAAAAAAAAATCGTTTGGCAATTGTTTGCCATAGGTAACCATCAAATAATGTGGAATCGGTTCCCTAATACTTTGAGGACAAAGCAGTGAAAGGCGACACACGGTGGATCCCAATACATTCCACTCGTTACGGTGTGTTACATCGTCTGCCGTGTATTTCAGTAATCACAGAAATATTGAGTAACATACGTCACGTACGAATGAACTAATAAATGAAATTAGTTTTGGCAGTGTGCGGTACCGAAGACACCTAGAATTCTTTATGACAATAAACACCTTTCTGTTGACAGCTGGCCCAAGTTCAAGTCTTGCCTTCAGAGCACCAACAAAAGAGCATGGTTTCTACGAACGTTGTAACAGACTCAGTTCACTTTCAAAAGCATCCAATGGACGAATACAATGTGGATGTCACCAGCCAGGCGCGCTTCAAATACCCGTCCGGCCATTCAGATCTCGGTTTCCCATTGCTTCACGGAGCGTGGTGGGTGAGGGATAATTCTCTGACCTCGCATTCGGGAGGACGAGGGTTCGAATCCCCGTCCGGGCATCCAGATTTAAGTTTTCCATAGTTTTCCAAAATCACTCAGGGTGATTGTCGGGATTCTTCGTTCCAAAGACCATGAGCGATTTCCTTCCAGTTCCTAATCTCCACTCCCTTCCCGTCTTTCATAACCTCGTTGTCGACGGTACGTAGAATCATAAGTAAAAAAAAAACAAACAAAAAAGCCTTTGCTTCCAGAAATCTGTTAGGCGAAAGACCAAGACGGTTGCTCCAAAAGGCCATGTCTGAATTCCTTCTCGTTCCTTGTACCCCATCTTCTCCCGCGTCTAGTGGCTTGGGCGAAGTAACGAGTTATTACATGAGACGTTTAACTTGATGTCAGAGCAGTTATGTTAGTGAGTAGTCACATACTGTGTTTAAGCACTTTACCCTTCTTCTTGATTCACAACTTCCTTGATGCTTGTTTGTTCTACAGATTGAATACATTTATTTGAATTTTTGATGGTTTCAATTCTAATTAATTAGCGGGGTGATAACATGATATAACCCCTCAGTATGGCTCAGCGCGCTAAGGCGCCGGACTCTGGATCTGGGTGGTAGTGCGGGGCAAGATCGAGTCCTGGTCCCCCATACCGGCCGTTCTGATTACAGTATTTAGGTGGTTATCCGAGGTGGATGCTGGAACTGACCCCCATCTCCACCTCGTAAAGTACACATCACACAAACCAAAGGAAAAAAAAACACACACACTGAATATAGTCACACAGTTCCTGAGTGACCGATCTTCGCTCGGCATCTTTCGATTTCTGTTCAATGTGCAAGATTTTGAGTAAAGTTTTATTAAAGTTAAACGTTTTTCTTAAAGGCTTTCTAGGATTTTTTTAGAGCACAGTTCCTTGCAAAGAGATGCTTAACTAATATCAGTAGGCTTATTGGTACCAGAAACTTCTACAAGCTGAGTTTAGAGCCCTTTCCGAGATACCAAACTCAAGGATTGCTCTTTTAGCAAAACGTTATCTACATATGAAATTACAACCAAATCGCTAGAACCATTTCAGAGATTGTCTGGTTTACCAACTCATAAATTAATTCTAATAAAGAAATCTATTATTTTGTTAAAAATAAATTTTAATGCTTATCAGGAATTAATTAAGGGTGCATGATTAGTTGTAATTCATTTAGACCAGCACATCATCAGTGCTAAATTAATTCACTGCGATAAAACTATGGTTCTTATCACGCATTAACCTCACACTACCAACCGTGCCTTTCCAAATAATAGGGAAACAATTCCAATTAAAATAAGATTCGATACGAACATTAATAAAGTACAACGTCAGATGCTTCAAAAAACAGGACTGTATTTATCAGAACTTTTTTTATGTATGGATACATGTATGTGGCTTTTTTACGAGTCTGTAAATTCATTAATATCTATTTTTCTGTTAAAGACATATACGGTCAAAAAGTCATCGATGATCACATTATAACTGCTAATATTGTTTTCAAAGAAGAATTGTTAAGTAAAGAATATTGAAACAAATGACTTCTGACAAATCCAATATTTCTTAAATATTTACTTTTTAAATGTTTACAATTAAATATGTAGTATTTAATGATAACGACTTTTTACAGTAAAAGTGATATTTATTACTACTCTTCAAAATAAAATATCTTTAATTAATTTACTTATTTCCTCCTTATTATATTACCGTTTGGTGACTGATCACGATACTGTGCAAAATATTCGCATGGGTCAGCTAGTATACAAGAATTCTTCATTTAAATATATAAGAGTTCCTTGTCGAAAACAAAAATAAACTATTAGTAGGCTTTCTGGTACCTGAAACGTCTACGAGATGGCGTTACAGCCGTTTCCGAGATACCACACAAAAAAATGTTTTTTTTTTTTTATAAATTCTGGTTTTTGCTGGGAAGACACCTATTTAGATACACTTAAAAAGCAAAACTTTATCTAAATATAAAGTTTCAGCCATATCGTTAGAAACGTTTCCGAGATTTCAAATATATATATTTATATACAAGAATTGCTCGTTTAAAGATATAAAAATTCACAAACAGATGGAAACACAACCTTTCTCTCCGGGAGGCGTTAGGCTCAGCGAAAAATCCCAAAAACGTCGAATTCTGGAAAAAAAAAAAATTAAAAAAAAAACTGACCCCGCATTAAGTGCAGGGAAGAAGAAGATATAACATGTTATATATTTGAAGAAATCAGTAATGAAGATGATAATGGATTTACACAATTTTTAAAGGAATGCCACTTCCCCCTCGATGTATCAGTTATTTGGTAGTGGAAAATTTCCCCCGTCAAAAAATGACATACATTATTGCCAGTAGAGCATTTGTTCGTTGTGGATCATAACTGGCGAACAGCAATATGGTAGTAGAATAAATACCGTAGTGACATTAATTATTAATCTATATAGCGCCAGAGAAACAATACAAATTTGCATTTTTTAATGAGATACACATTTGTGTCGTCCATTGTTGACATAAATCCTCCTGCATAAGTTTCCAATTGTGTGACTATTTTTCTGCCTGGTTGTTTGCGATGGAAATCAATTTTCGGAGCTGCGGAATTGGTACAAAACAGACGCGTGTTTGTGGAGGGCAGACTCCCCCTTTGCGATCGACGTGTTGATAAACACGGCACCGATGAATATTGAACGACAGCCGTAGCGTACGTCTCCCGCTGATAATGAACACATTTAGGTCCGAACCGCAGGCGTTACTGTTTATTGAGTGGCCGCACATTAATTACAGAGCGGGCCCCTATCTCCCCGCGTCCGCCGTATTTCTCTTGAGGCGCTGGCTAGTCCGCACCATATTGCGTTAGCCATTTCCCTTTGTCACTACAACACTGGGTCTTCTGCGTTCACCGTTATCAGTCCATAGAACGAGATGGCGTACACAGTTAAGGCTCTTTCAATTCTCTGTTCTGTTTCGTTTTCCGAATCTGTTTCATTTCAGTCCGGAAGAGTATTTCTTTTTGTGCCATCCGTTCACTATTCATTTTTTTTAAATGTTTTCAGTTGCCTGAGTGTTGTTCAGCCCCAGTTGAGCTTCCATCAATTAAGAGATACGCATTTTTATTATAATTAGAGTCATCAATGAAGATTTTCTGATCACTATGACCTTAGCTTCATCGCTGACTAGCTGTTTGTTAGACTTGTATAAAATCCATATCTATATTATATCCATGAAATTTATGAAAAGATCATATACAAACTGACTGCGAGACTAACAAAGCCTGAATGACCGATATAACATCACAGAGATTTACACACGCTATCCGTCTGGCTGTCACCATTCGGTTAGCTTTCAAAATTTCATGAAAAATATGTTATTCATCCAGAAAGATGTATCCTATGTCCTTCGTAATGATACGTAGTATTTCATTGTCAAATTTCATCAAGATCGGTTTAGCCATTTATTGGTGAAAAACGTAACAAACAAAGCTGCTTTCGAATTTATAATCTAAGTATAGATTCTTCACCTGTCTCCTTCCAGTCATATTCAGGGTATTTTTCCAATAGTATAGTTTGGGCGACCTCTTTAATGTTAGAATTGTGACATTGCGAGTCCGTCTTGACACACTATCATCGATTGAACGTAAATTTCAGTTAACTGAGAAAAAAAAAACCGTGATCTTCAGACATGATTGTGCACTCAGAGAAAGAATAAACTGAGCCACCGCACTTCACATAACACAGTAAGCTATTCCATGGGTGAATTTCAGCTGAAGTACACAGGGATTCGAACCGGGGATCTTTCGATCTCCAGTCAGACTCCTTAATCACTTAGCCACCAGGCTACTATGTTTAAATGTTAAAATAAGAGGAGATCCATAGAAGCATTATAACAAATAACCAGTCTGCAAAACTGCAGCTGTGTTATTAAATGATTTAGCAAACATCTTCTCTTAGAAACCAAGCTGTCATCACCAACAGAACAATGTCACCACTCGTAATTTAGTTTTAAACAAACACGTCGAACAGATAGCGGATGTAATAAAGTCCTGGTTACAACTGCTATTTGCGTTCCAACAAACAACACTACATCAAAATGAGCCATTACTCACATGTTCCGCGTCAGTACAAATATTTTCGTAGGGTCAAATAAGAATCTACTACTCGCAAATGCAAATTACATTAAGATTTACAGGTGAAATGAAGATTTCATTCACTCCATGCATATAACAAAAAGTAGACGCACCGGGTTCTGCAATGTAATAAAAATATAAATTCCAGTACAGACACAAAATGAACTAAATTTGCATGTTATCCAAGGCCAGAAAAAAACATAAAACACCATCCAGTGCATATCGGAAACATATGAATACAAATACTATTAAATGCTACGCGTACACACTAGACAGAGACCGCTATGGCACCTCCGACAGAATGTTTTCATCACCCCAGTGTAATTTTTTTTTCTCATATACCATGTAATACAAAAATTATTATGTAATATCAATGTAAGATTGCCAAGGGCGTTCGTGATTAACTACCTGCAAATATTCCGGCCACATATATTATTTATAAAAGTCATCTTTCTCCCTTCATATCCCACCAAAATCGATAAATGAGGTATTATTTTAAAGGTTAAGTTCTCCGCTTTGATAACATCATTAATTAAGACAGAAATTTTTCGAAATTCAAGCCGTAAATTTCATAATTATGAGCAATCAAAGTCAGGGGTATGCTATAGTTCAGATTCAAACCGCTAGGCTCCGCTGGCGTCGATAAGTAGTGATCGCATTACTGCCAGATAGCAGCACCACGTATCTCG
Source organism: Vandiemenella viatica (assembly GCA_031002005.1). Lineage (NCBI taxonomy): Eukaryota > Metazoa > Arthropoda > Insecta > Orthoptera > Morabidae > Vandiemenella > Vandiemenella viatica. Next base: position 95,743,349 of record JARYHS010013630.1, on the reverse strand, counting down.
CAGATACTGACAGACCGCGTGCGTTTTTTAGAGCTTTTTTGGATATTTTTTTCTGTTAGGTAAACATTTCATCACTCATAATTGTATCGTAAGACCTTGTAACTGTTTTGCAATGTACCTGCTTCAGTTCACAAATAAATAATCGCTACAACTGAGCCTGTTCTTCTTCCATCCCAGTACAAACCACCAACTTCGCTATTCATCGTATTTCATTCGGGAAATTTTCTCACTGGCCACCTAGTCGTGTATAACAGTGGAAGTGCCATGATGGCTGGCTAAAGGCACCATACAACACAACAGAAATGTAATTGCAATTACATTACAATACCTGGGTCTGAATGTAATTGTAATAACCTTCAAACAAACCGGAGTGAACAAAATTGTAAACTGCAAACATGTTACAGAGAACATTGGACTGCAGACGATAACTCAACGAGGAACGAAATGAACCCCAAATAAACAAAAATTCCAACAAAATTTGCATAAGAACGGCGTTTTTCTCGGCGTAGAGAATTAAAATAATCTTCTTGCGTAACAATAAGGCATGGAAAGATATTGATTTAAGAATTAGCAGTAGAGCTTGGAAGTGAAAAGATGATCATGACCACAAATTGGCATACAATTTCAGGCACAAGGGTGTGGATAGATTTTCTTTCTTACTTAGGGGGTCGGGGGTTGGAATAAGTTTCCAAGAGAAATGATTAATAAATTATAAAAAACGCTGAAAGAATTTATGTCGAAATTTGTAGAGGTCAAAAATAGGAGGGTACAGGAAAGGTGAAAAGTGGGTGTGCAGGGAAATTGCAACTGGAGCGTGCGTACCATCCCAATTAAATTAAATCATACTAGCCGAGTGAACGAGGTGTATACATAAACAAGATATTTCTATGATTAAAACCTGAATTCAGCAGAAGTTGGCGACGGAAGTTTGATCACAAATATATCGTGTATAAACACCGCGAACATTATATTATTTAACATCTGAATTGCCGTTGTTTTAGGAAACAACTACCCTCTAAGCCCCGAAAAAATAACTGGTTGAACTCAGTGGTAAGTCATTTTTTCGCAGTCTATTACCTAAACAGAATTTTTATAAAATAACACTCAATGCAATTCCCCGTACCTTACGCTGTGGAAAAAAGTTGGTACATGTTGCATTTCAACTAAACGCAAACTGAAACAATAACCTCAATAATATGGCGCCAGTGAAAGCAAGGGATATTAAAAATAAACCTTAACAACTTACGTAATGCCACAGAATACTAGTTTTAATTCTGGTACACGATACATAGATCGCAGTCAATGTGGAACTACTTTCATTCCCATGAAGTAATATTTTCAGTAAAATTGCATTCATGAAAACAAATAAACTAATTAAAAAAGAAACTTAAATTATTCATACCCCTCCCATAACGTCAAATACCTATCAGGTTAAATTTCAATTTAATCAAAACTTTCACTAACATTGCTACCCGAAAGCTAAAGCTTTTATCTTACATATCTATGGCAAACAATTTAACGAAACTTATACATCGAACAAATATAAATATATAAAAAAAATTAACAATTAATATGTTAATTTAAACGAATTAAGTACTTTTCTCTCAGTGTTTTAGCAATTCATTCTTTTCGCGGATGCTTAATCGTTATTAAATAACGCTCATAATCTCTACTATGTATTATCATCTCTGGCCGTTGTTAATCCAGAAACCAAGGCGTGGCTACACAATGGCCAAGCTCAGTCTCTTATTAGTATTGATGATAGTTTATTAGCAATTATGGAACATATTGCCTTAAATAATTTCTTATCAATGTAATCTGTCCATTTGATCATTGCATCAGTTTATAACTTTTGATCTGAAAATAAAGAGTGTTTTTACAGGCACAATAAAGGGAAATATTTAACAATTAAAAGAACATAATTATAAGAAAAACTTTATCCTTGCCGAGCACGAGTCTAATACTGCTTTCTCAACACTAGGAACGCTTCGTGGAATATCTGAAGCTACAGTACAATGTACAGTCATTAGCATGACCTCTCTAAATACGTATTTTCTCTACTTCTTTTCGGTATCCGGCAAGGGACAATATGCTAACATTATTAATGTACAAAAATAAAACATTTGTGATATATATTTTTTTTCTGGCTGGCTCCGCACAGGAGCAGCTGGTAGCTCCCCCCAGGGATTATTGCGACGCGAGTCTCGTCTGATTATGGATGGAGCCGGATTATGTTGGCGCCAAGGGCGTGACACAAACGGAATTGTAAATGGGCGCGAAAATGGCTGCTCGTACCTATGCCGAGCAAGGAGGATATTTCATCTGCTTTTGAAAGCAGATGACATCTCATATCCTCGGCAAAAAGCAAAGGGCTGGTCTTTTGTAACATTAGAGTGTGCCCTGCTCTCTGTAATTGTAAACTGTAAACAACGGAAGTGCAGCTGGCGGTATTTTAAACAGCGAAGGGTGTTTATTGCATTGCTGTTATCAACCGAAGTAGACTGGCGTCTGTAAGCTTGCTTAAAGTCATTATGGAATGGGAAAGTGTGAAATGGAAAAGCTGATTCGTGATATAATATTTTATAATTTTGAGAATTTTTATTTTTTTTATATTGGGGCGTAAAGTTACATCTGGCGCCAGCTTGTTTATTTCTGTTATCCTACAGTGACAGAAAACAAATACAACACAGCCGTTTCGCGTCTCGATTCTCAGGGTTCAAAACAAATTTTTACTCACATCCATGCAACTAGAGTACAGGTTCTGCACTACACGATGAATACTAGAAATCGTATTACTTCAGATGGTTTTGCAAATTTGTTGAAAAACCTGATCAAGAAATTATATACTGACGACGAATAGAAAATACTTTCCTGAAATGAAAATTGAAATTACGTTGGGCCGATTGTGAAGAGATTTTGTACACTTGCGTCTGAAATGCCTCAGTTGTCAATGTATGTATGTTTATAAAAAAACACAAACACACATACATAAACGCACAAACGTGATTAAAATCTGCGCTAGCCGCCAGCAATATTTACAGTTGACATTTCAGTTCCCAGTAGGTGTATTTGTTACTGCAATGATTAAGTATGAATTGATTGCAACTTTCTATACAACCACTGTTCTACATGGAATAAGTGATTCTCCAGTCAAACAGAAAAATCGCATTGATTTCGAAATGGTGTTGTTAAAAATCAATGGACTTCTTTAATATCAGTGGTATTGTCTCGTTGCTCTATGACGGCAATAGATAGAAACTGCAGAGGACAGAGCATCAACGCTTCTCAACAGGTAGCAACTGAAACATCTTGCAAATAGGTGGTGCAAGGTTGATTGGTTTTCTAATACCTACTTTCCTTGTTACGAGCAAATATTTCAGACCTGAGTCATCTTCTTATTTTCATAAAATGGGAATTTACAAAAAGGAAAACTGAAAAATAGCAATCGATTTTTAAAATATTAATTATATCATTTAATATTTCACTAATTAACTCAGATCAATTACGTTCCAAAACTTAATTTCTTTGATTCCAGAAATATATTTACAAATCCGAAATAAAAGACATAGACACACAATTCTTTATTTACACGCTTCAGATAAATCAGGTTACCTTCTTAACGTTATACACTCCAGGATAAAAACATCAGTTTGTGTCCTCTTCGCCATTTCTGTCAGTCTCGATTCTTTTACCCCTCCCTTTTCCTGATGAATTTTTGTTCTCTAACACTGTAGCAGTCACTTCTTCGTATTTGTCTCTGTCAACGTTATTTCATGCTTTTTCAAGGACATCACAGAGTGCATTTAATTTTAACAACCATAAATTATAAATACATTAGTATTAACATTTAAAAGAAAAATGATGAAAGGTATATCCGTTACCTCACAGTGCTTTTTATGCCACGATGACATCCGGCCTTTAGAGACGAGAAAGGACTGACACAGGGAACGGGAAGGAATTTGATCACTGCCTTTTTGAAGAAACCATCCTGGCATGCGACTGGAAAAGCATGAAAAAGCGAAATTTAGATGACCGGACGCGGATTCGATCCTGCGTCATGCTGAACGCCACCAGAACTCCCCCCCCCCACCGTCCCCTCTACGTTCGCACCTCACATTGGTTCTAATCCTGGTGCTGGTATAGTTTTTAAAACTCTTTATCTGACTTGCCCATCAGGGCAAAGATTGCTCTCTTAATGTGAAATAAGCTCTTTGGTTGAATCCTTATTAAGATATACGATAGCGAAGGAAGTGGAATGTATAGTAACTTTAAAGCATCACAAAGTGGCCAAGACCACACGAAAGTCTTAACTCCGTACCTACATTCTTCACTCTCTGGCGATCTGGAGAGCAGGAGAAATAACCATACAATGCGCTGCCCCCACGTCTGCTAGGAACACTCAGAATCATTTCATGTTTGGTGCTTATTGGATTTCGACTGGCTGGCGACAATACTTCCAGATTACTCTAAGCACATTTGTTGACTTCTCCAGAGGCCGTCTGAAAGCAGCTGGCGTTAAGTTTCAACATAGCCTGCGGTCCACATTTGTTACGACCAAATCATATTTATAGCTGCCTTCACATGTTCAGCCGACAGCCTTGTACTTCTTAGTTTTCTCTCGTAAATTACTGACGTTGTTAGCGCTACATCACAAAAACTGTTCTCTCCAAGCAGCCCATTTGGGAATTTAGAGCAGACGTATAATATTGGAATGGGATTCATTGCAAGACAGCAGGAGGATGAGGAGGGTCATGGGAGTGTAAAGGGCGTATACTGGCGATGAGGCATGGAAAGATATTGCAATAGGTATGAAAAGTAGTGCATGGAAGGGAAAAGATGACCATGACCACAAGCTGGCACGCGATTTCAGGCACAAGGGTGTGGGAAGATTCTCTTTTTTAGGTAAGAGTGTCAGGGATTGGAATGAGTTACCAAGAGAAATTATGAATAATTTACCGAAAACGTTGAAAGAATTTAAAGATAAAATTTGTAGAGGGAAAATGTAGGTAGGTGCAGGATAGGGGGAAGATTGGTGTGTAGGGAAATTGCCACCGGAGCCTGTGTTCCATTGCAATTAAATTAAATTGTGGGACGTTTCAGTAGGGCATCATAGGAGAGACGCTGTTGTTTCATATATGTTGGTAACATACACATTTTGTATATTCAGCCTTTAAGAATAACTCAAGTAAATTTGCATATACTCACAAATAAACAAACATTCTAACAACACATTTACGCGTCGCAAAATACTGGAAGTGTTAACCACATTATTTCGTATATTTCGTTTGTGGCTATATTGTGCAGGATGTATCAATCGCGTTCTGCTAAGCAATACGCTGACTGCGTACGGCTCGGTGAATCAAATGATTGTCGAAACCCGATCTGAGTCCAACAGAGAGCTAACAATTTATGGATTTGTCCTTATGGAACCAAACAGCAAGTCAGAAGTTTATCGCACTATCTCAGATTGATTTTTACGCAAAGCGGAAATATTAAAATTTGTTTAACACTTCATTGATACCTTTCAGTTTTTCGAAGAAACTGTTCTCAGTAAAGCGTTCAGAAAAATCGTTTTGGACAATGTGCACAAATTTTTCTGATAGACTTGTGAACGAGAGTCCTTAAATCTCCTCCCCCTCCCCCCCCAAAAAAAAATAACGTACTGTAGGAGAAAATTCTATAAAACTTGCCCACTTTGGAAAAATGTTAATCTATCTCACATCCGTCTTTCGTTTCATCGTAAAAGACAATGAAGTCATTTCTTTCTGGAAATTAATTTCATCAGAATTAATTATTGTGGTATAATGGAGAGGCCGACTTGCCACCTGATGAAACTCCTAAACGTAGAGGTGGTAAGTTCTGTTTGAATTAGATGACATGACTCAGGTATTGCAACACTAGCGAGGTGGTGATGAAACTTTATAGCATCGGCGAGTTTAATGAGTATTCGGCTCCTTACGTCTACTAGTAAAACATGGCAGGCCGCCCTGTTTCAGCGGTATCGAGCCATTGGTAAGTACAGTGTCCGGAGGAATGAGGGCTTCCATTGTCTTGTCGTGTTTGGCCTGAGAGAGACTGCCTAACCTGTTGCCGCCGCCCGCACTCGATCGCCGACTGAATCACAAGTAGACACCGCGCAGCATCCCTCTACCAGGACAGTATCCAATCAATCCACTGCTTCCAACGCTATTGTTTAGCTTTCACGACTCACTCTGAATAAAGGAGATTAAAATTTGCAGGAAAAAAAAAACATCTAACGCTCGATAGTTTCTATTTATATAGGCGTAAATTCAAAAAAAAAAACTCTTTAAGGAAAGGGAACATTAAACCAAATCTAAAAAAAAATAAACGGGTATTGTGTATTCGTTCTGATTTTATAATTACTGTCACAGGGAAAACCTGGTACGGACCATTTTTGTAAAACGGTGGATGGTATTTCAATGAAAACAAATTTCAAACTCTCATCCAAAGCACTCCACTTTGATCTTCAGTTGCTAAACCGGATCTTGCCCAGTATTTCGTTCACGAGTGCTGCTCTCCTAAACGAAAGATTTGGGTGAGGACTGATTCCTGAATCTTCAGCTGAACTACAGAATTATGTTCAAAAGAACAGCAACTTCGGTACAGTTAACGCTTATTCCGTTCAGAACAGTGAATTGAAAGGAGCAGACACAAAATACAAGTTTGTTTCTAACTAGAATTTACGCCTTTTCAATAGGAAACAAAGATATGAAAATATTCATGATGCCAAGGTGAGAGAAAATAACTTCAATCTAGCCATGCTATAACTATTTACCTACTAAGAATAGGTGGAACTCGGCATAGATACTTACCGTTTAAAAAACAAAAAAAGTGACAAAGTGATGGGGGAAATGTCGCATTTTAATTTTTTAATTCACCACCTTCGTTGCCATTTTTTTTTTTTTTTTTTTTTTTTTTTTCCTCACTGCCCTCCGATAGCTATGCCACTGGTAATAAATAGCATGTATGAGTCTATCCCCATTTCCAGTGATTTTGCATAATTTTTATACACTCGGTGGTTTCCTCCTACAGCTTTTCCGTACCGCCTGAGAAACGTGTGTACCAAATTTCAGACCGATAGGGCATTTATTGAAGGTTCCGGCTTATTGAGCTTTGTCGATATTTCTTTTGTTTGCGAACGACCCATTGCAGTCCCAAAACAACATATAGCTTCTATCAACAAGAGAATTTTATCCGAAATTGATGGAAATGAGGTGGGATATAGGGTCTACTTAGCCAACGATAACCCGGTGCAAATTGTGAATTCTGTTAGCACAGTCGCACTCTCAGCGCATAGTTAGATTAAAAGTCAGTGAGTGTAGTTATGCTCCTTCGAAACTTCAACGATATTGTACGACGGAGTTCGAATCGAAATGATTTCCGTGTAAAGTAAAATGATCGAAGCGCAAATTCTGACGGGTTGTGGCACAGCCTGGCCCTGTTTTTTTTTTTCCTGCTTAACGTCTCTTAACAGCGAGGTATTTAGAGACGGGAAAGGATGGGGGGCAAAGAATGGGAGGGAATTCGGCCATGGCCTTTTTGAAGGAAGCATCCCGGCATTTGCCTGGAGTTATTTGGGAAACCATGGAAAACCCAAATCTGGATGCTCGGACGAGGATTCGAACCGCCATCCTCCCGAATGCGAGACCAGCCTGACCGTATACTCCTCATTCTTAGCAATTTGCAATGTGCAGACTTTTTAGCGTAACTGTTTTATTATATGTCCGCCCCGTTGGTTCAGTTGGTTGCAGCACCGTGTTGGAGTCGAACGCTTACACTGGGTTAGCCAGATCGGTCAAGGTGGTGGAGGAAATTTTAATCGTGAGGACTTGGCCGGGAGGGTAGGAGACGCAGTAGTGCACAATTCCTAATAACCAGATTGTGCGCACAGGTCCTGGGTTAAATGCCAGACCACTCAGCAGTGCGTATGGAGGGCATACGACACTGCTATGGTGGTTCGCCCCTCAGATGGGGACTTTAAGACTGGCCCTCCATGTCGTCTTTTGGAAGAGTAGGCCTGAATCGGCAGGCACGGGGTGTCACCCTCTCCTTTCTTTCATCTCTCATCCACAACACCAACAACACACTATACAGAACGAAAACACTAACACAGTCATCTACAATAAAATAAAACTCGTGAACACCATCACAATGGAGCAGGCAACGTGAAACCACCCCCGATCCACTACGGGGGTAAACATCTTCATGGTAACCGCCTACGCCCGGACACGGGTAAGGCGTTCATAGTATGCTGAGGGGCCATATACAACATACGTCACACGAATTTCATGATTTTTGGAGCCTCTTTCCCCCCCCCCCTCCTTATTGTAGGTGGTCACATTTGTGTGACCTGCCTCCTCTGCTGGTGTAACGTCACATATTTTTGCAATTTTAAAATTATTTTCTATTTAAAATATTTTTATATATATAAAATCAACATTAAATGAAACATTTTTAAAAATTGACGAACCCTAACAAATCAAATGATTGATACAAAATTTAATTATCTTGTGTCCACGGACTTTGAACCCATACCTTTATATTATTTATAACTGGCATAGCAATCACTTAGTTCTTTATTTGGATAATGTTAGGAACAACCGATGTGTCAACACCTTCTTCATCCAACCGTATAGGATCGTTGTCGTTTATCAATAAAAGAACTCTCACTTCTTCGTTATGGGCAAAACCTCTTATTGCCCCTAATGTGATTGCTTGTGTTAGTGGCTCTGAACGATGACAGTTATAGATCACAGATGCCACACGATCGTTTGAATAAGTATGCGAAAGTCATATTTTGTCAGAGCTTCAAGGGCGGTATTGGCCTTTCGGGGTATGTCAAAGGCGGCAGACGTGTGGCTCCGTGCGTACAGCGAGCGTCAAGTCCCGCGGCCCCACGTGACAAAAAGTGACACTACGACGTCACGAAGCACATGACTCCTCCCTTCCCCTTGTCACACGGTGTCACACCTTGTTCATCCCCTCTCTCCCAAGTGTGAGGTAATTCATGGATGGCCCCTAAGTTTTATTATGCAGAGTGATTCAGGAGAAATGGTAAATATTTAGATGATAGTATGAACAATATTGAGTAAAAAAGTTCATATAAACTTGTGTCAGATTTCCATTCGTTTTGGAGATATGGGTTCTAGAATGTTATGCATAAATAAACCTCAGAAAATGATCGAGAACATCAAAAAACTTATTGAAGTACTTTATTCATGCAAAGATACATGCATATTTTTTTTATCTAAATCTAGCCTTGCCTGACCGATGGATCGGCTGCGCCGTTCTCGTTCATTGGCCACCATGGTCGCAGGACCTTACCCCATCAGATTTTTGTGTGGGGGGGATAGTTTTTTTTTTTTTTTTTTTTTTTTTAATGGCATTTGGCTACTAAGGCCATACAGCCAGCTCAATGTGATTTGTTGCTATCAAGTATTGACAGATGGACACTACAACACGGACACCACATCAACACACACAACACTTAAACACCCATGCCCTCGACCGGACTCGAACCGGCGACCTTCGGCACGTGGAATGTGGGGGATAGTAGAAAAACGAAGTGTACAAAGAAAAAGTAAACACAATAGACGAATTACTCGCTCACATTGTAAACACTGCTACCCTCAAGACGTACTCAGAAGAGCTACAAGTAGTGTTGCGAAAAGAGCTGCAAAGCGTACTGAAGTCGATGTTCGGACATTTAATTTAAACTTTTATAAACTATGCGTGTTTCTTTGCAAGAATAAAGTACTTCAATCAATAATTTATGTGCTCTTGATCATGTTCTGAAGTTTATTTTATCCATAACATTCCATCACCTGTATCTCCAAAACGAATGGAAATCTGACACATGTTTAAATGTACTTTTTTACTCAATATTGTTCTTATTCCCACATCCTTCAATATTTACCATTCCTTCTGAATCACTCTGTATATACAGAAAAGAAAAATATCTATGTAATTAAGTTCTCGTCAGTACGAATATAGTATCTACATCAGCTGATGAATTATATAATGAAATAGTGGTCTTGCTGTCCACGTAATTTAGCATTGTATCATATCCTAACTCTTAAGATACAGGACCAACCATCACGTTCTTCTGAAATAAGGTGAATGATTCTTTAATAGAAATTACCCCCACTGTTCATACCTCCATTTTTAATTACCTGCTTGTCGCTATTCTTAAGTCGCGAACAGCGCTCCACGCTCAAGCCCCAATTATCGTTTGGCCTTCAGTTTACTACGGCTGAAGATTTAAGGTGGTTGCGTTGTCGACACCGATCATAATAGGCAGCCAGATTAAGCGTTTTAATTTGAATTTATCTCTGCTGAATTGCCCGTCCCTCGTGATGTTATAAGCGCTTCGAATATCGCCTATCGATGAAAAACACAATTATTCATGTAAGCGAATTTTACTCCAGCGTTTTTAGCGTCTGGTATAACTCATTACAATTATTAATTAAAATTAACTGAATGCACAGTGCCAAACACATTGGACTTCAAAAGTAATTATAATGCAGAAAACAAGATCACGTTGTGAAACCAAGAGCAGTACCAAATCTCTGACCACGGCACGAATCCATCTGGATAATACATAATTTGACGTTACACCAGAAAAAAAGTGACAGGTTAAAAAAGAGAATTGGCTGCTTTTTATCTGCTGGCATACTTCACGAAAGGTGAACTGAGAAATGTAAATTTATACATCGTTTCAAATCGTCCTCAAGCTACAACTGAAAACAACTGTTGATAATTGGAATTCTATATGGTCAGAGTCTTTAAACAAAAAATTCCAGTATGATATTTTTATTAACTTTCCGAATCATATTTTTTTCTATACGTCAGCTGCTTATTACACAGCTTTTCAGACGAGGAGCTTTATTGTCTCTAAGCAGCAGGGCCGGCGTTGGGGGGGGGGGGGGGGTAAGCGGGTCAAAAGTACCCGGGCCCGCCGGCTGATGGGGGGCCCGATCGCCGACAATAGGGGCCCTCAGGCCATGAAGCTAAGAATATGCCCATTGTTGCCTAGCCATTTTGTAGAGCTAAAAAAAATGGTCGCCCATTTTACCCCGGGCCCGAAATTCCTAGCGCCGGCCCTGCTAAGCAGTCATCAGTAGAAGAGAGGCCACTAAAGTACGACTGGTTGCTGTATCATAAGACGCTTTCCACCCACATTTATTGTTGCTAATTAGAGGGTTCATTACTGATGTACTGTTCTTCTAGGAACATTCACATATAAATCTAATAGCTGTACTCATTGCAAAGCAAAATTCCTTCAGGCACCATGTTTAAAGCTAACCACGTGTGCAGCCAGCAAATGTTAGTATCGGCAATATCACACAAAACATGTAAAACAAAACGACACAATACTGTATTGCAGGATGAATATACATCGGTTACACTTGCATTAGGGAGGATGCAGGTTCGAAATTCGAATCCCCATCCGCTCATCCAGACTTCGGATTTCCATAGTTTATCCAGATCACTCCAGGCGAATGCCGGGCTGGTTCCTTCGAAAAGGCCATGGCCGAATTCCTTCCCGTTACCTTGCCCACGGTCCATCCTCCCTCTAATAACCTCGACGTCGATCAAGTGTACAATCGAAAGCAACATTGAATATAAGTAGATATGATAATGATACATATACGCTCATACAATAATGCCCCATACGGAGAATTTTAAAGTTAAACTTTACATAAACTAGGTTTTTTTTTTTTTTTTACATTTCATTCCTCCCATCTGAAGGCTGGGAGGCGGGCTGCTGGAGAGTCACAGGAGACTCTTTTCAGCCTAACTATACTACGGGGAGGGAGGGGGGATGGAAGGTCGGCCGTGGCCTTGTAGAGAACCATCCCAGCATTCGCCTAGAGTGTCTGAGGGAAACCACGGAAAACCTCAGACAGGATGGCCGAACCAAGTTTAACCCCGGTCCTCCCGAATGGCAAGTGGCAGTGCGAAATCGCACTGCCCAAGCCTCTGTGCATAAACTAGGTACAGCTTGGGTTTTTTTATTTTTTTTTATTTGCTACGTCAAAACATTCTGCTGCGAGAAGCAACTTAAGTTTTGTTAGCGACGGTTATGTCTGTGAGTTTGATACGATGAACGACTATCGCTTGGATTTTGATGTAGTTCTGATTAATGTACAGTCCATGCCAGAGGTGCAATAGGGAATGTTTTATTTTCATGTGAAGTCGGAAAGCTACGAAAAGTGTTAGTAACATTTTTTCGTTGAACGTGATTTTTGCCAAAGTACTGGTTGAATGTTGATGTGCTATCGAATAATATCTCGGAGGTAAAATAGTATACGTTTCATTTTGAAGAAAATATGAGAAGTTTAAGATAAAATGTTCCATAAATTACTATCCATTATTGTTGATGCGATTTATGTAAAACAGCTGGTAGAATTTTGATGGGCTTTTGAATAATTTTCCGAGCGTGGTGGGTGAGCGGTTAATGCTCTGGCCTCGCATTCGGGAGGACGCGGGTTCGAATCCATGGTTTTCCCATACCATTCCAGGCGAATGCCGGGATGCTTCCTTCAAAATGCCATGACCGAATTTCTTCCCGTTTCTTCTCCCCAGTCTTATCCAGCCCCTAATGATCTCGTGGATGATGAGGCGTAAAGCCACAACTAAAAAAAAACGAATAATTTATTCTTGTGAGTGGAACAGGATACGTTTCGTATTGATGCGTTGTCGAAAATCAGATAAATTTATGATAAAAGTTTTCACAAATTAGTATCTCTTTTTCGCTGAACGTGGCTTACGCAAAACGATTGGTCTAATTTAGTTCTGAAAGTTGAAAAGTTTATCGTGGCTTCAGAGTACGAGCAGCATGGCAATTGAAACAACGATTTCTAAAGGATTTAAAAAAAAAAAAAAAAAAAAAAAAAAAAAAAAAAAAAAAAAACCTGTGGCTTTGCTCTCAGGAGGCTACAGGTTCGAATTACTTTCGGCATCCAGCTTTTGGTTTTCCATGGTTTCACGAAATCAATCAATGCGAATGCAAGGATGGTTACTTCAGAAGACCATGACCGAATTCCCCCACTTTCCTTGCGCGAACTCATTTGCCGATTCTAAGGGCCAAGGAGGAGAAAAAAAAAAACATCATTTTGAGAACAGTGGGGTGTTTGTAATTACACCTTTTGGCTAGCAGTCTTCCTATGACATAAAAGCGCAGCATTTCCGCTGATACTATATGTCTTTGCGAACGAGTTGATAACTTGTTGGTACAACGTTTCAGCATGAAGTAACGGCTATTGCGAAGTTGAACAACAGTAGTGGGGGCAGTTTGTGAACCATGACACAATCTTCTGGGTGACATAACTCCCAAAGTATGGGGAAGTTCTTGAAAAAATGTATCTCCTTCTAACTTATCAGCGGTGGTGACACGCCATTCTTTTTTTTTTTTTTTTTTTTTTTTTTTTCTTTTTTTTGTGTGTGTGCCACTGCCTCAACGGCATGTTTATGTAAAGGTCTCGCTACCTGAGTAGCTCTACCTAATGTGTAGCTTGTTTGGGATGGGTTTGTTTTGGGGTCGCTTTTTATTCTCTTTAAGGGGGAGGATGGCTACGGTATGTCACTGACATCCTTGTGGATATTAGGTGACATGCTTATTGAAAATCCCTTTAGGTTTTACTACATCCGTTGGGGATCATCGTCGTAATCAGATGCGTTAGGAGCTGGACGACTTTCCCCAACTGGTTGTCCGTTTTTTCTCTATGGTCGTGCCTGCAGCAGTGTTGGGGCTGGTGGTGGACCGCTACCTCGTTCAGTGGTCTTAACCTGTGGCAGCTTGGATAGTCGAGGGTTTTTTTTTTCCACTGCCTCATCTGTGTTTTGTAGCCCCGCTACTGTATGTAGCTTTATCTACTGTTTCGAATAGATCGTGTTGGATTCACTATAGTTCGCGTTAGGGAAAAAACCGGCTTTGACCGTTATAACGGCCTTTATGGAAAACCCTTGAATGTTCTTATTAAGGATCGCTTGTGATAGTTGATCCTTTATATCGGTGTCATAGTTGTGCAAAGTGGCACTTTGAATTTGTGCCATTCCATTGGGAGTACTGTGCTACTGACTCCAATCTGTCAACTTCTGGGCGGATGGTATCAAGCCTGGTGAAAAAATTAACTGCTTGTCGAAAGATTTCTGCATGGATGGTAGGCATATTGGTGATCTCGTGAAGAAGGTCTATTGGCGTGTAAATGCTCGTGTGGCTAATCTTTCTTAAGCATCTGTTCTGCACTCTTTGCAAATGTAGCAGGGTATATTTGCATGCAGTTCCCCATACCTGGCAACCATACATAATGAAGGGTAGGACAACTGATTTATATATTCTTATTTTTGTTTCGAGTTTCAAGTCGTTGCTCAAGAAGATTGGTGTCAGATTCATAACAACGGCTAGGGCTTTTTTTTTTCTTCTGTCGAGGACATGTTGACGGAAGAGTAGTTTATGGTCTAACGTTATCCCCAGGTACCAGTGCTCGGTAACCAAGGATAACCTTTGCCCCATTAGCTCCAGCTGTCTTTGTAGGTTTGGTCGTTTAGTAGAGAAGTACACTGCGGTACATTTAGTAGGGTTCACCTTCACCTTATTTTCTCGACACCAGAGACTAAAGGCGTCTAGGCCTGCTTGGGAATTCGAAATATTTCTTTCGTGGTTACCTCCGGTTGCGTAGATGACCATGTCGCGCGCAAATTGTGCAATATAAACGTTGGATGGGGTTCGTATATCATTGAAATCAATGCTGAACAGATGAGGCGATAAGGCAGATCCCTGCGGTAAGCCCACATTAATTGTGAAGGTAGATGATTTCTGGCCTTCGATTTGGACGAAGAACCTCCTGTCCTTTAAGTAGCTTGCTATGAGGGCAATATAGCAGTCGGGTATGTCGGTGTGATAGAATAGTTTGCCTGTTAGTTTGGTGTGCCACACCTTGTCATAGGCTTTTTCAATGTCGACAAATATGGCGGCTGTAGATTTATTCCAGTTAAAACCTTTGCTGATTTTCTCGGTAAGCCTTACTAACTGACAGGATGCTCCTATTCGGTTTGGAAACCGAACTGTTCTTTTCTGATGATTTGTCAAAAATCTAAGCTTGCTTAAATTCTCTTCAGCAGAATACGTTCCAGCAGCTTGTAGGTAGCAGAGAGTAAGCTGATTGGTCTATAATTATTGGGAATTGTTTTGTCTTTACCCCTTTTGGGCAGAGCTATAACCTTATCCGTCTTCCATGCAGGAGATATGCATTGAAAATTCTAGTGAGAAGTACTGTCCTTGGTAGCTTCTTTAGGGGAATATTGCCTAAGCCATCGATTCCTAGTGATTTATTTGTGGCTAATTTCTTGACGATAGATCTCAGTTCACCGGGTGTTGTTAGTTCTGGCTGGTCAGAAGGGGGTCTGCTTAGTCTCGCTGAATTGTTGCGGTCTCCGCCTGTTCTTCCTCTGGAGTTAGGGGGTAGACCACTTCTGTGTGTTGGGCGGTGAAGTGCTCTGCCAGGATTTCGGCTTTTCTAACGGCAGAAT
>JARYHS010013630.1:95546408-95726794 GCA_031002005.1 Vandiemenella viatica | reverse complement strand
TGGAAGCTCAACTGGGGCTGAACAACACTCAGGCAACTGAAAACATTTAAAAAAAAATGAATAGTGAACGGATGGCACAAAAAGAAATACTCTTCCGGACTGAAATGAAACAGATTCGGAAAACGAAACAGACAGAGAATTGAAAGAGCCTTAACTGTGTACGCCATCTCGTTCTATGGACTGATAACGGTGAACGCAGAAGACCCAGTGTTGTAGTGACAAAGGGAAATGGCTAACGCAATATGGTGCGGACTAGCCAGCGCCTCAAGAGAAATACGGCGGACGCGGGGAGATAGGGGCCCGCTCTGTAATTAATGTGCGGCCACTCAATAAACAGTAACGCCTGCGGTTCGGACCTAAATGTGTTCATTATCAGCGGGAGACGTACGCTACGGCTGTCGTTCAATATTCATCGGTGCCGTGTTTATCAACACGTCGATCGCAAAGGGGGAGTCTGCCCTCCACAAACACGCGTCTGTTTTGTACCAATTCCGCAGCTCCGAAAATTGATTTCCATCGCAAACAACCAGGCAGAAAAATAGTCACACAATTGGAAACTTATGCAGGAGGATTTATGTCAACAATGGACGACACAAATGTGTATCTCATTAAAAAATGCAAATTTGTATTGTTTCTCTGGCGCTATATAGATTAATAATTAATGTCACTACGGTATTTATTCTACTACCATATTGCTGTTCGCCAGTTATGATCCACAACGAACAAATGCTCTACTGGCAATAATGTATGTCATTTTTTGACGGGGGAAATTTTCCACACCAAATAACTGATACATCGAGGGGGAAGTGGCGATTCCTTTAAAAATTGTGTAAATCCATATCATCTTCATTACTGATTTCTTCAAATATATAACATGTTATATCTTCTTCTTCCCTGCACTTAATGCGGGGTCAGTTTTTTTTTTTTTTTTTTTTTCCAGAATTCGACGTTTTTGGGATTTTTCGCTGAGCCTAACGCGAGAGAGAAAGGTTGTGTTTCCATCTGTGAATTTTTATATCTTTAAACGAGCAATTCTTGTATATAAATATATATATTTGAAATCTCGGAAACGTTCTAACGATATGGCTGAAACTTTATATTTAGATAAAGTTTTGCTTTTTAAGTGTATCTAAATAGGTGTCTTCCCAGCAAAAACCAGAATTTATAAAAAAAAAAAACAATTTTTGTGTGGTATCTCGGAAACGGCTGTAACGCCATCTCGTAGACGTTTCAGGTACCAGAAAGCCTACTAATAGTTTATTTTTGTTTTCGACAAGGAACTCTTATATATTTAAATGAAGAATTCTTGTATACTAGCTGACCCATGCGAATATTTGCACAGTATCGTGATCAGTCACCAAACGGTAATATAATAAGGAGGAAATAAGTAAATTAATTAAAGATATTTTATTTTGAAGGTAGTAATAAATATCACTTTTACTGTAAAAAGTCGTTATCATTAAATACTACATATTTAATTGTAAACATTTAAAAAGTAAATATTTAAGAAATATTGGATTTGTCAGAAGTCATTTGTTTCAATATTCTTTACTTAACAATCTTCTTTGAAAACAATATTAGCAGTTATAATGTGATCATCGTTGACTTTTTGACCGTATATGTCTTTAACAGAAAAATAGATATTAATGAATTTACAGACTCGTAAAAAAGCCACATACATGTATCCATACATAAAAAAAGTTCTGATAAATACAGTCCTGTTTTTTGAAGCATCTGACGTTGTACTTTATTAATGTCGTATCGAATCTTATTTTAATTGGGAATTGTTTCCCTATTATTTGGAAAGGCACGGTTGGTAGTGTGAGGTTAATGCGTGATAAGAACCATAGTTTTATCGCAGTGAATTAATTTAGCACTGATGATGTGCTGGTCTAAATGAATTACACTAATCATGCACCCTTAATTAATTCCTGATAAGCATTAAAATTTATTTTTAACAAAATAATAGATTTCTTATTAGAATTAATTTATGAGTTGGTAAACCAGACAATCTCTGAAATGGTTCTAGCGATTTGGTTGTAATTTCATATGTAGATAACGTTTTGCTAAAAGAGCAATCCTTGAGTTTGGTATCTCGGAAAGGGCTCTAAACTCAGCTTGTAGAAGTTTCTGGTACCATAAGCCTACTGATATTAGTTAAGCATCTCTTTGCAAGGAACTGTGCTCTAAAAAAATCCTAGAAAGCCTTTAAAAAACGTTTAACTTTAATAAAACTTTACTCAAAATCTTGCACATTGAACAGAAATCGAAAGATGCCGAGCGAAGATCGGTCACTCAGGAACTGTGTGACTATATTCAGTGTGTGTGTTTTTTTTCCTTTGGTTTGTGTGATGTGTACTTTACGAGGTGGAGATGGGGGTCAGTTCCAGCATCCACCTCGGATAACCACCTAAATACTGTAATCAGAACGGCCGGTATGGGGGGACCAGGACTCGATCTTGCCCCGCACTACCACCCAGATCCAGAGTCCGGCGCCTTAGCGCGCTGAGCCATACTGAGGGGTTATATCATGTTATCACCCCGCTAATTAATTAGAATTGAAACCATCAAAAATTCAAATAAATGTATTCAATCTGTAGAACAAACAAGCATCAAGGAAGTTGTGAATCAAGAAGGAAGGGTAAAGTGCTTAAACACAGCGAATCTACCAAGTATGTGACTTCACTAACATAACTGCTCTGACATCAAGTTAAACGTCTCATGTAATAACTCGTTACTTCGCCCAAGCCACTAGACGCGGGAGAAGATGGGTACAAGGAACGAGAAGGAATTCAGACATGGCCTTTTGGAGCAACCGTCTTGGTCTTTCGCCTAACAGATTTCTGGAAGCAAAGGCTTTTTGTTTTTTTTTTTTTTAC
The DNA here is from genome assembly GCA_031002005.1 of Vandiemenella viatica. Classification (NCBI taxonomy): domain Eukaryota; kingdom Metazoa; phylum Arthropoda; class Insecta; order Orthoptera; family Morabidae; genus Vandiemenella; species Vandiemenella viatica. The sequence continues at coordinate 95,723,915 of JARYHS010013630.1, read as the reverse complement.
TTATGATTCTACGTACCGTCGACAACGAGGTTATGAAAGACGGGAAGGGAGTGGAGATTAGGAACTGGAAGGAAATCGCTCATGGTCTTTGGAACGAAGAATCCCGACAATCACCCTGAGTGATTTTGGAAAACTATGGAAAACTTAAATCTGGATGCCCGGACGGGGATTCGAACCCTCGTCCTCCCGAATGCGAGGTCAGAGAATTATCCCTCACCCACCACGCTCCGTGAAGCAATGGGAAACCGAGATCTGAATGGCCGGACGGGTATTTGAAGCGCGCCTGGCTGGTGACATCCACATTGTATTCGTCCATTGGATGCTTTTGAAAGTGAACTGAGTCTGTTACAACGTTCGTAGAAACCATGCTCTTTTGTTGGTGCTCTGAAGGCAAGACTTGAACTTGGGCCAGCTGTCAACAGAAAGGTGTTTATTGTCATAAAGAATTCTAGGTGTCTTCGGTACCGCAACACACTGCCAAAACTAATTTCATTTATTAGTTCAGTTCTACGTGACGTATGTTACTCAATATTTCTGTGATTACTGAAATACACGGCAGACGATGTAACACACCGTAACGAGTGGAATGTATTGGGATCCACCGTGTGTCGCCTTTCACTGCTTTGTCCTCAAAGTATTAGGGAACCGATTCCACATTATTTGATGGTTACCTATGGCAAACAATTGCCAAACGATTTTTTTTTCTATTATTTGAACGAAACATTGTAAGAAGCAATCGCTAACAACCTTAACGACATTAACTTGTGCCTAAAAATCCGAATATTGCTGCTAACAGTAAGAAAATACAGGCCTATTTAAAGCACCTAATTAATTCTGATGATTAAACTAAATAGATAGATTATATTAAATCTGGGCTGGATTGAATTTGAGTATTAAGCTGAGTAAAAATGAAAATACTATGCTAGCTGATTACGCTCACCATATCACCAGCGGTGGCGGCAGGAGAACCTCAGAAAACGTACCTGAAACAGAAAAACACATCTTCTTACTAACGAACTAGATATATACATGTAAATGAGCTATTTCAAGTTTTAATCATTTTTTCATAATCAACATATTTTTTGGATATATATTCAATTACATTAATCATTACATTACGATTTCATTACTAAGAGGATTTTTAGGTTTTATTTTCGTTGATTTTCGAGGTCACTTTCGTATTATACGTGGTTACAGCAAGCTATGCTACAGTACATAAAACTGACGAGCTGATAAACAATAGCAATAGCTCAATTTTGCGTCAGAGTTGTTATAAATTAATTTATTTATATGCTTTGCACATACCACCTCTGTCGTGACCTCGCGAGGTATCCTTCAATCCTACAGTACAACGGATAACCCGTGTTTCACGACGAGTCCAAATCAGTTCATACACGCTGAGCACAAGATTGCTATACGAGAAAGGCACATTTATGGTCTTCAAAAGTCCTAATCGAACTCAGAATTCTAACTTATCATTCGATTCCGACTTATGTACCTCACCACTGAGCCACCAGCAGCTTCGCCTCAGGAAATGTCCCAGAGAAGAAGAACAAGGAAGGAAGGAGCCCATCGAGGTTGATGACAATTTTACACCCGCGAGTCTTGAGTTTGCAGTGCAAATACCAGGTGGCTCCAGATGAATCTCTGTTAGCCTCACATAGAAGATAATCAAGATAACATACGCGCCAGTGGCTTATGCAATTAACTGCCTGGAACGCGAACGAATCCGGAGGCATTCTCGGTCGAAATGGTCACTATATGCAAGTCGCGGTAAATTTTATAGTCACTCTTTACCATTAACGTCCCAAGAATCCTAGTAATTTCATCCTTTGGGGTAATTCAGATCTTGGAAGCTTCACGATGGAATTTTCTAAACAGATGGAAAGTGTTAAAGCATAATTTTTTAAAAAAAAACATGAATTATTAGTGGCTCGATTATGCAGCAACAGCAATTAGTTTTACTTAAATCAATTTGAAAAGTGAGTACTTGAAACTCAATATCATCTTGAGAGGTTTAGTAAAGACTTAATTTTTGTTTACTATGTTGTTTCATGCAGCTGAATACTAAGCGTTAATACTGATGTCTTGTATGAACTGTGAAATAAAAGTAGAAAAATGACATACAAAGTTGACGAGAGATTTTTATTGACTTACTCCCCTCCTTTCCTCTAAATGAGATTTCGTGAGATTTTTCGGATCATCCCTCCCCCTCCCCCTACTTTAAATTACGTAATTAATGGACGTCCCCTTAGTTATATTAAGGTTAACCCAGAGCGTAACAATTGACAGTTACAATTTCAGTTCCAAGCTTTCTACAAAATATGCAAAAAATTAATCCAGACCTATATTCTAAATACCACGTTAAATATCCGTTTCTGTATATATATCTGATTTCACCTGAACACTACAGTGCATCTACTGCGTATTCCATTATCATGTGCGTCTTCACGCGTCCTAGGATGTGGGGTTGTTATGAATTTGTTGACGGTTTATTTTAGTGAAGCAAATTCCAGACATTTGAAGAGAGTTTTCTATCTACTTTTGTGAAAGAAAAGCACCATGTACCATTGTGTTTAACTTGTGTATTGTATAGTAACAACAAGGTACTTTACAGAATACTGGCTGCCTACATTAAAGTTAGTGGCATGAAACTCTAAAGTAATAGATTGTGTATAACATTAAGAAAATTAATCAATTTCTGTGTTTATCTTATTAATGATACGTTTATACTGTAATTTAAGTGTACCATTTAATGTGAGGTTATCAGAATATATTATTATGAGATTGCTATATGGTGTGTAATCCAATGTCAGTAAATAAATAAATAAAATTTTGATTGAAGTATTTTGCGGGTTCTTTTGCTGGATCTCCTGTCACCGATGTTTCGATCTCCATCTGCGAATATCTTCAGGAGAATTATCCCACCTGTTGCTTCTGTAAGAGACTAGTGATACACGAGGAAGACCTATTAAGGTGATAGCGAAACTTGGATCGATTGTTTCTCACCAGAGAGTGTATGGTGCTCCAGAGATAATGTAGACGAACATCTATGGCCAAGCGACCTTATTTTGTTATGTATCCTGTTTAGCCCCCACCATTTTTAGGGAATTCGTTGAAATTCTTAAATATCCGAATAAATTGCATGAACATCGACTGATTCCGATGCTTAATCGTGCGCTTGTGGATAAATGCGACGTATAAACAAAAAAGTCTTTTCACGACGTAATGAAAAATTCAGTCATACCATCTATGGACAGCAAAAACGCTCTGCTAAAAGTCAATCTACGCCGCTCTTCCTATAAATTGAGGTTCAGCAGGCTGGTAATCATCCAGAAGAAGATGCCGGGAGAGAATCGAAACGTCGATGGCAGAAGCACGGAGTGATACAGCAGACCAATGGCAGAAAACTTCAGTCGATGTTGAAATGACGGCAGCAAAAAGCAAAATAATTTACGTTTTTGATTGGTTGACGGTTGTTATCTATTTAATTCAAGGAATCGTTTGTTTCCACAGGTGTGGACACGAACGAACGGAGAATTAATACTATCTGCACCTACCTTACATATTATTATTTTGTAAAAGGTGTTTTTTGTGACGAGCCACCTATCTCCCTTCATAATTAACCGAAATCGATAAATGAGGTGTCATTTTAAAGATTAAATTCTTCGCATTTGTGACATTATTAATTAAGAAAGGAACTTTCCGAAATTTGACTCGTAATGGCAAAATTATGAACAGTCGAGATCACGGGTATCAATAGTTTAGAGTCAAACTGCTAGGCTTCGCTGGCGTCGATAAGAAGTATCGTGTACTGCTAGATAGCAGCACCAAATATCGAAATTTTCGTACGTGTGATGACCGCACTACTGCTAGATATTATGGTTGACAAATGAAGAATTGTTGCTACAAAATGAGATAGTTCAGAGCGAAGCTGCTAGGCTGCGCTGGGGTCGATCTGGAGTAGTCGCATTACCGCCAGATAGCAGCACTGCTAGTGTAGGGAATTTTCGGGATTTTTTTGTTTCTGTTGGGGAAACATTTCATTGTTTTTAATTGTTTCGCAGGATGTTATAAATGTTTTGCTACGCACCTGTTTCAGTTGACGAGATAGTTCACAGGCAAGCTGGTAGGCTTCACTTAAATTACGGCGAGTTTGTGTCATTCGAGTTTTTAACGTGTCAAAAAATATTTTTGTAAGGCGTTGTAAATGTTTTGCTGCGTACCTATTACAGCTGACAAAAAAAGCTACATAATAGGTGGTTCTTCTTTCGTCCAACTACATACCATATTCCTATTCATGGCGAAATTTTCTTACGGGCCACCTAGTTCAGATCATTTTTTTTTCCTCCGTGGCGGTAGACAGGTTAAACCGTGTGATGCAGGCTGCGACTACCTAGTTCAGATCGATTTTTTTTTTCCTGCGCGGCAGTAGGCAGGTTAAACCGTGCGCGTAGGCTGTCGAATGAGCCTCGCGTCGTGCAAACAGACCCGTCTGTGCGCAGCGCGTATCTTATCTGTGGCCCTCACAGGATCCAATCTGCATGAGTAAACACGGCCGGCTATCGAGCAACACGCGTGGTAGCCACCGCGCGTTTATCACCTCGCCCGCTGACCACGTGTGCCTTACGAACACCTTAACGCCGTGTTATTACAACCGCGCGCCTCTCCCGAAACAACAACACCACCGCGCCGGTCGGATTACAGGCCCAAAGATTCCTACCGATGAACGCACGATCGAAAGCAATACGAACACGCCTATCCTTGGCATCATGAAAAACTTCCAGATATTTTCGCTTACACACTTTAGCTCGGAAATGCTATTGAATTGGCCTGGGACAGTATTCAGGAAAAAACACAGAGCGACAACTTGACTGTGTTAGACGATAAAACCGAGCCTGGTGGGTGAACGATTAACGTTCTGGCCTCGTATTCGGTAGGACGTGGGTTCGAATTCCCGTCCGGGCATCTAGATTTGGGTTTTCCATGGTTTACCCAAATCACTCCAGGCGAATGTCGGGATGCTTCATTCAAAAAGGCCATGGATGAATTCCTTCCAGTTCCTTGTCCTCAGTCCCATCCCACCTCAAATGACCTAAGCCGTCGACGATGCGTAAATAAAGTGGTTTTTACGTGTGAAAAAAAAAAAGACAAGAAAGAAACAACAGGCGCAGCCACATTGTCGGCCTAGGCTGTAACCCCGACAGGCCTTGCCCCGGAACTGTCAGCTAGAGTGGTATTCTAGTATACTACCCTCCACAGCGACAAAATGTTCGCATCTGTGGTGCCGTTCTCACCAATGTAAGTGTTATGGTGACTTCCCACGGCCCGTGGTTTTTTAGGCCGCGCCATGCATTTTTTAACTGCTTAATGTCTCTTAACAGAGAGATCTTTAGAGACGGGAAAGGATGTGGGGCAAGGAATGGGAAGGAATTTGGTCATGACCTTTTGAAGGATTCATGCTGGCATTTGCCTGGAATGATTTTGGAAACCATGGAAAACCCAAATCTGGATGCCCAGACGGGGATTCGAACCGCCGTCCTCCCAAATGCGAGGCCAGAACGCTAACCGTTACACCAGCACGCTCGGTCGCGTCATGCAGCCGAACTGTACGGAAAAGTACACGGCACAGACTATGCCACACCACCTCGCAGCCACCTCCGCACCACGTTACCTAGTGTCGCTTCAGCTACCCGGGCGTTTGATGTTTACAGACTAGGCGACGGATAGAGTCGCGCCGTCCCTGCCAGTAGAGGCGGCTCCCTTCCCATAGCCCGCTGTTGGTAGCTAGACGGGTGCGGCAGACAAATGCACAGGCCGTGGGAAGCCACCTTCAACGTGTTCGCAAGTGGCACTGGTTCGGTCTTGTGCATGACAGTAGTTAGTAAAATGCTGTGTCTCTCATTATAAACAGTATGGAGTACGTAGTCACGAGCAGCCTCGGGGCCACACTGCAGTTACAGCTCAAATTGTTAGAACTTGAGCGTTTACCCTAAGTGTGGAACGTTTGAAATTGTGTTAACATCTGTCTCAGAAACATGTAACTTGTGTCCTCTGTTTTTTTTTAATTTATTTAGTATCAAAAGCGTCGATGTTTTAATAGTTAGAAACGCAAACTGTATTAACAATAACAGTACAGAAAGATAGTAAAAAAACACAAAAGTATGGCAATCAACACCAATCAGTTCATATTGTAACTGACCAAAAATCAGAAACCTGTACAGCGTTGTCACTTGCATTATAGAGGTATTCTTAAGTGCAGGTTGTTGGGCACTGCGGGCAGTTGGCCTTGTCTACCACACATTTACATGTAGTATCTGGATCTTCGAAATAACGCCATGTTGCTAAATTATTTTTTTCCTGCCTTCATCATTTCGTGCCTTGTGTGATAACTGTATTTTGTTGGTGACTTGTATAGTTTTTTGGAGGAGTTTACGGACAATACCAAAACTGCCTAAACATCGCAGTCGAGATGATCTGTAAGCGGAGTCCTGAAGTCGAAGCTGGTTCCGTTGAACCTCCCAGATCGAGTGGTGGCACTTCGATGGTCATTAGAACCAGGAGAGATCGAATGGGGAGGGGGCAAGAAGCGGGAAGGAATTCTGGCATGACATTTCGATAAACTACCCAGGAATTGGCCTGGAGTCATTTCGGGATTAAATGAAAACCTAAATCTGGATGGCCGAACAGTGATTTGAACTCACGTCCTACCCAATGCCAGGGCAAAGCATTACCTCATACGCACACCGACCCTAAGCGTATACTTAGTGTCTGAAACATCAGTTACATTGAACAATTAGACAGACACTTGTAAAATATATTAGGACAAGCTGCTGTGCTGAATAACCGTTATGGCGATTTCCTTTGATTTTTTTTTTGCTAAGGGAGGAATTACTGCTTGAGTGGATAACATACATGTGTGTAAGTTCACTGCAATATGCTATAGATGAGACAGGAAAGAAGGGAAATCGTTAAACCCTCTGCCGGCCTACACTTCTGAAGGACACAAAGCGGAACAAAGTTTAACGTCCTCATCGGACGAGCTAGTCACCATCAACAGTTACGTATGCTCTCACTCACACGCACTACATATAGGTATCGCATATAATCCAGGCCTGAAATGGTACACTATCTACCAACTGTAACCTGAATGCCACAACTTCTCCTGTTCTTGGACATATCCAGAGTGATGAAAATTTCTTGAGCCACCAAGGATCGAATCAACTATCTCCATGTTAGACGCCAGAGCCCATTTCGTGCCACAATAACAGCCATAGGGGCGGCCGTTATACATCCCGCCCAGTCGTCTGATACGACGAATTATAGCTGTAAATCTGTTGACGATTATTAGAAGATCAAAGTTTTTATCTTGCAGTATCTTTCTGTAGTAGCTATAAGCTATTAGTGAAGGTAAATAACACTTTTAAGATAGCTAAATGCACGCAGCTGAAAATAAAACAAAATACGTTGCATACCAAGAAAGTCTTCAATAAGCTTTTATCCTGCCATTAATTCATCCAATAAATTCCTGCCAGTGAGTTTTGTTTGCAAATTGGCCATTACCTGATTCACTACAAATAAAAGACTACATCAGTTATCTGTATCTGTTATCAGTTATTTCATAAAAATATTATGAGTTAGGCGGGAGAAAGTTGTAGGACGAGGAGGGAATTTTTGCCATGACCTTTTGAAGTAAATATTCCAGCATCCCTCTCGAGTGGTTTTTGGAAACGATGGAAAACAGAAATATGAATGGCAGGACGGGTATTTGAACCCTTGTCCTCTCGAATGCCAGGCCCGATCGTTACCATTCACCCACCACGCTCGGCAATAACATGTAGTTAAATATTTACCGCATCGGCCTGAAGCTGAGTGATTTATGTAAAAATAACTGTACACTAAACGAAATCATCCCATTTCGAGTACTTTGTCCACAACTTCAACGCTGATTCGTGTTTTCGAGTTGAAACTGACGTCCTACTGTCAGCTGCCAGGTACGAATCGCACGCAGCGCTGGATCTCTAAAATATGCAAAGGAAATTCTTCCTGCTTTCACGTGCGTCCTGCAGAAGACAGTTACCTTAATAAATGCCTGTAAAATTAATTAACTCTGCTCTCGCAGTAACAGAGCGCCGCGAATTACGCGGCAGACGAAGTTGCGAAACAACGTGTGGAATGAAACGGCCAGAAGCCTTCACGTTAACTTCTGCCAAGTTACGTTGAACCTGCACTGGCAGTCAAAAAAATTCTTTCATGCGGGCATCTGTTTACTGCTCATTAAACTGTTGCTGTACATATCATTATCTTTAAACTGAAGTTACGGTGAGAGAAATTTATAAAACTGAAAGTGTTTATCCCGGTTTTAACTTCTCTAATTAAAAAATCTTTTGTACCATAACCTTGAAAAATAACGACGTTTGTTTTAAAAATCAGTAGACGGTGCCAAAATAATGCTGGAATTTTTCCCGATGTTATGGTTCTAGTTAGTTCCTCCTTAACGATTCAAAAGAGGATTGCGAATTACCGTGAGAGAATCACGGAATTCTCCTCTGCGCGTTGTGTTCTCTCCTTGGCAGCAAGTCGACCATCAGTATGGTTTGTTGTGGCTTGGAGATACCAGTGTGGTTTGGGCGCCTAGTGGTAAGAGTTCTGAATACTCGCGTCTTTCGCCTCTGCTATGAGCGCTATCCTAATGCAGGGTCTAAAGTATCGACATCTGTTTATGAAACGTAATCATTGTTCTGTGTGATAACTGTATATTTTATTTGTGAAAATTGTAATCTGTATGATAATACATTTATAATAACTGTTCGATAACTTTATATTTTGTTTGTGAAATTTGCAATCTGTATTCTCTACAATAACTATATATTTTGTTTGTGAAATGTGTAGAATATGTGATCTGAATGATAACTATATATCTTGTATGTGAAATCTGCTATCTGTAATCTGTATGATAACTAATTTTTTTTTGATCTGGACTTTGTATGATAACTATATATTTTGTCTGTGAATTTGCTGACAGTAATATGTATGATAACTATAAATAGTGTTTGTGAAATTCGTAATCTGTGTTCTGTATGGTAACTCTTGATTTTGTTCGTGAAATGAATAATCTGTATTCTGAATGACTACTGCGTACTTTTTAACGTGAAATGTGTAATTTGTGTTATGTATGATAACTGTATATTCTGTTTGCGAAATGTGTAATTTATGTTCTGTATAATAACTTTTTTTTTTGCTTACTGCTTTACGCCTCGTCAACGTCTAAGTCATCAGAGTGGGGAAAGGATGGGAAACAAGGAGGAACGGGGAGTAATTCGGGCATGGCCTTTCAAATGAAGCATCCCTGCATTCGGCTGGAGTGATTTGGGGGAACCATACAAATCCAAAATCTGGATGTCCGGATGAGGATTCAAACCTGTATAATAACAATACATTTTTTTTGGTGGCATGTATAAATATGTATAATAACTATATAGTTTTGGTGAAATTGTGTAATCTGTACAGTATGCTTAGTTAAGGAAGCAGTGTCAACATTGACTACAGTACTAGTAACTACAAACATATTTTAAAGCGCAAAAAGGTGGCTGAATTCTATCATTGCAGCAAAAATGAAACTTTGTTCGAAGCAAAATCAACTACCCGCATAGGCAATCAAACTTTTTCTGCGCAATTCATTTACGTTCATAAAAAATACAAAACATGGAGTAATAAACCACGGTATAATTATTCATGGAAAAGTTTGTTGATGTATGCATACAGTCTGTTGGGTTGCTATTAAAAAAAAAACTATTCCTGCTGTATTAAAGACTGGACTGTTAAATAAACACTATTAGGTAAATACTGAACACATTCGCATACAATATACTTGAAATTTCCCGTCGCTTTAAGGTCGGAGAACTTATTCCAAGTAAATATCTGACACACGGTTTACATATTCGTAGTTCACAGTTTTGATCCGTCAATCCACATCGGTTTTAGATGCAAATAAGATATGCAGTCTGTGTTGTACGAGTATAAGCAAAATCAGAGGGAAGTGGTTCGAAAGCTGTATGAGTGTTGCGTCTTTTAAAACGTAACCGTTCATTAGTGATTTTCTTTTCGCAGAGTTCCAACGATCATCGTGATGGATTTGGCATGAGAGTTACATCACATAATACAACTGTCTTATAAAGACCATTCAAAAACTTTCTTTATATTTGGAGTTCAGTTTTCTCGTTCATACAGAGAACAACATATCAGCACTTAACCATTTTTTTTTTTTTGTCAAATGTACGCTAGCAATACGGACTACAGGCAAAAATTAGTGTAAAATTCAAATTCTTTCCTCTTATGTACGAGTATAACATTTTCTGTACAGAGACATAAAATCACGGGATCTTCCCTAACCTGGTGTCGAGAATTGTATCCGAAAAACAAATAGTTGGGAATAGAAATGATTATGACAAAAGTGTATTTCTGGATAGGTCAGGTAAGAAATGGAGTCAAGTTTCTCTAGAATGAAAAAGCTATATACAGATGTAAAGGATAATTATTTTAAAATAGCTACAACAATAAAAAAATAAAGTAGTAAGTATTAGCGTACCCAGAGGAATACTGAGAATGTTTTTACTTGTATTGCTTTTGGGAGTATGTTGGGACTGCGATTCCAATACATTTTTCAAATTCATTTGTATCAGCTCGTAGTTGCCTTTTGTATAAATATTGGGGCTGCTTCTTCAGTTTTATAGGCCTACATAGCTAGCAAAGTTAGCATACAAAGAAAAAAATTAGCGTGTGAACCAGCTTTGTATAACTTACTACTTAATTGTTTAGTTCTACCTATTATTATTGGTTTTATAAGCCACAGAGAGACTATTGATTTCAACTGTTGTGTATTTCTGAAGACCTGGGGCAATAACCCAATAAAGTATTTTGAAAACAGGTATCCTGTCAGAAAGACGAATATTTTTCCATCGTTATTTTTTTAATCTTTGGATAGTGGTTTTAAAACCATTTGCAGAATTGTACTCTAATATGAATATTAACAGAGACTATCTTTGTAGGTTGAAACCTCTGATATGAGTGTAAACGGAAAAGAGAGACTAAACGAGAAAGAAAGAGGGAATAAGGAAACTGGGAGTGATAGTGTCAGAATCAATGTGACCGGTTCACTGTCTTGCAAACAAATTTCGTTCCCCATATCGCATTCGTCACAGAAATGACACCAAACAACTTATGGTTGCAAGTACACCAGGTTTATAAAGAAAGATTCTCGCTTTTCTAGAAACAGCATGTCATGCCCACATAACATTTCAAGCTTCATCAGCATCAACTTCTTCTCTGTTGAAACCTAAACAGAATTTTAGTTGGATCCCTCAGTTGACAAAGAAGAATATCTTCGAACTTTATATGTAGCAACCAGGTTCATGAGACCGGTAAGATGAAACGATCTGATAGTTGCAGCTGCCAAATAGAAGTGATTTATCAAAGATTTTCCTACAGAAAATAATCAGTTATATCCTAAATGATAGATGCAAAATAAATAAATTAGAATACTCTTAACTGCTTGGAAGAAATATTCCATTTTTAAACACAAAGCACTGAATGTTACGAAACCGAAATTCTTCGTAAACTAACATTTGATCAGAGAGAACGTCTTTCGAACTCTCAGTGGGCGATTTCTCCTGGTGTAGTGCGGTATCGTGCAGTACTTAGCAAAAGAAGCCTAGTTAGTATACTCCATTGAGTGAATAAATTAATAAAGATGGGAAGCCAGGCAGCGCGGCAGGCAGGCGCGTGAGGCCGCGCTGCATAGCGCACAGGCGCATTGTGGGTTTAATTTTGTAGGGCGGGGAGGCGCGCAGCTTGGAGACAATGGCTGAGCGGGCCGGATGATTGATTACCTCAGGCTGCTCACCTCGCGCCTCCCTTCACGTAAATAATGCGGCCCCGCGCGGAAAACCGCCCGCTCGCCCTGATTGGGTTACGAGTAATGACGCGGCAGCGGGCGCAAAAGGTCGTCGAGAGAAGGCCGCCCGGAGGAGACCAGCATTCTCTCCGTCACGGGTCGAGCAGACAGACGTGAAACCACACTGAGAGTGGTCTGAGAAATGGCACTAAGCTAACCAAGAAACGCTGAAACATTGTTTCCAACAAAATAAACTCTTCAAAAGTTCTCCAAAGTCATATCATCACACCTGACAAGCAGACGCCAGTCTCATGCCGACACACAAATACATACTAAGGGTACGTGTACATCTTATTTCATACAACCAATAAAGCCAACTGATAGTGCATACATTAGGTTATTTTTCGACATACACTCTATTTTGGTTTAGCCACTTTTCGCTTCGTGGAAAGATTGAATATTCCCTCCTAGTAAAAATCCTGTCCTTACGTTTTCAGCCACGTTGTCGCGAACCATTTCCTCTCCTCGTATGAAGTGAATCGTTGGACTTCTAGGTGCTCCTTCAACTGAGGAAAAAGTCGTTTGAAGCGAGGTCCGGGCTGTACGGAGGGTGGTTGATGATCCTCGTCGGTTACGTTTTCTCTACCAGCCGCAAACATTCGACGCCATTCTGGACATGCTAACGAGACATTACAGTCTCTCCGTAAACCTCCAACAGCTGCCCGTATTAATAATAATTCCGTGTGGTCGTATTGACCTGGAGACAGGGTTTCTATTGGCTGCGCATTCCACCCCTAACCCGGCAATCCTACCGGGTACAGGGGACCTAAAGTTTGACGTGGAATCCGAACCACGTAAGCGATCTGGCGTACTTCACATTACACAGCCAGAGGTGAAGGTCGGGTTAGGGCCTTTTAAAAATCGCCGCCTGTCCCGGGACAGGGATTCGAACCGGGGACATTTCGATCTCCAGTCAGACACCTTAACCACTGAACCACCAGACCGCTCAGCTGACCGTGAATTTCAGCCGTGGATACATGTTTCGTCCACAGAAACCAAATAACTTAGCGAGACTAGTTTTCCAAACGAGACGCCATTTGTGTTTACCTGTCGGTAGCGAGTGGCGGAAACTTTGCGAAGTTGCGAACCGCATGCCTTGGTATTACCGCATACTGCTTGTTTCTCTATAACGGACGACACTCCTGGAATATCGGCCTTGTATCCTTAGTTTCTGATTATCCCTTGTATATATACACTGAAGTGCCAAAGGTCGTGGCGTACATCCTAATAATGTGTGGGACACCGTTTAGTCCGGCGATGTGCAGCAACGTAACGTGGCATTAACTTAAGAAGTTGTTGAGAGTCAGTTGAAGAAATATTCAGCCGTGCTTCCTCTACGGCCATTCATAATTGTGAAAGTTTTACCAGTTCATGACGTTGTGGATGGATTGACGATTGCATCATGTCCGAGATATGTTGGATTTTATTCATGTTAGGCAATCTTGTATTATCGAGAACGTTTCCAAAACCAATCATAAACGATTTTTGGCCCTTGATGTGGCTCATTTTCGTATTGGTAAAGTCAATAGTATAGCTTCAACTACCGTGCTGCGTTTAAAGTCTGTTAATTCATGTCGTGTTGCTATCACCAAATCAGAACACCTTTCACACGAATCACAACAGTACAAATAAAAGCCCAGGCAGAAGACGGAACACATATACATGGTGATTAAGGAGGAATGGTAAATATTGAATGAGGTGGTAGTATGAACAGTATTAAGTAAAAATAGTTTATATAAACATGTGTCAGATTTCCATTTCTTTTGGAGATACAGGTGCAGGAATGTTATGCATGAAATAAACCTCAGAAAATGATCAAGAGCACACAAATAACGTATTGAAGTGATGGTTGAAGAACGAAGTGTACTATGAAAAATTAAACACAAGAGACGAATTACTCAATCGCATTGTGAACACTGCTACCCTCATAAAAGTACACCAAGATGTACTCAGAAGAGCTACACGTACTGTTGCGAAGAGAGCTGCAAAGTGTATAGTAGACGATGGTGGGGTTTTCGAATATTTAGTTTAAACTTTTATAAAATATTGGTATGTTTTGCATGAATAAAGTATTTCTATAAGTTATTTGAGTGCTCTTGATCATTTTCTGATGTTAATTTTAGGCTAAATATTCCAGCACCTGCATCTCCGAAGCAAATGGAAATCGGACACATATTTATACGTATAAACTTTTTAACTCAATATTGTTCACACTAACATCTCCTTCAATACTTCACAATCCCCATGAATCATCCTCAATGCTTCTTCCGCGGTACTACCACCATGGTGGTATTTGAATTTTCCTATCTCATGACTTTTTTCGCTTGAGGATTAAAATTGTGTGCGTTGCCAGAGGTAATTTATCCCACAAACAGAACAGTAATTCGTAGATAAATGGTCTTCTACCATATACCAGCTGTAATGTTTTTGATATTGCTTCACATGCACTTCATTGTCATCGAAGTGTATGTGACCAACAAACCGTAAGGCAACTGAATGTGAAATCAAGGCTCAAAAAACTTATGTCGTTTGCTGGATTCCAAACAGAGATCCCCGCTGTACGAAGACAACGGTCTGGCAACTACTTTTAAGTGCGGAATCAGTTTTTAATGCTGCATTCATACTTCTTCCATGCTGGCTTTTCGACTTGATAAATAATTTATCTATTTAAATAAAAAATGTGCATCACAGAGTCTAAAAGTGCCAACAGAAAAGAGTTCTCAGTGGAAAAAATTGAACAGAGTTTTTATGGACAAAAACGAGTTTTTAGTGACAAAGAATGAGTTTTCAGGGCGAAAGTATCGGAAAGCATAAGTGTACGGTCTGAAAAATTTAACAAATATCTGTTTGTTTTGAAGTCTTAGAAGTTTTATAGAGGGATACAAATGATCTAGTGTTAAGTATATTTATAGTAATCACAAAAGGAAAATGCGAAAGTAATTAATGTGTACGAGTGTAATACTGAAAATTATCGGTAATGACTAGTAAATTATAAGTTCAGATTCGCTTGAATGGACCGTTACGATCCAATTGAAACAAATGGCAGCACGTTAGCATTTTTTTTAACGTCGCTGTGAGACTGCTGTACGTTTTTGTACGTTTTTCTGAAAGCTGACTGAAAGTATAATTATTTTCATTCGTTGTGGGATTTTCATGCTGGCGAGCTGTCTTAGGGGGCGTCCATTAATTACTTGAGATGACACACGGGGAGGGGGTCTGGCGAAATCGCACCAGCGGGGGGAGGGGTGTCGACAGAAATTTCACGTCATCTTTTTAATGTCTTAAAAAAAAGGTTAAGGGTAGTTTCAAAAAGTTACGAAGCCATCAGCAAGGGGGGAGGGGGATCCCTCAAGATCTCACCTCAAGATGTGGGGGGGGGGGGACCGGTTTTCGGAAAAGTACCTCACGTAATTAATGGACGCCCGCGTATGATGATGTACTGGTGATGTTTATTTTTATTTTTTTCCTTGAGAACGCTTTGTGAGTGATGTAGCCCAGTGAGCCAACTTGACACGGGCAGGTTGTTACCTCGAAGAGGTTGCAGTCATCGCCAGTTGGTTGCCACGCGCTACTTAAGTCACGCAGTGCCTGAGAGGCTGCTGGCGGGTAAGCGGATTGCACCCTCCAAGTGCTACAGTGATATTCACGCTCCCAGCTACAATGCCACCGACATCTCGAAATTCACCGCTTTTCTATAGGGCGTTGCGAAAAAAACGCCCTCCTTCCCCCGACATCGGAATAGAAGCCAAGCCATATTTTAGTCGTCATATCTTACAAAAACACACCGCCTGCTGTTGGGCTGTATGAATGGGGGCGCGAGCAGCCCAGGCGGGGAGATTGATGAACAGCAGGCGGCGGTTCCCAGGCAGGTGCGACGGCACACACACACACGGAGCACGCGAGGAGAGGCAGCAGAGAAAAAAGTAAGTGGAGGGCCTATACACTCCACACAGAGTCGAGATCAGACGAATTTTAGCCGCGCTCAATAGAACACATTAACGGATTCGAGGTAAAGATTCGCCGACGGACGGAGCAGAAAGGATGCGAATTCGCTGCCAGAGGAGCGAGTAACTTCTGCTTGAAAGTCGCAAGTTATGGATTAACACGCGAAACCGAACATTTCCAATATTCGGAAACGATACAGGCAAGTAAAATTCCCCTCATGCTTGCAAAACGCTGCTCTTTGTACACAATAAACGCTGCATACCTTACGACCTGACGATTTCCACAACCATCTTTTACTTCGCTAAAGAACGTATAGTACGGTTTTCATTTTCTTCCATTTTGGGTGATTCTAAGGAAATATACCACTTGCTGTCATAATTACTAGGTAACATACATAAGTTAGAGGGGAACAAGAATTCCGCAAACTGTTTTCGAATACAATTAATTGCTCTGTTTGTCTTGGTTTTTAGTAGTGAAAGTGTATTTCTTCAGATTTTTTTTCTTCAGGCTTTACGGCTCGTCGATGTCGAAGCCATTAGAGTCAAGAGAACGCAAGGAATTCTGCCATGGCCTTTTGAAGTAACCAGGCATGTGTGGTTTTAATCAAGTGTTGTGTCCATGTTGTGATGTCTGTACTTTATGGAATATATATATATATATATACTATGGAAAATCAACAAGTAAAATTGTAAAGAATCAAAAAACTACACCGTTGCTATGGTTTAAGTTCGAAGCCGAATATAGATTAACTCTTGACAGTTCACACCGCGTATTAGTGGGTTGTCGATAGCAACAAAATAGAACACACCAGAGACGTTACAGAGGTGTTATTACATTTGTTGGCGTTGACAACCTGCTAATCAACTTTCAGGGCTTAGTATTCATTCGGCATAGAAGATACCTGGAAGCTTTGGGCGAAACGTAACCACAGTTATCCAACATAACGCTTCTCAACGCTCAATTTAGCGATCGAAGAATGAGTGTTCAACTGAAAAAAAAAACATTAAATTCTTTAAAAAAGTTACTTGCTTGTTTTACGGGCCCCAATGTAACTACCATTTGTAAGTTATTACAGAAATGTGGCATCCAACTGCCATAAACATTTTCAGTTACGGAGACCGGTCAGCGTGGAATTTCTCAGCAAAATAGAGTTCAACAAAAGATTTTTTCAGTCTTGTTAGTCACTTCAAAGATCTTTTATTCAGGAACCCTCATATTACTTGGCGAACGAACTTTGTGTTGTTATCAATTTCTCTTTATTTCGCAAAAGGTTATTTTTCTAATCCTTATGACATTTTAACGAACTGGAAATTCGTCGCATATAGTTCAGTAATAACAATAAAAGTACTGAAACCAAGAGAAATAAAGTAGAAATTCAAATTGCCATACGAAAAGCACATTGTGATTGGGTCGAATACATGATGAAGACTGTTAAAATCGAGCTAACAAGAAAATGATGGTTGAAGCTATCGCGTAAAGAATAAGTTAGCGCTAGATCAGCTTAGACTATAATTTCTGTTATGAAATTTAACACAGTAATTTACCTCAGTTATTGGTGCATTTCTATAATGGTAGGTGCATATTTCTCAAATATACGACAAGTTAGAAAGTAAAGTTCTAGAGCAAATGGGTGAGAGGCAAAAAAAAAAAAAAAAAAAAACGAAATGTAGCGAACCACCGTTGTGGATCTACGTCACTCGTCTAGAGTTATTTCCCAAAACGGCCCAAATTAAAATGTGAATTGTTGAATCTAGTATCGAAAGCGAGGACTTTAGAATGCCAAGCCCCAATTAGCCACTCAAACAAGCAGCGCTTCACGTAATTAAACAAAGAAGTAAGACACGAGAAACGTCAACGGAAGTTTCATGATAACTTCACTGTTCTTTAGTGACAGACATCCTTGGATTTAGAGGACGGCAAAACGTAAAAGTTCGTTCAGATCTCGTGATTAACGTTTTTCCACGATCGAAACACTTTATGTTTGGTGCTGTGTGTAGTGATAGTAAAGACACTTAGAAATTATGTTGAGAAAAATGACAAGCTCGTAGTTCAACTGATGCGGTTTTAGATTTGTGTACTGGAATCTTAAGTCACTCTGCACGCGACGAATTACCGAGAAATGGCCTTTTACATTGTGTGACATATTTGCCACATGTAACACTCCGTTCCCTGTTAGTTCTGATTGATGATGTTTTTTTTAAGGTTAATCATAAATTTCTGGCTTTCTTACATTATTAACGTAAGTGGTAATAATGAAGCACTGCTTCTGGAGCTATGGAATCCACTGTTGGGGAGATTCTCGCCAGCTAGGTACCGCACAATTGAGTCCTCGCGCAGTGATCGAAGAACAGGAGTCGGGAAAAGCCGCAGTGGTGAATAGCATGGCGTAGATAGGCTTGTAAACGACTGAGGCAGAAGCCTTGGTCGGCGTGAATGGACAGAATGAGAGCTGTCAGTTGATTTGGAGAAATGGTTTATTTGAAAAATGTGAGGATTTTCGTGTTTTTGATTTGATTTGAAAGAAGTTGTAAAGTAAATGAAATTAAGTGAATCTACGTATTGTCATTTGTAACAACAGTACTCATCACTGCAACTGAGAATTAGAACAGTAATAAAAGAAGAAAAGTAATTAAGCAAGTTTAGAGAAAAGATAGTACGAGAAGGAAGGGCACTTCCTGCTTATATGCTCGGTACAGATAAAGGGCCGTCTGTGAGAAGCATGAGTAGGGATGTTATATTTGGCTCAGCTTGCCAGGATTCTTTAGATGTTATAATTTCCTTAACACAGACGAACGAGGAAAGCCTAGAAGTAGAGTGAGGATAAACTAAAAGCTGCCGAGGTGAAGACTCGTTTCAGAGACAGCGTGGTAGTGGTGGCGTTGCCTGCTGCAGTGCCATTGCGAATGCAACGAACGCTTCCATGCGGCGCGGCGCGGCGGCAGTAGCCAGATGTGGCCATTAGGCGCGTCCACGTGCTTAACAGCGCACGGCAGGTGGGGTGCGCCTACCCGACTTCTGCATACACAAGGGGTGGACGGCAGCATCGTAGCGACAAGCACAGACAAAATATACTGTAACAAAATATAAGTTATCAAACAGTGTTCGTATCAAGGCAGCACAAGAGACATGTTCAAAAACAGAAGGGCATTAATTTTTCGAGTGGAACCAAGCAGGTATCGTCCGGCGATGTCAGAGAATTGTCCTGTATACGCTTCGGATCCGCCCCCCCTACATAACGCCATTCCCCGGCAAGCGAACAGTGAATATTTGTATTTTTTTTATTTATTTTTTTGCCTGTGGCTTTACGCCTCGTCAACGTCGTGGTCATTAGACAGGGGGAAGAAATAGGAAGGAATTCTGCCATGGACTTTTGAAGGAAGCATCCCGGCATTCACCAGGAGTTATCTGGGGAAACCACGGAAAACACAAATCTGTATTCGTAACCGCGTCCTCCCGAACGAGAGGCCGGAGCATTACCGCTCACCCAGCCAGCACTTGTTTATTCTCTTCCCCCTCCAATTACTGATTTTACAGGTCCTCCATTCCTTCGTTTGCTGTTTCTGCTGGTTCCAAAAGTTGGAAGGAACTCGAGTTATGCAATGGTGAGCTGCAAGGTGAGTCTGTCAATTAGAGTTTCATGTTTTTAGCGAATAATTATTTTTGAAGTAAATTATACGAAAATTCCTGGGAAATCATCATGGGGTTTTAGACGAGTATTAATCTACTGGGGAGCGATGGAACTGCACTTCCACTTACTGTTCGGTATCTAGATTGGACGTTTATTAAAGGAAAGGAATGTTTAATTAGCATAAAATGTTAGATCTGAATTCGATGTTAGAGTACTCATATGTTTCCAAAAAAATCGTCCTTTTATTAAAGGCAAGAGTTTATTCATCTGTATGAGCAGATAAAAAAAGAATGATCAACAATTACAAACGGAATCGCAACAAACAAAATGAATAGAATCTACAAACGTCCAAAAATAAAAAAATAAAATAAAAAAACAACAGATTTTAAACAACATTTAAAGTTGAAATGAAATCCTTGGTAATTTTATGGACACGATTTTTTTTTTTTGGAAAATGCATATCACTGAATTATCTGACCCTAAAAAAGGAATATCAATGACACGAGGGACCCGTTTTTGGTCTCTTGCCGTGTCTTCGACCAAACCTTTAAGGTTACAATGAAATTATCTCAGGCTACACTTCCACCAGTTTTGTTATCTTTACTAGTTCGTAGATAAACATTCCAAAAACATGTTTCAGTGACATATTTTTTCTGATGTTTGATTTTAAGTGATTTGTAATTTAATGAGACTAAATAAAATGTCAGTAGTCTGAGGTTACTTGTGAGTTGGCTGATTAATCTTACTGCAGCACCACTCTGGTTGCATAGTTTTTAACTTCTTCGGCCTTTTTCATGGGCGTGCAGAACACAACCAGATACAGTTCGCCCAAGAACATCACTAGAAATTATGCCGAAATATTGCTAACTTAATAACTAGGAAGCAGAACCATTCTGGGAACATGGAAACTAGATTTTTCTCAGATTACTTTAAAACAATAACAAGTTCTCTTTTAATATACTACTACAGTGAAATTTGCAGTAGAATGTATTTTCGTTGAGAAATACCCTGAGTTTAAATTGATTTTTTTTCAACCATTGGCCACTTTATTCTTATAAGCACTTACGCAATAACAAAGTTTCTGACAGTTAGTGTTAGAAACTATAGATCTGACACAAACTGTAATCAACATAAATAAAAGCTGACAGTTGAATAACCACCGTTGTGGCTCAATGCGTTGAGGCGTCGCACACTGAGCTGGGTAGGTACAACAGATCTGTCACAAACCCAGGCCTCCGCTTACCTGCCGCCCTGACTGCGGTTTTTAGGCGGTTTTCCCAGCCATCAAGATGAATGACGGAACGGTCCCCAATATCCGCCTCATAAACTACACATTTCACAACCAAAAATCGCGGTTATCACACGCTGAAAACAGTTAAGGGGACCTGGACATGAACAGACTGCGTTTTTACGCCTCGTTTAAAGACACATTACTCATGATCTGTAATGCGGAGGAAGTTGCGATTTTGCACCAACACTGAATCACACTAACTAAACTTACATATAGAAATTTATTTAATTATCTGTTATAGTTTAAAAATTACAACATCTTATCTAGTAGCTTGTTTTATAACACACATTCCCATTCTGGTACCATTTACTAGTGCATCATCAGTCTATTAGCGTTCAAACTGTGTCAGACTACAGTCAACATTTCTAGGTACTCATTATGCCTCTCCTTTTGTAGTTCGAAATATGTCAGGGGAAATAAAAAAAAAAAACTTATCAAACCACCAAATTATTTTGTTTCAAAATTACCACTAAAATTATATGCATGATGACAAAACCAAAAAAATTCTGCAATGTATTAGGCATAACACAAACAGACTGTCCCATTCTTCACTTGGTAGAAATTTGTTAAACATAGCTCAAACCATTGTGAAGATATATGTAGGCTACCTAATGTTCTAAAAATGTAGTTTTGAGAAAATGACGGCAACAGTGAGCTGAAAGAAGGCTAAGCTGGTGTGCAGACATTTCTTTAAAGAGCATTTAGGACCAAACAAACAATTTAAAAGTCGATAAACCATGCACTTTTGGAAACAGGAGAAATTTTTCTATCAGATAGAGGCAAAAAAAATCGATTTTCACAGACAGATGGCAACTCTTCACTTCCCCCACTAGTAGTTAGTACGGCCTGATAGCAGGTATAAAATGTCATGCGGCCACAAAAACGATGGCTCTAAATTTCACCATACCAATGACGAGTTAAACTCATCAAAGACAGCGGTCCACAAAATATTGGGAAAAGCTGGTGAAGAAGAAGCATCTCGTGAGTTAGAGCGGTAGATAGGTAGCAACGAAGATGTTGGCGAGTTTTTTTCGCTTTGCAGTGCGCCTTCTCTTTTTTTCATCTCTGAAGTTGTGACCGGGGAGGTTGCAGTTTGGCCGCTCTTTCACACCTCCCCTCCGGCTCCGGCGCGTGTGTCACGTACCTGCCGGACTGCGGAAATGGAACCGGAAGTCGCTGAGCGAGCCCTCCAGAAGTCCCTAACGACTGCACCTCTCTCGCTGGCAGTATTTACATAATGTGACGCGCGGCCCGCCGCCGTCTGATGGAATGCTAATGCCCCGCCCGCCTCGCTGCAAATCCCTGCCAATGGCTCCACCTGCACTCAATACCGCGCACCAGTACAAGCCCAACTTGTCGGTAATGGATAAGTGTGGTAAAAAAACCTAAACCTTTTTTTAGTCAATAAATACTTTAACTGCAGACGAGAATACCATAAAAAGTTAGACTGCTATTGTGTGTAGTCTATTCTAAACTAAAAATGGCGTTTGGAAAGCAATGTTCTGGTCATTCATTTATTCGCAGTTCATTATCTAAATGTAATTGTTATTAAACAACATTCATAATCTTCATTTTGTAACGATGTAATGTTGTACATATTTCGGTTTTACCTGTTCTATTGTACAATCCTCCTCATTATTAACATGCAGATTTAAAACAAACACAAATATACATATATATACTTTTTGGCTGGTTTTAAATTTTAATTTAAAGGAAAAATATCGAACCAGTACAAAAACAACTATAGCAACCTAAATTATTAGACTGGTATAATAGGCACATATAAGGACAAAGAATATAACAAAAGCATCTACATCGATGGAATATATATAAATAAAAAGGAACTGTTAAGAAATACGTGGATTTAAAATAACTACATACTTTGATTTATGAATGGTTTGCAGTTTAAACTATTACAGAAACATAAATATTAAAACTAAATTCTCAGCTTACCATAGTAGCTACATATGTGTACAGAGAGTGAAAAGATCTCTGGCCGTTGTTAATCCACCAACGAAGGCCGGGCGCTCACGTCACAGCATTGCAGCCATCATGACATGATGACCATATTGGCCTTTTATTATTAGTGATGATTAATGCAGTTAGTTACAGATCACACTACTTATGCATCTAACTTTTCTATCTTGCATATATTCACGGTGGAATATTTTCAAAGGTGAACTGTGAAGCTCCATATTGACCCCGCGTAAATATGATCAGCCAAAAATTCTTTTGTAATAAAAGGTTCGTTTTGTATATTACAAGAAGATTGATAAAACCTTGAGATTTCACGTATTCATTTTATCATTACTATCCCAGTCAAATCGACTATTTCAATAATCAATAGCTTGAATTAAAAATATTGGAACACTTTTTTTCATAATCATTGGAATACTCTTCTTCTTCCTATCCAGTAATAGCCCTGATGGTCTCAATCCATCTTTTTCGTGGGATCCGGTCCGTTTTGGTACATGGTCTGTCAAAGAAGTTCTATAGTTTTGTACAGATTATACAACTGGTATAATTTTGAGTTCGTTAAGCACGTCATCAGATCTTTTTCTGTTCCGTATTGTGTAATCAGCTTTTATTCTCATTATTATTATTTTTATCTGCTTAACTTCTCTCTAACAGCGAGGTCTTTAGCGACCGGAAAGGATGGGGGGGCAAGGAATGGGAAGGAATTTGGCCATGGCATTTTGAAGGAAGCATCCCGGCATTGGCCTGGAGTGATTTGGGAAACCATGGAAAACCCAAATCTGGATGCCCGAACGGGGATTCGAACCGCCATCCTCGCGAATGCGAGGTCAGAACGTTAGCCGTTACACCATCATGCTCGGTTTTTCTTCTCATGAATCTCATCTCGGTGGTCATTAGTCTCTGTTCGTCACCTTTGCGATTGCTAAATTTATCAATGTACACCCTTCAGCACACGTAGTTATATCTAATTGGTGCCCAACTAGTGGATATATTTTGCTATAGCTCGTAGACGCTAGTCGTATTTCACTGACTGTCCAACGCAGGTATTAAATATTAACATAGCCTCCTTGTTGTTATAGCTCGAACCAGACACGCATACAGGACAGATGTGTGCTAACTTGGATGCTGGTGCCCCGTAGCAAGTAGTTAATGTGAATAGTGTAGTGACTCGGAGCGGGCGGCGATGTAAACAGAGGTCGTTGGCGGCTTCATCAAGATGATTAATACGACAAGAGCGCGTCCGTGTACTGGTGCTCTCCAACAAGGACGGCCCTTGTAAAGGGCCCCGACATGGAGCCACCGAGAACAGCAGACCGCAGACTCTCTTCAGAGCGCAGGTGCGACCAACGCATCAAGCGCGCAAACCTTTGTAGTGCGGGCAATCAACTGATGGAACTTGGTGTGATCTCGCTGACAGAGTTAGGCTGTATTCCGTCTCTCTCTCTCAGCTTAACCTAACACGGTAATCTAACTCGGTGAAGACCAGCTTTGGATTAGATATTAATGCAAATGCAGAAGCGTACCACTATGTGTGCTACAGCTTAAAGTCAGATTAAGGGTGCTGAAATAGACATTCCACTAGTGACATTTTAGCACTGACACCCTTCACGTGATGTAACATTCTCACAACCCCCACCCCACCCCTCCAAATCATTTTTTTATTATTAATCATATATATTATTTCAAAATGTTATGGATTTTTTTTGGTCAAAAGCCATTGTCTTCTTTCATACCTAACTGAAATCGATAAATGTGATATCATTTTAAAGATTAAGGTATCAGCTATGGTCAAATCATATTTAAAGAAAGTAATTTTCCAAACTTGACCCTTAAAGGGCAAAAAGACAATATTTCTAAAAAGCGGGATTTGTGTTACGAGCAATTTATTTGCCTAGATACCAATCGAAATCGATAAATAAAGTCTCATTTTAAAGATCCAGATCTCCGCTTTGGTGAAATCATTTATTAAAATATTTTTTTTTTTTTGAATTCGACCCTTAAAGAGCAAAAGTATTATTATTTCTTTAACGTATTTTACTGTCAGGAGCCACTTATCTTCATTGATATCTAAACGAAATCGAGAAATGAGATATTATGTTAGAGATTAAGGTCTCCGCTTTGATCACATCATATGTTAAGAAAGGAATTTTTAGGAATTAGACACTTAAAGGGCTTAAGTATAATTATTTCCACAATATAATTTTTTATCACGAACCATTTATCTAACTTGATATTTAACGGAAATAAATAAATGAGGTATGATTTTAAAGATTAAGGTGTTTTCTTTGGTCACATCATACCTTAAGAAAGCAATATTTCGGAATCTTAAGCTTAAAGAGCAAAAGTATCATCATTTCCGCAACAGGCATCCTCATCCAAAAACACGCTGTTCCTCTGGTTAGTGTGGAAAATAGAAACAAGTGTTTCGATAACAGCTGTTAGTGATTTTTAACAGCTAATTAATCCACATTAATTAAGTGGTTAGCTCACAGTGAACGTGCTAAGAAGCAACAGCGATAAGATGAGACCGAACCGTGTGAATAGACCTCGCGGTCAAAGAATATACAAAAAGGAGCCAGGAGATCCACGAGCTCGTGGAATTAGATCATTTCTACGCATTTGTCAGCCTAATATTGAAGGAACAAGTCGAGATATCAAATCAGTAGATATAGAGGTTCGCGTTATGCACATTTGTCCACACCTTTCGTATATCTCGTAAAATTATGAGCATTCTTCATACGATAAACAAAAACTGACAGACTAGAGCAGTCATAGCTTACCAGGCAATAAGCTTCTGCGTTTTCGAACTGTAACTGTAATTTCTTCTACTTGTTTTTCTCGTAGCTTACAAACTAAATTAAACGTACCGGGAAGTATTTTTTGTTGAAACGCAGGATATGGCGGATACTGTGATCACATTTCAACTTTCTGTTTGATACTATTTTTGAGATATTCGAAGTGACAAAAAAAAAAAAAAAAAAAAAAAAAGAAATCGAAAATTTGTAGCTTTTAAGGCATTCATCTCCCTGTGAAATAATAACAAATAAATAAATCTCAAAGTCCGTTAGCAATGATATTCGGTATGCTGGGATATATAAAAAAAAATTCGCCCCCTTTACTGTAGTATATTTTTTTTTATTGATATATATTTTCTAACTGGTCGGTCGCAGTATGTTGTCGTTGAAGGAGAAAGTTCTTCTAATCTAGATGTTACATCGGGTGTACCTCAAGGAAGTGTAATAGGACCACTTCTCTTCTTAATTTTTATAAACGATCTCGGAGATAAAGTGAAAAGCCTTTTTAGATTGTTTGCTGATGATGCGGTTATTTATAGGGAAGTAAGAACTTTGGCCGATTGCTTAGAAATTCAGCGCGATCTGGATGTTATTTTGGCTTGGTGCGCTGAGTGGCAACTTACTCTAAACTGTAAAAAGTGCAAGACAATGAGCATAACTAACAAAAAGAATCCGATTGTTCAGAAATACGAGTTAAACAATACAGTTATTGATATGGTCGATTCTATTAAATATTTGGGAGTAACAGTACAAAGGAACATGAAATGGGACATACACATTAATTCTTTAGTAGGTAGAGCAAATTCTAGGCTGCGATTCATAGGTAGAATCTTGAAAAATTGTAATGAACAAACAAAGGAGATAGCGTACAAATCTCTTGTGCGTCCACATTTGGATTATTGTTGTGCCATTTGGGACCCGTTTCGTAAGGGATTGATCGAAAGTATAGAGAAAGTACAGAGAAGGGCCGCTCGATTCGTGACCGCTTTCTACAGTCCTTATGAAAGCGTCACAGAACTGATTAGTAGATTAGGTTGGGAGTCTCTGGTAGATAGACGACACACGTTTCGTTTAAACTTATTGGAAAACATGCGTACTCCAACTTTCACTCATGAGTGTAGTGAAATACTTCTTCCACCAACCTATTTGAGTCGGAAGGACAGGAAAGATAAAATTAGAGAAATAAGGTGCCGGACTGATTCTTATATGAATTCTTTTTTCCCTCTTACTATTAGGGATTGGAATGCACAGCAAAGAGATTAGCTTTGGTGCTGAGCACCCTCTGCCACCCACAATTTTGTGAATTGCAGAGTATATATGTAGATGTAGATATTGTTCGGGGTTAAAACATAACATGTGAAGTCAAACCGGTTCAGAACAACACGGATCTGATAGGCAGACGGCGAAGTGAAAACAATACCTCTCTTTTTACCTTGGAGCCCGACTCTTTAGAAATGACAATTTATAAGACACACTGAAATGGAGAAACAGTTCAAGTTGCAATGTTGTTGTAGTATTTAGTGCAGCTTCTTCATAATGATATAGACAAAAATTGGCTGTAATTGACTCTCGACAAAAGTGAAAACTAAAAGCTATGAATATTAGGTTTTTGTAAATCAAACGTAAACAGTATTTTTCATTTTGTTTTAAATTTTATCAAACTCGGATAGTAACTGTGTTTTTGTATGAAGAAAATTGACAAAAAAATAATTCATTTTTATATATTAGATACAATTATAATATTTACTTTCATTGCTGTTCAAGCGCAAAATGTCATACTTATAGCTACAGATATTCTGTTAACATTAGCATGTTGGTGAACCGAACTCATTAGAATTTACCAATCCAAATAGCGTCCACCGCGCATATCAAACGCACAACACGTTATAACTAAGTCGGTGAAGGGAAGTCGCGAACTCAAAGATTTACACCCGTCCAAACATCGCCTCAGGCACGTATAGAAGTTTTCACTTCAAATGTTTTTAGTTTGCCTATTTGAATGTAGTTGGGAAACTTTCTGTGAACAGAGTATGCGTTGAAAAGTAGGAACCAATAGGTGGTACTCAGGATGTGGTTGCTACTTGATTTATGTATATTTCCTTCCAAATTCAAGTGTCAGTTCTCCTGCATTGTTTTCTGTGTCGACAGTCTTAGGAGAAACGTTAGAAAGGACTACAAAAACCACAGATAGAACTGTCAGAAAAAAAGCTGCCAGGTGGCGCCTGAAAGCCGGCTGCAAGTGGCTGCTGGCGCGCAGCTTTTGGATGTGCAGTGACAAGCAGCGATCATCTGCGGGGAGCCCCGGGGCCAACTTTTGTCTGCATTCAAATGCGTATCGCCGTCTTCAATGACTGCCACAATGGCTCCATTCGGACTGAAGTTTTCCACTCTGACAAGTCGCTCTATGGAAACAAAAGCACCGGTATCATTTTCTGCGCGAACGCTGCCGAAACAGATGAAGTAGCGTCTGAGCAGTTTCCGAAACAGTGATGAAAGATTTTTTTTCGGAACAACAACACAACTAAAAAAGTTAAACAGACGGAAGTAATAACATCTGAAAACACGTGCGAACGGGTGTATCGATACCTTAATTTCATTGTATGATTTCAACAAAAAGAAATGACGAAAAATTCAGTAAAAATTGAGTTAAATGTTATATGTATTTCGAAAACGGAAAAAAAAAACAAAAAAAAACCGAATAACACAAAATTAAACCAAAACAATATAGAACAATGGAATTTCGAGTTGTAACAAGAAATAAGAATTATACGGAAACCAGGTGATTTTTAACAGTTTCTTTTTCCTACCGCAATTTATCTTCACTATACTTCTTCTCAATTTATACACAATAATAATTATATTTTAGTTTACTTTTGCATAGCAAATTTTCATTTACTACATGAGCAAAAAATGCGCCATGTCTAGTGCAGTTATGACGTCCACTGTAGGCTCGCCCTTATATTTTGTTTATTTTGTACTCGTTCACCTGGAAGAGAAGTACTTAACTTTCGTCTTGCTTATTTAAATTCTTTTTCTTCTTCACCTGTAAATGATTGCTTCATCAATCGCTTTTTTAACAACATAGATGCATTGAATCACTTCGTTAAATTTTTATACGAGTTTCATCTACCACATAATTTCCTAAGCTCATTCACTCACTGACCTCGACAACTATTGGCTGGAGAGCGGCGACGTCACTTGCCAGCCTTCAATCCCAAATTAACAGCGACCATTGTTATTAACTATTAGAGGTTTGGTGCACAGTTTGATAGCCAAGCAACTGCTATGAAATTAATTGACAAAATACATTAATTAAGTTTGCTTTTCGTAGCATTTCATTCCTGAAAAAATACGGAAAAATTTTACGGTTGAAAAATGTGGAACTACTTTTCAATAACACGTCAACTTTCAGAAACTTAAATTAGTCATGGTCTCTGCCGTAGCCACGAATTCCAATTGTCATTCTGGCCTAAGCTAAATTTCAATTTGATTAAAACTTTAGCTAATGTTGCTGCTTGACCAAAGTTTATACGTTACAGTTTAATGCTTCTTACGTATTCTACTGACCACTTTCGTTAATGACCTTTGTTCGTGTTCGATATACATGAGTTATTAGGTTGTTTAAAGTGGACATCAGACAAAATATGTAATCGAACCGAGAATTCTGGCAATTAATTTCTTCGGAGTTGCTCAACTATTTAATAATCTGGAATCTGCATTAAATTCTCTGGCCGTTACTAACACTGTGATCAAAGATTACATTATGAATGTTTGACCAGCCTAAATAAAAAACAACGTGCTGCTTTCGAAACAAACAAGAATTCTTCAAATTTCGCAGAGTAAACTTTTATGGTCAAATACAAGTCAAGTTTGCATTTCAGCAAGTTCGAGTCTACGACCTTCGAAACAACTATACGATAGCGCGATCGTCCCTGTCCGTGTTTCATACGTTTTTTAATACTTCTGAGTTCTTCAAGCTCAAGAGATTTTATTCACCCTAAGGATGAAACACAGATCAAACACAGGTCAAGTTATATTTTGTCAGATCAGGTCAGCCTGTCATAACTTAAAACTGGAACTATTCTATACCCGCGACGATACGCAAAAAACGGTCACGGGTTTACACTGGTAACAAACTGTCTTCATCTTGTCGGTCATCGCTAACCAAAATTCATGATTCATTTTATAAATCAACCATTTCGGTTCATTTGTTTGATTTTATCGTTGTTTTTTTTTATTTAACTCCTTTCTAATCATTCAGAAGTTCTCTGTCAATCAGTACAATTCCTTCAATACAATTCATCATTAATTATGTCTGATGTTACAATACATTCACAGTTAAATTAAATATTTTCCATCCTTCACGATTTATGTCTTTTACAGAGTAGGTATTTCAGTACGTCAATCATCACACTCATGGATACCAGGAATATCACCATAAATAAAAATTAATTATAACCATGATCCACTACATCAGAATTCAAAGAATTTTTTTTTTTTTACCGTTACCTACATATTCTACGCTTTTATGCTATCACTGCCTGTTAAGGAATTTACGTTAATCTTCTAAAGTGATTATAGCACACGCTATCCGACTTAATTTTTCATGGTGAAATTAATATTAGGTGGCTCGCGTGCCGCACCTTTATTGGCTTCGCGTTAGAAGCTTAAAATTATTAATTAAAAGAAACAGGCTTCAGGGTCCCCGGATGAATATCCGATAATTCGACATAGTTCTTTACCCCTAATGGCACGTGCGTTACAAAACTTCGTATCGCAAAATCGCAAATTCAGTTTTAATTAAAAGACGTACCCTGAATCGAAGTTTTTTGGCTTTGCTGTTCATCAGGATGGGCGGAAAATCCGCATAATACGATGAGCACCAAGCCATTCACTGAATATGGAACGAACAGAAAGGGACGCGTGGAAAATGGTTTACGGTTAATCAGTGGATTCATAAGGCATTTAGTCATCGAACGCCGTAAAGCCACCAACAGTCACTTCATACGTAATTGAAAACGTTTTTATCGATGAAGGCGCTGATGCAAAATTTATAGAAAAATGTCGCTCATTCCTGGAGCTCAGTGAAAGTAATATACTCCAGTCACAAAACAAAATAAAAAAAATTAGATATGTGTTGGAAATTGCCGTGAATGGACAACAGTTTTCATTATTAGAGACTAAAAACGATTCATTCCATAGCTTCTCACGTAACATTAGTTCAAGGAACGAAAGTGTGAGATTCAGTCTTTTTCGGTTAAAGGTCTTCCAAGGGGAGTTACTAAATAATAATTATTTCATCTTTCTGGAATTCACAGATAATAAATATACAGCCATTGTACACATCAGACGACAATCAATAAATTTTGTTTGTGAAATATTAAATATCAAGGGAGTAGGTATTTTGTCACAGCTCCAATAATTTCCATGAGGCCTCTAAACTAAATATCAAATTGGTGATTCAATGGTTTTTTTCATATACGTATATCTCACTAAAATAAGAAACTCTTATCGCGTACAGTCTTGCCATTTGTTCACCAAATACACTTATGAGCCAAAAGATTATAATCACTTGCTTAATGAAATGTTGGCCCACCTTTGGAACGCAATACAGCAGCATTATGGGGTGGCATGGATTAAAGAAGTCCTTGGTAAGATTCCGGAGGTATCTGGCACCCGATTTGCGCATAATTAAATTAAGGGCAGGTGGTTTTTTGGGCGCAGCTTGGAAACAGCGAAGCTGGTCGGCTGTTTGCGTCCTACTGTCTATGGATAGTGGTTAAACGACGGTGAAACCACGAGTAGGTGACAAGGTGGTGGACGTCAATGCCTCATCACAGAATGTGGAATTCAGAGCCTTGCCTGCTCTGTAAATCAGGACAGGTGACGATCTATGGAAGGTGTGGTGGCAAAGTACGAGTACAACGATGCTGCAGGCACAAGTATCTCGGAGAACACGAATCAATGCTGTTTTGCGTTCCAGAGGTCGACCGATGCGCTATTAAGCAGGTAGTCATAATTGTTGGGCTTATCAGTGTATAGGATTAGCCTAAATGATTCATCGGGTTTCAAAGCACTGTGTATTGAAAAGTATACGACCTACAAATACGAGTAATGTATGAAAAGATACATAAACTCACCAAGTTTAAAAGCCCGCTCGGCGTCTGGCGTGCACGCTAGATGGCAGCAGTGAACAAGATTGCAAATGGAAACTGGAACTTGGCGGGGAACTTAGTATTCAGCGACGAGGCGACTTTCCGCCTGTCCGAAGATGCGAATCGTCACAATGTGAGAGTGTGGGGGTACTGAATTGCCACATACATTTGTGGAATTGGAAACGGATACTCTAAAAGTGAATGTCTTCTGTGACATATTATAGTTGTATGGGCCCTTTTTCTTCATCGAGCAGAAGGTGATAGGATCCGCGTACCTGGATATGTTGCAGGTGTGGTTTGAAACTGACTGCTGCCTCCTCCACTGTCATCCTACGATAGGACGGGGCTCCACCACACTGGAGTGCAATTGTCCGCGACTTTCTCAACAGGGAACACTTCGCTGGATAAGACGCGCTGGTCCGAGTGATGTTCCTGTCTTGTCGTAGCCCCCCAGGTCGCCAGATCTGACCCAATGTGATTTCTTCTTCTGGTTTATGTGAGGAATATAGTTTATGTACCCTCAATACCAACAACACTGCAAGAATTACAGGAACAGATCACTGCTGCTGTGACGGAAATTGATAGAAACATGCTATCGAATGTATGGATGGAACTGGATTACCGTCTGAATGTGTGCCGGGTGACTACGTGCTCACACATTGAACATTTGTAGTGTGTTCCAGGTACATGGTGGCAATATGGTGAGTTTTTGTATCTTTTCGTGTATCACTCGTCTTTATAGGTCGTATACTTTTCAGTAAACAGTATTTTGAAACCTGATGACTCATTTAGGCTAACCCTGTATATCGTAATAAAATTTCGATGAAAACATCAAATTTTATATTTCACATTGTAACAGTTAACAGTCCCCACCCTTGGCATGTTTTTAGTCCCTCCTTACGAGTGCTTATCACATCCATATTGAAAATAAAAATTAACTCGAAAAAATAACAGGGTATTGGCAACTGTTATTCCAGTTGGTAACATCAATAGGGCGCTAAACATCCTTCTGTATAACATTCGGAAGAGCAGTAGGACCATAATTCCGGTAAAGATAAATATCTGCTGCTTAAAAAAATAAACGAAAAATAAAAGAATCGACAGGAATAGAGAAATTTTTCAACACGTCATGGCAATGTCTATCTTCAGTAAGACTATTATACACAAAAGAAACGCTGATACAGGCGGATGCTTGGTCGGCCCCCGGTCTCCAGTTTCACAGACAAAAATACACTTATCATACAGAACAGCAAGTTATACGTTCCGTAGACGGATGGAACCACAAACATTCCTCCTGTAGGTTACAAGCAACGGGTCTCATAAATCCGGTTCTCTCCCCCTCTCATGTTTCACACTGGCCACTTGTGTAAAACAAGGAGCAGGTGTTACGTGGTCCTCAGATCGCACTATCGGAAAAAAATAAAAAGCACACCAGTTAAAATTCTCGAGTTCGTTTCAACCTTCAAATTCTAATTTTGATCTGGTTATTTGGATCAGAAAGGCTCTGAAATGGACAAGCTGAGTGATCGGGTGCCATGGAGTGCTCGGGCAGTTAGTTTACACCGAGAAGAGCAGAGGAAGGGATCGCGGGCCCCGTGACGTCTACTGTGCGGTGAGTGAAGGCGTCCCTGGAGTGGCGGGATGAGAACGGCAGCCGAGGCCGTTGCAGAGCGCGGCGCCGGCAATCAAGGGCGCAGATCCCGGCGCGGCGTGGGCTGGGCACGTGCGACACCTAACGAGCAATTACACGGCTGCCTTTCGCTGCGGCTCAGCCGGCCTCGCCTAATGCCTCGCGCTGCCCGCCGCGGCATACCAACTACACCGCCAACGAGGTGACTCACTACTCCTCACTCGCATCTGCCTCAACTACATTATTTCAGGCAACACCAAACTGACTTTTATTCCCTTATGGACTTACTATTCGTCGACGTCGAGGTCATTAAAGGCGGGAAAAAGTTTGAAGGCAACGAATTTACCCATGGAGTGTGGGAGGTACATAACATCACCATTTGTGATTTATTTTAATACTAGCGGAGTTCCCGGCGTTGCCCGGTATTTTTAGCGTAGATTTAACCGTACCCTATTTTTATTCCCGCAAAAAATTTGTACAAAGTTTCATAAAATACGTGCCAACTTTTTCGGAATTAAAGCAAACTTACATTCACCCGCCCCCTACCAAGAAACTGGTAGGCTGAAGTTTATTTGCACGTATACTATTTTCATTCGTCCGAAAAGATTCATGTATATCAAGCTTAAATAATTTGGTTAAGAAATTTCATTACTACATTACTGAATAACCCTAAATTATGTTAAAAACTCACATTTGATTCAATTACGAAGTGAATGGATATACGTGTGGCTCGAAACGCCAGATCCATTAACTCTGCAGATAAAATATCAAAAGTGAATCCGGAATAATATTATCGTAAACAGAAGACTAATGTTGAAGGCCAGAGATATTGTCCAGAGATCGTGCTTAAAGAAAATCTCTGTTGTTTTTACGGCTATGTCGTTTAAAAATTGATATCCGGAATTAAAAGAAAGAATACTTCAAGCTATGGCTTTTAAAAATTGAATATATCGAATTAAAAGAAAGAATACTTAAAGTTTAGTTTAGTGTGCAAAATAGTTATTACTGTAAGTTATCTTATTGCTTTAATTAAAGGCTATGGTCAGAGACATTGTGTTGTGTCAATTTTTTTTTTTTTTTTTTTTTTTTTTTTTTTTTTTTATATATAAAGGTGAATAACACGCCAATGCAATTGAATTTTGTTTTATTTTGGTGTCGTACGCGTTTCGCTCTATATCAAGAGCATCATCAGCGACATCTGTTAGATATTTATTCATTTATTTAGTTACATTTGATTTACAAAACAATATAAAGTTGAGGTGAAATTAAATCTACTTACATGTTACTTTTTTACTTTTTTCTCATGATCAGGGTTGGCTTCTGTGTGTATGTTTTGTAGAATTTGCTGAAGGTATGAAGCACTACACTGCACTGACCAAATTTCACATTGATACTATTGTTTACCGTTTTCAAAACATGAGAAAGTAAACACCACGCCATGTTTTTCACTGGTCCATAGAGTGTGTGTTTGTTTATGTTTCAGGTTTCATTGTGTTTAGAGGTCCTTGGTTTTTACAGTCTGCTTTGTGTTATCTTTGTTGGTAGGCGGGGATTTGCACATTTGCAGAACACCTTCTAGAACACAATCACCAACCGACAGATATCCACAGAGACATGCAAATACTCACCATAAACAATAACAGACCACAGGCATTAACATTTCAGGAAAATTATTACATCCAAAAAGCACTAATTGAAGGAAAGCAGATCATAAATGATTATACAAACTTAACTAATCAGACACTATATGCCACATTAAAAAAGAAAGAAATATCCACAAAAAGACAACTATTTCAAATCCCCGCCTACCAACAAAGATAACACAAAGCAGACTGTAAAAACCAAGGACCTCTAAACACAATGAAACCTGAAACATAAACAAACACACACTCTATGGACCAGTGAAAAACATGGCGTGGTGTTTACTTTCTCATGTTTTGAAAACGGT
Organism: Vandiemenella viatica; assembly: GCA_031002005.1. NCBI lineage: Eukaryota > Metazoa > Arthropoda > Insecta > Orthoptera > Morabidae > Vandiemenella > Vandiemenella viatica. Next base: position 95,688,593 of record JARYHS010013630.1, on the reverse strand, counting down.
AAACAATAGTATCAATGTGAAATTTGGTCAGTGCAGTGTAGTGCTTCATACCTTCAGCAAATTCTACAAAACATACACACAGAAGCCAACCCTGATCATGAGAAAAAAGTAAAAAAGTAACATGTAAGTAGATTTAATTTCACCTCAACTTTATATTGTTTTGTAAATCAAATGTAACTAAATAAATGAATAAATATCTAACAGATGTCGCTGATGATGCTCTTGATATAGAGCGAAACGCGTACGACACCAAAATAAAACAAAATTCAATTGCATTGGCGTGTTATTCACCTTTATATATAAAAAAAATTGATTAACTTGAAATTGAGGAAATGGCCCACACTATCCAGTCATTGTGTTGTGTGTTTAGTGCGGAGTATGCGGCATCTAGTAATTCCTCCTGTGGTATTTCTCACCATACGTTCAGAATTTCATTTAATGCTCCTACATTATTTAACGTTGAAACATAAGACATGCCAGACAAGTGAATGAAGATTCTAAGCTTTAAAACGGTGAAAACTCCATCGAAATCCGCCCCGTAGTTTCCGAGTTTTTATATGACCAATATTTCCGGTTTTCGTTTTATAGATATAGATTAGTAAAATTGTTTTTTTTATTTAGTAGTTTCGATTTTAAATACTAACATTGAGTTTTTAAGGTCACAGAATTTCAAGAGAGGTATACGAGATCTTTGGTGAAAAAGAAGAGTTGAAGAAAAAATGTTGTTGAAGAGAAAATAAAATGAGAGAAGGTGTGGATGGAAAAAGCTTAATAGAGAAGCTGTAAAAATCCTGGCGGGATTTGAAATATAAACGTGAGGGCAGAAGATTAGTATAATGATGAAGTTAGTGAAACACGAAAGCTGTATTAGATAACTGATTGTCATTTGAAAGTGGAGGCTAATAAGATAAGTGGAAGATTTTTTTTTCATGTTGAGATTATAATAAAGAAAGTGGAGTTGATTCTTAAAGTACATTTTTAAATAGTAGTTTGATTTACAGCGGAGGTATCTAAGAAAAACTAGCGTTGGACATAGAGGGTTAAATGAAGATCCTATTTGAAGTAATCTTACGCTGGAAACTTAAGGAAAAGTAGTATAGATTTAATTTCTAAAGGTGAAAATAAAAGATGAAGGTAAGATTGTAAGGAAGAATCCAAACGAAGTACATTTTCATATCATTTCTAAAACTAAAGAATCTTAGAAGTAATTCCGGGAAACCATGGAAAAACTAACGGCGGCCGTGTAGCTCAGGCGATAGAGCGTCTGACCACGGCGCGTACGACCGGGGTTCGATCCCCGACGAAGGCGAGGGTCTTTCCTCGAAGCTGATCGTCCGTTATGGCCCTCCCCAGGCCCTCCCAGCCTGCCATCAAATGAGTACCGTGGGGGAAACTCCTCAGGAAAGTAAAGAAAAAGGGCAGGACCGTGTCGCTGACCATGGCACATCCACTCTAGTGCCTACGGTCCGAAAATAGGAATGTGGAGCTTTACCTCCGCTCATCCTACGGCAATACGGCTTGAAACTGGTGAAAATCCACAGTCTTTACCTATGGATAATCCAAAAAGGTATCGCCGGACAGAGATTCGAACCAGTGTCCTCTCGAATGTGAAGCCAGAGTATTACCGCTCACTCACCCCACGCTGGATTCAGTCGTGAAGGAAGGTGTCTGCGGTGACGAGTAGACCAAGAAGTTGCCGGCACTTTTATAGGTCAGTATTTTTAGCAATTTATTGTCAATCACCTATGGTTGAAAAAAATCTGCTATTGGAATGTAAACTGTGATTAAACTAGATCTGCAAAGTGGAAATGGGAGCTGATCATTTACAAGAGACCTTAGTTATTATAAAGAAGGTTAGCCGCAACGATACACGTCACGAATTTTTCGACACAGTAATAGTTTAGGGCCACTTTGGTATTATTATGACAAGTCTGGTATTGTTTGCCTCCGCAATTTGACACATTTTGCTTTCCTAGCGAATCGATCGTTTTTTAATGTGAGGACCTAAGGGATGCATTATTAACTGGCAAGCTCCACATTAACAGTGGCCATAAGATAATGTTGGTGTAAGCGCATTTAGCAAAGTGAGATACTGCTATTTATCTGCAATCTCAATAACGATTGTAATTTAGGCAAGTTATCCAGCGGGAATAATATCGTTTGACATTTTTATTTCCACCCAGAGAACGTGGGGCCACATGTTGCTTGGAATGTTCTACATTTCTTCTTTGTACAGCAGATACAACGGTTTTCCTGCTCACTCTTCTGCCTGACGTGTTGTGTTGCCTTACTTAAAACGCTCGTGATGCGATCCACACCAAGCTGTCTATGGACTCGCCTGCGAATAGACTGACAAGCAATTGAACAGAACACGAAAGAAAGTAATGTAGCAACCCTCACTGCCAGCTACGGAGTATACACAAGATATAGACTTTTTTAAGCTCAGAAAAATTATGTTGTTCATATAATTTTGTACTGTCGTGTATAAATACGTGGAATAAATAAGTTGCGCTCACATAGTGCGTTGTACAGAAGACTATTCTAATGTTTCCTCGTAACAATGTATCCAGCAACTCAGGATTAAATCTTTTCCGCAATACAAGTTTACATTAGACTAACTTTGCACTGAGCAGTAGTTCCTGGAGCAATACTGTAACTGAAAAATGAAAAAAAAAAGATTTTTTAACTTAATTGATTATCAGTTTTACTACTCGGCAAAAACTTCCATTTGGTTTGTTATTTTATGCTGTTCACTAATCACGGAACCAAAGAGGGATGGGAAAGATTTATTGCCTGAAACAGCTCAAAATAAAAGGCTGACGAAGTACTTGAGTAACTTAATAAAATGACAGGGTGCAATATTTTCGAATATATATATATATATATACGTGTGTATGTGATGAACTCCGAATCGTACTACAGTACGCGTCGGAAACGCCTTACATCAGCATGCGACGTAGGTGGATGAATTTTTACGGCACTTGCAGAGAATGGAAAGCAACAAGTTTACCAAGACGATCTTTTCACTTATCAAAATTTATAAGACAGGAAGCATATGGTTCAGTGGGATACAAAAAGACTTGAATTTCTTCGCTCCAAATTCTGTAATATTATTGATTCCTGGTACCTTCCACCACAAAAGTTAATAACTAATTCACAGGAGAGAAAGGAAAAATTATCAGCTGGGTTCAAGAGGTGACGTGAACGAAAGGGAGCATCCAAAAGAAATGTCTCCCTCTTGTTATAAATTACATTTTGTTCTGCCTAAATTTTCATACATAAATTTATTAATCATACATATTGATGATGGGAGGAATCGGGATATTGCTTCGTAAATCATGAAATCCGTTTTTCGTACGTTTTGACACAGATTTACGTTTATTACAAAAGCAAGTGATCGGATTTATGCTTAGCAACGGTATTGAAACAAACTTCCAGCAAGTTAAGTAGTTGGTCCTTTTCAAATGTTGGTAGCCCTCCCCACCACCTTGCCTAGTGTCGTTTCAGCTACGCGGGCCTTTGATCTTTACCCACTGGGTGATGAATAGACGCGCGGCGTCCCCGCAAACACAGGCGGGACCCTTCCCACGGCCCGCTTCTTGGTAGCTGGATCGGCCCGGCCGGCAAATACGCGGGTCGTGGGATGCCGGCTTCACACCTGGAGGCGCGGCTACGCGTCCAGCTCCATGCAAAAGTATCTAACAGCCGATACACTACACTATATATATAAATTGATACTAGTCTAATGTTTTAAAGCATTTTGTTAATGAAAGTATCTAAATGGTACATAAGAACCAGTGAACAAGGTATTTACCTCGTTCATTCAGCAAGTTATCTAATGGTGATTAGGCTTCAGTGAAATAATTATATGGAGGTTTTCTAGTATGTTTCGAGGGGAGTATTGCTAGGTGCCTCTCGCCCTGTGTGCGTCAGAAACACATTACGGCTGTAGCCAGAGGTCGCGTGCAGGGGCACGACACGCAAGCCGCGCGCACTGCATGCAGAGTTTACCAACAGGACTCGCCAGCAGGGCACGCGGGCATACAAAACAAAACGTGCGGTGCAGAGGTAGCGCGCTCGCTTCGTGGTTCAAACCCGGCCTAGGGCCTGGGTGGCTTTGATTAAGTTCGAGTTTGTCTTGTGTCGTACTTACATCATCATCAACGGGTTTTCTGCTATTCAGAAGGTCCATTCAAAGCGACAACCTTCATGCCTCCCTTTGTTCCGCCAGTCTCTTTGTATCTATATATTTCCCATTTATCATGATGTCATCAAACATTTTCTTTCTTAATCGTCTTCCTCTTTTCGCTCCATTTACAATCTCCTCCACGGCGGTTTTAAGCAGGCACTCATTCCTCAACACATGACCAATGCAGTTCCTTTTTCCGTTCCTTATTGTTTGTATAAGGGATCTTTGCTCTCTTACTCGTTCCACACTCACATTCCTTACTTTGTCTTTCCAACTTATTTTCTCCATATATCCACATTTCGAAAGGCTTCCAACCTCTTTACATCTTCTTTGCGTAACGTCCATGTTTCCGCCCCTATGTAGTCCTGCACTCCATACGAAACATTTAGCTAGTTTTCTCCTCAGCTTTTATCCAGCCTTCAGCATACTATGTTTTTCTTTCTATTGAAAGCTTCCTTTGCCATTGCGATTCTAGTTTTCACCTTCCTTCTTACAACTCAAATCACCACTCACAATACTCCCGAGATATTTGAAGGACTCCACTTGTTCAATTATTTCTCTTCGTACCTTTATCATCATTTCTTTCTTACTCCTTCCCACCATCATACATTTAGTTTTCTTCCTATTGATTCTCATTCCTAATTCCTTACACCCTTCGTCTAAAGCCTCTAGCATTATTGTGAGTATTTGGCACTTTCTGCCAATAAAACCATGTCATCAGAAAACCTTATGCAGCTAATCCTAATTCCACCCAAGCATACACCTCTTTACCTTCTTAAACTCCTTTGTATAATTTCCTACAAATATATGTCAAATAATATGGATGACAAATAAAATCCTTGTCTTATACCTTTTTCAATCTTTTCCTCTTCGTACTTACAGGAGAGAAACATAATGAAAATCATGTGAATTTCACACAATAGAAGAAATACAAACGCATTCAGCTGGCTGTATAGTTAAAATTGTCAAATGCCAATTAAAAAAACAATACAAGTGTATCGCTAGACACATTAAGTTGTGGATTACAGTTTAACCAGGTGCGAACGACGTATGCAGTTTCAATGCTTAGTTAGTAAGACGTGTGCTTACAAAATTCAACTACTCGGGTTCAGATCATATCATCGTTTGCGACTGCTGGCTGCCAAGTGACAGAGTTTTTGATTCACCGAGCAATGCACCTCTTGTCTTGGCAAACTAAGCTAACCCAAGACAATCCTATCTGGTGCAGGAAACATGCAGTTTAAATGGAATCCGAACTGCGGATGCGTTCTGAAGTATTTCACATTACACAGCAAGCTAGAAGTGAAGGTAAGGATAAGCCGACACAGCGATCCTAACTCGGGACCTTTCGATGTCTAGTCAGACGCCTTAAACATCTAGCCTTCAGGCCGCTCTTCTTGGGTTCAAATCCCGGTACCACTGAGAATTTTTAAGAGCTCAGCTTCATCATATGAGATCCGCCACGTCACTTCATGGTTCGCATTACAGGTCACGACAAAGACGAACCAAATCGAGACGCTGTCTCAGATTTTTTTTTTGTCTTTTACGACGTAGAGGACATTAGAGCCAGGAGAGAACTGGGGAGGGGCGAGGGTCGTAAAGAAATTTAGCCATAGCGTTTTGAAGGAACGACCCCTTCATTCGCTTGGACAGATTTCGTGAAAACATGGAAAACTTAAATCTGAGTTATCTAAAGTGGATTCGAACCCACGTCCTCCCCAAGGCCAGGCTGTAGCGTTAACCCCTCCCCCACCAGAATCGGTGCTGTATTATAAAGATGAGACGTATGAAAGACTAAAATCTAATAACGATAAACATTGCTTGTTTGCTGAAGTACTATCAGATACATTTAGTTTATAATGAACGAAGAGGAATTTCCATATACCGCTCCTGATTTTATTGCTAAAACTCATTTAGCAGGTATTCTAGCCATACAATGACTGAGCAAAAATTTAATGATTATCCTTGAATGTTAGTTTGGATTCTGTGTAATCGACCTTCACTACATTGAGTCAGGAACATGTTATATCAAGTAATACTTTGACCTTATCACACAATCATTTTATGTTGGTATCGCAGTTGCTTCGTAAATTCAATACAAGCCATCTTGTGACTGTTAAATAATAATCGCAGCTCGTAGTGACTTCTCACACGTAAGTAATTTCGACTCCACGTGTCTGCAAGCAGTTTTGTTTGCATCCTTGGAGTCGAATGATGTTATTGACTTACGTTTAGGACGGTAGTAGACTGCTGATGGAGCGTACAGCACCTAAGGCAACAGACAGTAATGACGTTCATATTACGTGACTGAATTGTAACTTTTCTACCTGATTTTGAAGAAGATTTTTGCTACGAAACAAATTTCTATTTCTCTTTTTGACTGTGCTATTCTCTCATTTGACTTGATTTTATTTAAAGCTCTCTACCCTTGGTTCATCTACCATACTGGACGTTTCTGATAATATTTCAACATACTTTTTCCCCGACTGCTAAACACAAGCTGTCGTTCATCCTCTACCCGGGAATGATTGCACCATCACGCCACCGACAAAATTAGCACGGCACTCGTTACACCGTAGCTCACTGATTATATCCAAGCTGGGACGTAAGCAGTGACCTTGGTGGCGTTTAGTGACCCAGCAATTTACTTCACTGCGTCAATACACTGAATTTCCTCCGATCCCGATGGCCCTTAATTCAAACGTCTGATGTAATTTTGTGATCTATCTATAACCTCACTAGTAACTGTTCCGTATTCTATCTGTACTCTGCTCTCTGTAGATCACTTACTTGTCTTCCAGTTAAATTCCATTACGTTTCACCGTAAAAATTGCAATCACATAACCCCTTCTTTGTTACATTGTCAAATATTTCGTCACATTTTGACTGAATATTTAGAAGTACTCGTAACATTTCAGCTGCGAAGTGCAATCCGTGAATACTGCAAAGAAACTAGTCAGCTACCTAACCATCAGGTCATTGGTACACTACTTATGTTGTTCTTTTTGGCTCACGGATTTTTTCGATGAAATCAGCTTGTTCAGATTCCATCAGGCATAGGCTATTTTCAATCCGAAACAAGACCTGTACATTTCGGACCGAGCAATAATGCAGTATATCAAGTACGTTGAAAATTCAAGAAATCATTAAAAGAATAGAAATAAGCCATTACTGAGAAGCTGTCCAATAATTGTAGTCCTTTCGACGAACACAATAATGAGTAATTGCAAAAAAAGAATCGTAATTTTATTGCAACTGCAGAACTTCACTGACGAAAACATGGAAAATATTCCCGCTTTTCCACAGAGATTAGAAAGTATGAAGCAGATAATTGAGGACGTGGGCTGTATGTTGGGATGAAAAGGTTAGCGCAAGGTAGGAAGGGATAGAGGATTGCATCAAACCAGTCGAGAGACTGATGACAGCAAAAGAAAAATATTGCTAGCATCTCAGAACCTGAAACAAAATACGGTGTTATTTATGACAGGAACAACTACAAAATGTAGCTGTATGAGATTATAGTATTATAGTATGACAACAAGGTCAATATATTTTATAAATAGAAGTCAGTTGCTAATTTAATAAAAGATACGATTCAGCCTTTGGGGAATCCATGTTATAAATATCCTGCGCATACACTGTATTTACAGAAGCACCATTTTAAGCAAAAAATATATAAAAAAAATAAATCTCTGCACGCAGATCCGAAAGCGGGGAGGGAGATGTAAGAGCACAGAACTCAAATTCGCAATTTCGACTGAGGCCCGGATCTTATTGATTGGCGCTACTTTGCGCGTGAAACTTCCTGCCGGGAGCTCCCAATATAGGCGTTTTCTCATTTCAGAGTCCTTTGACTGACCGCTACCAGTGTGCAATAAGAGCTCAAACCAACACATATGTCGCTCGTTGTAGCCTCGATCATTTTCCTCCTTTGCACGCATTCTGCACAGAAGGGACGGATGCCAAAACCAAAACAACGGAGTGAAAAACGTATACAGAAAGTTTCTTTCAATTTTTTTTTTTCCGCAGTGTAATTTCCAGTGTCGGTCGCGCAAGGGCAATCGGCAGAAAACCTCTCGGTCGGATTATTGGAGATCGACTCTGATAACTTGGCTCACGATTAATACCAAGTGTTTGCTGAGTTGGAAACTAATCCTGACAGCATTCCCAGTATTTGGATATCGTGTTTACAGCAGCCGAAATGCGCAAACATAAATGTTACAGTGACCAATATTACGCCTGACATGAACGAGCTCAATCACCAGCAAATACGCACTGCCACTGGACCAACATTATTATGTTCGAAAAAACGAAAATCGTTAATCATGAGCTACTTAAATAATTCTAACTAATTAAAAAACAAAAATTCGAAGCCAGAAGAAATGAGGTGGAATCTGATTAAAATCCTTGTGAAGCAAAAATGAAAATATTAATACATAGAAACAACATGAGTTCAGTTTTAAAAACAACATTGTTATCCACCGTAATTGGTTCCATGATTCAATATCAACACAGCGCTGTAGACGCGATTTTTAAGTCTGTAAGGGTGGCAAACGTGGCTACTATCTAGACGGATATATCTAAAGACAAACACGAAAAAGGGGATGTAATCGTAGGCTTCCGCGGCCAGAGTCAAGTTGATTCTTGGCTGTCCGAGTGGCGCCGCATCTTATTTCGACGTTTCGACCCTGGAAGAAAACCACAGAATGAGGGTCGAAACGTCGGCTACAAGAAATATGACACGGCTGCCACCTGGACATCCAATAATCCACGAAAAAGGGGATATTGTGGTTTCATACCTAAAATTTTTTTTTCCTCGTAAACAACGGTTTATTAAAAACAAAACTTGAGACAGCTCTGAGAAAGTGAACGCAAAATTAATAATAATAATAACAACGCGTCTGCTAGTCGAAGCAGTCAGATCTAAAATACAAACATATTTGTACACATTAGGTGGCCGTGCGAAAATTTCGCGAATGACAAACGATGAACAGCGAAGATTGTGGTTTGTAGGCAGGATGAAAAAAGAACAGGCTCATTTGTAGCAATTGTTGATTTGTCAACTGAAATAGGGACGTAGCAAAACATTTCTAAAGGCTTACGAAACAATTAGAAATGATGAGAAGTTTCCCTAACAGGAGAGCTCCGTACCTACTCTACAAAACCACGCAGTCCATTTAATGACGTGAAGTGTTTTTCCTGACTTCCCCACCTCTTCCCCTCACTCCCTCTGGTGAGACTAGTTTTTGATGGAGAGCCCGCTACCAATCGATCTCGCAACTTTTTGAGACTTTTTTTTTTAGGTTTCGTGCTCCGTAGGGCGGTTATACCGCCCTAAGGTCGGTTTTTTGACCGAAATACTCCCACCCCTAAAAACGACTTCCGTTGACCCTCCTACCCCTTGGTGAGGTTTCGTGATATTTCGCCGAACCCCTCCCCCCTTTTTATTTCACCTCACGTAATTAATGGACGCCCCTTATCCCTATCTGTTTGATATGTCATGCTGCTATCTAGTGGTATTGCGATCACTCCTTATCGACGGCAGCGAAACCTCGCGGCTTGATGTTGAACTATCGCAAACCCGTCACCTATATTGTTCATAATTTTGCCATTTACGCGTTGAATTTCGAATGTTTTTTTAGTAATGATGTTACCAAGGCGTAGAACTTAATCTTTAAAATCACACCTCATTTATCGATTTTAGTTACATAATTATGGAGGAAGAAAGATAGCTCGTCAGTAAAAACACCTTTTAGAATTAATATATGTGGTTAGATCCATATACAGTAAGAAAATAAAGCATTAATTCTGTTTTTCATTAGCAGCTTGTAGTCTTGCGCCATCGTTCTGCTAATGTATCAGTGTGCATTGATAAAACCCTTCGTTTCTTTTATTATCAAATACGCGCGAGTGTACCGTGGACACAATGGAACATTTTTAATATATCATAAAGCACTCTGTGTGGTGCTTATCAATAAAAGCTCGGCGAATATACAATTCGGCAGTAATGAGATGCTTAATTTTTAACGAACTGATAGAGCATTTCGCAGTTCAAAATGGACGCTCTGGCGCACATCGGAAAGGCAATTCTTCTGCTGTCATTAGCCTGATGCGACGAAATGCTATTTGCCAATTTCTATTTTCGTTGCCTCCGTGTCGCAAAAGGATTAAATATGCACAATTTTATCTTCCGCGGAACAACAAAGAATGCATTAGGCATTTTAAGTTTGCTGATGCGTACTCACTTCATTCCTGATTTGTTAATTATCATTTTTAACACTGAGCATTTAAAAATCATAATGCGTAATACTATTGGATTAATTTGAAAGTAAGTAATGTATTGGAAACTAAAATCATTATGTCATTAGAATGATGACTTACTGTTAGTTATTAAAATTTCAATAAGAAATCAATGCTGTATTGCTTCCAAGTGGGTTGGTTATACTATATGGTTTCAGTTGTAACTTTGTATCTGTGGTGCACAGATTACACAATAAAGGTACTAACATTGATCCTTGTGTCCCTCCAAAGCGAATTTGTACAGTAAGAACAGTGTTTCTTCAATTTGTACACTAAAAGCGCTGCCACAGGGTAACATCGTTTTTCTTTCTAAAAACCATACTAAGGAAAAGGAAGTGGTTTTGAAGCAATGGTAAACAACATAGGCTACAGAAATCAAACCCATCGCTCACCAAAGTTGAAGGCAGTAGTGCTGCAACAAGCACACAAAATACGAGAAGAACGCAGTTGTAACACCTTATTCGTGCAGGGAGCAACGAGCCAATTGGGACGGGAGGTGCGTATACCACGCAGCACACAGGTGAGTGATGGGTTTATTTTCCTTGTATATAATCCGCACTCAGAAACTTGTAGGAAATAAACAATTGGGAATTGTTTATAAACATGACTGAACGTCATTTTAATAAGCGAAGAACACATCAATTAACTGCTCAAAGATACCAAAGTAAAACACACAGTGGAACGAAATGTGACGTCAATATAGTAAGCTGACATTAAGATTCGTTTTTACTTGTGTCTATATTACTACTATCGTGGATTTGGTTCAAAATTGAAATTTTTAAACTAATAGTTATGTTTTAGTTAAAAGAATTGCATCTTTATATTCTTACGTAATTATAAGGATTGCTAATTTAGATTTCATAAAAAGTTTTGGAGGAAGATAGCATATGAAAAAAACCAGCGAATCAATGATATTGGCTGCGTGGTTCTGGACTGAACTTTTAAACTGTTATGGATTATTGATTACTGTCAAAGTATTAAACATGCGATAAAAAATTTAACGGAAACAGATATTCGGATGTTCACTGCACGTAAACAGAAATAGCTGAACGCATAAAATAATGACAGAAGTTTCTTTTTTTCTTTTTAATGGTAAGGACTCTACATTACATTGAATGGTACGGTTATTAGTGTAAAACGCATGTGGATTGAAATGTACTGTTGTTTTTATGACGGGTTTATGTGAGAAACTGTTGAATAGGTTTCATGTGAATTTTGAATCGGAAGTTTTATCGTATTTCTTTGATGGCTGACATTTTAGAGTAAACTGAAAAAGCACAAAATTAATGTATTGATATGAAAATCCCTCTAACACTGTTTTAGGTTTTCCATGTATGGATATCCTCGATCTATCTTCTTAAATTTTACATCGAGATAACTTCTCGTTTCAGTAATTATTCTGGAAAGCAACCAATGACTGTACGAGAAATGCCCTTCACGTACTACGATAGAACAATTTTCAGGTATAGTTATGCGTTTATGACACAATAAGCACGATAAAGGAACGCTTCCGTATTATTTTCAAATATGCCTATCCATATGAGGAGTTCCTTCAAATTTAATTCATTTGTTTAGTTAAATAAATTACGGTTCCAAGTGTTAGTCCCAATTTTCTAGTAAAAGAGCAGCCGGTTCAATACAATTATGATGTTAGTACGCTGCCTAAGAAGAATGAAAAACATGGTTTTTTCCTCATTTTTCAAGGTTGTGTTACAAAAGATTTTGATGGTAGCGCAAATAGTACATTAACGTTGATCCTCGCGTAGCTCTTAATAATTTCAGGAAAAATAACTACTAGGCCAAATACTGAAAAGGCAGCTTGCGACAGATTTTAGCTTTCAAACTTACTTGTGTCATCGGTAGAGCTAGAATGAATATCTAAATTGGTTTTAGCATGCATCATACACTACCTACGAAATAAAAAGTTCTAATTCAATATTCACACCGAGCCTGACGGATGAATGATAACATTCGGGGCTAGTATCTGGGTGAACATGACTTCAAATCTCGTATCGGCCATTCTGTCTCCCATAGTCTCCAGAAATCACTTAAAGCGAATGCCGGGATGATCCCTTGAAAAAGACCATGACCTAATTCCTGCCTGTTCTTTGCCCCAGTTCTATCCCGCCTCTAATAACTACGACGTCGACGAGGCGTAAGACTAAACGCAAAAAAGATCACATTCTTCTCAAGAGTTAGGTAATTTACTTTTTGCCCTCCGAGCTAACTTCAGGTAAAAAAAAGTACACAGGCCTAAAAAAAAATCTTCATTACTGTACAATCTTCATCTAAAAACGCAAATTGTTTTCCTCCAAAGTATGATGCTTTGAAAAGATGTTATTTATTTATTTATTTGAATGGATTTTGGTCTAACGACCATACAGCCAGATTACAATTGTTGTATTACAATATTATTTTGGCCTAATAGTTCTATACAATTGTTGTATTACAATATTATTTTGACATAATAGTTCTATACAATTTTTATTAGTAACAATAGTACTGATGTTGAGATGCCCATTGATGATTATGTTACGCTATTATTCACCATACTAGGTCTATACAATTTTGAAATAATAATGATAGTGCAGGTGGTATAATAACTCTATTTTGCTACTATATTTGGACATATTGTCTCTGTACAAGTTTTTCTAATACCAATAGTGCAGATGGTGTGGTGTCAGTTGTTAGTTATGTTAACGTATTATTTGACATAATAGACATTTTAATACCAGTGGAACAGGTAGTATAATAACAGCTGGTGCTTTAAGAATATTAATTTAAGATAATAAACCTCATCTATGTGGTGAAATCCGTATTGTATGTTTGGTAATTGTGGATTTTAGCATAAAACTTTGTATCCCTGAAGTAGATCTTTTTTTAGGGCTTTTTAGCTATAATGGGTCTCTTGAATGGCCTGGGTTATATAGTGATATCTGCGTCCCTTAAGAAGTGAACTATCGCTTGGTGCACGTCCTGTCGTTCCGTTCTCATAAGGGAGATGATTGATGTAGCCAGTGGGATTTTTAGTTTGGTCAGTCTATTATATAGGTTATTTAGTGGAATTCGGTAAAGGGTGCATGCCAGTATTATATGATTTAGATCTGCTATTTCTTCGTAGTCGACCGGGCAGAATGGGGAGTTTGCTGCGCCAGTTCTATGGAGGTGTCCCAATTTCATGCGAATGATAGATGTTTTGTATTTTCTTGCGAGTTTTGATTCTTCAAACCATGCTTTGTGTGGTATGTGGGGTTGGATCGATGCGTAGTGTTTCCCTTTGTATACTTGTGATGAAGTCCATGCGTTTGTCCATTTTGCAAGGGTCTCTCTTTTTATAGTTTTTTATGAAATCAGTGTGAGCGAGTTAAGTGTATTGTTGCTGTCCTTCCAGAGTGCTTTCTTTTGCCAGTTTGTCGACCGTCTCGTTGTATTGGATGGACGCATGGCCCTTGATCCATAATAAATGAAAAGATGTTATGATTTTCAGTACGATTACTTGATCAAATTACTGAAACTCTGATATCTCAGCTAGACTAACTAGCAGGCAACCCAAAGATTATCACACCTATCAGTTCTGCCAGTAAGGGGCTACTAAAAGCGACTGTTTCATTACTGTGCGGCCAAACCCCTTACGCTTCTCACCAGTGGCGGATGGCCCTTGGCTCATTTCCCGCGTGAAACAATTATGCGCGTGCAGTAACTTTTGTTTTGAGGTGTGTCGAGTGCTGGGGGCCGGTCCTGCTTGGGATGACGCGGAATGTGCCGGCGCGTGCGACCGGACGGCGAGCCGCAATTACGTGAGCGGCCGACCAACAAAGCAGTCCGCCAATCGATGGCCGCCCACCGACAACCAGCACCCACAAACACTCCAACAGAAACACAACACGCCCAGGGGCCTTACGCTGCCGTCGGTTCTAAGTCTATAAGTCGTACGGCCCTAGCGTTCACTGGCAGGGTTGGTGAAAGAACCTTATTGCTAATCGGAAGGTCCCAGGTTCGAATCCCGAAAAGTTAGGCGGTTTATAATAATACGAAAAACGGCGAGATTAAAAGTATCGCTTGAAAAAACACGTCATGAACGTCAGCGAATCTCTTTCTTCCAAGTTACTTTCCTTGGTGGTGGGTGGTGCAGGATGGTGGATTTCTCGTGGACCTGTCAGGGGTTTGATGAGCGATAGCCCTGGTACTTCCCCATAACTGCAGGTCCAATATAACCACGAACTCCGTCTGCCTGTACTCGTGTGAACCATGGATCGAAGTATCATGTGAAACAAAAGCTCAACTACTTGACAGAATGTTTGGAACCAAGTTTCTCCGAATAAGCAACATTATCAACGCAGGTCAATAAACTAGAACCGACATACCAACTGACCAAGACCACTTACAATAAAAAGTATCTTTCTCGCAACACTAAAATGAAGGATTACCTTACTGTCATCAGCCCTGGAGCATTATATGCTTCAGAGCATCGAATATTTAACAGGAAAGGACTCACGGACAAAATCCAAATTCAGGAAATGAAGATGAGGAAGATTATGGAACCAATCAAGGAATGCAACAAGGAAAAAATGCTACCTAAATAATATCTCCTCCGGCACTACCATAATATCACGGACGTTGTCAGGAAGACACTTTTGGAAATTTAAGGACACGTCTGCAGCTTGCAACAGTGTCCAATCAGCTTTTAATATATTGGCGGGAAAGAAGGACCAAATTGTTGTGGTAACGATCTGCAGGAAATTCGGAGGAGGGGGAACAGGGAAGCGGGAAAAACAGAAAGAGACTTGGGAGCGTCCATTAACTACGTGACAGTTTTTCGAAAATCTGAATCCCCCTTGGTGAGCATTTCGTGAGATGTGTGATGTATGCAGGGGGGACTCCCCTCCGTCGAGATTGTCCTCGACATTCTGTAGACTTTTTTTGTTGCTGTACTGATTTTCAGTATTCAAATGATGATGTGGGCTTCCTGAGGATTCCTCTCACCCCCCCCCCATCTCGCCTTGGTGAGATTTGGTCTGACACCCCTCCTCCTGTTTGTGCTCACGTAATTAAGGGACGCCCTTTCGAAGACCGAATATCTCTCAGGAGAATATTTGAGCAAATCAGGTTCCAAGACAAAATACCAAAGATGAAGACAGGAAGGAGCAGTACAGCCAGGCAACTATTGGGAAAACACCAAAGCTCTCGCCAAACGCAATAGTTGAATGTCGTGGTCATTAGATGGCCTACAAAAAGCTAAAAGATGCCTTGCCAGCATTTTATCTGATCTGTTGCAGGAACTGCACAAGCGCTATCTTAGATGTGGAGGATGGAGCTGAATGTAGTATAGTTTAATTTCTTGCGCTCGTAGACGAGTCATTAAAACTGACGAAACTGGACGATATCATGAAATGTGTAATGCCCGATGAATTATAAATGGAGACAAGCAAGTCTCATTTTAAGCCGTTCACGGCGCTAACTCTTTGTGAATAGAGGAATGCTTTTTGTGGAAGCAATACGGTCACTAACTTTTGCGAACTACGCTTTCAAAATGTTGAGTGCATTGAAATGAACCTTTGTGTGGATCCTCGAGACAGCCCATTAATCTCTCACAAACTATGAAGGAATATAGTGGTGGCTAAATCGATCGTTATAGTATGTTTTCTTCTTCTAATCGACGTCGAGGTTATTAGAGGCGAGAGAGCATGGGCGGCAAGGAACGAAAAAGAATTCAGTCACAGCCGTTTTGCAGGAACCAACCTTGCATTTGCATGGCGTCATTTCGTTAAACCATGGAAAATCGAAATCTGGATGACCGAACCGGGATTTGAACCCACATCTCAGAGCTCTATCATTGGCCACGCTGAGGAAATAGAGGTGAATACGGCAGTAATAAACGTCGTAGCCTCCTGTGGCAAACGTGGTCTTTGACACAAGAACGTGATGAATAAAAGAAGAGTACCAATGCAGGAGATAACTTCGGGATTAATAACTTATCTATATAGCTCCAATGCCTAATCATTCCAGGGCAAATATGGTACAAACACCAACGTTCACTGAAGTTAGGGAGTAGTAAGGGCTGCGGAGAATGCTAAGCGGAGGACCGCTCCTCGAAGAACATGGGCACCCAGCATAGCGCTGGTATGACAACAGTGAGTGGCGTCATTAGGTGTACCCCAGTATCCTGGCTGCCTGAACCACATTTGAGGAGAAAATCTATATTGCTTAGAGAATGGGAAGGAGTGGAGGAAAACAACATGATTCCTCTGCATGGTGACCTTCTTCACCTGCCTCGCACACGATTGAAATAGAGAATACCTGCCTACATGGAAGCAGCCAAGCTCAGAAATAACAACTTTAACTTGTATGACGAGTGGAGTAAGGAGTGGGAAGCGAACAGCCAACACAATTGTGCGCTTATAAAAGATACGACAACCCGTGTTCCAGGATTTGACTTGCCTAGCTGTCTTTGGTGTCAACTGAATAGATTTCGCGCAGGTCACGGAGTGTGCAATGCAACCGCATTCATTGTGTAACTGTGGTAGTATCTAAGCTGCTGATCACATTGTGATTGACTGTCCAGCAAGAAGATTATCTGGAGGCCTTCTCACACTGCATCAAGCTGGACCAGCTGCCAGATGATGGCTTGAATCCCTAGATATAGTTAACTGATTAATATGTGATTTGGTGTACTTGGCATATGATAATACGTAATAAGTGAGTTTTTTAAAGAATAAGAATAAACTCTAAATCTAACATCTTTTTCATAGTATTTTACAGATGTTCATTTAAAGATACCAAAACTTTATACTCCATCTTAATCGTCCCTTGACCCCTAGTTCTGCCGACTTGAGAAGACGTAGATATAAAGAAAGGGTCACATGAAATTTAGAAATCGGGAATTAACACTGTTGCTATTCGTTCTTTATGTATCAGCTTAGAGAAAAGTAACACTAGACCGGTTCACTTGTTTCATTTGCATGATTGTTTGATACACTATCACTACTTTCCTTAGCGTTTTATCGAGATCCAATAATGATCCGCGCAATTCCATTTCTCTTTTCCCCCTGTTGGGGCAGCAATTACGTGATTGTATTTTTCACCAGATATTTCAATTGACAGAGAACCTAATTCACACAGGACGCAGTCGCTGAATGTTTTGCAGCAAATAATTCCGGAAGTGAGCAGGAGTTGTGACAAATGTTGGGATGCGACTGAGAGCGTATGACGTAGGTACGTCAGCGGGTGACGAGATAAAGCGAGACAGCCGGGCAACAAGGACGACCAGTAATGGCCAAACGGGCTGTATTGAAACACCTCAAACGCTCGCTGTATGTAATACATACAGCATGCAAATTAGCGGAACTGAAAAATACGATTAAAATGCCACGTTGAATTACACCGCGCCGCAGCACCTGTCAATTACAATTTTTTTCCATCGTGACTTTGCCGGCCGGAATTATAGAAATACAAAACCAATTTATAATCTTCGACATCGATGGGAACACGGGGGAGACAATCGGATTAAGCGATTAATACGTGGCTTTTCCGTTCATAGGCGAATTGCATTATCACGTGCACCGGGCCCGCTAATGAAACATTTACTGGCTTCGAGTTAACTACCCCACTCAAAATGCAGCGCCGTGAAGACCTATGGATCTATCACAACCAAACAGCTCCCTACGTCTTTATTCTTCTGCAAGAAATCTCCTAGAATTTTCTCCACACAAAAATAGTAAACAGCAAAAAGTGTATATGGAATAAATTCCTTGGTTCGAAACTAAATGGTACTTATTTTTTCTTATGGCTTTACGCCTTGTCGACGTCGAGGTCATTAAATGGTACTGCACGCGCAATCTTGTAGTCTGTAATTGTGAAACAAGACAATGGTATAAACGTTTGTTGAGTGCGATGGTGTGTCTAGATCCCTGTATAAAATCGTTTTTTTACGGATCTGAATGCTGGATATTGTAATGTAGTCCTTTTTGATGGATTCTACTGTGTATCATTTAGCCGGTGATCGAAAGACTGTTGAAGTTGGTAGGATTCGACACAAGTTACGATTAGATACAGCAACCTGTAACTAAAACACTACACATGTACTAAATTATGGGAACCTTGCATTAATAAGTCATAACGATTGTATGTTGATATCTAACTATTTATTTTTTCTTAAAATTCAATGACACTATTTATTATCGTAAGCTGATTCTCAATACATTTATCTTTTTCACAATAATAACAGACTCTTTCTTTCTCTTAGCTTCTTCTGCAACTATCCCAGATAAAACTCTCTGGTCACGTGACCTACCCACACCAACGCTCACAGCTAGTACAACTATTATCTATTATCATAAAAAAAATTATAAAACAAAGACATGTCAGATAATCCTGTTGCCTGACAATACATTGCAGGTGACCGAATTCCCAATACTCGCATTCCTAAACAAATGTTACACGCAGAGTTAATGGTGGGTAAACGCGATGTAGATGGTCAGAGGAAGTGATTTTAAGACGTTTTCATGGCTAGCATGTAGGTGTGTCACGTTGACCACAACAACTGGAAAACCTCTGCCCTTGACCATTCATCCTGGAGGTCACTGGTTGAAGCAAATCGCCGACGATCAGCGAATGAGAATAGGCGGCGCCGGAAAGGAAATGAACAAATGAAGAAAAGTGTTGGGACTTCAGCTGTCCAACCCGGGAATGGCTGTCATTGCTGCGGTAAATTGGGTGCTTGCCGCGTTGGACTCAACAATGACCTCTGGACCAATAGATGAAGAGACTTTCTGCTTGGAAAAAACAACAAGCGTTATGAATACTATTTTCACGAGGAGCTACGCAGACACAAGTAGCTAACTAGAGTATCGAGACCACTGAGGTGTAGTCTAATGAAGCATTACGGCATTAAAATGTTTTGACCGTGTTTAATATCGAGGCAACTTGGTGTTGCTAAAATAAATCCTACATTTCAAAATCTGCCTACTTTGCGGTACTGACATAATCAACTTATCACAGTCTCAAAATCTGACAAAAGAGACGGATACAGGCATGAACATTACCAATGCAGGTTGCTGGTATTTGTTGCTAGTGAACAGCTTAAGTCCCCTGAAGTCATTTGACTTTACGCCTTGTCAACGTCGACGTCATTAGAGGCAAGAGGTTATCAGAGTCAGGAAAGCACTGTTGGCAAGGAACGGGAAGGAATACGGCAATGGCCTTTTGAGGCAACCATTCCGGCATTCGTCTGGAGTGATTTGGGGAAACCATGGAAAACCCAAATCTGGACGGGTTCCTCCAGAATGCGAGACCAGAACGTTAGCGACTCACCCACCAAGTTTGGTGCAAGTTAAAGGGAAGTAGACAAATGAAAAGTGTCATGTTCAAACCGGAACATTTTTTATTATTCTGGAAAAGTTTCACAGACGAATAACAGTTAATTATATTCTTGTTTTTTTTTTGTATACTATTAACATAAAAAAATAAGAGTTTCATCACGAACTTCTTGTTATATTTCGGGTAAATATTCTCTATTTACAGCGACTTGTGTGGACAGATAATAGAGTGGAAACATTTTCGAGTATTATCGGCTAGCCGAACATGGCCGAGCAGTGTCACAGATATTGAGACCAAACTGGACTTTTATTATATCAGGTATAAACAATGGACTAAAAAAAAAAAAACTTCTTCGGAGAGAGTTAATAATGAGGTGTTTTGTGAAATTCATAACACAATGATTAAATCTTTATTCATATTTTCACAAGTGTTGGCACAATGAAGAAGAGGGAACAACATTTTACCAAAAGCAGCCTTGTCTGAGGAAAGCCGATGAGCGTTATAATTTAGCGTGTCCTCCAGGTATCCCCTGGGGGCGGACCAGCTCGCCGAGGCCGTAATTGCGCTAAACAATACGGCGGAGAGAAATCTAAATGCTTTGCTCGGGGAAGGCGTTGTTAATGCTGCAGGGGGAGATACGCAGGTAGTCAATCGCGCCCGCCACACGCAATTAAAATGTAGACAGACACAGGTCTCGTCTCGTTAATGAGGTGCAGCACGCTGCCATAATGAGCGGCCAGGGCTAATGGGCCCGCAAGAGGACCACCGTCTTCACATTGAATGCGATTGCGCACAGTACGTTGTAGCAGCTGCCCTTCGACAAAGCCACGTATCCCTCCAGTGCCAACGTACTGCACGTAACGTCACCACACAATTATAGCTGTCACTCGAAACGTATCACGCCAGCTACCCCAAAGTTTCACGTAAGATACGCCAGGTGTAAATAAAAAACAATCTGCCACAGTTTCAGCAGATTTCACCCATTGCATCCACTTCGAAAGCTTTGCTCGAAAGGCATTCCACATCTACACTGTAATTTTAACGAGTGTGGTAGATGAGCTGTATCCTTCTGGCCTTATATTCGGGAGGAAGCGGGTTCGAATCACCGTCCGTCCTTCTAGATACAGGTTTCCCATAGTTTTTCCAGATCACCCAGGCGAGGATGGTTCCTTCCCGTTCCTGGCAGCCAGTCCGCTGCAACTCAGGGGCGGATACAGGGGGGGGAGGGGGGAACTAGGAGGCTCAAGTCCCCTCCCCAAAAGTATCTAGGTCCACCTCCGACATTGTAATTTTATAGACTTTTTTTTTCTTAGCTCTACGGATTCGAGGCCGAGGAGACTAAAAATACTAACCTTTGCCCGACTCAAGCCCCACTCCCCCAAACCAAAGTCCGCTCAAGCCCCTCCCAAATCAAAATCATGGATCCTCCCCTGTTGCAGCCTGTATTGTCCTCGACGTCGACGAGGCTAAAGGCAAAAAAAAAACATTGTTATTGTCTGCATGAACTTATTAATGATTAATGTTAATTTAAGGAAATATAAGAAAATGGCACTACAAAATTGTAGGGATTGTAATTTTGTGGGACGAAAATGAAAGAATATAGAGCGCTGAACATAATATATATATGTAATTAGTTTGATACAGCTAATTTTAGCTTGGTATTCAACCTAAATATTGGTTGGACCTTCTCGAAGGAGATACACTTGGCTTCGTATTGGAGGTATGGTGGCCATTTCGTTTCCTTCTAACCTAATCTAACGTGGGAATCTTACGGCGTAAAGAGCACGCGTAGTTTAACTTGGAATCCGTTCCACTGAAGCTTTCTGTCGTGCTTCATATTACACGGAAAACTGTGCCAGAGGTGAAGGTCGGGTTAAGGACCTATGAAAATCGCCGCCGAGACTGGTATACGAACTAAGGAGCTCTCCATTTCCAGTCAATCCCTTTAACCACTGATCCACCAGACCGCTCAAACAGTTTAAAGCTAAGAATATTAACGGTGCCATCTTTATAATCGTCGATATTTGCTTATGATAAAACTCGATATTAACTTAGTACTCAGCCACAAGTTGTAATCGGCTGTGTGACACGCATACAGTATCTTCGGTAAAACACATGATTTGTTCTATTGATATGAAACGCTCTATTCACCGGTTCTAATGCTGTAGTGTCTAGTACGATGGCCTCTTGTTCCTGGAGTCAGCGGTTCGAGCCCCATCCCGATCTTCGGAGATTTTAATTAAATGGTGTTTCCGCCATTTCTTTTCTGTACTTAGTGGAAACAAAATATTCTATAGAATTTCAATCAGTGAAAGAGTCACAAAAACAGTCGAGTTGGATAAGTGGCTTACAGCCAAATTCCATTCAAAAAAATTGTCCTATTCTGTTAGTTGTTTACCACTGATGTCAATAATCGTAACACGAGCGTTTTTTGAATCATATTGAAAATGCCTTCCCAAATACTTTTAGTTTGTTCTTAATTGAGTAATTTATTACTACATTTATATCGCCTGGAACGTCAAACTTGTAATATAGTGATAATGTGGATATATTTTCGCAGACATTTTGAATAATACAGATGTGTTCCTTCTTTTTACATCATGATAGTGAGTACAAACGATATTCTTTAGTGGAAGATTTATGGTATTGCTCAGAATTATTTGAACTATTTTCGAAACGTATTTTGTTTCAAATATTTTAAAGATAAATTATGGATACAGAAATTTATCAAACCTACCAAAAATTAAGAATACCGTTCGTACAGTAGCAGATGTAATAATAGTGGGGATAGGAATTATGGAAGTCATTCTCCTCTTACAATGGCACAGAATATTACACCCCACAAAGCTCGACAGCTGCGGTTAGTAAAAGCGAAGCAAGGGAAGGGAAAGCCGTCATCTGTCTCGAAAATGAATAAGCATTGTACTGGGATTTACCCTTTCCTGTTTGTGAAGTACTTGTCGGTGAAACCCACTGGTGTACAATCCCCCAGCGTTTGCCTGTCGACCAAAGAAAAACGACTCAAAAACGTTTAAAAAGTGGCCTGTACACCAAGGGAACTTAATTCTGTCGAAGGAACTTTTTCTTAGGACTTTTACATCTCCTCGGATACTGTGTCATTAAATGCGGAAAAGGATTAGGGGTAAGGAATAACGAGGAATTCGGAAGTGGCCCTTCGGAGGAACCATCTCGGCGTTTTTTTTCGAATGATTTTGGTAGGGAACGGAAAATTGAAATCTGGATGGTTGAAACCGCCTCTTCCCGAATGCTACGTAGCAAATGCCAGGTACGACCATTGCGCTCGATTCTGTTATTGGTCATTAATCTCGAGGTTTAAACTCAATGCATTCTTCTTCTTCTCTTCGATATCGGCCATATAAGGACCACGAAAAGTAATTCCGTGCATTCATTTCAATGTTTCTTTTCTTGACTTCCAATATTTCTTCATCCTCTCACTTTGCTGTTTACTCCTTTCTTCTGTCCATATGTTACTACATTTCCTCTTCTCCTTCTCCTGGAAACCCTTGAAATTTTGGATCAATCTCCTCAAAGTTGCTCTATCTTGTATTAAATCTTCTGTTATTCCGATCTCAATCATATCTTTCTTTACTCCTTGAATCCACTGGTTGCCCTTTTTACTCTTGCAAACATGATTGAAAATTCTTTTTGTAAGTCTATTGTTATCCATTCTCATTATGTGACCAAAAAAATTCTCCTCTTTCTGATCGTGTCTGACAGAAAGAGGAGAGTCATTTTTTTGGTCACATAATGAGAATGGATAACAATAGACTTACAATAAGAATTTTCAATGCATTGTTATTTAAAAAAAAAAAAAAAAAAAAAAAGAGCGTGGTGTTTGAGACCACGAGACTCGCAGCTAACCTAACTGGGTGGACTTTCGTCTAGCCATTTGTTTGTGAAAAGTGTAGTATTTGCCGTCTGATAGCGTCATTTATAAGGTGGAAATTGGGGATCGTCCCCGCATTCAGTGGTATCCGATTAGTGGTACGCGTACCCCCACGGGTACGTGAGGTCGCTTCATGGGGTAAACGCGGTAATCTCTAGGCTAAGGTAATCAAAGAATTTACGCACACATTACTATCTCCAAATATATTTGTGGACACTTGTTGATTTTTGTGTTGCTTGTTACTGCATTAATTGAATAAGTCTTCAAAAGCAGATTTCATTTTTTTTTATTGGGTACCATTGGTCTAGAGCATAGGTGGCCAACCTTTTCAGCAGCCGGGACAAATTTTAGAACTACAACTCTCTACCGGGCCGCATGCATAATTTTCTTGGAAAAAATTAATATTTTCATGAAGAAAAAAACACTTAAAATGAAATTAGATATTTAATGAAGTATTAAGTATACACTTATCTTAATGCGACTTTTGACATTGTTTTACAGAACTAAGGGCATCAATGTTGATATCGAGAGAAGTTGTGGATACACGCATAAAGTTCTCCAAATGAACATCGGTGATTCGTGTTCTGTTTTGAGACTTAATACTGTTCATCCGTCTGAAAAGCTGTTCACACACATAAGTGTTTCCAAATAAGGAAATAATCCGCAAAGCATGTTTATAAAATGAAGGATATTTCTCCTTGTTCACATATTTTCTGTAAAATTCTTCCAAACCAACCTAGTGGAATTTCTCCTTGAGTTGTGCGTCACACTGCAATTCACAATACTCCATTTGCAAATTTCCTGGCAATGAATTTATATAAACGGAGAATGGCGTCGAAAATGCAGATAAAATAATATGATGTTTTTTGAAATTTTGAAATCGGTTTTCAAACTCAAGTTTTAAGTTTGATATCAATGAACTGTACTTAATCGCCAACGCCTGTGTGACGTCTGCTACCAATGATAGCGTGGAAAAATGAGTGAAATTTTTATTTTTCAGCTGTTGTTCCCAAAGCCCAAGTTTCATTTGAAACGCGGCAACAATATCAAACATATCATTAACCAATTGGTCTTTGCCTTGCAGACGAATGTTCAAGTTATTTAAATGGTTAGTTACGTCGACTAGAAACGCGAAGTCACAAACCCAAGTCTTCAAACTCTGGGATACTTTTCAACTTGCTTGCATAGAAAGATTGTATCTCTTCCTTCAAATCAAACACTCTTTTTAACATTTTTGCACGGGACAACCATCTTACTTCAGTATAAAATGTAAGGCCATTATAGTCAGAATCCAAATGTTTGAGGAATTCTTGGAACTGACGGTGGTTCAACCCCTTCGATCTAATGAAGTTCACTATTTTTTTTTAACCGCGCTCATGACATGATCCATTTTTAAAGACTTGGCACATAAATTCTCTTGATGAATAATGCAATGAAAATTTAATAATGAGGTATTATCAAGTCTGCAGGCTTCATTTTCAATCAGTTTTACTAAACCTTCATGTTTTCCAACCATTGCAGGAGCTCCATCCCTCGTCACGCCAGATAAGTTGTGAAGTTTTAACGAAAAACGATTTAACGTTGCTGCAACTAACTCTAACAAATCGCGTGCAGTTGTAGTGTTCTTAAGTGGATATAGAGCCGCTAATTCTTCTGTTTTGTTTAAATTGATATCAACACCTCTTAAGAAAATCGCTACTTGGGCAGTATCTTTTAGATCTGTGCTTTCATCCAATGCTAGAGAATAATATACGAAATCAGGCGCTCTGCTTTTCAAATTATCTTCAATATTTTTCACAATGTCTTCCACACGCCTGGTAATAGTTTGACGAGAGAGGCTTTTTATTGAAAATTCCTTTTTCTTTTCTGGACACATAATTTCAACGATACTCTCCAAATATTCCTTCACCATTTCACCATCTGGATACGGCTTCGATTTCTTGGCTAATATGGAAGCTACTGCATAGCTCACTTTTACGTGGCATGTTGACGCTACAGCAGTGCTAGTGAATATCTGTTGCTGTGCAGAAAGTTTTCTTTTTAAGTCATTTACTTGGTCTAATCGAAATTGTCCTTGGTACTCAAACTTATTTGCATGTTTAGTTTCATAATGCCGTTTCATGTTGTAGTCTTTCAATACAGAAACATTCTTTGCATATTAAGCATATGGGCTTAGCTTTAAATTCTACAAAAAAAAAAAAAAAAAAAAAAAAAAAGATTATTGTCCACTTATCCTGAAAACTTCTCAGTTCATCTGCAGCTTTTCGCTACTTTGATCCAACATCTTTGCTAGTTGAAGCTATTATTTAATTGAACTAGAAAGAGAAATGAATAAAAGTCATGTGCTTGTATTTTGCAGAAACTACTACAATCGCAACGCTTAAAAATAATAATACCGGGAATATATTCGGTAAAGATGCAACAACACATGTATCACGTATTTTTAACAACAGTAATACTTGCATACACACGACGTATATAAAACTAGTTCTTAAAAGTCGATCACGACAAAACGCCACTAATACTTCAGTACAACAGACATATGGAATTTAGACAATAGATTTCGAATCAAATACAACAATCAAAGCAAAGAGTGTACTTCCATCTATGGGTGGAAACATTAACTGCTAGGAGATCAATAACAGACACAAGCGCTCTAAGAATCAGTCAGGCGAACCACTAACGCGCTGAAAGTTATAGGAACATTAACCGTGATAATGCTCGGTTATACACCCGCACGATCAAGATCAATCGAACGATGATCTTGGTTGAGTATCTGCTTAACTTAGTGTAGATATCACCATTGAAGGTCAAAGCTTACATATATAATGAATTAATGATCCAGCTCCGCGGGCCACAAAATGACCTACCGCGGGCCACAAGCTGCCCGCGGGCCGTGGGTTGGCCATCCCTGGTCTAGAGTATTAAGAAATACGGCTGAAACCCATAATCAGGTCAGACAAGGGGTAAGAATCTGGGCCTTTTGCGTCTCCCTGGTCCATTATGGTGAAATGGTCACATTGGCAGATTTAGTTTCGTTTATAAAGTCGTTTTAGGTAGTATACGAGTATTCCATTAATCTATGAGATGTGCTATATGTCATTCTGGATTTTAAAGTGTCTCCTGTCATTTGTGTTTTTATTTCTTACTCGATGTTCCGCAGTGTTTCACTCGGAATCTCATCTTGCTCACTAAACATCTTTGGAAGGTAGGTACATTATTTCATACATACTTGAATTTCATATGCGCTTATTTTGAGACTTTACTGCCGCTTGTATAGTTAAGTGACCAGGATCTGCAATGAGAGTTATTCCACCGAGCTAATGGCACTCACAACGTAGACTACTAGCCAAACTTATTCCATCGAATATGCAAGACGAACAGGCGAGTCTGCACTCCACACACATCTTGTTATTTTCGAAGAAGTTTATAGACAAAACAACGGTATTTTAAGAAGAAATTACTCTTAATTTTACAATTCTAAGATATATATCATCAGCTTGAAATTTTATGTTTGAATTTTCATTTCATTACGTAACATATTTTAAGTAAATGCGAACAAATAGAAAGAAATGAATGCGTTTATACTGTACTGTTTGCTGGCAAAAATATAGCGTGATTAATATTCGAGAGGAATCACATAAACACGTGCGTCATTCCTGTGTCCTCCAAGTATTATATTAATTTAATTAAAATGGAGCGTACATCAAAGTCACGTATAACACGCAATACCGTAATGATAATATGACACGCTTGCGGTCAATTCGAACCAGATCACGTTACATACAAAGACAAATTTATATTTTCATCCATCCAATGCGAGGGAAAAATTTTGTATACAGCGTATAACACTCCCTTTAACCACGAACTAATTTCTTATTTCAGAACATAATTTTTTTTTTTAAAGAAAAAACATCGACAGTATCCAAGACGGGAGAATCCAATTAAAGAGTGTGCTATAGTGTTTTGACGCACTTTGATAAGGGCAATACACTTGCAACTATTTAAACAGTGTTAATTGGAATTTCATTACGTTGATCTGTCGTTTCAGACAGTTCAAATTTGCTGTTGATAAATATTTACAAATACATACCAATTCTAGCAAGGTAAAATGAAAGGCTGCAATGCTTGTGTCAATATTTTCTCGACCATAACATAGCCCTATCTGGCGACAGCCACAATACTACGCACGGTTCCGGGCAACAAAGGCCCCTCTGATAATACAGGTAAGCGAAACAACGGCAAAATTAATGTTCGATTAATTGAAGATAAAATACTGAATCTTGACAGTTGAATTAGCCTCTTTTTCACCACGTGGTTGATGACAGAATGATGCTTGAACTATAGTTATATCAATTTTCCTCATTTTAGATAACTGCCGAAAAATGATGCGCGCAACAATAGATAATTGAATTGCAATGGAGCGTTTGCTCCGGTAGCAAATTGCCTACACACCCATTTTTCCACTTTCCTTTTATCACCTACTTTTCCCCACTAGTAATTTTTTTAAAAATTCTTTTAGCGGTTTTGGTAAATTATTTATCATTTCTCTCGATAATTTATTCCAATCTCTAACCCCATTACCTACGAAAGATAATCTTCCCACACCCTTATGCCTCAAATCGAGTGCCAACTTGTAGGTAATGGTCATCTTTTCCCTTCCATGCACCTCACCTAATTATTCCATTAATATCTTTCCACGCCTCGTCACATGATTTTCTTCACCCTCCTCCTGCCTTCCAATGAATCCCAGTCCAGAGTCTTTATCATATCAGTTATTGATTTTGTTCTGCGGTGATTTCCAGAGACAAATCTATCAGATCTTCTTTGCATACTCTCCAACTCCTGTATTTGATACCCAAAATGTGTGTCCCATACTACACTAACATATACAGGCCATGGTTAATGTCTATTAAATGATAAAATTGTAGAAGAGTTGTGTCTGTACGCGAAATTTATGTCGAAACGAGTATTTCCAATGTACGCTACTGATGGTACTGTTTCTAGTATCGTAAAATTCGGAATTTTTGTCGGGCTATATGTCTGTCCGAGCATCGCGCAAAAAGTGATATGTGGATTTTAATAAAACTGCTCATAGCTTATGTCATAGGTTAACATACAGGATACTTCATACGACGATTAGTAACATAGCTGCATAAGCAAACCAAAAAAATCCACATACCTCAAAACAGCGCATCGAATGTAAAGAATGTGGAACCTTGAAAGTTTAATAAGTGGCCATTGTAATCGACATAATATCTACAGTATGCAACAAAGAAAAACGAAGTGATAATTTTGACCTTTGCATAGACACGTATAGTTCTCGTAGATACGCAAATATTTCAGGTACTTGCCAATAGATTGTAACATTGTTTTGTTTTATACGCGGCGTACAAACTGTAACTGATTGAATTTGTGATTCAGTTAGGAATTTTTTATCCTATGTTTACATACATAAAAATAAAGGAAGTAGCTTCCACACGCACCATCCACTACCACTGGCATACTGTTTACAGAAAATGTTTGTTAACAATACAGAAGCTTGCCTGTGTGTTACCTAAAATCACAAAATTTTCCTAAGTTAGTGATGGTTCCAAGGGACGGTAGAAACAAATGATGTGCACAAATGCGTTTAAAAAATTTATCTAGTACCTAAATTCAGAAGGAAAGGAGGATATACAAGAAATAAGAAAAAAGAAAACCGCTGCTGCTCTGCCTTTTCATTCTTAGACAGCATTTCTTTGATGGTTTATCTGTGAAATAACGGCAGAAATCTCAAATTCAGATTGGACGAAGTGGAACCTCAAGGTGCGATCTGATTCCTGGAATGCTATCATTGCGATCGCGTTGAATCACTGCCCTCCCTAGCCAGGCTAATGAATTCTTGCCATTATGGTACTCACACATCTGTAAAGTTTGCCTTTTTACAAACTGCCTCAGAAAAAAATAAACCCCACAACTCTGCTTCCGTTCTCCCATGTAGCAACTGCTAAAGGAAGATGTAATATTATTATCGTTATGTAATGCTTAAACGGTAGATGATTACACTTATGGAGGATCCGTAATCACAGCATTCAACGCGTGTTTCTCGTACATCGTGTTAACCTTTCTCTGTTTTCAAATAAAGCTCTGTACATTCAGAATTAAAAGAAACAGAGAAGGCCGAGATTTAAAGAATTCTTTATTGGAAGTATCAGTGGGGAAGTAAGAAATGTGAAGCGGCTGTAACAAGCAGTGTATTGCTGTGAGAGAGACTAAGACGTCGCAGGCAGTGCCTCGATCTGGTCGGTACCTGCAGGCAGCCAATTAGGACACCGCAAAAACAAAGGCAGCCCCACCCCGGCCGCAGGGCACTGCCGCGTGGGGAGCTGCCGCGGCCCACACAAAGACAACTGATAAACCCTCATCCTGCTCTCGTAAACACTGCGCAAATTCTGTTACTCTCGCCACTTCTGCACTGTTTACAGCGAAACATGGTAATTTCTCGTTGCCAGCTGGCTCAAAAAATATCGAGAAAAATACGCACGCATGTTGTAAATATGCTGTAAAATGAGTTCGGAAATTACGATATTGCTGAAAGAAGTGAAAATAATGCCTTCCTAGCTTATAACATTTGGCAGAATAAAACTATCTTGACGACTCCGCAGAAGTAGATATAAAGATGAGCGCACTGAAGTTCACATTTACTCATTTTTTGTTGTTTTCACGACTATCAGAAAGAGTTTTTTGTTTTTTACTTGTGGCTTTACGCCTTGTCGACGTCGAAGTCATTATAGGTGGGATGGGACTGCGGACAAGGAACGGGAAGGAATAGGGCCGGCGCTAGGATTTTGGGGCCCGAGGTAAGTGTTCTTAGCAGTCACGTAACCAGTTGGGGGCCCTTGGCTAATTCATGGGTTAGGGCCCTCCGTCTCACCAAAGGGGCGACCATTTTTTTTTTTTTTAGCTCTACAGTTTGTCGAGCGGGGGGCTCCGACAGCCGGTGATCGGGCCCCCTATCAGCCGGGCGGGCCCGGGTACATTTGACCCGCTTACCCCCCCCCCCCCCCACCCTAACGCCAGCCCTGGGAAAGTATTCGGCCATGGCCTTTTGTAGGAAGCGTACCGGCATTCGCCTGGAATGATTTGGGGAAACCATGGAAAACCCAAATCTGGATGCTCGGACGGGGATTCGAACCGGCGACCAGCCGAATACGAGGCCAGAGCATCAGAAAAAGAGACGTAAATCAGGAAGCGATCACAACAGTGGAGTGTTCTGTTTCAATCAATTGTCAAAGAGGTAAAATTATTTTAAAATTAACTTCGATGTATTTTTTTGAGGGGAGAAGGTAGAAATATTTTCGTAGCCAACTAGGAATGCTGGATTGCATTTCTGTAGCAATAGGTTTCAGATTTTTTGTTAAGTTTTTTTTCTTTTTTCCTTGCCAACCTACACATCGTTTTTGATTTAACGATGAGTGGTTTTGACCAAACGGATAGTTGTTGATATTTCGTACAATGTTCCAAGCGGTAGCTGAATATTCAATTCACACAGACGCGTAAATTCTAGTTGGTAAATGTCCCCAGAGTAAATTATATCTTTCGTCGCAGTCATACAATCTGTCTCATCCACTAACAGCCCAGCTACAAAATTCCGCCATTAATTGCGGTGATAGTCAACAATAATCAGTTTCATACACATGAGCACGTACGAGGAGCACTTAATTTGGTGAAGCCATTTCTGTGACTCTCTTCTAACATTTTTGTAGAGTTCTACACACATGCGTTGTTCTACCTTATCACAAACATCGCATAATAGTTCCCTAACATTCAAAGCGCTCAAGAAACCTTTATTCATTACCTCCATTATACTTTCCAAAAAATTGCTCATGCATAATTTCTTGACTAAGTCCTACTCTAATCGTCCACGTCTCAAAAATAAAGTTCGCGTTTTTCTGTGGGTGCAATACAGTTTGGAATTTGCGTTCTTCACCAGAATTAAATTTAAAACATTTCTTGTTTTTGGATATATACAAGGTTGTAAAAACTGCAAACACATACTAAAAATATCATTGGATATCACTTCCTGAGTTGTCCAATAAACGCTGGTGTAGTATTTATTGTACAGACACAAAAATATATTTAAAAAATAAATGTAATAGATGAAGAAAGTTTTTTCACATGTACACTTTTTAAAATCTAAATTAGATCTTATTTATGTTATAAAAATATCTTCACAATCATAAGAGTCACTCGTATTTTAACAATTCTGAAAATAACATGGAGGAAAAAAGGTGGTGAGCTTAGGAATTAATTTTCATTACGTCGTCTACTGAAGCAATTTACATATGAAATATTAATTATTAAGATTTTTCATTAAATTTTCTACTTATTGTAATTTAACTAATGTTTCAAATATTTCGGAAGGAAAGTATGGAACACTTGGAGCAAAACAAGCTTTGAAAATATAAATTCTTCTTCTATTTCGTTTGAAGAAACATGTTAAGGAAAGGAGAAATCACACCAGTGCTGTATTTTAGGTTCAAAACTGTATTAATGATTAAAAATGTAAATACTGCGCTAATGACTGATATTAAAAAATAGTGAATTTTGTGTAGAGACTGGAACTAATCCTTCACTCTAACCGCTACGCCACTGCGACAATAATTATAGACGTCGCCAACGTCACCGGTACACAGGGTGGCCACTGAAAGACTCAAGCGTTTAAAAAATGCGTCACTTGTCTATTTTCAATACTTTTTTGAACTACAAGTCCTAGAACAACCCTTGGAGATTATTAACGGCTTCGTATGATGTCCAGCAACGAATATTCTCCTTGTATTTTTCTAGTCTAGTAAAAGTTTAATTATTGTCTTTCAGAGGCCGCCCTCATCTCAATGCAAACATTTGAAAACTGTTTCGGGAATCCTTGAGTGGTGTTCTGTAATTCTGTTCCACAGTATCACTCTCAAGGTCTGCTGGATGCCTCTAAAATCTGAGAATAATCCCTGACTTTCCGACTGGTGTTTTCCTTGAAAGTTTAACCCCGGTGTTAATCGCGTCCAAGGTGAAGGCTGCACGTTTAAGTTTATAACTCGAGTCCACAAAGTAGTATTCGAATCTTGGTGCCTTCCGTCGAGTGATTTACTGCTCCATGGCATGCTTTGGTAAATTTAACTGAGGTGGTTTCCTCACTAATGGAAGCGTTTGTACGTGTTATTGTTTTTAATGACTGACTCTGTAATATGTTATAAATAAAAACTAGTCGAGTGAGTCTATCGATAAAACACGACGTTTCGGCGGTCATGGACTCTACCGCCATTGTCAGGTGACAGGTGCCAGACAAAGGCGGCAGAAAACTACTCTGGGGTAAATTAAAAGTGAAACACGCAGACGGAATTGTGATAATTGAATTAAATTTGGCTCCAAGTATCCCCATATGAAGAGTATTAATTATTAAAACTAGAAAGTTTTGCCTGTAACATATTAGAATTGCTATTTTTTTTAGGGTATAAGTGGTGAACAGTTTGGTGTAATATGGTACTTCTTTATCCACAAATTCTTGTTACCAATTATGCCAAGGCGAAGACTGAAGAATCTCTATACCCAAATGTCCAACTCCGAGAGATGTCGGAGAACTGACGTGTTTGAAATGGGAGCATCATATCGTGAAATCTCCCGAAGGATTGGCCGTAGTTCAATTCTGTATACAGACTTGTTACACAGAGGATGAAAGAAGGTTATACTACTCCTACAGCAGGCACAGGTCCATACAGAAGGACAACAGCACGTGAGGACCACCAAATTATGAGGGTGGCTGTTGCTGGCAGACAGGTGACGGCAGGCCAGATCCAAGTTACAGAGAGTCTACCCCCGGACGACTGTAAACCGATTGCCTTAAGCTGGGTTACTCTCTAATCCCTATGCAATGCCTTCCATTAACTTGATTTCATTCCCAGCATTGTCTAACCTGGTGTAATGCAAAACGCAAATGGACACATGAATGGCGTACATTTGTGTTTGTTCGACTGCACAAGACACGCAGGCATAGAAAGACGTACCCCAAGAAGACTTCCGAACACATAGGTGCTCAAGGTGGGCGCACTTTTTAGTGACAACTGTATCTAAAGGCAATAAACTTAACCTGATCCATTTACATTTGTTATCATTTCTTCTGGTTATGACCTGGATATATCAACAAAGTTTCCTCAAATTCCGCTATTCCTCTGGGTGTAGCAATTTTAATTTCTGCCATTTTATGACCGCTAAAATGTAGTGTTTTATCGATGGACTCACTCCTATAATTACCCGAGAGGATTTTATTTATATATAACGCCCAGAAAACTTCCAGTGTTACATAGTTTAGTATGTTGTTTGCATTGTAACCGAATGAAAGATAGGAGAGGGAGAAACATTGAGGCCTGTTCTTACGAAATTCACTAGGAGGTCCTCCAATTTTCACGTTACCGTCTGACGGACTATCCGCCGTCAACAGTGTCACTCCAAACGCACTGCGGAAAGGTTTGGGATTTAACCAAGGACTTAGGTGCACAATCCGGTGGTTGGGAATTGTCAACCACCTGCCGCCAGTCCTTATGCTGAAAATTTATTACTCTTCCAGGACTCTAACCAGGTAACCCCGTGTGAGTCCCCAGTCACGATCACTACCTGAGCCAGAGGGCGGGCTTCGACCCCAGCGTGTAATGTGAGAGACGAGTGCCGGCGGTTGAGCAGTGAGGGGACCCGGGATGAAGCCGAGCGCTCGATGCAGGTAGTGGAGATCATAAACAGGAGCCCCGCCGCATGACCACGCATAAATTACAACCGATGGACCAAACCTGTTCACCGCTATTGATTTCCAAATAAACGTACAAGACGACGAAGAGCAGGGCAGCGCAACGGGCACTCCTAATAACCAGAACCAGCCGCATATCGTAACAAGGATCAACTTACTAAGGCCCTCTCATTATCTTATCACGTAAAGTTAAGTTTCGATTATTCAGTGTGATCTGAGAATTATGCAGGAGTACTAGCGATATACGGAGAGTCGTCTAGTTTTGGAAATTTCGACTGTATAATGAACAATATGCCATATTTTCTCAGACTGAACGATGATATGGTCGAAAATATAATAGCAAAAACTATTATCTTTCTAACCATGCGGGCTTAAGTTTTAACTTCTGGCATTTGTGCCGGCCTAGGTAGCGTAGGGGCTAGAGTGCTGAAGGTCGCCGGTTCGAGTCCGGCCGAGGGCATGGGTGTTTAAGTGTTGTGTGTGTGTTAATGTCGTGTCCGTCCTGTAGTGTCCACAGTTAGAAGCTACTACAACGCAATGGAGAAACTGATACACTGCAAGAGTCATGATCACAGTCAGCTGGCTGAATGGCATGTACAGCAGAACTCCGATTATCCGAACTCCGATTACCGAATCGCTTTTTTACTTAAGACGGAAACGTACTGTGATAAAGCTTCCCCTCTTTTATAAAAACCAGCCCAAAGTTCGGATGACTGCAGCATTGTTTACCAAGTGGTAAGGCGAAATTTTAATCCCTGAAATGCAAAAGAACAAAAACAACCCTTGAAAAGAAGGCATTTTCAACATACATACAATAATTAATTAAAATAGACCCATTTTTGGGAAAAATCCGATTATCCGAATGGGGTCCGGTCCCAATTGATTCGGATAATTGGAGTTCTACTGTATTACCATAATGCCTTTAGTCGTTAAGTAAAAAAAAAATGATTTGTAGAAACGCGCAGAAATATAGCATTTCAGAGTTGGGACCTTTTTTAGATACGTTTTCGTTTCTCCATTGATTTTTGGTCAAAGCGTGGTTTACTTTCACTCCTTTCCTCCCTCCTCCCCACAGTTTCTTTCTGTCTCTTTCCAGTTCCACTGCTGAAGAGATATTTTGTCCATAGTTGTTCCTGCCTTGTTCGTATCTGCACCACTCTCCCTCCAGTTGATTTACACTAAAGCGAAAAGCAGATGGCTTGTGGCCGAGAGAATATAGGAGAGAAAAGAAATATTCCAATAAATAATCTGAAAGAAAGTTATCATTTATTAGTAGGATAATGAGCCGCTCGCTCACGCACGTAAATCCAGCTGTCCGGTGAGATAAAGACCTGCTGGTGGACCGGATCCCTTGAGGGCAGACGGAAACCCTCGGCGCTCATTAGGCCATAGACGGAAGACACCCCAGGGGCGCCCAGCGGAAGACGGGAATCTATCTGGCTCCCCCACACCCGCTAGAGAAAGGAGCCAGCCCACGCTGTCTTCTTTGGCGAAAAAACACTTGGACGCTGTAGGCATTTACATACGGGCCGACAGGCAGGAACGTGCTTAGTGGTAACCTCAGAAGCGAGAGTATGGTTCAGTGGTCAGACGCTAACCAGCCTTGCTCAAGAGTCAGCGCAACAACCACCATATGCTGTCACATCAAGTAACAATTATTTGAGTCAGGATTAAAAAATAATAATAATAATAATAATAAATTTGGGATAGAACTAACGTTCCTGTGAAAATTCTCTAACTGATTAATTTTTATATTATATAATATTCTTTCACTGTTTCATTGTTTTTTGCTTCTGGCTTTACGCCTCGTCGACGTCGAGGTAATTAGAGGCGGTAAAGAAGGGGACAAGGAAAGGGAAGGAATTCGGCCATGGAATTTTGAAGTAACCATCCCGGAAATCGCCTGGAATGATATGGGGTAACCATGGAAAACCCAAATTTGGATACCCGGACGGGGATTCGAATTCGCTTCCTCCCGAATGCGAGGTCAGAGCGTTACCACTCACCTACCAAGCTCGAGCCACTGTTTCAGGTAAGCAGCTCAGTATTTCCCTCAGAAACTTATTGCCGGAACCCACTTCCTTTTCTACGAAATGACGTTTCCCCAATATTTTAAATCTTAAATCAACTGCTAGTTTGTGATCCTTATCATCTCATCGAAACCAGCGTCTGGAGTATCATGTTGCCGAAGCTGATGGTGACCAGTGATGCTCGAGACTGGAGGACATAGGTTCAAATCCCCCTTTTGCACGTCCAGAGTTCGGTTTTGCATGGTTACCCAAATCACTCCAGGCGAATGCCGGGATTGACCCTTCAAAGGTCGTGGCAGAATTCCTTCCTAATGACATCGACCTCGACGAGGAGGCGAAAAGCAATAAAATAAAGCTTTCATGTTGTCCTGTAATGTGGTTCAATGCTGGTACACTGCACTAGTGGACTTACGGCCGCAACACATAAAATCTAATGTCTTCGTTTCGATACCATATTTCGGAGTTGTGGAACAGTAAATCACGTAATTCCTAAAAAATGAAATAACCTACTAATGCGTATATCCGAGTTATTTCCATCAGAAACTGGTAATTTTTATCCTCAGTTACCAAAGTTCATAAGAATTTCTAAAGACTCTGGATAAAGCCTATATTCATTCCCACGTTTTTTAAACAATCGTGCGCGACATTGATGAATGTGAATAACCTTGTCACCACTCCATTTTTTACAACATGGTATATAGATGTTCTCCCACTATCATCCTTATTACAAAGAAGTTTTACTATCGAAATCTTGTATGAATCAGGAGATATATCTTCTGCAGAACAACAATCACAAATGTAACTCTGATAATGTCACTGCCAAGAATGTTTAAGTGTCATAGAAACAGGGAGATTAAGTTTGAATCATAATTTGTCTTAACGGTATTAATGTACGTGATAGGAAATGCACCTCTAAATTGTATTTTGCTAGTTACAACAGATACTGTAGAAAGGACACACCGACGTGGATCGGACCTCCTCGAGATGGAGCTGGACGGAAGGGTTTAGGCGGAGAGGGAGAGCTCTCCTTCTGGAAATGAAAAATAAATGCCGGCACTGGCTGCACAGAGTCAAGGGGAGCGAGTAGTAATTCGTTTCTTTTGGGCGCGGCTCTTACAATCCGCGATTTTAATTACCTACGCGGAGCGGTGAGGACCAAGACAGCACTCGGCACGTGTGACAGACTGTTTGCTGAAGAGCTCTGCAAGTCGAGTAACAGCAGAAAACAACACGAAAAATCAAAAGAAAAATAACGCCGGATGGATCGGGTTATTAACTTGCAGAAAATGTATTTTAACAATTTTTACATTAAATAGACAACAACAACATCTATCCAGATGATGAAGTTGGAGTGTGGTGGCGAAACGTTGCATCAGATTGATTTGTTCCCACGGTGGGATTCCCGAGAACTTTTCAAATAACAACAACAAAGCTATTAAATACACTTGCAAATTCAGTTACGTCCAACTAAACCCATCAAACTAACTCAGTAGTAACAGGATTATTTTCTGTTTGGTTTATGCAATGTGCTGAAGGTTTTGTTAAGTGAAGTATAGAAAACATATGTAAACATTACCAAACCCGCCAGGGTAGCTGCGCACATTAAGGGACAGGGACCGGGGAATTACAACGGGACCAGGTTCCCGTCCTAACTGCGGTTTTTATGCGGTTTGCCGCAATCACCTAAGCCAGTGGTTCCCAATTAGTGGTAAGCGTACCCCCAGGGGTACGTGAGGTTTCTTCAGGGGGTACGCGTGGTAGTTTCTTGGCTAAGGTGATCACTAAAGTAATTGAAAAAATCCTCTTTCATCAGCCAAAAGAAACATTACTATCACCCAAATATATTTTAAGATAAACTGTGTTTGTATCAATTATATTATTGTAATCCTGTGGTTGTGAGAAGCACTCTACTGGGATGAACGAATTCATTTATTTATCATTTCAGCTGTAAGGGGTACGCGCGGTTGAGCTCCTTCTTGCAGTGGTACTCGGGAAAAAATAATTGGGAACCACTGACCTAAGCGATTGCAGGGTCGGTACCCATTCTGCGCCTTAAAAACTACACATTTCACAAATAAATACACTTATCATATAGATCGCAAGTTCCATATCTTCCTGACATTCCATCCTTTGTATAAACGCTTTTTTTTTTTTTGCTGTCGTCAGTCTTTAGACTGGTTTGATGCAATCCTCCATCCCTTCCTATCCTGTGCTAACCTCTTCATTTCTACATACCCCTTACAACCCACGTCCTCAATTATCTGCTTCATATATTCTAATCTCTGTCTACCTCTACAGTTCTTACCTTCAACTGTTCCCTCCACTAACAAATTAACCAATCCAGCATGTCTCAAAATATGACCTACCAGCCTGTCTCTTCTTCCTGTAAGCTTCTTCCATAAACTTCTTTTCTCACCCATCATTTCCAAAACTCGTTCATTTCTTACTTTGTCTGTCCACCTAATTTTTAGCATTCTTCTGTAGCACCACATTTCAAATGCTTCAAGTTTCTTTCTTTCCGGTATTCCTAAAGTCCATGTTTCGCTACCGTAAAGTGCTGTGCTCCACACATAGAGTTTTAAGAAATTCTTTCTAATTCCTAGATCAATATTTGAAACTAAAAGGTTTCTCTTTTTCATGAAGGCTCTTTTTGCTAGTGCTATTCTGCTTTTAACATCATTCCTGCTTCGGCCATCGGTTGTAATTTTGCTTCCCAAGTAACAGAACTCACTCACTTCTCCTATTGCATCCGATCCTAATTTTATATTTAACCTGCTAGTATTGGTGTCATTTCTGCTACATTTCATCACTTTTGTTTTACTTTGATTTATATTCAGTCCAAAATCTTCGTTCAGTATTTTGTTCATGCCATTCAATAACTTCTCAATATCCTCAGCCCTCTCTGCTAATAAGACAATGTCGTCAGCAAATCGTAGCATACTGATTTTTTCTCCCTGAAAACTTATGCCACATGGAAATTTTTCTTTGACTTTCTTCATTGCTTCTTCAACATACAAGTTGAATATTAACGGGGATAGACTACAACCTTGTCTCACACCCTTTTTAACTGATGCATGTCTCTCGTGATTCTCTACTTTTATTACAGCCACTTGATTCTTATATAGTTTATAGAGTATTCTTCTATCTCGATACTTTAGACCTGAATTCTTTAAAATTTTGAACATCTTGTCCCACCTAACATTATCAAAAGCTTTTTCTAAATCAACAAATGACATAAAAGTATCTTTGTTTTTCTTGATCCGCCCTTCAAGTATTAATCTCAAAGACAGAATTGCTTCCCTTGTACCGCGGTTTTTCCTAAACCCAAACTGATCTTCACCTACTATCTCTTCTACTACCCTTTCCATCCTTCTGTATATTATTCTGGTCAGTAATTTTGAAGCATGTGATGTTAGACTAATGGTGCGATAATTCTCACATTTGTCGGCTTGTGCTTTCTTTGGAAGTGTGAAGATGATATTTTTATTAAAATCAGTTGGAATTTCTCCTGTTTCATAACTTTTTGATATCAGCTTGAATAATCTTTCGATTCCTTCCTCTCCTAGAGATTTAAGAAGTTCTGCAGGGATCTCATCAATTCCAACTGCCTTATTTGCTTTCAAGTCATTCAGAGCTTTATTAAATTCTGTCCTCAAAACAGGATCTCCTAAGTCATCAATGTCGACATCGCCTTCCTTTTCCAATACACTATTGTTCAAGTCGTCTCCATCATACAGTTTCTCAATGTATTCCTTCCATCGGTTAGCTCTATCTTCTGAGCATAAAAGAGGTTTCCCATCGGCAGTTTTAATGTTAATACCTCTTTTCTTCATTTCTCCAAAATTCTGTTTGATCTTTCTATATGCAACATCTACGTTTCCTATGACCATTTCCTTTTCTACTTCTTCACACTTTTCTTGTAGCCATTTTTCTTTTGCTATTTTGCATTTCCTATTTATTTGATTTCTAAATTGCCTGTACTGCTCTCTTCCTGCTTCACCCTGAGCATGTTTGTACCTTCTTCTCTGATCCATCAGCTGCAAAATTTCTTCTGTGATCCAAGGTTTTCGGGCAGCATGTTCCCTAAAGCCTAAGGTTTCTTTGCCAGCTTTCATCTAAAAAATCTTGTTCTTACTACTGGTATGTACCTCTTCTCATCTTAATTCACGTTAGCTGCCTACACAAAAAATAAATAGTGTCTACGTTGTCCATAGTAGTTGTAACGAGAGGCAGAAAATTATTAAGCCTGTCTCAACAAAAGCTGTTATCCAGAAACTTAAAATTTGTATACAGTATCGGCGATACCCAGCATTTAAACAGTAATAATGGTTCCATCTAATATAGTTTATAAGTTACTAGCAAAACTTACCAAAGCTATTATTTTACGGTTACTTTGCCAAATATTAACAACATTTGACTAAAAATTTTCTTAATTCAATGTGCACTGGATACTCGTATATATTAAATTTAATTGAAATTCGACCACTAGGCGAGGACTAGTAACGCGGCTTTGGTTTGAAGGCGTGTGGTCATGTGGTGTGGTGTCCCTACCTAACCTGAAAATTCGCCAACCGTTAATTTCTGAGACCACAGCGAAAACTGGTAGGATTAAGAACTCCGACACGGTCGACTCGCATTTGGCCTTTGTGTATTTCAGGTGTTGGATGCTCGAAGGGGTTTTCACTGCAGTCAGCCGCCTACGCTGACCTTTAAAACACGTTACTACGAAACGGAAAATGGTAAGACTATAAATACCGATATTAGTACTTCATTCCCCGATCGTGTGATCGTGCACCGGAAAAAAAGATATCATCTTACCTGGAACCGGAATACATTAGAGGGCTCTACGAATTTTCATCCCAACCCGCGGACATGTATTGACAAGGGGGAAACAAACAGCTATATTACCTCAGACGGGAGTCGGATTATTTCAGGAAAATTACTCAGATTTAATGAACATTTTGTTTCTTTAGATATAGCATATCAAAAGTGAAAAAACATACTTTTCATTATTTAATAAGGATCCATCCATAACTTCTTTTTCTTCTTCACCACTCTTTCCAAACATTTTGGAGTCGGCCACCTTTAATATAATATTTATTTTTTACTCATCGTTGCGTTGGTTTTATGGCCGAATGTCCTAGCTGAGGCCAAGAGTTTTATACCTACTGCCATGTAGTACTACGTACTATAGTGAAAAAAGTAAATTGTTACCATCTGTCTGTAAAACGTGTAACTATGTTCTGTGTGTAATGTATGGTTTATGGTTTATGAGACGGAGAATGGGCACCTCCCGGAATTCATCTCGATGATTGCGGACAACCGCCTGAAAACCACAGCCAGGGCGGCCGTTACGCGGGGGACTGGTTCGAGCCCACTCCCGTTGTGGCTGCCCGATCCTTTGATCCACGGATGGTCCATCCATAAATTATGTCATCCAAATTTCATGGTGTTAAGACCCCTCCTCTCATTGTCACTCGATATCACACATTGTCGTCCCCACTGCCGAATTCTAATACAATACATTTTGTAATTTTAAATTTAGAAGCTGGTAGAAACGAAGGGTCACGAATCTTATGACCCCCTCCCTCTCATCCACCCCTACCTCTCCCCCGTCACACCATGTCACGCAATGGTACATCATGTCACGTGATGTCACACCATGTAACGTGATGTCACACCATGTCATGCGATGTCACACCATGTCATGCCATGTCACACCATGTCACGCAATGTCACACCACGTCACGCCATTTCACGCGATGTCATACCATGCCACGTCATTTCATACCATCTCACGCTATTTCACACCGCCTCACACCTTATAACAACATCTGACGTCATGTAACACAATCTTACGCCATTTAACACCATATTACGTCACGTGACACCAAGCCACACCACATCACTCTGTCTCACGCCATGTAACACCAACTAATGCTATGTCACATCATATTAAACCTTATAACACCATGGCACACCATCTGAAACCATGTCACACCTTTTGACACCATGTCACACCAATTGACACCATGTCGCAGAGTTTTAAGTCATGTCATGTCATGCCAAGTCACACGACGTCGATCCTTCCCCCGACCGCTGACGTATTCTTGGAATGTTTGTTCATTGACATTAACCCACGAAAGTACATTAAATTTGGCATAAAATCAGCAGTTATTCAATTGACGAGAGTTAGGTGCCACCAGCAGTAATTTTCGGTAAGTAAAAAAGAATAGTTATCAAGGACGTAGTTGAGGTGCAGCATATGCAACAGTTGTATCAGGTATGGCAGTCTCTCATATATTCACAGTCTGTCTGCCAGACCGATAAACGTCCGGAATTACACGACGGTTTTAACGTCGCTGGCAACTTTTCAAATTACGAGCGAGTAAAAAAGTTGCACCAATCTGAAACTGATTAATAGCTATTGGGAACTCTGCGCACAGCTACTTTGTGCTCGGCTTCGATCGCGCTCTGCCTCCCTCCCTCCCGCTATTTATCGCACTTCGCCCAAGTCTAGCACGCAAGAAGCTGAGCGACACGCCAGCCTTCCTTGTTACGCATTCGACTGATACAGCGTCTCACACGGGCAGAAAAAAACAGTCAGTAGCACATCTTGCCCTCACATTCGCGGTTTGCGACAGAGTTTGCTATGACTAGCACGACCCGCTTTTCAGTTCATAGTGCGGTCGACATTCCATGGCGCAAAGCGACAGGTGAGACGAAGCGAAACCGCTCTTGGAGAACCAAAAAATACCGTGATACCAATTTGCAATTTATAGTTTGAATAAATCAAACAGAGTTTGAAAGTTACGCTATAATTCTAGCCATATTGTTGATTAGTTTTCAAAAAAATACCTGGGTACACGAGTAGAACTTTTTTGTTTTTGCTTATGGCTTTACGCCTCGTCGATGTCGAGGTCTTTCGAGGAGGGATGGGAGTGGGGAAAATGAACGGAAAGGAATTCGTCCATGGTCTTTTGAAGGAACTCTCCCGGAATTCGCCTGCAATGATTTGGGGAAACCGTGGAAAACCCAAATCAGGATGCATGGACGGGGATTCTAACCCGCGTCCTCCCGAATGTGAGGCCGGAGCGTTAACAACTCACCCACCTCGCTCGATAGGATTAGAACGGATTCTAATCCGAATGGATAATTTACATTCATAAATGAGGCTGCACAACATTTATTTATATAATGATTGAATGTTTACGGATGAAACAGATATGACTTACAATGTTCAACAACGAATTCATTACTTTATAAGGCTGGAAACACACCTACTACTTCCAGTGTTAAATTTGATGTCAACAGCTCCTGAAGCGTAGGGACTAGAAATAGAATTCTGTCTTCACGTACTGAAGGTCTCTGGTTCGAGTTCGGACATGAGTTGTTTTAATTCGGTGATGTGTTCCCCTTGTGTTGTCGTTACTGTGCGAAGCAATATCACTTGTAAGAGATCGTACTCATGGGAATCGAAATAGAATACTGTGTGGAAAAAAAGTTGAAATAACAGTAAAAATAATATCTCATTTCTGACATAATGATTCTTTCGTGAAACCGGAGAGATGTTAGTGCCTTTCAGGGGAATATTAGGAGGAAACTTACAGAGACGCAAAAGCGATACGTAGTGCTTAACGGAAAATAGTATCTTCCGGAGTGACAGCCGTCATGCATTG
Organism: Vandiemenella viatica; assembly: GCA_031002005.1. Classification (NCBI taxonomy): domain Eukaryota; kingdom Metazoa; phylum Arthropoda; class Insecta; order Orthoptera; family Morabidae; genus Vandiemenella; species Vandiemenella viatica. The sequence continues at coordinate 95,644,399 of JARYHS010013630.1, read as the reverse complement.
AATTTTAGTGCAGGAGTTACACACGAGGTCACTCAAATAAAAATGTATCACAATGGGATGAACAAAACAAAATGGCAGGTTCAAGTAAACAACTACAGAAGCAAACAAGGGGCTTAATACGTAATATTGCTGATATACAGAATATGTTACGTGATACGTAAACGGGAAGCAGTGCCTCTGTTTTTCTTTATGCAGAACAAACGTTTTGTAGGAAAAAACACTTGACAACGCAAATGACAAACACATTATTAAAAGTAGAAGTAGCTCTGATAATTTAAGTGCCTATTAAAACTACAGAAGATGTCACAATGTAAGGGAAGTTATATAGTGACCTTATTAGTGTTTTTAGGGTTAAAGGTTATGACCGATTGACCTGATCTGGACAAATAGGAACTTTATCTGTGTTTTGCCTGAGGCAAAACTAGGATAAAATCTCTTGTGCTTGGAAAATTTAAAATATTAACAGACTATTAAACACGGACAGAGACGATCTCGCTATAGTATAATTGATACAAAGGTCGTGGTTACTGTAATCGAACTAGCTGAAATACAAACTTGACTTGTAAACTTAATGAATGTGTTCCGGCAAATAATTTAATAGTTGTTTAGCTATTAAACTGTGTACATAACTTCTAACTTCTAATAATATCTTTGGTTGCTGTTAATTTGCGAGCGAAGGCGACGTGTGACGTCACAGCTCTCCAGCCAGTAGCTGTCGAGGTGAGTGAGTGAGAGAGTGAAATTAGAAAAACATATAACTAATAAGGAGACATTAGAAAGGCGATAGTTGTGAGTGATGGTTACGAGATAAAGTGATCAGTAAAAGTCGTACGGCAGACGGTGACTGCCCTATGGGTCGCAGCGCTGTGGGTCGAGCTGCGGGACTGCGACAAAGTATTGATCAGAGCTCTGGCCAGCAGCCACACTAATCGCAGCCATCACCACTCACACCTCGACACTCTCCCGCCCTCTCAGTCTCAAGTACTCGTCGGCCGACTGCCTGCAGACACTATACATAACATGAAATCGGTAAAACCAAAATTGTTTATCACAACAAAGTAAATAAACAAATATCGAGTGGCCTGGTGGCTCAGTGGTTAAGGCATCTCACGGAAGATCGAACGGTGCCCGGATCAAATCTCTGTCTCGGCGGAGAGTTTCATAAGCCCTTAAACAAACTTTCACCTCAGGCACAGCTTACTGTGTAATGTGCAGTACGCCATAACGCTTCCATGGTTCGGATTCCTCATTAAACTGTAGGTCCCCTCTAGACCAAACAACATCAGTTGTAACACGGCCAAAGCAAATTCAAGCCAAATCAAAGGCTTAACGTGGTCCTAGTTGGCCGAAACGAAAATACATACATACAGATAAATATCGATTTTTTTTAACGTTTACGTAAAGAAGTGTACCACGAGCTACAAATATTAAGCGAAGTGCAGATCCGAAGAGGGCATTCAGGAAAAAGTTACAACAAACAGACGTCAGTAATACAGACATCACGATAGCAAGCATTAGTAACAGCACCGTCAACGAACTACAAAGCTTAGCAATGTTTTATGGGAACCGAGGTGTTGCAATGGATGGCACCTAGATTTGTTTGTCGGAATTACTGCAGAACACAATCAGAAACACATATGATGAAGAAGATGGATTGAGATTCATTTGATGGGGAGCGTCCATAAACTAAGTATCCCCAGTTTGGACTCCTGTGAAACGCCTGACGTGCATTTTGCGTCTACATGTGTATTTTTTTCCTATTGATTCAAGAAGTTATTTTCTGTTGTCAGACTATCATAAAATACATAAAGAGATATTTAAATGTCGAGGATAAATATTTACAAGCTGTCGTATGTTCTGTACCTTGAATGAAAAGCTACGTGGCTTGGCTCGGAAACTCCCACTAGTATATTGGTGATGAGACTTGAAAGAAGAATTAGACGTAATACGTCAGATGGAAAAGATGATCACGACCACAAGCTGGCACTCGATTTCAAAGAGTAGGAAAAATTTTCTTTTGTTGGTAAAGGGGTTAGGGATTGATATAAATTACTAAGAGAAGCGCTGAAAAGTTTACCAAAGGTAGTGAAGGAATTTAAAATTCATAAAGGCAGAAGTAGATAAATGGGTAAAACGAAAGGGATAAATAGGTGTGTAGCGAAATTGTTACAGGAGCATGCGCTGCTCCGTCGCAGTTAAATTGAATTGAACAATAGATGATGTAGTCTTCATAGATGCGAGAGATACCTGAACAACAAACAGCTGTGGGCTGCTTCAGCAGATGAGCGCTCTGTAGCCACAACGCAACGCAAACCAGCACCGACACTGACGCATAACCGCCGCGTAACAGGTCGTCGAGAGCGCGCAATTTGTCCACAATCGCTGCGGAATTCCCGCAAGTGGCTCGCACGAAATGACACTCAGCTCCAATCCGGAGAGCCGTATTTAACGTGTCAACACTCGGTTTAACTTGATTAAACGGTCCCATCCGGCCACGTGCCGCACCACACCCAGCGCCGCGCTAAGCTGCGTCAGCTTTAAAGCCGACGGCGGCGCAAAAACCAGAAACGTCAGAGAATCAAGTCCAGACCACCGCATCCTAGCAGGGGAGCACGAGTTCACAGCACTGTGGAAGGAAGTACCTCTTCAACGTCACACCGTAACGTGTTAGATACCAAAAGAAAAAAACGACAGACATCATATTTAAATATTTAAAAAAAAAAACTAAAAAAAAAAACGAATAAATAAGAAAAACAGAAAAAGTAAAGTCGAGCAATCATGCACACTTGGAGAGTAAATTACTCGGCGGTAAACACGTGATGGTAAAATGAATAACGTTGAGACTACGGTTCATCGTTGAAATGATAATAAAAAGAAAACCACGGTTTATTATTTTTATTTTTAAGTAAGAAGTGTTTTGGTTGTAATCTTTGTTGCGAAACTGTGATGATTCTTACTGTAAAAGTGGAATTTCTTCTCACTCCCAAATACAGCAATTATTGCGAGCAGCTAGAGCTACTCGCTTCCTAAGTCGTTCTAGTATGACGATAATTTGTAATTACCTGCTGAAAGTGGGTTTGATATTGTGACCTGTAAACTTCTCCACTTCAAAAAAGAAATACACATCTGTAACCAAAAAATATGAAAGTTTCGCAAAATTTGAATAGTGACCATTACTCTGTGCAAACAAATGCGATATACTGTAAGTTTATTTATTTTTGAATATACTACGACTACATTTTCCCCGCTGCTGCAATAGTGCCTTCAACGTTTCCTTTTTCTTATTCCTTTTATTTTTTTACGAATGGTTATTATTATCCCGGTGTTTCTTCAGCAATCACAAAATTTTGATTTCTATTTTCTGTGTACGTTACCCTATGTAAGTTAAAAAAATTATAAAAGTAATACATCAAATTTTCATAAAACAATGAGAAAATTAGAGATTTTGATGCGAAGGGGAATTATTCTATATAAAGACAATCAAGTTTTAGAATCGACATCAATCAGAAACTTTGGTTTGGCTTTTATTTGAGGTTTGTAGTTGTGTAGTTTCGTTGTAACCTTTATTGCAAAATACATATCACGATTCATTGGAGTGTTAATCTTGGATGAAGTGATTTAATTTACGTTTTCCGTGTATTCTAATGAAATATTCTTCAATAAACCGCAGGAACAAATAACCAAATTTGCGTAGTCCAAACAATATTCATTGAATTCAATGAGTGGTGTGTTATCTCTGATGTATTGTGATCTTTGGTGAGTACGTATTTTTTGAGATTAAGAAAGTAGTGTTTATCTTGGCTGCAGTGTGACCTGTGGCGTCTATCAGTTCTGGTTGCTAACATATTATCATTTCTTACTCCGTCCCTGAGTCACGGAGAGTGACATGAGAAATTGCAAATTTTAAAAGATAGGTTTCAGACTACGAAAACCTCAACAAAATCGGTTTGATAGTATTTGGGTGATACAGTAACAAAGGTGAAGACACACACAGCTAGCCTATACTTTTTATATATGTAGAGAAGAGAGAATCCTGTTATATGTACGCGGGATCATAGCGTGCGTACATTGAGACTGCAGCTTTGTGTGTGGATTGTACTGTACTGTACTCTGAGTGAGCCGTGTTGGTGAGTGAAGTCGCCTGACAACTGGCCCAGGAATTAGCCGGTGGCAGAGGCGCAACGCCAGTTAAGACCATTAGCGCCTCTCGCACATCGGATGCTCCAAACTTGCACGAGGGCCGTCCAGCGGAGCACACCGGGCTTCCAGGAATCGCGGGGATAACCTTTAGTATTGCACGGTGCCACAACGTGAGTGCTGGAGCGAGCTGTAGCCAGGGTCTGCTCACATTAAGAATATTACGATCAATCGACTGGTAAACAATACTTAATTAAAATGAATTCTTCACGGGTGTACCGCCGGATAGTGTTTTGAAAACGCGATATTTCCACGACTAGCTCCCGCAACTTCGTAAAAACGAACAATGGGGGTAATGAAGCGGTCCTCTTTCGGGACGCTTCATATTTAATTAGTAAAACATGAGTAAACACCACACGGGCAATTTTATTTCGTTCTGCATACTGGACGCTTTTAGGGCCCGTCTTTGTGTCAGGTAAGCATCTGTGAGAAAGCCCCAAGGCCACGTTCCCTTCTGGCAGCTTGCAGGTGTGTATGGACAAACAAAGAATTAGCGGTACCTGACTGAGATGGGATCGGCAGTGCGGGAGTGACCATCGTAAAGAGCGGCTGTATGAGCGCGTGCATGAAAGAGTTAATGACAAGGCACTAATAACTGATTATAACCTCATACAAGTTTAGTTGTTTGTTTTCGTGTGAAAACCCTCGCTTTTGAAGAGACGGTTGGAGCTGGACACTGAGTAGCTATTCAACAAGGATAACCATTTTCCCAGCGAGTGTGCTAAAACAAGTGTTCGTTCAGTGTTAACACAGTGCGACGATTAATTCTGTTTTGTGTGTGTTAAACACAGAAACTCTTCCAGCGGACCGGACGGCGCTGATTTTCTACAGTAGACGTCGACCATTTGGTAATTACAAATAACTTTTATCCGCAAGAACAAACCGAGCCAGATTGTGGTGCATTGAACCCGTGAGCGAAAACCTGTAAAGACTTGTGCTGTCTGAATTTATTTGAGCTAGTCGAATTTTGTAAATGATCTGCCATGTTATTGTTCATTCATCAAAAAATTTTATGTATCATGTAGATGTCGATTTTCCTGTTATGTTCGTTAAATAAACCACATCACATTTCCTTGTGTTTCATGTCAATAAATATAAGTGTCATTATCTCAAAAGTGATATAAAATTTCGTTATAATTCAAAAGTAATTACATTTATAAATATTGATTTCATAAATGAATTCTGGAATTATTACTGCCATGGCGCCCAGGCAAGATTAAGCAAAGGACATTATATACAAAACTTTAGAAATTGAGAGCAAAATTGACAGGTGGCAATCCCTATTCGCGGGTACACTACAAACGGTGCAAGCACTACGATAATTAAAAACATGAATTACCCGCCAGTGCGGCAGTACACGCTAAGGCGACGCATACTGGATCGTGCAGGTACAAGGGGACCACGTTCCCGTGTAACGGACGTCCTGACAGATTTTTAGGCGATTTCTTGCAGTCATCAAGGTGAATGCTGAGACGGTCGCCATTTTTCGCCTCATAAACTACACATTTCACACACACACAGAACATGGTTACACGTTTCGAAGGTAGATGGCAACACGACATTCTGAAATACTATAAAAGGTCCGGATCTGACTAATCCGGTTCTGTGACGAGTAGAGCACGTGTCCTGCCACTCTCATAACCACACACCTGATGCCTGTGCCTCGTGGTCCACCGAGGAATTAATGTCACACGATCCATACATCTACGAACACCCGTCCATGAACAAGAAATGGCTTTCAGCTTGGTTTGGATTATAGGCTGGGATACAACGAATACATAATTTTTGAAAAGCGTAAATTACGGATAGCTTTTTTCCGCCACTAGACGGCTACTTATTGATGCAGAGCTACCGCTGTGATCTTAGGGATTAAATGAACATTGCCTGCTGAATTGAACGACGCAATGGAAACATGGCGCGAATAAAACTAAACGAACCTCTAATTAGAGACCGCCTCTCTTTCTGTGCACCCGTTCAAAGCGACTCAGTCGGGATCACGGAGTAATCGTGCAATTAATTCAGCAGCGGCTTCTACTGACAGCCTGTGAGCTGAAGAGGTACGGCACCGCGAACACGCAAAGTTGGTTTGCTAAGCCTTTCGAGACGGATACATCCACCTGTCAGAAATCTTTCTCCGGGATTTTCCAAGTGCCGGCGTACGAAAACCGTTTGGACGTATATGTTGCGACCTCTTACGATACATTTTCGAAGAGGTGTTGGATGGACACTGATAGCTGGTAGTAAGTAACCCCAGCTTATTGGTTGGGGCCGTTACCGATATGAATGGCCCATAAACCGGGGACGAGAACCCTGCTAGCAGGTAGTCGGCCGCTCGCGATGAAGGATTGTGTCCGCGCGGAGAGGGGGGGAGGGGCCTTAATTACCGAGGGGAGTTGTGACGTCAGCCGGATTATGACTTGCGGGTTTAATGGCGGTCCAGCGCCGCCGGCTAAATGGATTCCGCCAGCTCTCTGGCCGCGCGGTGAGTTTCCTTGCCTTACACTCCTTCGCGTTTGCACTCTGCGCAGCGAGGCAGCCGTACAGCATTCTGGTGTTCACGGATAAATTTAAACACTTGCTACAAACTTGCTGTCAATAGTTACCACCTGATACCACGAACTGCACTTCGCTTCCGGTAAATAATGTCCAGGGTTTCTGTATAGTCATTTCTCACTGTGAAGTTTGGGACTTCAGTGGAGTCTATAAGACTGCTAATTTTCTCGGGAAACTAGCCTACAATGGAGTGTATTTCCGTTTTGTTCTGTGTTTGCGTAACATTGATAATCCTTTCTCTACAAACTGTTTACTGATCACAAGCATAAGGACAAGAGCGTGCTGTAGAATCCTTGCGACCCTGTTACTATTAGTTACCTTCCTTTTAAACAAATTATTTTGTGTGTATTAAAGAATGAAATAATTTGCTGTGCTTTATGCAAAGCTGTTAGTATTATTTCTAATTATTTTATATGTGAGCGGCCTGATGGCTCAGTGGACATCCAAATGTCCCCTGTTCGAATCCCTGTCTGGGCGGGGATTTCCATAGGCCCTTAACGTCTGGAACAGCTTTCTGTGTAATATAAAGTATACCAGAAAGCCTCCGTGGTTCGCATTCCACGTTAAACTGTAGATCCGATGTACCCTGTACTGTAGGATTACTTGTGGTACCAGGCTTAGAACGCCTCCTTCTGGAGAATCCAACCAGCCTTTGGGCTGAGGACGACGCTTAAGATTTCCCTTAAGTTGATTTTTATGTTGCGTAAAAACATTGTGAACTAAATTAAATGGATTTTTATTGTTTAAAATCGAGACCCGCTGACATATTCAATACGTTCTTTTTATGACTGGAAGAGTTTATTTATGATAAAAAAACTTTAAATATTATGACGTTTTATTTGAAAATATTTCATATCACATTGATTGAGTCTTTTTAAGTACTTTCAGTTTAGCGACATTGTTTACCGCTCGATAAACGTATGTGGGTGTTTTTTGTAAACGCCCGTAACTTTTAGCGGTGTTTATATTTGTTTAAGATAATGGCTTGGTATGATAATAACCGAAGTCTATGTTAGTTTGTGTTTCAATAAATCTTCGGAAAAAGTCTGAGTGTGTATGTGTGTATGTGTTTTTTGCTTCAGCAAAAAAGTGGGAACGACAACTTCGCCATTTAAATTAACCTGTATTCCAATTGAGAAGGTTATTAAGTAGAAGTGGGGAATGAAACTCACTTGGAAACTGTACTAGCTTGCGATGCCTCATGTGTTTATAATAACAATCATCACCATCAGCGTTCCACCCTAAGACGACTTTTCACATGGGTGTTATCCCCGCACTCCTGTCTTCTGCGCTCCTCTTCATGTTAGTTTCCCTTCACGTTATCGATGATCCTGTACCTCCTTTTCTTCTCACTCTCCTCTCACTCTCCCAGTCCTTCGAAGGCGTCTCTTAACAAGGAGACCCCTCTCCACAGGTGTCCCATCCAATTTTTCTTTCCTTCTGTTATGTGCAGTAGTTTCCCTTTCTCACCCAACCTTTACAGTACTTCAACATTATATACTTTTTCCATCCAGCTTATCCTCTGTAGTCGCCTCCACATACACATGTAAAACGCTTCTGTCCGTTTCTCACTCTGTCCACGTTTCTGTTCCAAATAATAATAATAATTCAAAAGCATATTTATTCTGTGGAAAAATAACTGTAAATAGCTGAAATATTGCTATATTTAATATGTTATTATGCTCTCTCCATCTGTTGCAGTTTCCATAGAAAAAAAGGAGCCCTCGCTGTATTTGAATTTCCCGCCACCTGCGAATCATTAACTAGTGTTGAACAGCGGAGGAAGTTGCAGCCAAGGAGTGTTGTTATCCTGCGTTCCGTGTGTTGACGTAATCGTTAAACTATTCACCGATCCAATTGGAATAGTTGTAATGCTCGGGACTGTCATTTGGGACGATGCTGGTTCAAATCCTTTTACGGCCAACCATATTTCGGTTTTGCATGTTTCCCAGATATCACGTCAGTGGAATGCCGGGAAGGTTCCTTCAATAGATCATTTCCGAATTAATTCATTTTTTTTTTTTACCCTCATCTCCTCCTGAATCTAAACAACTCTTTTTTTTTTCTTTTGGCTTTACTCGACGTCAATGTCATTAGAGTCGGGAAAGGATTGGTAACAAATTCTGCCATGGCCTTTTGAATGAACCATCTCGTCATTCCCGTGGAGTGATTTCGGGAAACCATCGAACACCAAAATCCTGAAAGCTGGATGGGGATTCGCATCTGTGTCCTCTCGAAGGCTAAGCTAGACGCTCTAAATTTCCATCTTCTCATACGCATTACAACCCACTTCTTTATACTTCTGTTTCAAGTACTGTCATCTTTGTAATGTATAGTCAGAAGTAATTAGCTTCTTTAATATAATTTTTTTATAGAACTCAAGAACAAGCAGTAGTTGTGAGAGAAAATTGCAGTTTGTACATTAACTGACAGTGAAGTTTCTACGGAATTCTTAATAACAATGTCATTCAAATAAGGCTAGGTACTGTTGCCGTCTAGCCAGCAATTTACTCAGACGAAATTTGTTTCCAGTGGACAATTTAATCAACAACTTCGTCGGAAAAACTTCCTAGCCTGGATAATTAATTAGTAACATTCTAAAAGAAACTCGTGTTATAGGTGGACATTAAAATGCTACAGAATGTTTATGCTTCATGTCGCAATGTTGATCTTTGAGATTTATCACTTCTATTGCTCGTCCAATACGGTCCACACAGTAAACAATCTTAAAATTGTCAACGTCTTCCGATGTGTTACCTAACCTGATTGGAATCACCTGTAGTTCGAAGAAAATGTTGCTTTCCAACTACAGTTTGTTTGTTCTCTTGTATAAATAATTTACATTTTTAATATTTGAGACTTTCAAAGTAGGTTTTTTGAAACAGGAGATTAGATGTGGTACAATCTTGCGTCAACTTAAGAAATTACTCTACTCTCACGGAACGATTGACCATAGGAGTCGAAGTTGGATGGGCTGGATCTACCTCCAGTCACGAACCGTTAGGAAGAATGGGAAGATACTAGCAACGATTAAAGTAAATTATCGTTCACCTACCAAGATATTTGCAAAGCCGTTCTTCCAAGGACCATGAACAGAATTTCATGTATTTCCATCCGGAAGTCTGTAGTAGTAATTTGTGTTGCCTGCAGACTCGGCTGACAGCGGCGGCCACCCTTCTGGTATCGAGCCGGCTTAACAGCTCCGAGACAGTCAAGTGGCTGTTCGCAAATCGATATGAGCGGGCCTTGGCGTCGATTTGTTTATGGCGGCAGGCTTTGCGTTGCTAGGTGTGACAAAGCGCAGGTGTCAGGTCGACACCACGCATCGATTCGCTGTTAGCAGTCGCTGCTCACGGTATCACCAAGAAACACCTGGACACCTCCGAAATAATACAAGGTGTACCAGTGGGTCTAAACCACTTTTCTTCAGACGAGATGATGAATGTAGCGTCCAATAAACTTCTTAGAATGTAAAATCTCGCCAAACTTGGTCAAGCTTGTCTGTTACTCTGGCATTTTACCCTGGAAGTCTCAAACATGCAGAGGAATTTCGCATCATAAGAGGTGCCGGATGTTAATTTGACATATTGGCTGCGTAATGTGGTGTAAACGTCATCACTGATCGCTTTGGTACAGTGGGAGGTGGTGTAAACAAAGGCTGTGGATGACTCATGGAGGAACTGGACCGTGATATTATGTGTACCTGGTTGGTCATTTCGGATATTGTCACGGCATTAATCACCAAGATAAAACCCGTAACACAGGCAGCTTGCGTGGACACCGACAAATATTTAAACTGCACACCAAAAACCATCTTATAAGTCGCGATAAAAAAATACCTTTTGCATAGTAAAATCCCGCTTTTTTCGACACTTCTTCCACAAAAGGCAAAGCGAAGTAAACAGGATACACACCGTCTAAAGCAGATTCACATTGAGAAAATGGGAATCGCAATTCTGTCTCTCATTATATTTTTCTTACCTCTACCCTCTGTTATTTCACTATTTCCAACTACTTCCACAAAGCCTGTCAAAAATGACGGAAATTTTTATTGTGATGAAAAAGTTTCTAAAAAAACATGTAATGTCAAAAACTAACAACTATTATTTATTTTATTGAGTTGTTTCGTGACTTGTTACGTTTCGTGTAAGCTTTCTTTGAGTTTTTAATAAACTTTCCTGTTTCTTATTTTCTGTAAAATAATTCTTGTGTCATATTGAAGCATGGTTCTAGTAACTGCTAGACAGAATAGATCTTAATCATCGGATGCACTTCTCCTTACACGAATTTATAAATTTAATCATCATAAATAAGTAAATAGCAACATGAACGAAGCTCGCATATTTGTCTGTCACACATTAATAAATTTTTATCTCCGTCCTTCGTATCTGTTGGCAGTTACTTCTTCAACAGGCAACTAACTGCCTTTTAGAATGTATTGCAGGTACACTTCCTTTTAACAAGACATGTGCAAATAAAATCAAATGCAGTTATTTATTTGAAATTTCATGGCTAACCAAGCAGCGCCTTGCTGGCAGCAAGTGTAAGCAACACTTAGGGCGTCGTCTATCACCGATGTTTGCCGAATTATCGAGATCACGTCCAGTCCCAACGTCAAACGCTTTTTGTATTTGTAGATACACTAACTACTTATAGTAAGTCAATCTATTTTTTTTTAATGCTTACGGTTTTATATCTCGTCAACATCGAGGTTATTAGAGGTGGGAAAGGGTAGACGTAAAGAAAGGGGAGGAATTCGGCTATGGTCTTTTGAGGGAACCATCTCCGCATTCGGCTGAGAAAAACGAAATCCGGGTGGATAGACGGGGAATTGAATACGCGTCCTCCCGTATGCCAGGCCCCGGATTCAGTTTGCCAATCGCGCTAATGCATTGGGAGTGATGGACATACGTAGTGAGGCAGTTGTCCGGAGAGTTAATAAGAAGTGTAGAAGGAACTTTGAAAGAGGACGGAAGCAACTTCCGATTGACTATAAGTGAACTGGCAAATGAGTAAAGGATCCACAACTGGTGTAAAGAATCATTGATTCGGGACTCCTTTGCAGGGGGAATGCAGAAAGAATATTTACAGTATCAAATCTGATCTTCGGTGTCTACTACAATCTGTTTACCAATTTTCCGGCACGGCATAGTTCTGTCCCTGCCACAGAATCAGGCACGTCATCCTGTTTGACACCCGCAACGTTGACGTAAACTACGAGGCTTGAGGAATATTATATAGTACATAGTTTACCTCACATCAGTAGAATCCTGTCCATATCTCACAACTGACAACCTGTGAGACTAACACGATGGCACAAACGACCGTGGTGGGTGAGCATTGTCGCTCTGGTCTTGCATTCCGGACGACGCGGGTTCGAATTCCCGACCCGCCATCCAGATGTAGGTTTTCCGAAATGATTCCTTAAAAACGGCCATTGCCGAATTCCTTCCCGTTCCTTGCCTTCCTCAATCATTTCTCGCCTCTAATGACCTCGATGTCGATGAGCCATAAAACCATAAGCATAAAAACGATGGTCCGCACAGGTTTGTGGGTTAGATTAACAAGTATAGTTCAGTACACTTCGAATCTATCTTAATCTCAAGTTTAATTAACTTTGATACCATTCTTATCTTCATTTGTCCCTCTTGTAATGTTTTATATTCCTTCTTTTAATAAGCAAACATTTGAAGCGACGTGGAAGTATTTACTTTGCTTAGTACTGTTTCTTTATAACCACAAGAGTTTTTGTCGTCTTGAACACCGTCGTTTTTTTATCAAATTAATAAAAAACAAACTTGTAAAATCTATTTCTTTCTGTTATTGTGAACACCAATATGCGGCCATGGATACCTGCCAAGAAATACCGCGCACTGAACAACGGTGCAATTCATCGCTACAAATCCGTTGACAAATCAGACATGATTGAAACGCCCAACGGAGTTTGCTGCAAAAAATGAAGACTTTGGTCTCTTAAGAACAATACATAAATAATTAAAATAGCTAGGAAGAACTATATAACTACATCGCCCGTGACGACTTCAAAACGAATGAAGTTACGAAACGGGATAAATTGATAATCATATTTTACCGCGTGCAACACTGGGTTGAACAATGCAGTATTTACCGAACTTGATCTCAGGAAAGTGACGTCTCATATTAAAAAGGTACTGAACGTGAAATTCTGTTCGAGCAAAGGCGATTTAAATGTTTTATAGATGGCTACCAGCAGAGTAGATTCAGCAGATTAGGCTTGTTTCACTATTTATAGTTAACTAACTTCTACCAAATAGCTTTAGGTCAAGCCGGTAATTGTTTTTACCTTCTAGAGGTAACAGTAGTAGAAAAACAAGCACGTCAGAATAACAAGTAAAAAATCGACGAAAAACTGACTGACTTGAAAGTTCATCGAACTGGAAAATGTGACCATAACTGTGACAGGTAGCAAGCAACGAGATATCTTTTACTCCCATTGGACCACCAGTTTCCTGCTGGAATTACAGCGTATGGACGTAAGAGTTACGCGGTTTAATTCTAACCTCTTTTTGATGTAATACACAGCGCCGTTCGAAAGTTGCTGCCTGGGCGTTTCGCTACCGGCACTACTTGGCAGTGAAGTTTGCAGTCTGCCTGCAGGATCCAGCACTTACCAAGCCTCCACATCCAGTAGGATTTGCATGGGTAATTATAAAAGCCCTGCCTTCTTTCCTCTGCGGTCAAAATCAGATAAAATATTCTGTGCTCTCTTCACTTGGCATTAAAAAAAGTGGCAGAGGAAGACACCAAACTACCTGGCGGTGTTGGTAAGCTCACATCTTTGAGGTCTAAAGAGCCGGTTCGACAAATCAGACTCTAGTTTTACATGGTATATATATATATATATATATATAAATTAACTCAAGCAATTTAATCGTTGTTCAGAAAATGAATGTCATGAACGGTTATTTGTATACTTACCTGCTGCTGACGTCACATACTCGAAAAATAATCTCGTGAATATTGAAAATTTTAATGATATATTTAGATTGTTAAAATGGCTCCTGTGTCAAATTAGTAATTGAAGCTGTATAACTAACAGCTAGAGTGAATTATTCTTGTCTTCGGTAAGGCTAGAGTCTGGCATGCAGAAGGACGCGGCGTCGTATCCCCGGCCGGCTGTGCAGACTTATGTTTTCCTGAAATCAGTTCAGGGGAATGCCGGTATGATTCTTTCAAAAGGAGGAGACCAAACTCAGTCCAGTTTCTCGCCTTACACCCTCTTCAAGCTCTAATGATCTAAAAAAGCGTTCCGGGAAATATAAATACATTTGTCTTAATTACCTTCTGACAGAGTGGGGCGTCGCAGTTAAAGGGACTTACATGCTAACGTCTAATTAGTTGGTGGGTACTTCATATAAACAGGAAAACTCAGTTAAAGATCAATCACTCAAGGCGGAGGCATCGTTCAACTTTGAGGACGACATTCTACCAAATTGAGGCTCTTTGCCAGTAAAATAACGATGGAAACTTCTCCTTTTAAAAGACCTTTTATAGTTTGAATCATAGAAAGAATTTGGATTAGTGTGAAAATTTCTACAGCCCTCAAGATACCTACACCACCATGGGAGGAAAATATCAGTTTTCGTCTGAAATTAATACTTTGTACCTTAGTTTATAGCTGTTATGTGAAATGTAGCACCAAGAGTGGTGGGTGAACGGTTAACGTTTTGGCCTCGCATTCGGGAGGACGCGGGTTTGAATCCCCGTCTGGGCATCCAGATTTTGGTTTTCCATGGTTTCCTAAAATCACTCCAGGCGAATGTCGGGACGCTTCCTTCATAAAGGCCATGGCCAAATTCCTTCCCGTTCCTTGTCCCCAGTCCCATCCCGCCTCTAATGACCTTAGCCGTCGACGAGGCGTAAAGCAATAAGTAAAAAAAAAAAAAATGAAAAAAACTGAATACCACGAATGTCAGACAATGAAAACGATACTCAGAAAATAATTCTTACATTCAAACTATCAATGAAATCGCTTGGTTCAGGTGTCAACAAACAGTGACTACACTCGGTTGGTTAAAGTCGAAATACACCTTCTCTATACGCTCAAAAAGTACGCCATTTAGCAGACAATGTATGATACATTTGCGGAAATTTTTTATATTTCTTTGAGACAAATTCTGCCCAGAGTTTTAATGCTGTAAGACATTTTTAACAGTCTCGGTTAGGTTTTCAGCTTTCTTTGAGAGCGAGGTAATAAGTGCGTTTTAACACTTACCCGTCTAGAGCGGCTCAATTGAAGTCGCGCACTAACTGCATTACAATGCCGGCGAATTCGGGACAGCGGCTGAGAGGAGGGGAGCGGCGTTAAGGCGAGCTTCAAAGGACATGGAATATTAATGTGATGAAAGAAAACGAGACGACAAAGATTAAATAAAGACCGCCGGGACGGAGCACAATCTCACCCAGACATATAAATGAAAAGAGAATCGCTATCGTCTGAGCGCGAGGCTCGAGTGAGACGAACGATATTACAAAGCCCGGAGGGCTTGAATCTTGGCACATCCGACTAAGTCTGGCAGCCAATTGTACTGTAACAAGACTGTTTACTTACTTGTCAGAAAGAGCGCTGCAAGTTGTGTAATTCACAGGCTTACCTGAAACAAACGAAATACAGATTGTAATTTTCACGGTTTGGAAATACGATTTACACTGAATGTAAGTAAGTTTAGGACAAATTAGAGTGATAATGCAACAATCCACAAAATAAGTTACGTGAAATACTAAACTGTAACGGAGCCCTGAAATTACTTATAACATACATTTACTTTTAATTTAATGTTTGAGTTCTCCTTTAATTCGTTGTTTATTACCAAGATACATAAAAAACGAAACTTCTAAAAGAAATATAGAATTGATGCAATCTACAATACGAAGACACTACCTAACGTGATGGGTGAATGGTTAATGTTCTGGCTTCGCATTCGGGAGGACGTGGGTTCGAATCCTCGTTCGACCATCCATATTACGGTTTTCCATGGTTTCACCAAATCACTTCAGGCGAATGTGGGGATGGTTCCTTCAAAAGGCCAAATTCCTTACCGTTCTTTGTTCCCAGTCCTTTCCCGCCTCTAATGATCTCGACGTCGACGAGGCATAAAGCCACTAAAAAAAAAAGCGAGGACACTAACAAGTCCAGACAGTTTTTATGCATTTTTCGGTATAACAAACTCACAAATAAAATAGAGCGGTCTAATGGCTCAGTAATTGAAGCGTCTGACTGGAAATCGAAAGGTCCCCGGTTCGAATCCCCTTTTCGGCTGGAATTTTCAAAGGCCCTGAATTCGAGCTTCACCTCTGGCACAGCTTGGTGCGTAATGAGAAGTATGCCAGTAAGCTTTCGTCGTTAGGATTCCGTGTTAAACTGTAGGTCCCCTATTCCGGTTGGAATACCGGGTTAGGTTAGTTAGCCATGCCAAGTGGGAATTGCGCGGCGAATCGCGAATACTTTGTCACTTGGCGGACGAACACTAATTCGAGATCTCCAAGCCAACAATTCCATGCGATGATTTGGTACGAAAATTAAGAACTTGTTTACAACTGGTACTGGTGATTCTCCTCTCTGACTGCGAGCGTGGTGGGTGAGCAGTAACACTGTGGCCTTGCATTCGGGAGGACGTGGGTTAGGATATCTTGCCGGTAGTCTGGCTTTCAATTTGCTTTGGCTTTCCGAAATAATTTCAAGCGAATGTCCGCAAGGTTCCCTCTAAAGGCCATGGCTGAATTCGTTCCCGTTCCTTGCCATCAATGCTTTCCCGACTCTGATGACCTCAACGAAGTAAAAATATGTATTATGTAATGAACAAACTACGTCATTGTAACTCATGATGTCTTAAATCTTACTTTGACTGATTCTTTTCAACCACAATTCAGACATAACACTTTTATTAAAATCATACACTACAGCGAGAATTCTTTGTATACCTATAAATGCCGTTTTATTGGCATTATACTGCTTTATAAGTTCCAAAGTTGAAAGTTTGCTTCCCAGAAGCGCGAGTTAACGAAACACGAACCGCTCGCTGTAGTTGGCGTGAACCTTATCGTCACATCACATTCCGAGAAGTTCAAAATTAGAAAGACGACACAGATATTAATAGTTGCCGCTGTATCATCATGTGTTCTGGTTGAGAGTTTTAAAATGACTTCTGACAGCTTGTGGCGAACATACATCTTCATGGTATTAGAATTGTTGTCGATTATCATGCGAGTTATTACAAAATGGGCAACAGAAAATTCCAGTTAAGCCGATTCCTCTTTAACAAAATATTAAATCTTGATACTCGCAATTTTATTGTTTCAACAACAGTATTCACAAAATATCCGCTGTTAACTAAGATAGTAAGGAATGTTCTGTGTTATGTGGAATGTCACAAGCTTGAAACTTTCTAAATATTTGACTGTTACACAATATTCACAAAATTAGCTATTTTTTAAAATCAAATGTCAGGACAGTAATCAGCAAGAAAATTTTTTACCAAAGGAATTCGAACAAAGGACTTCTAAAAGAGGTACGGCCAAAGTCAAAGAGACAGTTTGAGAAACCAAGAGTATTATGGTCACATAAAGTATTGTAAAAATTAAACAATTCTAACTGGGCTAACCGTCCTTAAAACTGTCTATAGCCTTCACAAGAACACTGATCATCTCTAGGAGACCCTAAATCTACAACATTATTTGAAATGTTGAAACTAATGTTTTATATGACTAGTAAAATGTAGTTTTGTATATATACTGCATTTCAATTAATCATTGTTTTTATCAGAAAAAACTTTATCATTTGAGGAAAAACTTTCGTTCGCTATAGTTGCTCAAATTTTCTTGCCGAAAGTAATACATTTCAGATGCTAGTTTAGAAGATAAATCGGTTTGATTTTAAATGTTAAAAAGGTCTTATTATACATTTTCTGGTGAGATTGAGCAGTTTATTGACAGCTAAAAGTTTTACACACGAGTTGTGCTGTGTGTGAGTGTGTGTGTGTGTGTGTGTGTGTGTGTGTGGATGGGGGGGGGGGGTGGAGGTGAGGGATTGAGCCGTGGGTGGAGGGACTGTTTCAGCTGTTTGTTAACGTGTGGGTATGACTAATAGTCTAGTGTTATTCTGTGCATAAATCAATTGTTCTTGATATGAAAATGGGGGACCATTTCAGCATCCGGCAGTAATATAATGTAACCCAAAAACAGTCATTGGAACGGTTGGTAGGGAGACGTAGGCTGGTCTGGAGCTGTGAATATGGCATAGAAAGGAAGTCGTCTTAAACAGTAGACCGGGTTTGGTAAGTGAGCGGTAACTCTCTGGCCTCGCATTCGGGAGGACGCGGGTTCGAACCCTCGTCCGGTCATGCAGAGTTGGATTTTGCATGCTTTACCCAAAAAAGTGTAAATTATCGATACATAGGGATGAAAATATTTAAAAACCGCCATGAACACCCAACTATTAATTCAACAGCTTTATTAAATTAAAAAATTCATTCGAGAATTTGGTACCTTTCTACTACTCAGCAGAATATGTTGTGAAATGCCACCGTTAATCAACACACGCGATGGTTAATGTAAATTTAACAGCGATGGAAGTGACAGAAAAACTAATATCTTGACGACTGGTGATAGCAAACAGTTATGTTTGTCAGTGAGACAAACTGTTCACCACAGATTATTTTATTGGAGCTTCTAAGATACACAAAATTGACGGGTTAAAGGCAATATTCTGGCAATTTATTTCCTATCAGTTTATTAACTACATAGAATTGTTACTAAATAACGCACACAACCGTGATTTTTTTTAATACTGTAATGTTATTCATATTTCGGCATCCCTTGCAAATCTTCACAATTCTGTTTATAATTAACTTGTAGATTTAAAGGAAATACATACCTGTCTTCATGATTCGTTACAAAATTTGACTTAAATGGAAAAAATTGAAGCACCACAAAAACAGAAATAGGTCATCTAAATTCTTTGCTTGCTATTGTAGCCACATCTACGGACAGAGAATTCAATGATATCATCTACATCGAACGAATATAAATAAACAAAACACAAATAAAATTTAATAGGGAAGTTTGAGCAAAGTACTTACTTTTTTATGGTTAGTTCACGATTTAAATCATAAATGAACGTACATTTTCTGGGCGTTGTATATTTATGAATGTTTCTCGGAAAATCAGCAGAGTAATTGTATTATTTATACACAATATTTCGGCTACATAAACCTCTGTCGCCATCTTACGACTATACCTGAAGATGGTGACGGAGTTTTATGTCGCTGAGATATTGTGTATAAATAATAGCATTAATCGGTTGGTTTTCCGAGAAACATTCATAAATTTAAATCATACTGAATCATTACAGAAGCCAAAATAGTAATCTTCATTCTTTATCTATGGATAGAAAGAGTAAATATCTCTACACCGAGCGTGGTGGTGTAACGGCTTGCGTTCTGGCCTCGCATTCGGGAGGACGGCGGTTCGAATCCCCGTCCGGGCATCCAGATTTGGGTTTTCCATGGTTTCCCAAATCACTCCAGGCAAATGCCGGGATGCTTCCTTCAAAAGGCCATGGCCGAATTCCTTCCCATTCCTTGCCCCCCATCCTTTCCCGTCTCTAAAGACCTCGCTGTTAGAGAGACGTTAAGCAGATTAAAAAAAAAAAATCTCTGGTCGTTACAGGCTCGCCAAAGGAGGCCGCGTGCGTGACGTCACAGCATTAAATACACGATGACCAAGCTGACGTTATATTAGTATCTACTGTGCGACCACTTTTGTTGTGTCTATATTAGAGGAGAATACTGGCCGTGCTTTTGTTGTGAGGGGATGTTCGTGGACCAGGTGACTCTCACCTTTGCCACCTGCGCCCGTGATAATGCCGGGGGCTCCGTGTTCCGTTTCGCCCGCAGCGCCGCGCTAATCTCCGTGACGTGGCAGACGGCGGCAGCCTTTGATGTGGGTGCGCACAATTAGCCGACAGTGTTTGTGCTGCGATCTGATAAACACCGCGGGATCAGCCGGCCCATTGCACCTCGATTAATCTTGACCGCTAAGCCCCGGCCCAGTTGAGCGCGGTCTATTGGCTCAGTGAGAGGATACTCCGGTGTCCATTGTCACCGCAGGCAGCGACCAAGAATATCCACCAAGCACACTCACACGGCCCGAACGTTAAACTGCTTGCCTGCAACATGTACTTCCGTATGCCTTTCCTTACTATTCTATGACGTAGATACCTCATGCAAACCAACAAATTAATTTACTTTCATAAATAAAATGAAATCCGTTTTGTAAGTTATGCAATAACACAAGCTGATTGTTGGACATTATCTGTGACATAGTTACCTACGCTATTATAAATCTGTAAGCGAACTACAATAAGCAAAAACTATCGCACCAATTTGGGTGGGTTCGAAAGCTTATGCTCTTGCTTAAAATCTTATGAGCCTACTTGAGCGGGAATGGAATAATAAATGATAACTCATTCGTACCGAGAACAGATAGGCACCATAGATCATGCTGCATCCCAGATAAACACGCCTTGACGACATACTCACCAAAGAACACACTACAACATAGATCAAACACATTTTTGGGAATATTTTAATATTCCTTTTGACCATGTAACATTGGTTATTAATTTCTTCAGTTTTCTGAAATATGGTACGTTAGAATAAACAGAAAACGTTATTGTAACCACAACAGCAGAGATTATCACGCCAATAAGAGTAACGGAATTGTGGATTTTAAGTTACGACAAAAGTTACAAAGGTACTATGTTATGCTTTGCTACTAGAAAAAAAAAGACTAACGCATTACTACGGACACCAAGGCTCTCGTGGGCGAAGCACCGGAAAAAATGCTAGTATTAGAGTAAACTTAATTCGTTAGGTATTACAGTGTTGAGTTCTTATTTGCAGCGCATTCTACTTCTGCCGTAGTTGGATCGACAGTTTAACGAGGAATCAGAACTTCGGAGCGTCCTAGTGTACTCATACGAACAAATAAAAAATCGTGAAAATACTCATTCCCACTGGGATTTGAGCCTGAGATCCCAATTTTTGAAAGTGAACGCGTTATCCAATGAGCTTTCAAACATCTCGTGTTATGGTCATCTTCACACTAAGACGCGTAACAAAGCTGTGCTCTGCTGTAAAGAAGAAATATATCAGATGTGTCAATTCCTTCAAGTTTGGTTAGTCCAGTAATGCAGAAATAAATCAGCAGTAATTAATAACACTCAAGAAACTACCACTGAAGACTTTTTTCAGTTTTACCTACCCAAAAAGTCTTTTTAGATTTAAATTTTCTTGTCGGTAAACTGGGATGCTGTAGTTTTGGAATTGGTTGCAAAGTATGTTTTTATAGCATTATGAAAAAGTTAGAACCTGCTTCCAATAAGCATACCTATGGCATCATATGCGCCTAGATAGCTTCTTAAACGGGCGCTTGACTGCTTGAAAAGGGTAAAATTTCGTTTTTTCTATACTATATAACCAGGTTGCATTTATCTTTCTCCAGGCATAACGCAAAAACTACCAAACCACGTTGGATTTTCACGATATGAAAGCTTGGGGTTTAGCTTAAATCTAAACTATACCTTACGACACTATTTCAAAGGAAATATGAAACGATTCTGAGAACAGAGCCACAGATCACACTGCATCTAAGATGAACACACCTTTACGAGATATAAATCAAAGATCATGCTACAAAACAGATAAACACTTCACCTTTTGGATTCTGATGATATTGTTTTTTGACTGCGTAACTTTTGTTACTTATTTCCTCAGTTTTCTGAAATTTAGTTGATTGTAATACACGAAAACCATTAATCAAACCACTACATCAAAGATTAACACCCCGACAAGCTAAAAGAAATTGTGGAATTTAATTTGCGGTTACAAAGATATTACACTGGAAATGTTTGTGCTTTGTCACTGGAATAAAAAAAATCCAAAACGCATTATTTCGCTCACAAAAGACCGGGCGGGCGAAGCAGTGGTGGAATAAAAAGCCAGTGTAGTAATAAAATTGCTTGCAGTGCGTTGGTACGGTAGCTTGTACCGAAGCACCGAAAACGTTTTAGAAGAGGAATAGTATCTGTGGCACGGCGTTTGCTGTGGAGGAGGTGTGCCGGCAACAGGTCTGACAGGTTTTTGCCGGCTGTTGCGGTCGATAGCCGGCCAGCTCGCGCCTGCAGCCCGCTCGCCTGCCTGTTGATCCCGCCTTACAAAACTACCGCACCTGTTGGCCTGCCTGCCTGCCAAGGGCATCGACAAATTGTCATTCAGAGCAGGCCGGCCGGCAACATACAGCTCTCGCCGAATGTTGTTTTCAGTACCTGCTCCCAGATCGTGCATAAAATTTCAACTCCTCCACAGATAGGGCACAAAGATGATGAATGCTTCCAGACAGTGTGAAAATAAACCTAGTCAGAATACGTAGCAGGAGGTCCCTTTTGAGAATGGTTCTACCACTCTTTCAAACGGCTCAGTACTTTTCTCCACCTACATCAACAGGTTAATTCTGTGATGTCGTTACAAGGGTAAATGTATTAATTTTAGGTAAGGGATTCAGGTCAGGAAACGGCCGAGTCGAAAGTTTTTTTTGCGAAAAGCGTTCTGAAAGCTCTGACAGTGGAATATAGATGACCACAAGCCAACATATATTATGAAAGAGCTGTAAAAAACTTTATGTAATTCCTGATTTGTTAAGTTTACATTAAATTAGACCGCTTATTTAAAAGAATAGTAGTTACTGATTATGGTTTTTTAAAAAAGGATGTAGTTAAGATTACTTCTTTTATGCCAGAAAAATCCATGGAAATAATTATGCTGACAGTCAGTGTAACTCTAGTGGGTCAAACATACAGACTGCAAGTGTAGTGAGAGTCTTGCAGCAAAGCGCAAAAGATAATGACCAAACATCGAATTGTTACTGCATATTAAAATCAGCTTTTAACTCTGTCAAAAATGACCGATCGAAAGGAATGTTCTGAAAAATCATTCGTTCCCGTTTATTTAACTAAGTACAGATGTTACTAAATAAAACTTTTGTAAAGATTTATATATTTCGATTGTAGTGTTATTTCCGATATAGCTGGATCTACTTTCATGTGTCTGAAATAATAAAGTCAATAATATTGCGTAAGTGAAAACCAAACAAAGTAAACTTTAACAATTTTCACTATGCTACGTAATATTAGTTTTAATCTTGGGCCAGGCCTCATAAATATTGAACCATTCCATCCGCATGAAGTAATGTTTACAGTAACATTATTTTTAAAAATACTTAAATTTCTCGTGTCCTCCTCTACAACGTCAAATGCCAATTGTCAATCTGACCGAGACTAAATTCCGATTTGATAAAACCTTTCGAAAACACTGCTGCTCGAAAATTAAAACTTTTATCTTACATATCTATGGGCAAAGAATTTAAAGAACATTTACGTTGAAATGAACCCAACTAATAATTAATATCTTAATTTAACGCAAAAATATTTTTCTTTCAGTGTTTTTGGCAATTCATTTCTTCGCTGATGCTTAACTAAATAGAACTTTTATTAAATAACGCGCGTAACCACGAGTTGGTAGTACCATCTCTGGTCGTTGTAGGCAGCAAACGAAGGTCGGGCACGTTACGTCATCTTTACGGTCACGATGACACAGCGACACTATGACGCAGTAGTAAAGACGATACGTTTGATAATGTTGACAAGATACAATAATGCTTTCGAAATAATCTATGTAAACTGCTAACATAATTACATGGTTAAAAAAGATAAGAGAAGTGTTCCCCTTGATTGATTCCTGTGATGTGGACAGTGGTATTATCAATCATTTAGCTATGAAATGCAGACTATGGATGTGTACATTAGTTCAAACTGTGCACAGTGTGGACCAGGCTACACAGTGTCAATGCGGGCATAATATTTTTGAAAGGGTCATTTGAGTAAACTCATCAATCGCTGAGCTGATTAACATAGATTCCAGTGATCGCCGTTTTCCAGGAAGTAACTGGTATAAAATGTGAAATAAACGTCGACTGAAGAATCATACCACTTAATGAATACACTGTGTTCATTTTCAAAACAGACATTTCTATGTGAGATAAGACCTTTATTTAAAAAAATAAAAAATAAAACAATTCTGTGATGCAGTACTTTAAATTACTTAATATTATTGGACCTAACTCCGACCTAAAGCTTTCCTTGTTAAATTCCTTATATTATGTGGAATACGGAATGATTAATTTTAAAAAAATTAATCAACATTATTTAATCAGAGAACAGAACAATATCTTTAAATTTAAAGGATGATTCACCAGATGAAAGATCTCACCCTACTTACACGATAGCGAAATATATAAACGCAGTTTAATTTTTATTAATATGCTGTATCAAGAAGGCACCTACCATGGTGATGACGCTCTCCATTCAAGACGAGCTACAAATGTTACTAATATCGTGAAAATATGAAGATTACGTCTGACTGAGCAGCAGTGTAGAAACACGGTCGGACTCCATCTAATACCAGATGCTCATGTGAACAAATAGCTGTAACGAAAGCGCTCGTTTCAAATAATGTTTACCGTGAAAGTTAAGTACCTAGAACGAAATTTGTACGAGATGGCAGGTTGAGATGGGGTTAATGTTGCAGGGAAAGCACAGATTCAACTCAAGCTACGAAAGCGAAGCGGATCGTCTTCACGGTGGTATGACGTGCATGGCGGACCAATGCAACGACAGCTGTATGAAAGCCATCTGCTGGAGAGCGAAGCGAACTACAGCCGACGGCAGCCTAAATACTAATTGTTCCTCATCCGTGAAGAGTACTGAAGAAAAAAGTGAACCCAGTGGTGCATGCTTCTATGGCAAAGTTCACCTCTCAAGTTACAGTCACCAAAGATAATCATGAAGTTCCCATTTCACATAATACAGTAATATCTATGTGATGATTAGTGCTGTGCTCCGACTGTCATGATACTCTTATAAAGTCAGGGAAAAATGCACATATTAAAACTGGACGATTAAGATTGTACATTCTGATGAAAATAATTTGCGATTGAATTAGTTAAAGGCGAATTAACCTAGTAATATGGATTTTTTGTCAACATACTGAACTTAAAAAAGCTAAGCGTGGTTCTTAACCCGAAGATTGGTTGGATTCTCTCGAAGGAGGAATATTAATCCTGGTATCAGAGGTAGGACGGCCTGTTTATTTCGTCCTTACCTAACCTAAAGAGACTCACAATTTAACGTGGAATCCGAACCACGGAACCGTTCAGGTGTACTTCGCATAATACAGCAAGCTGTAGCAGAGGTGAAGGTCAGATAAAGGGCCTATGAAAATCCTCGCCGAAACAGGAATTCGAACCGGTGACCTTTCGATCTCCAATCAGAACCCTTCAGTGAGCCACCAGATCACTCATACTGAACTTTAGGAAACGTAATATGGGTTCTAAGATTACGATTGTTACCAGGAGGTTTCTACTCTTTCTCGAGAAGTGGTAAAGGACACTTGACCATGTACTACAGAATTTTGTCTGACGAGATTGGTTAACATTTAAGTTGAGGCTGAGAATAGTAGGGAATTATAAGTCTAGAGTAAGAGAGAGAAGCAGACGACTGAGGAAATAAATTACAGCAGGTATGGTGAGATGAAGAGTTTGAACAGGGGGAGATGGAAGATTGCACCTAATCATCGAAGAGAATATTTCTAGAAAACACTCGTCAGAGACTGATGCTAATATTTTCTCTTCTGTCATCAGACGATGTGCTGTGTGCTGTAGTAGGTGCCATCGCTCTTTGCTTCTGGCAGACATCACGAATCGCAATTAGGCAATCAGTATGACTGAAGTAAACGCCCAGGCACTGTACGAACCAGCACGTTGGTCAAGCGTTGCATGGGAGGCCGTTTAGAGGATAGCTTGAGGCATGGACGGTTTTATTTAAATGTTGTTATAGTTCTGTGCTGTCTGTAGTTGGTCGAAGCTATATAACAGAAGTCTGAGACTGTTCGCTGATGATGCCATAATGTATATGAAAGTAATAAATTCAGCTGCTTGCTAAAAAAACTGTCAAGTCAAATTAAGTCTTGCCAGACGGTGAGATGCATTATAATAATGCCTAATAGGCAATTTCTCTTGGCAATGAAGTGCACTCAGATCTTTGTTACAATATCCTAACGAGTTTGTACGATCTGGATGTTGTGGTGCGATCAATGGCAAATTAAACTAATTTTTAAAAAAAAACAAATACGCAAGGCAATGTGTACAACTACAGAAAGAATCCATTTGTCCAGGACTAGAAAGTAAACTGTTCAGTCATTGATATACTTGATTCTGTGAAGTATTTGGGCGTAACAGTACAAACCAACATGAAATCGCACCTGCACTGTAGAGATAGTTCTGGACTGCGATTGATAGGTCGAATTTCGAAGAATTATAACGCACAAACCAAGGCGATTAGCGTACAAAACTCCGATGCGTTTTCATTTGGACTACTGTTGTGCTGTTTGGAATTGATTGATAGTAGAAGAGCCGCTTTTCTCGTGACTGCTTTTCTTAGCCCTTACGAAAGTATCACGGAATTCATATACAAACTGAACTGGGATTGTCTAGGAGCAGACGACGCAGGTTTCGTATGAATTTACTGCTTAACATGCTTCAGTTACAAGTGCGATAAAAAACATCGTCAACCAACCTATTTAGGACGCAATGACAGGAGAAATAATCTAAGAGAAATAAGATGCTTATATGTATACTTTCTTCCATCGTGTTATTCGGGATTGCAATCCAGAGAGAGGGGATTAGTTTTGGTGCAAAGTCTTCTCTGCCGTCTACAAGTTTGTGAATAGTATAGTATAGATGTAAATGTAGACACTATCGAAAGAAAAATACTGGAAATTCAGTACGCACAGGTAGCCATTAAAAAAGGACCGTTGATACCTACACGTGAAAACCAAAAAGTGACTAAGTGATTGGCCGTGTAGACAGTGTTAGCAGCGATATAGGGTGCCTCCGCAGACAGTTTGTGCAGACGCTGGAAGCAATAACCGCAATGGACAGCGAGGCAGTATCTCAGTGGTTTATTTGTTTTAACGGCGTTTGTTGCTGCCCGTAAAGGCTTCGAGCAGCACTATAAGGTTTATTTACTCTGGGTGGCTGTTAACCTGTGCATAGCTCGCTCTACCGCCACGTTCCGCTAAGACGGAACATAACAATCAAGTTAGCGAGTGCAAGCATTTACTATACCAGTAAATGTCCGTCAAACCAGAGATCAGTATTACATTCCTCCATTTTCAGTTCTTTCGCTAGAATCGAAATGCGCATTAGTCCAATATTTTCAATCAAGTCAAATCAAATCAACGTATGGCATTTTTGGCCGGTAGATCCCGAAGAATTGTACGGTCACCATTTTCTATTCGCTGCGCATTGCGCCTCCTGTCGTGGCTAACTAATCTAACCCAGTAATCCTACTGGGTACAGTGGACCTACAACATAGCGTAGAATCCGAATCCCGGAGGTGCAGATCGAGTAAAGAGCCTTTGAAAATCCCAGCCGAGGCAGGGTTAGAACCTTGCAATCTCTAGTCAGACGCCTTAACCACGGAGCCAGCAGATCCCTTAAGACTTGCAATAAGGCAATGTAACGAATTAAAATTAGCACTTGGCCACTATGACAAAGCCGTTCTATAGTTGGGAAGATTGACCGACTTAAGTATTCACGTCGGTTCGAGTCCGGCCGCGGGCATGGGTGTTTAAGTGTTGTGTCTGTGAATGTCATGTCTGTCCTGTGGTGTGTCTAATTAGCTGGAAAAAGTTACTATCGAGCTGGCTGTATGGCCTAGATGCCGAAAGCCATTAAAAAAAAAAGTATTCACGTGTAACAAACAATACGTAGCAATACGAGATGGGATCATCACATAACATCGATCTTTGGAAAAGCTATTTCTAAACTACGATTCATAAGTAAAATTTTGTATGTGAAGGAAACAGCATTTTAAACTCTTGCAAGTTCGAATTTGGAGTATTGTTGGGCTGGGTGGGATCTATATTGCAAGGCAGTGATTAATAGTGTTTGGAGCCGACCCCGGCAGCGTAACGGCTAGCTTGTTGGCCTCGAGTTGCTGGGGTCGCCGGTTCGAGTCCGGCCTCGGGCATGGGTGGTTTTAATTAATTCTTCAGTTACAAAATTGACGTAGACTTGAAGAATCATTGTACATTATTAGATTTAATAATGAAATGTTGTAAATGGCAATAAAAGCCGAAAACCATATATTTAAAAAAAAAACCATAGTGTTTGGAACGTGTCGCACGATTTGTGGCTGCTTGTCACAGTCCTTACGGAAGTATCACAGAAATGGTGCGGAGACTGGATTCTCTGGCAGGCAGGTGAGACGATCAGAGTTTTAACCTAACGTCTATCGTCTTCGTGGGGAAGCGTATTCTAATGGTGAAGCAAATATGTTGCTATCTACCTGTGAAATGTGCAACTAATGTTAAGGGGCGTCCCAGAACTCGTCTAGGTGATTGAGGTACACTGCCTAAAAACAGCATTCGAGGCAGCAGGGTCCGAGATTTGAACCTAGGCCCATTGTACCTCTCCGATACAATGTCGTGTCTCTTTAATGAGGATAGTAACACTGGCGACTTAGAAGTGGATGAATTTAGCTTTGTTGACATTTGCAAGGTCATTAAAGATGGCCTAATCCAATAAAGGATGATTGTGTGTGTCGCCATCAGTTTGATAACTACGGAAGCTTCGTTTCCTGTTATCCTGGTTGTGAAACAGGGCCGAAATTGATCATCACCCTACTGTACCCTGCGTGACGGCGAGAAAACAACTAAAACCGTGGTTAACTGGTCGGGATACGAACCCGCGTCGCTTGTACTGGGGTCAATAGCACTTGACGCTCCTCTGAAGCTGGTAGTTAGTGCTCTAATGCATGAAAATGCCATCCAAGCTCAAATGGCAGTCTCGTACCACGAATGAGAATTTGTTCAGAACGTTTAACGAGCTCTATAAATAAACGATTAGCTCAAAAATTAATGATAAGCCTGTTAGAAACAGACAGTGGAAATTAGCGAAAATGTTAAAGGATTTTCCTTAACAGTGTTAATCAAAGAGATGACTTTCCGAATAGAACGAATGAACAGCTTACGATTATGGCTTCATACAGTTGCTTCTTCTTATGGCTTTACACCTAATCAATATCGAGGTCATTAGAGGCGGGAAAAGACTTGGTGCAAGGAACGGGAACAAATTCGGCCATGGAATTTTGAAGGAACGTTGCACGTATGCGGGGTAGTAATTTGGGGAAACACTGGAAAGCCGATATCTCGAATGCCGGACGGGGATTTAAACCGACGTCCTCCCGAGTGTCGGGCACAACGATTTGTCACATCTGCTGTGGAAGTTTAGGTTCTCTAGATGCTGCTTAGAGCAAACTGATGTAACAATAGTAAACATACCTCGAAATAACCTTATCGCGAAGATAACACAAAGAAAATAAACACACAAACCAATGGTATGTTTAAAAATGAATTCTGATTCGGTTGTTTTTACTTGAGTCAATCACACCAACAAAGGATATTAGGCTCCATAAAAAAGATAATCAAAATTAGTTTAACTTATTCTTCAGTAAAACATTCTATTGATGTCTGGATTAAATTTGTAATCAATACATCTGAATTTATTAGAAGATTAAGCGTTATTTGGGGGTTTTATGGCACATCAATACCACTGTGATTAGCGCCCTTAGATAAATAATTTAATATGTGATATTAACAGTTAGAAACGAGAAAAAATGAGTGAGTAAATTTTAAACTAGAGATTTTCACTGTCGATTGTACGATTTAAGTTTTATAAGGGAGAATTTATTTTATCGCTTATGAGAAAGAATTCTGACTTTAAATTACAAAAAAATTAAGTGTCCCAGTACTTCTGACAAGTATTAATTGCTTAATAATGAAGCAATGTGAAATATTCTTCACGGTAATTTTCTTGTTTATTTGTGTCTGTCCGCGGGTTGTAGGTTTATCTGACCTTTTAAATTTTGAATGTTTCCTTAGGTTGAAATATAAGTTAAAGCTCAATTTTTTTAATACATTCGACTGTTTTGAAATGTTTCGATGATTAGTTCTTTTACTGACGTTTCATATAGTCTGATATTGTTATATTACTTTTTTGTGTATTGATGTGTTTTATTTTGTGTTTAATTAATTTTGTATGTTTTCCTTTGTGATTAATAACGATACTCTGTTTATCATTAATTTGGGAGAATATTTTTTATTTGTCCAGATTAATTAATTATTATTTTGTTGGGCTTGTTAGCTACATGTACGAATATGAACTAGGTAATACAAAACATTGAAAGTCATGAACGTTATGGCCGGAAAGCATCTGTTCCAGATTCGAACGATCCCTCCTCTCCACTAAGGGAGGACATAGTTCTTTTTATTATTATTTTTCTCCCCATTTCAATCATTATTATCAGTGAAAGAAACGAACAGAGTAAGATGCTCGTTCTGCTCTTAATCTGTTTTAGTTTGTCGTAGCGAAGTGTAAAAGTCTGCGATAAGTAAAACATATAGTTAATTTTCATCATTAGCTGTTCTAATAGCTCTTATCGTGTTTTTCTTATCACGAGACATTCAGAAATTAGATTATATACCTTCTTTGCAATTAAATTTCCGGTTGATCAAATAACATCTCTAATCCTTCAAACCTGTCCGTGAAAAGCAAGCTACAAAACAGAATCCACTCCGATAGCTGTGAGCAGTAAAGCCCTCTGCGATATGGACGTAGCTTCGATTTTACAGTTCTAGTAGTTTTGGCTGTGCAGTTAAATCCAGTCTCATTCAGTTTTTGGTGATATGAATACGTAACTTGGAATTCAGCTTCCCGTGGTGATGTTTTTTTTTTTTTTTTTTTTTTTTTTTTGACCAGGTGCCTTATTGGGCTGCTATTTTTATTGGTCGTTGACTCTTTTGTGCACGTGGAACGCTAGAGAGATTCCATTACTTTTTTAGCCGTAAAACTTTGGTTCAGTTTTACTCGGTAGGATTTCCGGGTTACTTGGGGAATCAAGCTAGAGGTTGATTGCGCTGCCGATTGAACCTCTGTGACACAGAAGGCCAACTGTCCTTTGCGGTTTCTCGGCCAAAATGCCATTATTATTATTCTTGGTTATTTTTTAATTTTATGAAGTTCGGTTCGCAGCAGTAAGAAAACTTCGTGAATTTTATTTCATGGGATTAATACGAGTTATCACTTACAGGTTAATTACAGCACAAGAAACAGGCAACCGCAGTATTAATCATTGTTAGGGACTGACCAGTTTTGGGCAATGAAACGAACTAACCGAATTTGTACCTGAAGTTACATTGCATCGTGACATGAACCTCAGTTGATACTAGAATCTTTTCTCTCGTTTTCATCTCGCCATTTTTCTAACACTGTAACGTAAGCCTGATCTACTGTACATAGTTAATCACTCAGTCTGCCGGGCTGATGTTTTTATCCCTCTGGAAAGAGGTCTTTGTTCATATTCCAACGGTTTTAATCAAGCTATGTGCGATATTGATGATTATTGTGTTAATTAACAACTGGACGTTGTGGACCATTTTCTCAGTTGAAGGTTAGTCAATTTTTATTAATAGTTAATACTACGTCAATGTATTTGGATTTTGGCTCATTTTTTTCCCCGTACACATTTTACCACATTTTCCACAGCATCCTAAGCAATTACCGATGTGACATCGGTAAATTTTGTTAGCTAAATTTAATTATGAAAACAATAGCGGATAGAAATAAAATGTAGATAACAAAATATAGCAACGTCATACAGATAATAGTCGAAGATTCTCCGGTAAAATGTGGTGAAATGCATACGGAGGAAGATAAAAAAGAAAAAAATTCAATTGCATTGGTGTAGAATTAATTATTTAAGTAAACTGTTTGCCTTAAATATTGATAATAGAATGGCATGCGTGTTGATTAGTTCTAAGTCTGGTGTATTCACTAACTTCCAAAGAAGAACATAATAAGTTTGATGCGTTCAATGAGGTGGTGATAAATCTTAACCATTCGTCTGATATAGTTCTGTCGCCATACTAATGTTAAGTGCTGGGACGATACAACGATATTTTGTGATTTTTTTGAGCTGCCGTTTTACCTGTCTCCACTTATAGACTACGTGAGTGCTTCTAGTAAGACTTTTATTTCCCTTCTTGAAAGATAATCATCGTAAATATCAACTGATAGTGCTGAATTCGTCCTATATATTGATTTTTTTTTGCTGTCATCAGTCTTTCTAATGGTTTGATGCAGTCGTTCATCTCTACCTATCTTACGTTAACCTCTTCATCTCAACATACGCATTCCTTAATTTTTTGCTTCAGATTTTATAATGTTCGTCTACCTCCACAGTTCATTCATTAGACTGTTCCCTCTACACACGAACTAACCAATGCCGAATATCATAAAGGTATTATCTAAAAATTGTTGATTTTTATTTCGGACCCAAGTGTGTAAAAAGCTTGTTGTAAGATTGAAATAACACATCCCTACATCTAGTTTTTCATATTTGTTAGTTAAGAGGTAATGCTGTATTGCAATTAGTTACAAGCTATTAAATGGTCCGACTAAAGAGAGCGTAGAGTTAAGTAGATAGACTATTCGTAAGGCAATGAAAAGCCTGCAGGTGTATAGCGAAGCAGTCGCACGCTAAAGGGTTCTAAAACGCTAAGATTTCAACGTCCCTGCCGCAAGCGCAGTTTTGATTTTGTTTGAAGTATAACAGGGTCTTAAAACTGCGCGCGCGACAAGTCTTGGTGGCCGAGCCGAGATCAACCGCCCTCAAAGCTTTGAGCTCGCCCTCTCCTCCCGCGCTGGTCTTATTTTTCGTTGCCGTCTCCCGGTCTCTTCTCGTCCCAAGTTTATATGGCGGATTTGCTAGGCCGCTGGGATCCGCTGCGAGGAAATATGAAAGGGCCTGCATCTGCAGTGGCTCTATTAAAGTGATTCGCGGTCTTCCACGAAGCACACCGCCCGTTTCTCTTCGCGTCTTTTCGGCGGCTACTCCCTACTCCGCCAAAGACTGAAAGATATCACTGGAACAATGCTAACTTTGAGAATCACAGATAACGTTCATTGAAGTCGGTAACCGTGGTTTAAACGACTTGAGTAACCATGGGTGCTAGATGCAAGAAATTAGAATACTATCTATTTCTTTATGGCTTCGTCGATGTTGAGGTAATTAGAGCTGCGGGTAGGAATAGGAAGGATTTCGATCATTGCATTTTGAAATAACAATTCTAACATTCCCCGCAAGTGATTTGGGGAAACCCAAATCTTGATGCCCGGAAGGCGATTCGAACCTACGTTGTCCCAAATGCGAGGCCAGAGTGTTACCTCTCACGAACCACGCTCGGTAGAATCATTAACTTTCTGACATTAGATATGGACATCATTGCAAGAAATATTTGGCAGCACTTTGAAATGATATCACGAATTTTTTTCATAGTGCTCAAAACAACAAGACTGGCGCCGATATCGTAATTGTTTTAATTGATTCGCATCTCATAGCATAACAGTAAAATACAATTATAGACCGACGAGTTGGTCTTAATAAATCGCATTATATAAATAAAACCTCGTAACTGGAATATCTTTAATGATACTGATGTGTATATGTTTAATTTTATTTCTATATTTCGATAAGCCAGTATTTTAACATCCGCAAAGTAGGAAAACAATTTGAACGAGCAGAATGAAACATTAATAAGCTGCAAACACATATACCAGCAACGGCAAGAAGTACCAAAAGTGAGTTCAACTGATCGAAAACACAGGCTTTTATGTCTTTTGAGTGAAGTATCTTCAAAATGGTCTCTTGAGGTCTAGCTAGCGTGCCTCGGGCAAGGGCATGGGTGCTAAAGTGTTAATATCAAGTCCATCCTGTAGAGTCCATACTCAGCAGCAACAATGAACCTGGGAAACTGGTGCACTGGAAGAGCTGGCTACATGGCAAAAGTAGCCGAAAGTCATTAAAAAGTAGATTTAATTCGTCACAGTTCAGTTAAAAGTGTGATGATACTACCAATGCTTCACTTTTTTCTCTCGTAATTGTGTTTTTTTCCTAAATAAAGCTGAAGCAGGCGTCTTCTTCCATAGCAAGGTAACCTAGACACTTGAAACTAACGTTTTTCGAATGATGCACGTGTTATGCAAGTCACCTTATGAAAACTCCAAAACGTTTGCTGATATTTGGAACTGCGTTAGTTATCGAGCTTAATTCTAGAATCGCAAAGATTCTTGATGTTACATGAGAAAACTGTTGGCACGATCAGTAAAATTACAATGGAAAAGAAAACAATAGGAATAAAACTACCTGAGATGCCTCGTTGAAATAGCCTAAACGAGCAGACATCTGGTGAGGATGACTAAAACAATTTTCTTTAAGATATTTGAAAAGTCTAGCAAGCCTGGAGTGAACAAGAGAATGTAATTCAACAAGTACTTTAAAACAATTAAACGAAAGTGAAACAAGGAAAGTTTTGTAACTGCAGTCCGAAAATGGTAATCGAGGAAGAACCAAGTTAAGGAAAAAAATTTGAAAACAAGCCGTTTGACATAAATAATAAACTCAAGAACAGAGATGCTAGAGACAGCCATAACAGACTGTTTCGCAAGTTGCTCAGCATGTAAGTAGTTAAGATCGACTGGCTGTTGAGCAGTGCAGATATCGCGCGCGCACTGCGAGTTAGGCCGCCCGGTGAACACAGCTGCCGCCGGCGGGGTCTTTGTTCGGGGAGCGGGCGGCCTTGGGCGCGGACAGCACGCTGTAACCGATAGCGGTGCGCTCTCGCCGCGAGTGAGGCTCTGTTATTGTGCGGAACAGTTTCACTGTATCCTTACAATATGCGGCAACACTCATGCAGTGATTCTTCACGATTAACGATCTTATTTTGTGAATCTTGAGATCAGCTGTAGTAAATAGTAAACTCGTGGCTGATAAATGATTCCGACTCTCTTCCACAACATTACACATCAGGAATAGATGTAATTATGGTCTTTCTGTACTTGCTTTGGTACATTAATTTCACAGATAAGATTCCACTGAGTCTGAAGAATGGTTTACGAAACAGTACTTGGAAAAAAAAAAAATACATATATTCATCTGTAAGATATACTAAGCATTTGACGTACAGAAGGAGCCACAACAAATTCTTCATCTTTAAAAATATCAGTTTTTAGTCATTACAAGGCTTAGTGTTGGTGTCTAAGACAAGTATCCAGTAATTTCGAAAGACCTAGAACAGTCTTTGAGAGAACGTATAGTAACCGGTGCGACCTATGTGTGTAATTAAGTAGATAAACATCGAAATTATAGATTTAAAACAACAGTCGTGTATATATTTCTGTAGTGATTTCTTAGGTTTCTGCGGGCGTCTTTGTTAAAAATAACAGGTATTTCCGGAAATGTAGCGTTGTTTATTTGCATTTCTAAGCTTTCGGCTGATACGTTACAGCCTTCGTCAGAGATAACTACATTTCTTTACTTAGCAACAAGTGCCAAGATTTATAGAGTACTAGGCCACAGTTTTCGTTGAAGCTGAGGATACTGTGGAGAGAAAACCAGTGATGGCCTCAAAAACTAAAGGAGGCAGTAGAAATTTTGAAGAAAACGAGCAACTTCAATGAAGACAGTGGCAGAGGGCTAAGTCACTTGGCGCTTGTTGCTAAATAAGGAAATGTAGTATCTCTGACGAAGGCTGCACCATGTTGGCCGGAAGCTTAGAAACGCAAATAAACAACGCGGCACTTCCAGAAAATCCAGTTACTGTCTATAGTTTTGTTAGACTTGTATTTGGTGACAATAGTTTTTCATTATTTGCATTCGTGGGTGTTCAACACTTCATCGTGTATGTTTTAGAACTGACCTTTTTTTAACGCCTCGTCGGAGTCGAGGTCATTAGAGACGGGATGGGACTTGGGACAAGGAACGGCAAGGAATTTGGCCATTGCCTTTTGCATCCAGGCATTCGCCTCGAGTGATTTGGGGAAACCATGGAAAACCCAAATATAGATGTCGGGACAGAGATTCGAACCGGCGTCCTCCCGAATGCGAGGTTTCTTTTTTTTTTTTTTTTTACCGCAATCTGATTTATACTTTCATTTTAATTTTCTGACAATGGAATAAAACGGTGCTATTGCGAGAAGAACAACAGATTAATCTCCGAGGATGTTGTAACAGATCGTATTGGCGCAGTGCAAGACGAATTAATTCGAACTTTTATAGGTTTCTGTAGCGTGCGAGTGTTCTGGATATGGCAGTGAATGGAGTATGTTGCGTTCCTAGGACTCGACCAGCCACCTGGTCTATTTAGTACTTCGTTCCCAAAGGATTGTCCCTTTTGTCAAAGAACTATACCTCCTAAACGAGATAAGTTTGAATCTTCAAATTTTCAGTGTGTTTCGGTGGTACAAAGACGAATGTCATATTTAAACTTTGGAATAACACAGAAATAAATGGGTTCAAAAAAGATTTTCTACCGCACCTTGTGGGATATCGATGTTTGAAGCAAGTCAAGTAGAGGGCGAAGACGTTTTTTTAATTTCTTTCCACTGAAAAATAAAAACATGAGTGGTATTCAAAGTTGTCAGTTACCATTTCTTTCGTCGGGTCTAACAAGCGCTAGTCACAGAAATGTTTCGCTCGAAATTTATAACTGCCGAATTTTTTAAAAATGAGATGGCAGTTAAAAAATTGTTGACTTACCGCGTTTGCCACGGAGAAAAACTAAATGAAACATCATACGCCGCAATTAATTCTGTTATTTTAATAGCTCCAGTTTCTGTCGACGAAACATATTTATCGCAAAAATTGCAGATACGATATTGCTGCCACACAGAGTAACAAAACGCTTATTCTGTAATTAAATAAACGTTTTCGCTGTTTCCCGGGTAAAAAATAGGTTTTAAATAGCAAGCTGGTGGGTCGTTATTGAGAGGGACGTTTCAAATTGAGTCGCAGTTGGGAGGGTTGGAACTCGACGCGACACGTCCGACATATCGAATTCGTCATCGACTGCGCACACCACCACTCGCCAGTAATTACTGTCCGCAGAACAGACACAACAGGAAGGCCCGTCACGGTTATTACCGAACACAGCAGGTACCGCCAAGCGACAGCGGTTAACGTCATAATTTGTTGTCCAGTAATTATTCAGAAACTAACTCGAAACCGGGAAATAGTCTCAATTGTTACAACGCCAAGACACAATTTACTACTAATTACAGTTTTATAAGTTAATTTTTTTTACGGCTTCTCATCATTAGAGGTGGTAAAGGACGGGGGCAAGGAACGGAAAGGAATTAGGTCATGGTATTTTAACGGTAGCATCCAAGCATTCACCTCTAGTGATTTGGGGAAACCATAGAAAACCCAAATCTGAATGCCCGACCGGGGATTCGAACCGGTGTCCTCTCGAATGCCAGGCCAGAGCGTCACCGCTCATCGACCACGCTCGGTTTTACTACATTTGTGTTTAGATTCGCAGTGATTAACTGTAAATTCGTGCATTTTTCCAATGAATGTATACTGTTTTGATTGACGAAAATGGTTTACATGAACTGTAATTTGATTGAAAATAGAAGTATCTGAAATATTAATTGAAATACTGTAAATAATAATGTCGTTTAAGCTTTAATGTTTTTGACGTGATTTTGGTTGTTTAATTTGGAAAGGATAATTTGAATGCTTGGTTAAATATTTTCTAATATCATTTAAAAAAATTCTTCAAGGTTTAAGTAATTTCTTCCAAGTTTAAATTGTTTTTTTGTTTTGTTTTTTTTTTTGTTATTTAAATTGATGCAGCGATTGTCAGCTCTCCAGAAGGTTCGGGTGGAGGCTTTAGTGTCCTCTAGAAAATTCAGTACTGCGTGTATAACCTGCTGATTATGGTGATCGTAAAACCTCGCTCGGAATGGTGCTATGTCATTTGAATTAGCAGAACTCCGATGTCTTATTCTTATGTGTTCTCTGAGTATTACGACGAAATAAACACACACTAAAACATTAATCGAAAGTGTTGTCATTCAAGAAACTGCCCGTATTAAAATGGATAAGAGCTTTAGTATATACTTTGGTGAAAGTTTAAATCACCTGCTGACCGGAATAAATTACCTGTAAATCTTTCCCAACCAGTTTACAAAGTATTACTTTCCGAATGGTTTCTTCGAAAAGACAGTAATTAATTGTAACTTTCTGCAATGAAGTTTAACACAAACCTCTCAATTTACCGGCACTACCCTTACGGTAGTTGAACTGTTTGAGAAAAATCTTATTGTTGTCTCTTTTTCAGACGGTTCATTCCGGGACATCTTTGAAAATTTTACTGTATTTAAATACATTTATCTGGCAGTATTTTCATATCAATTTCGTGATGGTTTCACGTTTGGTTGTGCAAGAAACTTAATAAAAATGTGTTTTTTGTTGTTGGACCATTGGAATAAGGAATCGACGATAACACTTTCGTTCTGGATAGCTGTTGTGAGGAAAATCTTTGATAAATCGCTTCCCGTTTCATTACATACCAGAAGAATAATTTGGTGTATAACTATCCTTACTACAGACGAACGAATCCATTTAAAGCATTTCTATCGTGGTGGGTGAGCGGTAACGTCGGGTTTTGCATTCGGGAGGTCGTCCGGCCATCCAAATAGTTCTAGCCTAGTTCCGCGATGATTCCTTGAAAAGCGTAGGCCAAATTCCTTCCTGTTCCTAGCTCACGGTTTCCCAAACCTATTCCATGATCTTGAAATCGCTGAAGTGTAAAGCCTGGATAAGAGTTCCGTGAATTCTTGCGGCAAATTCAATGATCAGAAAATTGTTTTTTCGTAAGATTTTGATATATGTAATCGATTCCGAATACTATTTTCTCATTGAAATTTTGTTTCAACTAGAACTTTGAGGAAACTAATAAACATGCTGAATTGATTAAGACAGCTTCTAAACGCCTTATACTGTTGCTTTCAGCACAATGAAGATTCTCGCTAGGTCAAGAGACTTTCAGGAAAGAATTATGTAGGCTGGAAGAAATTACAGATAACAAAGCAAAATACATCTCTTATACAACTAACCGAAGTACTTTGCGTTTTGGTTTCAGGAGTGTAGTTCTCGGAACATGAAATGGCCGTCAAAATTTTAATTAATATTAGAGAAAATTTCATTTTCCTCACTAAGCCCAAGCTTTCTGCCTCATTTTCGAGGTTTCAATAACTTGGGAAATGTGTGAGAAATATCGATATGGCTAATATGACGTCTGATGCCATTCACTGGTGGTGTAAGGAAAT
This sequence comes from Vandiemenella viatica, assembly GCA_031002005.1. Lineage (NCBI taxonomy): Eukaryota > Metazoa > Arthropoda > Insecta > Orthoptera > Morabidae > Vandiemenella > Vandiemenella viatica. Next base: position 95,605,264 of record JARYHS010013630.1, on the reverse strand, counting down.
TTTATTTATAAAAGTTGGTAACATACATGTATTACGATATACTGCGGTCATTTGAAGTATATCTAATTGAGTATAGTACTGGTCAACACCTGTGGTAAAAATAACTCTATAACTGAGTGTTTTGCCACTGAAATATTGTTCTTGCTTACGCCTGACGACTGTTTCTGTCTTTGTGGTAACACTATGGTCTCGCATTCAGGAGGACATGGATTCGTATCCCCATCCGGCCATCTAGATTTGGGTATCCCATGGTTTCCCAAAATACCTCCAGGCGAATGCAGGGATGGTTCCTTTAAAAGGCCATTGCCGAATTCCTTCCCGTTCCTTGCCCTCACTCCTTTCCTGTCTTGAATGACAACGTCGATGAGGTGTAAAGCCATAAGAAAAAAAAGCTGTCTATGTGCAACATCTGTAGCTGGGCGGGGGGATCGAAGTGTTTACAGTGTTTGAATTCATGAAGCTAATGTGATTGATTCACTCCCATTAAGGATTATTAAGCACTAGCGACAGAAAATTGAATTTAGTGGAATTTATAGCCAATTTTGTGCTTTTATGTTGTTCACAAATAATTTTTTAATGTAACAATTCGAATCTTGTTCAACCTGTATCTTTATATGCAAATACATCTCTTATGCGACTGTATCGCAAGTCCTAAAGGTATCTACAAACCCTTTAATAATAATAACAACAATTCCGTGTGGTCGTAATGGTGACAGGGTATTTATTGGCTGCTCATTCCGCCCCTGTCATAGCCGCCTAACGTAACCCGGCAATCGTACCGGGTACAGGGAACCTACAGTTTAACGTGGAATCTGAAACACCGAAACGTTCTGACGTACTTCACAGAGGCGAAGGTCGGGTTAAATGCCTGTAAAAATCTCTGCCGAGACAGTGGATCTTTCGATCCTCAGTCTGACACCTTAACCACTGAGCCACCAGACCGCTCAATCCTTTAATGAGAACCATCGATATCAGAAGCTGGATTACAACCACTGACCTGGCAAGGCGCACCTTTAAGGTAATTCCAGATATGGGGCGATGGATTGGTATTCTTACAAAATATTTAGGTCCATTACGTTTTTCATATTGCAAAGTAATTAAATTATATGATGCAAATTATAATAATCATAGACAGATTTCAAACAGCCTTCCCTCTAACGGGAACAACTGCGCTTTAGAGATTTTTATTCGCACTGGAAATCGTGTACTCCGTGTGCTCAGACTTTTTTTTTAAAAAAATAGTTGAGCTACTTTGTTTATTAAGTTCTACTCTGGACAATAAGAAAGTTCAGACAGTGCACCGCTATTAGTCAGTTGTGTTACACGGATAGAAATTTGTCAGCACGGCGCAATAGTGGGGAACGCAATTTGGGTAGCGGCGGTGATTGTGGTGGGAAGGTGAGACCGTCGGCCGCGCTTTAGTGTGCGCGCAATGGAGCGAGTCAGCGGCCCTCGAATTTCCATTGGACAGCGCCATTACGGTGTCAGCAGCCGACACCGGACACTGCCAGTGTTTCGCCACCGCCGCTGCTGCTGATGTATAATTCGGCTGCGCATCGACCGGAGGTCAACTGCTCGCCAAGTTACCACGCTAATGTTCCCGCCCACGCAGCCATCCCAACTGGGCTGACTCACAGACGAGCCTTCTGTTACACTACAAGGCTCAAGAGAATGGCGAACATTATAAATGCGAACGTAACACTGTCTCTCTATCTGTTACGTTTTAAGGACTAAATGACTTTACCGATCTTGATGAAATTTGATAAAGCAATACCGTGTATCATTAAGAAGGACACAGGATACTTTTTGATGATAAATAACATATTTTGCCATTAAATTTTGAAACTTAACCGAACGATAGCAAACCGACGACGTAATGTGATATCGGTTACTCAGGCTTTGTTTGTATATGATCCCCGTCATGTTTTTACGTAACTTACAATTTTCTATGTTCATTTCTGGCAATAAAACTCTACAAGTACGAAGACGCGGGTAACAGTTAGTTAATATAAAGGGCCTAGTACCCGGTGATCTAACGCGTCAATTATTCCATGCGACAAGGATCGTAAACTCCACAATAGTAATCCAAATGTGGATGCAGGAGAGTTTTATAAGCTATTTCATCTGTATGAGTGTTACAGCTCTTCAAAATGCGAATGAATCTTAGGCTAGAATTAGCTTTACCCTAAACGGAAATTATGCGCATGTCATATTTACTGTTGCTTTGTACTACTACGCCCAAATATGTAACAGAATAAACCGTGTCAAAAACTGAGCTGTTTACTTTGTACTCATGACTAAACGAATTTTTTTGTTAGTTATGCTCATTTTTTGCACTTTTTGTAGTTCAGTGTAAGTTACCATTTATAGCACCATTCCGAAATAATATTGTGAAGTAGTGACTTTTATCAAAAGAGGAAATATTTTCTGTTACTTAATCCCGCCAAACATAAAATTACACAATGCCACTGGAATACAAGTTTTCAGTACTTCACGACTGCGCTCTAGAACTAGCATAACTAAATCCGCGCACTGCTTCGCGGAAAGGATAAGAAGAGTTCTCGTGGAGCGTGACGCATCTCCAGTTTACGCCCGTCGCTCCTCAGCTGGATTACAGCCAGAAGCTCCGCACTTCTAAAAGTCCGCCGGCTCCTTCAGTCCGCACTCGCAATGCGCCAGAACAAGGCCTAGTGTTGTAGTTGAAAGGCTACAAAACTGCGACAACCGACCACGTTAATTACTATTTATACTTGATTTAACAATATTAAGTTAATTTTAAAGACATTACTTTCAAGAAATATGGTCACTCAGGAGAGGAGGAATTATACAGAAGTTTCCATGCAGAAATCTTTCTTTGAGGTAGTATTCCCACGTAGATCAAACGTATTGAACTGGAGCAAAGTAGAGTTGCCAAGTGTAAATAATCACTTTCCTCGTCACTGTTTTCCATAGCTCCCAATGTTAAAAATACAGCTCTCATTTCATGCGAGCTCAAGTTCCGTCACGAATTACACTACTATCGTGGAAAACATAATTATCTACATTATGTTTACTGAAGCATATCTGCGTAGATTCTCAAAAATGGTGAATGCTCGCTGACTTAGGAATTGGAAGCAGAGGTGGAAACTATACCACATTTTGTGGATCTCAGTGAGGAATGTAAAAAAAAAATCTTATAGTGTTCAAATACGCGACACCACTAGAAAGGTAATTATTTGGAGAATGAAACGATTCCAGGCTTTCTCGGATGCATTGTCAAATGACTAACGAAGAATTTGATTTTTACATGTGATCGTTCTAAAATTCGCATTATGTCTGCAAGAAATATGGTAACAGTACAACAGCATCCACTGAATAGCATCAGCATGAAAAATAAACAAAATTGTAACTAGCTGACATATTTAGATCTCATGCCAAGCTGCTTGTTGGATATGTTGACCACGGCAATCCGTCGTGCTTTGGTGACATATATAACCTCGTTTCGTCCTCTTTCTCAATTAACAAGTCGTCCATTTTTAAAAAGAAGTAAGAAAAACGAGAACTATAACAAAAGCTGGACGTTATAGTCCAAAATAAGTGAACGAATATACACTCCTGAAAATTGAAATAAGAACACCGTGAATTCATTGTCCCAGGAATGGGAAACTTTATATAAACAATCCTGGGGTCAGATACAACACATGATCACACAGACAGAACCATAGGCACATAGACACAGGCAACAGAGCATGCACAATGTCGGCACTAGTACCGTTTATATCCTCCTTTCGCAGCAATACAGGCTGCAATTCTCCCATGGAGACGATCGTAGAGGTGCTGGATGTAGTCCTGTGGAACGGCATGCCAAGCCATTTCCACCTGGCGCCTCAGCTGGACCAGCGTTCGTGCTGGACGGGCAGACCGCGTGAGACGACGTTTCATCCAGTCCCAAACATGCTCAATGGGGGACAGATCCAGAGATCTCGCTGGCCAGGGTAGTTGACTTACACCTTCTAGAGCACGTTGGGTGGCACGGGATACATGTGGACGTGCATTGTCCTGTTGGAACGGCATGTTCCCTTGCCGGTCTAGGAATGGTAGAACGATGGGTTCGATGACGGTTTGAATGTACCGTGCACTGTTCAGTGTCCCCTCGACGATCACCAGAGGTGTACGGCCAGTGTAGGAGATCGCTCCCCACACCATGATGCCGGGTGTTGGCCCTGTGTGCCTCGGTCGTAAGCAGTCCTGATTGTGGCGCTCACCTGCACGGCGCCAAACACGCATACGACCATCATTGGCATCAAGGCAGAAGCGACTCTCATCACTGAAGACGACACGTCTCCATTCGTCCCTCCATACACGCCTGCGCGACACCACTGGAGGCGGGCTGCACGATGTTGGGGCGTGAGCGGAAGACGACCTAACGGTGCGCGGGACCGTAGCCCAGCTTCATGGAGACGGTTGCGAATGGTCCTTCTGATACCCCAGGAGCAACAGTGTCCCTAATTTGCCGGGAAGTGGCGGTGCGGTCCCCTACGGCACTGCGTAGAATGCGACGGTCTTGGCGTGATTCCGTGCGTCGCTGCTGTCCGGACCCAAGTCGACGGGCACGTGCACCTTCCGCCGACCACTGGCGACAACATCGATGTACTGTGGAGACCTCGCACCCCACATGTTGAGCAATTCGGCGGTACGTCCACCCGGCCTCCCGCATGCCCACTATACGCCCTCGCTCAAAGTCCGTCAACTGCACATACGGTTCACGTACACGCTGTCGCGGCATGCTACCAGTGTTAAAGACTGAGATGGAGCTCCGTATGCCATGGCAAACTGACTGACACTGACTGCGGTGGTGCCCAACCGCTGCGCAGCTAGCGCCCTTCGACGGCCAACACTGCTGTTCCTGGTGTGTCCGCTGTGCCGTGTCTTTGATCATTGCTTGTACAGCCCTCTCGTAGTGTCCGGAGAAAGTATGGTGGGTCTTACACACCGGCGTCAATGTGTTCTTATTTCAATTTCCAGGAGTGTAAAATAAGAACGAGATATCACCTGTGAAGTGACGTAATAAATGTAAGGTGACGTTAATGTGCATGTGATTTGTAAAAAAAAAAAAAAAAACATACTCTAATGCATTCAGTTAACAGAGACGGCTCAAGATCACAAGATCACCCCACTCCGCTGCCCTTACCCCTACATGCGAAGGCCAACAGTGTCTTGTGACAAATTTGCCACTTGTTTACTTGGTCACAGCGGTCCTCTCAGTGCGGTAGGCAGCGGGAGGTGGTGGTGGTGGTGGTAGTGAGCTGAGGAGCGAGTCAAGGAGAACATGACCTTGAACCGCTAGCCTGGGTGAACAGAGTATAAATAATATAGCACAAGCTTTGTCGGTTACACAATACTCTGCAATTTCAGATGAACTCACATGGCATAATAGCGACGTATTTACGCCTTAAGGATCCTGCAAACAGAACAATTCTATGTAGGATTGGCAGTTTTCTCATTGTTGAATATGAATAAATCCCTTTCGCCGCCCCTGTCAAGTGACCCGACAATGGCGGCAGAGTTTATGACCGCCGAAACTTCTTGTTTTATAGATGGACTCGCTCGTCTAATTACCCGAGAGGATATTATTCCGAACCATTCTGTTCGAAAGAGGTGAGCTTGCAAGAAACAGTGTTGGATGCCCTAGAAGAACGCTCATAACCATCTTTTAGCAAAGAGTACCACTTCCCCTAGTCTCCAAGCCCTGGTGTAGCCATCCATCTGTCTCAATGTCACTAGCTTGGTTTTATTAATTGGCACGACTTACAACTAGCTCGTCGTCTGCGCTGGACTGTTTGTGGAACAGATAACGCGATCTTTGATTGAAAGAGATGGAGGAGCTGTTTAGGAACTTGGTGGGACCGTTGCAATTTACGTCAGTATCCGGGCACTGTATCATTGCTGGGTATCATGGGTTCCTTGAAGAATGAAGTAGCTGTAACAGGTGACAATACTGCTACCCAACAACCGTTGGATGTTCTAAACCTTAGTTAAATCACCAACTGATATATTTTTTCCTTACAGCATTCTTTCAGCCCATCAGCTTTTTCCGTGTAGGATTGACGGAGGTAGAGACCTGCACTCCTGATTGACCTTGGTACGAAGGAGGAAGGTGACAGGATTGGTACCACGCTCCGGTCAATCTTCTTAGTGCGGAGATCCTCCTCAGTACTCATTAGATAGCAGGCTGTATGGGCCTGGGGGTTGTTCCGAACGTCTTAGCTTCGAGGAAAGATCGTCGGCCTCGCCAGGAATCAAACCCCGTTCGTCCGGGCCTTAGCGCCTGAGCTACGTGGCCGCCCACCAACGTATATTTCCTCTGATAATATCAACTCAGTGTTTGTGGCAGTGTCTTTGGTCTAATTACTACTTTTCTTTTACACAAATCAATTGATATGTGTTAACTATGCTGAATTCAAGATATCAGATAAATCAATTAAATGTGGATGTACACAAGCTAAAGAAAATTCTGGACTCAGTGCTACGGCACACTGAATTGATGCAGGCCAGCGGGTAGTAACGGCGTAGTGACGTGTAGGATGTCAGTAATTGAAGCTGCGCGGTGGACGATCGTTACCTAATGATTACAGCCCGCGCGAGCTCATCCTATTCGCGTCGCTTATCGTCAATGCGAATAAAGAGTCTTTGAAAGACAGTTCGTTACGATCAGCGTAGGTGACTGGGACGCCAAGGGTGTATTAACTGAAGCCAGTGGCAACTTCACCACTTGCCGAGACATCCGGTTAACATTTCAATTACAGAGGCTCTGATTGTTAAAGGTCCAAAGAATTCGTTATTATGTTATCCTGCAACATTGCAACAACAGATTCATAACAGAGATTTAAGAAGATGTTTGGCCTAACAGTGTGTTCTTTTAGTTCAGAAGTGCATTTATTTTTATACGTAATACCCTTAAGTTCAATAAATTTTGTACAACGTGTAAAGGACATACATAACGCCGACTTGCAAGTTTTTTCATAAATTTAAATATATTTTATTATATGTACTAACTGTCACAAATATAATAATAGTATATTGTTTTGGAGCAACCTTGAGAGCAAGCAATAAAACGGGCAACTGGTGACTCTATGCCAAAGTGATGTTATGTATGACAAGAGAAGAGTTGAACAAGAATGGCAGTTGTAATCGAAGCAGCAAGACTTTACCTACAAAAGATGTTATGATGAATACTTGTCAGGAAAACGAATTGTATAAATATTGTTAAGGCTCTGGCCTAGAACAGTTATAGTTGTGTAAAAGATAAGTTTAGACCAGTATGTTAGCCTGCAAAATGAATGTGTATTGAAGTGAAACTCTAAGTGACCAATATTGGTCAGAAAGTTGATGAATCTCTTTATAGAAGAGAGAAAGAAAGGTGGAGTGATTGTCTTTGTACTGTGTATACAAAGACTGTTAAAACATCAAATTTAGACAACATTACATATCAAAGATTTTAAGGAGAATCATCCGATTTTAAGAGGAAAAAACTGCGTATATGAAAAACAGCTTCTAACAGCAGTTTTCAGGCAAAAAATTCAAGTCTGGATATGGTTATCGAAAATCTTGGCTCAAAAATTATACATCTGATGAAGATATCAATAGAAAGCTCGTTAGAAAAAAAAAATTACAGGGATCATGGACTTGTTTTGGGCCCCACTTTACAACAACGTGGTTTTGTCTTTACGTCTACGAAATGCAAGGTTTAAACGGATATTTAGCAAACAATTCTAGTCAAAGAAGTAATTAAACGTATCCACACGCTGCGTTAATGGCATTGCTCAAAAATACATACATCTACTTTAGGCTCATTCGTCCCCACGGGCGAACCTGCCGGGAAATGTTACTTACTTAATATAAATCTAAAAGAAAGCGATAATTCTTATAAAACTATTAGTTTTGAACGGACCATTCTTTTCACTTTCACTCAGCTAGTTACAATGGCTCCCTGTCTTCAACGGACCTTCTCAGTTTGAATAATAAAAACTAAAATAGTTCTTAAAGGGAGTCAGGTGGGAACCCCCTCCACCCTATGGACGCACCGAGCCCCAGTGCTGCCAACCGCGGCGCTAAAAGCAGAGCCGCGCCAGTGTCAAATGACGACGGCCAGTCCACCTGGCGAGGCCGTTACGCTTAATGAATTCGGGCGATCGCCGTGACGTCATAGCTTTCAATTAGCTGATAGTACCCGCGGGGGGCCATTGTGCGGTAGCAACATGGCCGCAGCGCGCGACACAGGCCGTGTTTTATCGGAATTAGACCACATCTGTCTCGTTTCGACCTGTAAACACAAGGGTAATTACTTTGAGAACTAACTGTAGAGAAATTTCTTTTCACGAGGTGGAATGTAAAGGGGAGAGAAGTATTTACTTCCTGTGTATTAAGTGCCGAATTGATTCAGATCACAGATTCTTAACTGAATAGAACCACCCTAGCTTCTTCCTATGTCTAAAGAGATTTTCGGTACCGTTGACGTGTATATATCGATAAAGACCTCGCAGCAAGGAATCTGCTGGACTATGTGACGTAAGGAAGTTGTGTACCATCAGTAACACTCCACTCGTCCGCACTAGAAAGCAGGAAGGGAAAGCTTAATTTCAGTTTTAAATAAAGATTCAAAGAGGTTTCTTGTTGTTATTGTCACACTACCTTTTATGAAAATGCACAGCAGTTACTGAACGATATGAACAAAATATTCAGACTAAATACAAAGCAAAGTGAGAAAAAATGTTATGAAGAGTATTAGAAATTATGATAATACCGATGGGCCAATCGAAACAAAGTTGTTTCTCTTGGTGTTATAAATCGGCGATTTCTTTTTTTTTTAAAAACTAAAATATATAATGTTACAAATATCTTGACGAGATTAAAGCTGTTTCACAAATGTTCCTCCTTCCTCCAGACGTTTCAACCATACCTTCAGGGAACCTCCTGCTAAGTCTGCTTGAGACGCTAGCAGACTCAGCAGGAGCCTAGTGCCCTTAGGATGACCTTAGGCTTGGTCGGAACGTCGAGAAGAAGGGGAAGCATTTGTAACTCAGCGTTAATCTCGTGAAGATATTTATAACAGTATAGCGAAAATAGCAAAATCTATTACAAAATATATAATATTTATAATGAACGTTGGGACTTCTCACTCTCGAAATCGCTACAAGGGCTTTTCGACGAGAAAATAACAAACATTTGGTTTATGTGTATTTTAACAGATTGATAAACCTGCGTTGATAGAATATAGGTTAACAATTAATTATTTAGTTTGCTAAAATATGACATGCGTAAGGGCTAAGTCACCTCAACAATTTTTGCTCTATCATTCATACCATAAAGACTAAACACTCTGTTTTGTAAACTGAAAAGAAAAGAATACTTAGAGTGTACACTTGGCTCAGAGTGAAGTCTCACTAACTTTTGCCTATAAACACGACACTTGGCTGTATTTCGGCAATAAGGGGGCGTCCACATACTACGTAGTTTGGTCTACGGGTGAGAGGGGTTTGCTGGTAAACTACACTGGACTACGTGAGGGTGAAGGGAGGGTTCCCAGCCAAATCACGTAGCTTTTCAGTAATACTATTTGTCACAGCTAAATTAGGATGCAGAACACCCAACAGCATGCGAATATTTATTTCCGTCATTTAATTATTTCCGTATGTAATTTACGATAGTCTGAGAACAATAAACAGCACAAAATGCCTTCTGGAATCAATAAGGAAAAAAGCTACGTGCCACGTGGGGGGAAGGGGGTGGAGGTGTAGAGGCTAAAGTCACGTTGGGCTACTTGTAAGGGGGGAGGGGAAGGGAGGTTCACGGGAGGCCATAATGAACCTACGTAGTTTATGGACGGTCGCCAAGCAGAAGGGAAAACCTCTGGTTTCACGTTAGTTGGGTCTTCGCAGACTGAAGCCACGTTGCGATTTGGGCGTCGCTAATGGGGTGCAGCCAGTTGGGGTTCGGCGCAGTCAAATATTTGTCGTCGCCGGAGTGACCGTCGCCTTTGATGTGCAGCCACTGTCCGCTGCATGTATTATTCGCAGGCTCCTGCGGATTGGCTCTCCATTACCTCTTCTCTCTGCGCTCCGCTCCGCTCTGCGAGATATACCAAAACCACAGTAGACCCACAAAGCAGGTCGCCCTCATCTCGCGTAACTTGAAAAATCGTAAAACATTTTAAAAACTATGGCACATCTCACCATTTTAAAACCAGCGATTAAATTATTTGCAAAATTTTAACTCCTAACGATGAGGGGGGGGGGGGAGGGGAAGAAAAATCAACGTGGCAATCGCTTTGCGGCGGATTTAAAATTTCGAGGTTACACACAGGATTTGACTAAAACATAACAAACTGTTTCAGCAAGACGAGTTGTTTCTGTGTGTAATTGAATTTAACAGGGATGGAGCGCACGCTCTGGTGGCAGTTTCCCGAAACATCTATTTCCAATTTTGTAAATGATTTTTATGTTAAATTCTTTGAGTGTATTATTTCCACCTACCTATCTTTTACCTTTTAAGAATTTTAAGTTTAAATTCTTTCAGTGTTTTTGTCACTGACTCCCATTAACTACGAAAGAAAATTTTCCTACTCACTTTTGTCTGAAATGGAGAGCCAGCTTGTGGTTATGGTTATCTCTTCCTTCCCATTTACTTTTCCTAATTCTTGTATCAATATCCTTCCAAGTTTCTTCATCAAGTTAGCACTTGTACACTCCGAGCATTCTCTACGCCTTCCTCCCGTCTTCCAATTATCGAAATCCAGCTCATGTATCATGACTGTTACTGATTGTTATTAATTAACTACAATAGAGTATATGACACGATGGTAAACAATTTCGGAATGGATAAATAAAATGTTCTCGTCCTTCCAGCCGCGTATAAATATCGTTTTCATGGGACTTTCGAGGGACTTCATCTCTGACCTGATTTTAAATAAACTACCTGTATAACAGCAATACCTTTTTATGGTTTGTTGAAAATGAGGGCAAAGATGGACTCCCTGGAAACGTGCAATGACAATGACATTCATACGCGGCTGGAAGCCCGAGAACATTTTATGGAATGGTTTTATACGCTAGTTACACAGATATTCTGTGAAAATAATACTTTGTATTTAATCAAATTATATGTATAGAGACTTACTTTTGTTTTACATATCGTGAAAGTCAATTTACAGGCATACAAGTGAATGAGTTCAAACTAAAGTTTTCGTTGTCAGCAATTGATACTTCATCTGTAGATTATAAATAGGTGGAAATTTTCCTGATTCTTGGTACTGATTAAAATCCAGGTAGTTTGTTCTTTGTTCTGCAACGCTTCTTCCTACTGTGCTCTTTTACATTAATAACTATTTATGAGTGTTAGTAACGAATAATGGCCTATACGGAACGAAGAAATGTACTTAAAACTGGGCACAATCAAGTTTCTATTGGATTACAACAGAAGGTATATTTAAATGTGTAGGCATATAGATATGTTACCAGGTTCAAATCCAGGAGACCCAGTATTGACCGATTTGATTGCGGTTTTTTGGCAGTTTCCCTCGGTCAACTAAGTAAATGCTGCAACGCTCTCCAACATCTGCCTTATAAAATAAACACTTCACTAACAGAAACACCCTTATCACAGAACTCAAGCTGCAAGCTTCACAGACAGATGCAAAACTTAGTTTCTCCCTCCCCCCATTTGGAATAGAATCACTAATCTGTAATTAAAGCAGGTGGTATAAGATTTTATAAGTTTTCTATGACTCTAAAAAGGTAACATCATTCGTAACTGAAACGATTTGAAAGAAAAACGTAATTGGATGTTGAATTATGATCCAGGAAAAGACAGCATAAGGCAATTTGGAAACGGCGAATACAGCCGAATGTCGTAGAAATAACGAGAACGAAATGATATGCAGCTAATTATCAAGTCAGATTGTGGTATGCAGGAAAGCATTAGCTGTGTGAAACGTGAAGTGTAGCGCCGAGTTATTTGTGTTCGCTGTGTACACGGCTGGAATGTCGTGTTTGCGTGCAGCACAAACTTTGAAATCCTGTTGAGCCCCGCGACGACACGATAACGCAGTGGAGTCAACAGCGCGGCGCGCGGGCTGCAGATAAGTCAGGCGCCGCGAAAAACAACGCGCGTGTGGGGCAGAGGCGCGCAGCAGATTCAACCATCTATCAGGGGCCTCTGATTCATCATGAAACGGTCCCTGGGACAACATTTCATCCACATGCTACTATGACAGACCCTTGCTTCTTCTGAGGTTACTGTTTAGGAGTTAAATGTCTAATTTGTATATTTGAATAGTTATTAAGCGTTGGTTCATTTCTGCTGACCATTTGTAAGGCACCAAGCGTGTTGGGTGAGCGGTAACGTTCTGGCCTCACATTATAGCGAAATCTCACCGAAGACGGTAGGGGATTCGACAGAAACCTCACGTCATCAATTTACTTCCTGAAATGACAGTAGAACTTAAAAAAAAAAAGAAAAAAAAAGAAAAAAGTCTCCAAAATTAATAGGTCGTTAGCGGGGGGGATGGGGGGGAAAAGGATCGCTGGAGATCTCACCAAGGGGGCAGGGAGGGGAGCACAGAACATAGTTACACGATTTCGCAGATAAATGACAACACATTCGCTTCCCCATAAGACTGCGATATGCCTAGCAAGCAGGTAGTCTTGCTAGTAAATATACTTTCAAAATAAGCAAAAGCCTCTGGAGATAGGAAGTGTTTGGGCTTATCTGAGAAAGTAGAAATTAGTAAAAAATGTTATCTTAGACCGACGAGAGATATTCTAGAATCGCTGTAATTACAATATGTTCAGAAAACAGTGGAACAATTCAGCTGGTGTGTATGTCGTAGAACGGGACGGTAAGAAGTGGAGAGGAGAATGTTCAGTGAGCAGATAGATACAAGTAAATATTGAATCTGAAGTAACGGACCAATCCAATGAAATTTTGTAATGCAACATGTGCTATAACATACGCAATAATTGAACAGTACCATAGTGAAGCAGAGTAAGTGTCTTATGTTTCATCCGTGAATATAAGTAGAAACGAGAACGAAGTTATTTTGAGTCAGCGAAATGCACTTTATTCACGGGTATCAACATTTACCAGTAATGTAAGGACTGAGCTACCGTTCGCCAATTTTGCTGCTGCCAAAATTCATTATGTGTTTACGTCAACAATACTATGTGATGTAACTTCATAAATTGGTTCTGCAGGAACTACCAAAGTAGAAGTAACCTTATAAGCTCTAACTTCTCTAAACTTTGTGCCGTTACCGGATCAGGTTAATCCACCTGATAGAAAAAAAAAAGCTTCAGACTATTTTACCAGGTTGTTACGATCACAAGAAAGTCTGGTCACTCTTTGATTCATTAAAGTAAGTCTACTGACAGTCTTTGTAAGTTATATCCACAACAAACTCGATTCTTTGAAATATTGAACGAAACACCATTTTTTATTCAAAAGAGGTGAAGATGAAGGTGACAAATGTATCATACTAAACACTAATCACGCTATGATACACGGACAGGTCAGATGTTGAGCGGGTTTCACTGTGTATACGAAGTGATCAGTATCAGGTTATCAGCCATTATATCTAATGATACTCGTTGGATTTGAGCACAAGGTAAATTTAGATCAGAAATTAAAAGCTTTAATGAAAAATCGTTAAAATACTTTACTAACAAAAATTAGGAAAACGTAGGTGAAAAACGAAACTGGATCGAGCAGCGTATGCGACTAACAGAAATGGAAATAAATAAGACATAGGTAATATGAAATTCGAAAACTATGCTGCCAATGAACCTTCTAGGAAGTACAGAAACATTAAAGTCGAAGTGCTCTGTGTATTAGCACAGCTACAAATCAGCAAGGAAGTTTGGTGAGAATGAGATCACTAAACATTCGAACATGGACCTCGACAGTGAGGTTGTAGAACGGGGGTAAGTTTCATCTTTCAAGCATTCATTAGAATGTCAGCCTACAACATTTGCATCGAGTTTATGTGATGGCAGAGTTACAGCACAACCTGTGTTGTAGTGGTGGTCTAGCTGTAATGGAGTCTACGAGATCACCTGAGTCAAACACTTGCTACATAACAAAGTTTTAGTCGCGAAAACGTTAGCATAATATTTGTAGTTCAATTAGTAAAACAGATTACTTATCGCTAAATATTTTTAAAACAATCTTTTCGTACGTCACTATCGAAAAATTTCAGTTGTGACGTCAAAAAGTATGTAATAGTAGATTGGGTAGACATAATTCCAATTTTAATACAATTTTTCAGTCAGAGACTATCGGGAAAAGGAAAAAGTCACAATAAAGCACACACAGAGAAATTGGAAGTTAATTTTTATTTACTTTCGCAGCTGCTGCGGGTCGTACTTATAGGCTCAAAAATTTAGATTTTCGTAACGTGTTTGCAGAAAATTTCCATTATCTTTGAAGGATAATAAAGGAAGAATTACACAAGCAAAAACCTTAACTATACCTTGTTCACTCTCAACTGGCGGCTCAAGGTCATGTTCCCCTCGCCCCGGTCCTCACCTCACCACCCCCTCCCTCCCTGCCTCTCCGCGCCGTGCGCTGTGTCCAGGCGGGTGAGTGGTAAATTTCCCCTTCCCATGCAGGAGTAAGGGCAGCGGAGTGGGGATAGAGCAGACTGACCTTGAGCCGCCTCTCTAAACTGAACGCGCTTTAGATTTAAAATTTATTAATAATCTAAATGAAAATAATATACTAAATACTACTTTTACAATTAACCTACTAGATGAAAAAGGAACACATTGTCGCAGGGTGTCTGGAACTCCAGAAACCTGGCCGCTAGGCAACCACGACGACACAGCTTCTACAGTAAGAGGGCGTCCATTAATCACGTTAGGTGTTTTTTCCAGAAATCTGGATTCCCTCCTCCTCCCCCCTTGTGGTGAGGTGAGATGTTGAGGGATCCCCCTTGCGGAAGACCTCGTATGTTTTGAAACTTTTTTTCAGCTCTCTAAAATGATGACGTGAGATTTCTGTCTCCCCCCCTCCTTTCCCCACCCACTATTTCACCTCACGTAATTAATGGACTCCCCCAACCGTCTCGTTGCATGAAGTCGAGGTGCATATTCTAGAGTATGTTTGAAAGCTGCACCTTACCGCTGTTCCACAATATTGTCCTCGGGAAGTGTTCCAGGCTAGCCAATAGAAGAACAATTTGAGTATCTGGCGGTATTCTTGTTTCAGGTCTTATTAAAATGGGACGTCAAATTTGGGGTACGTAACTTAGTGACCCAACTTGTCCGCGAACTCCGATAACTAATTGCAGCGTAGCTGAAAATATTACGTTCTGTGACGAAAACAGGGGATGATTGTCATTGTATAACCTGCCACATGAATACGAAACATCTTTCACAACGTACAAGGTCTGCGTATTGGCGGTATTTTAACTGTCCGTAGCCAAGTGCTTTTTAATTGGTTATTGGCCATTCTTCCGCAGTTGCTTGTTAAATAGTTGTAAATGAAAATACCTTCCCTTAATAACTGTTATTTCATTCCTATACGGTCAGACGCGTTCCCTTGTGGAATGGAGCATCATCAGTGAGATTTTTGAAACAAACAGTCACATGTTGCTCGGGAAATAGCTCTAGTCACACTTTTTTGTAGAACACAACCTTCGTTTTATTTTTTCATCGTCACTATTTCATTGTTTTTAAATGGTCAAACTTCTTTAACTCGTTTTGTACTTATGAGTTAAGTACAAAAGCAGCAATGCAGAGCTGCAGCATGAGGTTGTGTTCTACAAAGAAGTGCAACTAGAGCTGTTTCCCAACCAACATGTGATTGTCTGTATCTGAAATATCACCGATTATGCCCCATTCCACAAGGGAACACGTCTGAGCGTATAGGAATAAAATAACAGTTGTTCAGAGAAGGTATTTTCATTGATAAAAGCGCTTTTAATGTGCGCGCTCCAGTCTTGTCATACGGTTGTTGACTAATGGACGTGCTATGAGTGATGAGAGCTACCGTCTATATTGTACGTAGTCCATATTTCAAGGTAGTACTTGGCGGGTTTTCAGTCAGCTGTGGCGGTCCCATCAGGAGCTCCTGCGTGTGGGCGTTGCTGCAGTTAAAGCTGGCGCCGGTTTTACCTTCCCTAATCTAGGACAGCGGCGTCTGTGCAGCTCCGCAGCGAACAACAGCTCCTCACGGCCAACGCACAAGTTGTAAGGAAACCACCTACACCTTCCTAATTTTGTACCATATTTGTTTAAGTAGTCCTGCTTCGTTATATTTGAAGTAATTCAGAAAATACGCTGCCGGGATAGGAAAAGTGAGAAAAGCTACATCGATGGATGGAGGTGCAGAATCTTTGGCGCTGAGACAAGTGAAGGGAGTCTATGAGAGGGTGTAGCAGACAGGGAAGGCCATCGGAGAAAAATGAAGAACTAAACATTGAAAATATGTTTAAGAATTGTAAAAGCTTTTAATGTGTGAAGTGAACATGCCATCATTGTGTGAATAAAAGTATTTATATCCAATTCAAGAAGGAATACAAATAAAAGATAAGTTTGTTTTGAAAAACTCTAATTGAAAGTGTACACCGTAAGTTAAATCAATTGCATAAGAATACTAGTCCGACCTAACTTAGAATACTGTCCTTCTGTATGAGGCCGCAATCAAAAAGGGTTAATAGTGGCGTTGGAGAAGGTCGAAAGAAGAGCCGCCCGATTCGTGACAGACATTTATAGCTGCTGGGAGAGCGTAAGTACGATGTTGAACGAGTTGGATTGGAGATATCTGGAATTGCGATTACTTTAATCAGAAGCTAACTGAAAAGTTCATGACAGATCTGTTTCAGGATGGCTGCAAGCACATTTCACTACCAGCAACATTCGTATACCAGTGAC
This sequence comes from Vandiemenella viatica, assembly GCA_031002005.1. NCBI lineage: Eukaryota > Metazoa > Arthropoda > Insecta > Orthoptera > Morabidae > Vandiemenella > Vandiemenella viatica. The sequence goes on along the minus strand of JARYHS010013630.1, from coordinate 95,588,357 downwards.
CGACAAAATAAGAGAAACCAGAGCCAAAACCATTTATTTTCTATTTCACGAGCGTTTAGGGAACAGAATATGAAGTATTTATCGATCGTGAAAGCTTAGAATCAGACAGCAGAAGGTCTCGAGAAAGCACTCCGGCTAACCTGACTGGAGTTTTGATGGTTTTCCCAGATCACTCCAGGCGAATGCCAGGATGGTTTCATAAGATAGCACACGGGCGCCTCCTGCCATATCCCGCATATCCTTTCCGACGCATAAGCGACTACACATTATAATAGGTGGAACGCAATCTCTTCCACCAACGTTTAGTGAATTTCGGTGTAGTATAAATAGTAATAGGAAGTGACTGGATTTCTGGTAGCATTCTTTGTCATAAATACATTATTCAAACCATGTTAAATGTCTTGAATAAATAGGCTGCCTTCTAAAGCATTTTACTATTGTAGGAAGTCAATCGGTAGTACAACTTAATGTGGATGATCCTTTTAGCGGAAGAATAAGAAAAAAAGACCCAAGGACATAAAGCGATACAATTTTAAAATTAGTTATGGTTTTACACATATTGCTATACTTTTGCTAACTGTATAAAGTTAGAGATCATTTCTTCCACAGAATAAATGAATGGAAAAGTTCAGATCCAATTGACGTCGTCATATTACAAGCTTATGGAAGATTTCGCATGCAACTACAGAGAGCCGGGAGTGACAAAAAAGGGAAAAAAATAGTAAGTTCAAAACAAAGCGAATTTTTCTATCATAAATAGTTATAATATCTTTTAATAAATCCTTTTTATCATAGAAATTCATGGCAGATTGCTTTTGACGGCAGAAAGGGAATTTGAGTAAGCAATAAGAAAACTAGATAACTCTTTGAAAGAAATATATTGTTATTAGGAAAAAGTTACACATTTCATATCATCTATGCGATATATTATGGGTATAAAACCAAACATTTGTACGCAGATGGTCAGTGAGGTTCATGAGATGGGTGGAGGGGGGAGGGGGGAGGGGAGAGGTTCTGAGTTCTACCTGAGTTGAAACTAGGTTTTTTAGACTCTGCGTATTTAACCTTGAGGAGGAAAATATGCGTTGTCATCCGCCTATGATACTTCTAGCTTTCTGTGTTCTCGACGATAAGTTCGTTTTTATTTTTACGAAATGGGAGGCAGAGATTGGGGATCGTCCCCGAATTCGTCCAGATCAGCGTTTCTCAACCTTATTTCCGAACGAGGACCAAAAAATTGTTAAAAATAATGCTGTAGACCACTAATTTATATGGGCATAATTTTATACTTATTTATAATATATTCGGCTTGCGGACTGCCTCAGCCACCTTCGAGGACCACAGGTTGAGAAATACTGGTCTAGAAACAGCCCAAAAACCTCAGTCAGGAGGGCCGGCACTCGAACCTGGTTCCTGTGTGCCTCCCCGATCCAGTGAGTGGCGCACTAGAGAGTTCACATCTACAATAATAACGTAAATACAAGTCAAACAACAATAGTTTTTTGTACCACTTGTTAGCAATTATGGTCTACCGTGGAACTCTGCTATTCTCTGAATATATATATTTGCTCACTAGGGAGCGTCCATAAACTAGTTCCATTTTGGTACCCTGCATACCCTTTCTTCCCCTCACGTATCGTAACGTGGCTTTTGACTCTACATCTCCCCCTTCCCCCTCCCAACCCGGCGGTGGCATCTAGCTTTTTTCTTATTGATTCCAGAAGACATTTTGTACTGTTTACTCTTGTCAGACTATCGTAAATTACATACGGAGATAACTTAATGACGGAAATACATATTCAGAGGCTGTTGTGTGTTCTGTACCTTATTTTAACTATGACAAATAATACGAATGAAAAGCTACGTGGGTTGGCTCGGACTACTTCCCCCCTCCCCCCTTACGTAACCCAGTGTAGTTTTCTACCCAACCTTCCCCCCTCCCTTCCCCGCTAAGCCGAAACCAGAGAGACATATTTTATTGACACTCCCCTAGGGAGCGTCCATAAACCACGTGGCTCGGTATAGAGGGGGAGGGCTTGGCTGGAAAACTAAAGTGGGCTACGTGGCGGAGGGGTTCCCAGCCAAGCCACGAAACGTTTGATTCATATTATTTATCACAGTTAAAATAAGGTACAGAACACACAACAGCCTCTGAATATGTATTTCCGTCATTTAATTATCTCCATATGTAACTAACGATAGTCTCACAAGGGTAAACAGTACAAAATATCTTCTGGAATCAATAGGAAAAAAGGTTATGTGACGCTGGGGTGAGGGGGGGTGGGGTAGAGGCAAAAGGGGAGGGGGAGTTCAAAGCATGCCGAAATGGAGCAACGTAGTTTATGCACGCTCCCTAATGAGAAATAAGTTTCACCTCCAATGAGTACATGACTGTATTGCTACATCCCTCAAAAAAGCAACAGCGATAAATATTGATAAGCGTGATCTGGAGATGGAATTTGCTGCCGCGCCAGAGGCGGGCAGGCTGGCTGTAATCACAGAGATGGCCGGGCCGGCCAGTTGGCACTCCTCGTGACGGGCAGGCGGGCCAATCGCCATAATTGCAGTCGCTCTAAGCCGGATTCACGTAAACGCCACTGAAGCGAACTCTAAAGCGCTCACACACACACACACATCACCGACGATTCTTTCGCTCAGTGGCGGAAGAGAAAAGCTTCCGGGATTGACGTGGAGCGCACAGCACAATATACATCATACAGGAACGGATACAATATCGCGATCGGTCTCCTCCCCCCCCCCCCCCTCCCACGGCCTCATCCAATGTTTGTTTTTCGTTTCGCCGAATGCTAAACGCTAGCATTGCCTTTGAGCAGCGCGGCAATGATAATACTTGTGAAATTGGCAACGACAGATGATAAGCTGTACAACAGTTGCCAACACTGCTTAACAGCGATCACATCTAGTCGCTACAGCAAAATGCGCTTGGAAAATGAAAGTCACTCCGCACGCGTTTTACTGACGAACGAATGCTGCAACTAAAATTACGATCAAAATTATTTACGAAGCAGAACGCACCGCTTGCACTATACCGAAAACCGACAATTACGATATGAGAAAATGTCAGTTTTGTCCTGCGAGCAGTGTTTAGATTATTTTTGGTGCGATATTCTTGATATCTACCGAAAATGATTGTGAACCCAACAACTCCGGTAGCAGTGATCAGTATTTTATCGACCTGGGGAAAATATTGGAGAAAAATTTAAGATTGGTGCTTGGAACGAAAAGATGTCCATGTCCATAAGCTGACACTCGATTTCAGGCATAAGGGTGCGGGAAACTTTCCTTTCGTAGGTAAAGGAGTAACAGATTGGAATAAATTACCAAGGTAAATGAATTAATTTCCAATAACACTGAAGGTATTTACAATTAACATTCCTAGAGGGGAAAAGTAGGTGGGTACAAGAAACGGGATTAAAATGTGTGTGCAGGAAAATAGCCACCGGGGTGTGCGCTCCATCGCAATTAATTGAATTCAATTCAATTAAAACTAACAGAGTAAGCATGGCTTTCCCACACAATATTTTGAAGGAAAAATCTCAGGCGGCATCTTCACGTGACGTACTGACCAGGCCGGAAGACCTGGACTCTATAGCTCGCCTAGAGCGGGCGTAGTTGATATAAATAGCCGAAAAAGACTTCGTTCCAACAACGATCATAATTTTGTATCTTGATTTTTGTAATGCTGTTGGTCAAATCTTCTCCAGACATTTGCTGGAAATGCGTAAGTGGTTAAGCTAATTAGAGTGTTTTTGATGAATGAGTGACAAAGTTCCAAGTTCATCTATATCTACATATATACTCTGCAATTCACAAAATTGTGGGTGGCAGAGAGTGCTCAGCACCAAAGCTAATCTCTTTGTTGTGCATTTAAATTCCTAATGGTACGAGGGAAAAGAGAATTCATATAAGAATCAGTGCGGCACTTTATTTCTCTAATGTTATCTTTCCTGTCCTTCCGACTCAAATAGGTTGGTGGAAGAAGTATTTCACTACACTCGTGAGTGAAAGTGGGAGTACCGCGCATTCTACCTCTGTCGTCACTATAGCAACGACGTGCAATACTCATCACGAAACGTTTATGACTAGGGTTCGAACTTTATGACGAAACAAATGCAAATATGGCCTTAAAAATGGTTAAATACGACCTTAAAATGACAAAAAAATGACCAAATATTTATATTTACTAAAGGCCTACATCAAAACACGCTTAATTATACATCATTTATTTCATCGCGTAGTGTCGCTTTCGTGTTTACATCATAATTTGCTTCCGTGCACTCACTGAAACATTGGGAAATTAAATTTTAAACCGCTTTTATTTCACATAATTTACAGAAAAAACTCTCATCTCTCCTAAAATAGTCTCCAAATTCCTTCAGGTAACTCCGTAACTTAAAAAATTTTGTTTTCGGCGTGGTGGTGCTCACTGATCGAATGCAAATTTAACACTGACTGAGGATTATTTTTAAAAATATTGGAGACATTGAATGACGCGGCTCGACACAGACATACTGCTGCTGCATTGTCGAGATTAAAAGGCTGGCGGAATATTATTGTTTAGAGAGTGACTATAATGTAGTATAACTTTAATTCTTGACTGATGAATTCTGCCTAATTCATTGACAATTACTTTTGTTTTTTAGTACGTTTTTTCGTATAATAGCAGTACTGTTTTGTGAATAATTATCTTAATTTTTTCTCATATATAATTTCTAGCGAGTTCCCGGTACTATTAAAATATTGCCAGATTTTTTCCTCAAAATATGACCATAAATACTATTGTAATATGATAAAAACTGGGAAAATCTCCTGAATAGGTTTTTATATGCTATTTAAAATACATTTAAACAACTCAAAAACGTTTAATCAGTGTTTGGTTTAGCATTATAGCTCTAAACTAAGGCAGGAAGAAAATATGACTTGTCTTAAAGGTCCGAACCTTATTCGTCACATATCCACAACGAATCAGGTAAATGTTTGCATTAGAGACAGTCCGGCAATCAAACTTGTGTGTAACTGATCTGCATGACTTACGTCTTAATATTGTAGTTGTACCCAGATGTGTCAACAATAATAGCTTTCATACAGAATACCAAGAACAAACGGGTTTCAAGCATAATGATTAAAAACTTAAACATTAGCAACTAAGAACACAAAAGTTTACATGTCACCAGGAAATCTCGGACAAAGTGTTCACTCATTGCTTCTAAATAAAACAATTAATTCTAACTTGCAAAAATATCAGCCGAAAAATATTAAAATTTTTCTAAAAGTATTATCCTATCTCCTTAAGCTGTAGCAAGACAAAGAATCTCTAGGAAGGTTTTAAACAGCTGAAGACTTAAAAAATAGCTTACTTAGCCTTTTGCCTCATACAGCTAACCAGAATCAGGATTTTTATTTTCTCAACGTAGTTCTTATTAGAAGCAGAGCAATACAAATCTAATAATTGAATAATAGCCAGATCAGTGAAAACGTGTTTTAACTCTGGACAGATTACAGCTTCCTAAATTCTACAAAATATCATTTAACACTCCCCTATGGATACCAACTCGTACCATAAGAAAGGCTTCTTACTATATTAAGCCCCTTGGAAGGTTACGGAGCACACCATTTCCTTGTTATTTCAATGCTTCTTTCACTTCTCTGTGTGTATTCCACAATTTTCCTCAAGCATTATGTACACATGTTCACACGTACACATTTTGCTCTGTTCTGCTCTGTTTTTGTTTTATATTATAAATTCCAAATTATTTTCTTACGTCAAAATTTTTTATGAGATCTCCTCTTGTATATTCCTTGACGAACTATAATAACCTCATTTCTGCCTCCTATATCCTGCTTTATCTCTAATATCCCCTACAACCCACATCCTCAATTATCTGCTTAATATATTCTGATATCTGTCTTCCTCTACAGTTCTTACCTTAGACTGTTCCCTCGACCAGCAAATTAACCAATCCAGCATGTCTCAAAATATGACCTACCAGCCTGTCTCATCTTTCTGTAAGCTTCTTCCACAAACTTCTTTCCTCCATCATTTCCTAAACTCGTTAATTTCTTACTTTGTCTGTCCACTTCATTTTCAGCATTCTTCTGTAGCACCACATTTCAATTGCTCCAATTTTCCTGCTTTCCGGTATTCCTAAAGACCATGCTTCGCTATCATAAAGTGCTGTACTCCACACATAGAGTTTTAAAAAGTTCTTTCCAAGTTTTAGATCAATATTTGAAACTAAAAGATTTCTCTTTTTGCTAGTGCTATTCTGCTATTAACATCATTCCTGCTTCGGCCATCGGTTGTAATTTGCTTCCTAAGTAACAGAATTCACTTACTTCTCCAATTGCATTCGATCCTATTTTTATATTTAATCTACTGTGATTGATATCATTTCTGCTACATTTCATCACTTTAGTCTTGCTTTCATATATATTTAGTACAAAATCTTCCTTCAGTAACCTTTACAATTTGTTCCAGTTTCTTTTTTGTTGTTCCCTTTTCTCAATGCCTCTGTCATACTTATTATCAATTAGACCACTTACATGTATTTCATTATCAGTATCTAGGTAACCCATAATGCGTTACAATGACCCATCAATTCTTCTAAGTTATTTTGTTGGACCTTCCTTGTCGTGGCTTACTAAACTATTTCACAGCTGGCACTGTCTTCCATGTGTATCATGTTTTATACGATTGAGCCAATAGTTCCAATGTTATTGATGTGCTTTTCTAGCAAAACTTCTCTTATAATCTCCCCAACTATTTATCTTTGGCTTTCTGTTTTGCTAACTGTTTTCCCTAGTTCCCGTGGTCACATTTTTAAGCCTCAGCTCTGCTAGTCTTCTTCCGCTATTTTTTTTTTTTTTTTACACATATCTGCAGATATCTCTTCCTTCATTGAAGTCATATTTTGCTGGGAAATGTAAATAATTTTATTAACAAATTATGAGAGCGAAAAATATTGAAACTTCAGTTTTTTCTTTGCATTTAGAATACTATCACGATTTTTTAACTCGCTCGGCAAAAAAGTTGAGTAGCAGTACAGATATATTTTTTTATTTCTTGTTATTATTAGCGGCTTCACGGCTCTTTGACGTCGAAGAAACTAGAGAGTAAGGCGGTTAAGGAATGCGAAGGAATTCGGCCATGACATTCTGAAGGAACCATCCCAACATTTCCTGGAAAGCGGACGGGGATGAAACCCATTTCCTCAAGAATGCCAGACACGAACGCTTGCTACTATCCAACGGGGCTTGGTAGAAAAAAATAGAGAATTTTGAACGTTCCATCATAATATATCTATGTAATATTACGACACATCATTAGGAAATCACTTCAATATTCTTAGGATGAATCAATAAAAAAGTTATTAATACATTTTTCTCGCAGCTATGATCTAAGACCCAATATATATATAATGATTCAGGTAGGAGTAATAACAATTTTGTATCTAAGTGATATACCGTATGGAAATTCCCCTAAAAGTAGTTGATTAAAGTTTTCGTTCTCTCTATAACCGTTAAAAGCTGTAGTAATGTAATAATTGTGTCAAATTTTAATATTTTCCGCCGATAACAGCCTGTAGAACTATATGTGTTAAACATAGCGTTTATCGGAGGTAGAGCTTGCAGTTGAAATATATTAAATCTAAGAAAATTAAAATACTTGTAATGTGACAGTATAAGTAGCTCGAGTATTGGATATTTAAGTCGCTCAGGAGGATTCTGAACGGGAAAGAGGTTTTCTCTGATTTCCTCCCACGCTAGGTAGGACATGAATTTGATTAACAGATATGGACGGCTGTGTGACCGTACTTTCGACATTGCTTCTTTAAAATATGTAAGAAACTGATAAGTAGTACGTGTAAATTTTTTTAAGGCGGGGAAGAGGAAAAGGTGTAGGTTTTCCATATTCATTATTTTTCCATTTATTTTAAAGCATACATGTTGCAAACTTTCATCTGTGACAGTTAAAAACTGCAGATTTGAGTGTCGCCACACCAACTTATTAACAATTTTTGAATTTCAAGTTCGCATTTCTCGGTCAGTACCTAATTGTCCGATCTGAACCAGTGCAACGACAATTGAAAGGAAATTTTACGAAGTTTTAGAATATAACCGTCCTCTTTGTCCGCTTTTCCTATCTTTTAGAGATAATAGTTAAAAATAATATGAAATTTTGCCCCCTATAAATTTTGCTTGCATTCGAGAGGACGGCGGTTTGAATCCCCGTCCGGGCATCCAGATTTGGGTTTTCCATGGTTTCCCAAATCACTCCAGGCAAATGCCAGGATGCTTCCTTCAAATGGCCATGGCCGAATTCCTTCCCATTACTTGCCCCCATCCTTTCCCGTCTCTAAAGACCTCGCTGTTAAGAGACGTTAAGCAATTAAAAAAAAATTGCTTAAGAAGGGTAAAGAGGAACGTGGGATGGGTTTTTGTAAACCAAATATACACAGCAATTTTACCCTTTTTTTTAAATATGTTTTCAGAGTTTCATCCTGATAGGACAAAAACTGTATATTTGTGTGCCGCCACAAAACCTTTTTAACAATTTTTATATTTAATGTTAGAATTTCTCGGTACCTAACTGTCAAATCGAAACCGTCAAAGGTTATTCGAAATTTTGTGGGCATTTAAAATATCACCGTCCACTAAGTCCACTTTCCCTAAGTCACCTCCTCGTTACTTTTAAATTAATACACCAGGTGAATATACTTTGTAGCAATTCTTTTTAATCATATTTAAGGTTCAATTCAATAATAATTCACACATTAAGTTTTAGTTAACAATCTTTTTTTCTGCTCTTTTTTTTCAACCACCAAACAATCCAAGATACTAATACTAAAAAATAAAACTAAGACACTTATATTATTCCAACGACATACAATATATATATCGTCCTTGGAATACTCGTTACTATAAATTTTACAACAAATATACACAAATCATTAATTATTTCTTTACCATAATTATTTCAAGAATAGAAAATAATAATTTCTTAATTTATAAAAAAAAAATGGTGCATCAGGGAATGACCATATGTCACACCTACCATTTTCGATGTATTAGCTAAAAAATCTTAATTGTTGCACTTTAAAATTTACTTGATTGGGGGGAGGGGGGCGGTTAATGGGATTAGTGATTTGGTTTTTGTAAACCAGATGTAGACAGTGTGTTTCTCTGTGTTTTAGAGTACTCTTGACCAAATTTTCATTACGGGTGTTTTTCTATAAAGAACCTACAAATATATATGTACGCATCCACCGACCGTGGTGGGTGAATGATTAACGCTCTGGCCTCGCATTCGGGAGGACGCCGGTTCGAATCCCCATCCGGGCATCCAGATTCGGGTTTTCCATGGTTTTCCCAAATGACTCCAGGCGAATGCCGGGATGCTTCGTTCAAAAGGGCCATGGCCGAATTCGTTCCCATTCTGTGCCCCCAGTCCCATCCCACCTCTAATGACCTCGTCGACGTAAACGAGTCAACGAGTCAGAAGTAGATTAAAGCACACTTCTATTTTTATATATGTGGACATGTCATCTGTAATGTGGACATCATAAGATGAGCTTAACACTTAACTAAAACCACGCATGGATTCAAACCGATGACACTCGGAATTCAAAGGCTGGAGCTGTATCACCTACACCTACCGAAAAATAAGATTACTAGAAGTTTTAAATACAAAAGACTTGACACATTGTTGTGACTGTATACCAATAATAAAATCTTGCAAATGAAAAAAGAACCTAATACGGATGAAAGAAGTAAAACCACGACCTAGCCTTGAAATATACTGCACGGCTTTTCAATACTTTATTCAACAATTTTTGTCAACTAGAACAATATGTTCCAGAAGCATCGAGAATCCAGGAATAAGTTGACACTGATTATTGTTGTATTTATTGCGCATTGTATTTGTACGCAAGCTCTGTTTGTTAAGCAGAAAACTCTTTTTAAGATTTTCGAAAATTATTTCCTCACTAATGGTTGGGATGGTATTGTAAGCGTGGAGGGGAATCCGTGTGTCAGTGTATAGTGTTGTTATTTTGGGTAATTAATGGCACGGGGAAGCCAGAGAGTCTGTATGATTGATGGCACCGTCGGCTCGCCGAATCAAGTCGGCCAACTTGGGCCATTTTTCACGCACCTAACAGAGAAGGGCCAAGGAAGTACTTAAACTCAACATTTCAGCATGCTGTATTCTCTTCCAACAGGTATAACTAAGATGATAAATATTCACAAATTTATTTAGGTAACCTAGTTTTAAACATGAAAGAAACTAAGCTTCGGAAGCTTGTAAAAATTATTTTATGACCGAAATAGTTTGATCATTGTTAGGCCTCGTAAGATCTACTTAAATCAGAAGTGTACAGAGTATAGAGGTGTCAAAATATCAGCCTCTTATTTTTTTTTTTTTTTTTTTTTTAAGAAGTCTTTGGTTTTAAAGTTTTTGACCACGTAACCTGATCTGGTTGAAATACAAACTTGAAATTATTTGACCCTAAGTGTTCGCTCTACAATATTTAAAGACTAATTGTTGAGAGTCAAGGTACTTACAACTATTAATAGAAACACTAAACAATTAAAGGACGACCTTATTAAATAACTGATATCGATTAGTATACACATGGGACCGATTCTTTTTTTTTTGTATATGGCTTTACGCATCGTCGAGGTCAAGTATTGGGAACAAGGAACAGGAAGGGATTCGGCCATAGGCTTTTGAAGGAAGCATCCCGGCATTCACCTGGAGTGATTTGGGGAAACCATGGAAAACTCAAATCTGTACGCCTAGGTAGGGATTCGAGCTTACGTCCTTCTCAATACCAAGACAGAACGTTACCGCTCACCCAACACGCTCGGTAGAATTATATCATAGATTTTGGAATTATTTTATCTCTCAGAATAGGTCACTGCAATAAGTAATACCAATTTTACAATCACAGAATAATGAACATATCTTTGCTTCAAGCATCCAGCATGATTGGATCATCTCTCGGAACTTTTTTTGTTTTTCGTTTTGGCGTTTGCGTTGTTAATGCGAATTTCGAAATTCTTCTAACTCTCTCGATTTTTTTAGTCTAGAGACGTGTGGAATACGGGGGCATTGTCGAGAATTTGGTTGAAGTAGAGCGGTAATTAGAGCGCTAATTGAGTTGGACAGATCTACGTGGTGGAGGCTTTGCAGTAAGTCTCTGGCCTCGCATTCCGGAGGATGCGGGTTCGACTTTCCGTCTCCAGATTTGGATATTCCGTGGTTTACATAAATCGTTCCAGGCGAATGCCGGGATGGCTTCTTCCAAAAGACCGTGGGCGAATTCCTTCCAGTTCCTTGTCCCAGGCCTTTCACCCGTTATATGACCCCGACATCAACGAGGTGTAAAGCAATCAGAAAAAAAAATCTCTGGAACTCTTATCCTTTACATCAGTTCGGCTTCAGCTCATGAAATTAACTAAAAGTCTGCTTGCATATGAAGAATCATTCTTTCATAATACTGGTTTGATACAGCATTCAGAATATAAACAGCTGACTGTTTTTACTAAACACAATTTGTGAATGAAGATTCTGCCGCATTCACTGCATAGGAAAACGATGGCCATCGTTGAACTTTGAGGTCTAAAGAACTTAAAAGCTGTGCGCACGTTAAGGCGCTAGTGATGGCACTTTGTTGATTGTTGCTAAGGTCAAGTGTGTGATATCTGGATACAAATATCCTAATTATTCTGGTGAAATTCGTGCGCATTTGATAACCGGCTGACTGAAATTGCATCTTCTTTCACCGCTATCGTTGTTGGATTTAGATCGACAGAGTATTCATAGCGTAGCCTACTTCAGATACAAAGAGGAAGTTTTGCCAAAGGTGAAAGTCAGGTTAAGTACGTGTAAAACTAATAGGTCGGATGCAGAACCTTCCGTTTCCACAACTGTGCCACTGTCCACCAATCTAATTATATTGAAAGCAAATGGAATGAAAGATGGTCAAATGCTAACTCTGATTACATCTGCAAAATTCCGATAAGCATTTTGTTTTGATTATTTAGTTCGTGGCAACGATTAGAAATGCAACCAGGTCACTATCAGTCAGCGTGAAAACCTGAGAAGTTCTCTGATGGAGAACACTTGTCACCTTCAGATGGGAAGTCAGAACACAGTAGCGGACAACTGTGGTTTCATAAAATGTTCTAGGGCTACCCACCATGGCCGCGTCAATTTCACGCACGTTTCGAAGCCAACTTCATCTTACAGCGAATTTACTTTGTATTAAGTCGGCGGGCGACTTGGATACATCGCATCAAATTGACGTGCTTTTCCAGTGAGCGGCGCGAGAAAATTTTGTACAGTTTAAACACTGGGAAAGACTATTTCATTCGTTCAGGTAAATACTTTTTTTGTATGTACTGTGCATTAGTCTGCTGGCTCCATGTTGATTTCTCTCCGAAAGACTTGGTCTCATCCAACATTTATGTTTTCTTTTTATTCACTCACAATAACAAACATTCCAAAAGCTGCTGCAAATACATCTTTATCGAACAACGTAACTGTACAAAGATTATAATTTAACAAATCGATGTTGTTTACCAGAGAAAAACAAAGGTTTTTACTCATGTTCACAACCATTAACGGTGAAACAAATACACTGTTCCTAAATTAACTATTCTCTGGTAGGCGAATAGTTTTTTTTTCGTTCTGTTTCTAGAAACGGACTGTAACAGTTGGCAACAAAAGGTTCCCTTGTGTTCTTTGTGGTGCCTACATAAATGCTACCGAAGGAATAAACCAAACGTATTGCAAACGTATAGCACCTCTGATTACATACATACGCAATATACATTATAATATTTACAAATATTAGTTAACTAGATGACGCGCGCGAAAATTTCGCGATTAAAATATTCTGAACTGTCTCATACGCGTGACCTTTAAGAATCAAATTCCGAAAGATTTCTTTCTTAATTTATAATTTTACCTTATTGGAGAGGTTAATCGTTAAAACGATACCTCATTTATTGATTTGGGTATGGAAGGAGGTAAATGTCTCGTAATTAAAAAAAAACATTCTGCAGAAATATTAATACTTTTGCCCTTTAAGAGTTGAATTCGAAAAAAATTCCTGTCATAAAATATGATTTGACCACAGCGGACACCTTCGTCTTTAAAATGATATCTCATTTATCGAATTCACTTAAAATCAAGCAAGATAAAAAGAAAAAAAAAGGAATGTTTAAAAATTTGGAAGATATTCTTTCTTAAAATGTGATGTGACCAAAGTGAAGACTTTAATCTTTAAATTATATCTCATTTTGATTAGGTATTATCAGAAATAAATGGCTCGTGAAAAAAAAACCTCATAGAAATAATATATATGGTTAGTTGATTGAAGTGCAGTAAGAATGTCACTGTATGCGCCACATTAAAACCACCTATACCGGAGGTAACGTCACTGCAGTGGCAGGTTAGCAAAGGATAGTCCAGTTGATGCGTGATGGAATGGTTGACAGACTAACCGTCTGATCAGATGAATGAGCTGGTTGCTCCTTGATGCGGGATGTAGCCGTTCGGATGGTTGAGAGCACTTTGGAAATAACGCGCGCTGCGTTGGGAGATGCGACCGCCGGTTTCTATATCTGTGTGGACTGGCGCGCAGCCGACATGTTTCATTAATTCTCAATTAGACGATTTTTAGCCATCCAGCAGTGATTAGTCCGAGGGGACTGAGTTTTTATCGTGATTAACCCCGACCAAAATCGGCAATAAAGCCGGTGGCGTGGTGGGGGCGGCTGCGCGCGTTTCATCCGCACTTCCGCACATCGCTCGCTAATTACTGCGGAGCTGGAGCTGGAAATGGAACCCGCAGCAGCTGCTGGAGGGACACGGTGGCAAGTCAGCTGGGTCGCCGTCCATCCATGGTCATCAAGGATCGTGATGCAGCTGGCAGTTCAGGATGAATACGCAAGATATACAAGGTGGTTCAAAACAACATCGGCAACGCTTACTATGTTGTCTGAGACGGCAAACTATTACTATTAGTCTGCGACTCGTATCAAATGGAGAAAGTATATATAAGATATGACACGAGGCCCCCACTAGCTATCTCAAGGAACCATCCCGGAATTCGTCTCGAAGGAAAAATCATGGAAAACCAAGATCAATAGATTCATCGAGATCAACTCTTGGCGGATTCTAAGTTTTCTCTCTCGATAAATCTTTCGAATTCAATTCCTTTATAGCTCGTGGAGAAATAGGTCCTGGCTCTAATTTCACTTTTACCATTTTATCGATTATTTCTGGCTATGAATGTTGAAGTGATGAAATGTGTTTGACTGGTTAGATTTTAGGAGAGGACCCATATCTCACGGGAAGGAATTTATATGGTATGACAGGAGACGCCCATGCGCCATCTCAAGGAACCATCCCGACATTTGCCTGGAGTGATCAAGGAAAAACCATGGAAAATCCAGATCAGGATGGCAGAACCAATTCCTCGACGCCATCTCTTGTCGGATTCTAAGTTTTCTCGTTAGATAAACCTTTCCTGTCCCACTCCCTTATAGCTTGGGGGAAATATGATTACATAAAAGAATCGGTTCTCGTTTTGATTTCTCAGTCATTCCTGGATATGAATGTTGCTGGTAATAAAATGTATTTGGATGATCTACTTTTCGTATACGTCCCACATTCAGAAGAGAATGGTTTGGGTGCGGTGGGGCGTCAACGTTTGAGAACGGTTCGGAAATGGAGATGAATGCGCGTGAGACATTTCGTGAAGAAACCCAACAATAGCAACGAATAGTGCAGTGAATTACAAAACTAGCTCAAAACTTTGACCACCTACTTCAGTGCATAACCTACATATACAATGGATAGATTCACACATATGGTTAACTACATGTGGCTATGAATTTTCTTCCACAGCTTCTTGCAAATACATAAAGTATACTGAGCACTGGATTGCCAAGGCCCCCTTGCAGTTCCTTTCGGACTCCACAATGAACTGTTCTCTCCGCGAAGTCGACCTAGAGCTATGCAGTGACCACCACGACTCAAACTCACTCGCGTAGGAATGCTTACCGATGAGTGACAAAGCTTCAACGCCAAACTTTACAATATCTTTGTCGTAAAAAAGTATGCGTACATTTGATATCCAGCACTGTTTCCCGAAGCGGCAATAGCTCAGTCCTTTAAGTCTCAAAAAAATTTGAGTGGGCTGTTCTTGGAACTACAATTTCACCCATCACACTTTTGGGATAATTTACGTAGTGAATTTGGAGGATGTGGCTGGCAATCAAAACGGAATAGTCTCGCCACAAGAAACATTCGAAATTGTACACATCTTATCCAGTCACCGTCACCGAGGGTTCCATCTGTAGCAGGCGGCAGAGTCCAATGATGGGCGGTAACTCTAGGGGCTATACAGGAGGACGCCGGTTCGAAACCCCAATTTGCTATCCAGAGTTCCATTTTCCATGGTTTCCCGAAATCACTCCAGCCGAATGCATGGCTGGTTCTTCAAATTAGTATGGCGGAATTCCTTTCGGCCTTTAATGACATCCACGTCAACTAAGCATAAAACCCGAAACAAAGTTCCATCCGTAGTAAATAAAATTAAAATAGGCGCATTTTACAAGGCTAAATGCGTCAATTAATTCATTACAATACGCTGAAAGTCAGAAACCTTACCGCTGAGAGTATAAACAACATAGAACAACCTCCGTCCTAACAATATAAACTATAGCGAGATTGGGAAGGGAATTGGCTTAACAGGTTTTGAAGATGGCAGTGACAAAGCCAATCTCAGACGCTAATTTTCTGAAGTATTGAGACAGCGGAACAAATGACTTTAGAAAAAGAAACAGTTAGTTATCAAATAACCTGTGATTTCAGAAATCAAAGTAGGATTAATGTAATTGTACGAAGAAACAGAACGGTCTTCGATTTGCAACTAATTTCAAATTTCAGCTTTAGCGTGCAGAAAACGGTTCAATAACATTCGTACGACCTTCGACAATTGACGGATAAGCTGCGTAACATTGTTGTGAGACAAGACAATATAAGACCTTCTGGGCGCATAGCAACAGCGCGGCACCATAGAAAATAAAGGACGGTAGCTGGGGTGAAAGGCCATGTTGGTGGCTCATGCAAAATGTGGCGAGGAAGTGTCTCTACGAACCAGTCGTACCCGGTGTAAGGAATTACTGCTGGGAGAGGTGTGCCACGAGAAGAATGTGATGAAAGGCCAACGCACTCACAGGTCAGCGCCACAGCGCTCGTAAACATGACTGGTTATGAAGTGCATTCCTCCACGTCGCCAGTGATTACTTCCAGTGCCAGTACACTGGGCCCGCATCGCTGTGGAACAGTTTGAAGAACATCGCGGCTTTGACTGCCTGACACAGTAGCTTCCCAACTCCCCGAATCTCAGTCGGAGAACTGTTTTCCTCAGGCTAGCAGTTCCCAAACATTTCTGAATCACTTGCACGGCTTAGAATACAGGGTTGTTATAAATGATTGAAACGTTTTCACAAATTTAGTGTCGTTATATTATTTGACATATTGTTACTAAACTTTGCAATCATACAGAAAAACTCAAAAAGTTTGTGGCCGCGTTTCATATTTCTGCCACGAGAGCGAGGAGACTGAGAAACCGATGGACGGTGATCAGCAATTCCTCTTATGGCTTCCACGCTCTCCCGATATAACTCCAACCGATTTTTTAGTGTGGGATTATGTGAAATATTCGGTGTGTTTAAGTCTCCTATACCAACAAACTTGCCACGAGTTGCCATCAACAGTACTTTTGAACAGATTGATAGCGACATGCTGCACCGAGTGTAACAAGAACTGTATTATCGACTTTATATTTGCAGAATCAGTATGGGGACATATAGAGTACTTGTGGCAGGACCCCATTTAGGATCTGCAGGTCCCTAGGCTATAACTGTAAAGCGGTCCCTTATATATAAAACAATGTCGATTACTTATTATTAAATTAATAATGTAAAATATTGAATAATGTTATAATAGTAAAAATATACGAAGATAACTTACTGAAGAATCGATAGTTCGAACGTGATGCTATCTCGTACAGTTTTCCGATTGATGATCGATACATATGGTGTTACCTAGTGTTGTACATATTAAGATAAAACAAACGATAAAACATCACCAAAGCACGCAACAGAGAATGATTAAAAATACAATATTGATTATTTACACACGCACGCCAACAGGAAGACAGCTACAGATATAACTTTATTTTTGGTTTTTTGCTTTGGGTCGCTAGGCTACAGCCTAGATAGCCTATGCCTTAATGCGGCCCTCACCTGTGGCATGTTAAAAAAACTTTTAGAGCTTTTGTATATGACTGTTAAGTTTTGTCACATTATGCCAAATAATAAAGCTACAGTAAGTTTGTGAGATCGCTTCAACCATTTATAATAACACTGTATTTCCAGAATGTTTTTTAGGATCTCGTTGAATGCCTACCAGCACTGATTCATGTTGTTTTGAAGGCCAAAGCTGCACCTGAAAATTTAACACGTGTTGCTCAGAGAGTTTGTTCGTTGAAGGAAATTAGAAAACTCCTACTTCAAGGTAGTTTTTTTTTATGACAGTATTTCGAATTTAAGTTACAGCTTAAAGAAATGAAAAATCTAACCTCGCTTCTCCACTTACAGTTAAATGCAGTTAATGTTAATGATAGAATACAAGATTATGTTTAACCTGAGACGCGAATATTTAGAGGAAGTTACCAGTGCAGTTAATACGTTGATACATGCGGCTGTCTAGAAGGAAAATTAGGTGCTGCTGCGGTACACTATTGTTGCTCGAATCAAGAATTCCAGTTCTGAACTTGTGACGCTTTAAAGGAGTTTTACTGAGCACCTTAAAAAGTTATGACTGCACAATGTTATAGTATATGGCTTCCAAAGGAGCTGCTACAGAAATTACGAAACAATATTTTATTACAGAGAAAAAAAGCACTAAAGTCCGAAGGAAGAGAAATCACTAACAGATTGTTTGGTAATAATGATAGTACCTGTAATTAAATAGCAATAGCGGTTAATAATTAGATTGATACAGATTATCATGCAACGTATTTCCATTTAAATTTATCAACTAATTTTTATTGTTAGTCTCAGTTATCATCGCGCTTCGTGCGAAATCTTTTCAAATGTTAATAAGCTTTGCTCTTGTGAGAGATTCTTTTCTTTTATTTACAAGACAGTAGAAGATATTTCAAGAGATAAAATAATTGCTGGAGCATTAATAAGCTGCAGATACGATAAGCAAGTAGCAGCAAGGAACTGCTTTTTTCGCCCGTGAAACTCGACGTTCACAGTTAAAAATACGTGAAGTAGTAAGAACGCCGAGCATTAAATCACAGGATTAGCTTCTTGTGCCTCGTAGCCAGCTCGATACTGCAAGTATAGCGAACAGGAGGCTCGTGTTTTGGTCTGCAAGCACCGCCGTAAAACTCATTCGCTCAGTGTGATACTTAACTCAGACAAATCTACCTCACATCAAATGTAATCTACGTGGAGCATTCAACAGGTATCAATATTTTTTTAAAATTAATTTACTTGATTTAATCGTGATGTGACACTTGTTCAGGTGGCCGTACACGGCTACCTTACAGAAGTTAAAATCAAAGCACTGAACAATTGGTAAAGTGAATGGGACACCAGTAAAAAAAACAAAACAAAAAAAAAACGAGGGGACAATGAAATGATATTATTCTCATCCGTCCTTGGTTTTCCAGCTCCTCGGAACGTAGGGGGGTTATCACCACAATAATTAGAATTCGTTTTAATCATGGCATATTACCACAACATCTACATCGCTTAAACATCATAAATTCAGGTATCTCTGAATGTAGCAATTCCGTATAGGTGATATAAACCATTTAGTTTTCTCATGACCCACTGTAAAGCTCACAGGCCTAAATTCTTGAGAGATCTAAACAGTTTTCCTGACAATTATATGCTGTCTGTTGCATGGTGACATTGAGGCCATATATAAAATGTTAGTGAGATTTATAAAAACAACTAATATTAAGCTGTAGACAAATAAGTTTTTTAAATAAATGTTTTAATTTCTGTATGTGTATATAAATAATTAGTTTTATAAAGAAAGTAGTACTAAGGTATAGATAAAAATGTTGTTTACATTTTAATTATGCTGTAATTTCCGTATATTTGTATGAAGAGTCTTGTACGGCCTACTATCGGTACATAGTACTTTATTTATTTGTCAACTAAATTCGTGATTTTAAATATATATATATGTATTTGAGTGGTAATCAACGTGATATAAGATTGATTTATGTATAATTAGCTGATGAGCACGACTTCGTTCGTGTTTGTAAAGAATTTTGATTGATAGCTACCGACATGCAACCACCATAGTACACGATGGAAGACTCGAGGCTAATACCACACGCAAATATCAGTGATCTGCGCAGGGTATTAATGGTTGGAAAGGGAAATATAGGGACACAAATTTCTTTGGTCTAAATGTGAAAATACCCTCGGTCGACTACTTCCAACCTTGATGTCTCCCACACTCCCACAGCAACCGACATGCAACCACCATAGTGCATGATGGGAGACTCGAGGCAACTACCACACACAAACACCAACGATCTTTGCTATGTAGTTGTGTTTGCAAAGTGAAATATAAGAAAGCATACGTATTTGGTGGAAATAACAAAATACCCTGGGTCTACCATTTTGAATTACCATATCTCTCACACCCCCACAGCTACCGACAAGCAACCGCTATCATGCACATAGGAGACTTGAGGCTACTACCACATACAAATACCAATGATCTACGTTATATTTTTGTGGCAGCAAAGAAAAATATATGTGTTTGGTCGAAATATGAAAGTGTCCCACATCGACCACTTTAAACCACCATATCTCCCACACCCCCAGAGCTACCGGAATTCGGCCAATGTTGTGCACGATGGGAAACTCCATGCTGCTACCACACACAAACACCAGTGATCTGTGCTAGGTGGTGGTGGCTGAAAATTGAAATTAGCAAGAAACACGTCTATTTATATATAAGATAAAATTATTCCGTAAAATAACTTGTTTATTTGTATAAATACTTCTTTCCTGTACGATGTACTGATTATTTTTTATCAATATCTGATGGCTCTATACTGCCATTTGGCGCTTAAGGCCAAATAAAAATAAAAATAGAAGAAAAAGAAAGACAAACGCATTGCCACGGACAGCAAGGTCCGAGCGGCCGAAGCGATTAGTGAATAAAGTTACTCTTAAATACGAAAAGACGTGGTATTTCCGTTGGGCCGCCTCTGGTAAGACAGTGGTGCGTGTTTGCAGCCGGCTGCTGCCGTAGACTCGCCCGCGGCGCAGATCAATCCGCTCCCCCCAGCTCGCCAATTGTCAGATTGACGGCTGCATTTTTCAGCACGCCTGCCTCTGAGCCGAATCCGAAGCCCTTTGTTCCGTATCGCCAGCGTTAATGACGCTACATTGTGCCCGCGCTTTTAAACCTCCACAATGCCGGAGCTGCCGGTCTGAAACTGTGTAAATGCTCTGCTCCAGGTGGCTTATATTACAAATAACGTAATTATCGGTGTAACACAAGGACCCGCGCCTGCGCTTCTCGAGATAACTGAAAACGCATTAAAAATTACGGGACTCGAAAAGAGGGGCCGCGCTATACAGAAAGATACGGCGCGCTTTATCGGAAACACGACTCACACACAAACCAATTAGCTTTAGCTCGACGGAATTTCGCGAAACACTGTCTGCTAACGATAACGGCTAACGGCACCGCTGTCGCTTTAACCGCGCTATTCAGTTTTACTAAGAGATGAATATCAATTAATTTGGATCCACAGTTTTGATAAAACATGGTTTATATTTTCACAAGGTTTCTTTCATGAAAAACCTGCGAGGCAATGCGCATAACTGAAAAAAGGAATCCGTTTGTTCACGAGTACAAAGTAAACGGGTCAGTTGTTTACACGGTTGATTCCCTGAAGTATTTGGGCGTAATAGTAGAAATGAGACCTGCACGTAGTTTCTGTTGCAGGTAGATCACGATTCATAGGTCGTATTTCGAAGAATTGTAACGCCCATACAAAGTGAATAGCGTACAAAACTCTCATTCGTCTACATTTGGATTACTGTTGTCGAGATTGGGATCCTTATCGCATGGAATTGATTGATAGTATAAAGAAAGTACAGAGAAGAACCGCTCGATTTGTGACTGCTTGCTACAGACAATACGAAAGCATCGTGTAACTGATACATAGACTAGGCTGGGATTATCTGGCAGACAGAAAACGAAGGTTTCGTTGGAATTTACTGTCGAATACGCGAGTATCTTCTTTCGTTTGCAAGTGCAGTGTAATACTTGATTCATTCTTTCTTTCCTCGTGCTACTGAATATTAGAATGCACAGAGCTAGTTTTGGTGCCTAGCTCTTACTGCTAACCACAATATTTCTTAATTGGGAGGTATCTGTATGTTGCTCCCTATCTATTTGTGTTTAAAGAACTATTAATCATGTAATACTGCACTGACGTTTTCAAGAGTGTGCTACCAAATTGTGTTTTTAAAAACACGAAATTTTGATTGCTAACTCCAACATTTTCTTCTGGAGTGAATCCATCTTTTCTGGTCAAGACTCATGTGTATATCAAGTGGAAACGAGGATATATGTAAGAATTGAAACTGGCTATATGTCACGTATTAAAGTTTGACTTTCTGAACCTCTTTCCATTGTTGCCTGCAGTAAAGTTGTCAAAATATACAATCTTCCTTTAAAAAACGTGTTTCATTACAAGAGCGCAAACTTTTGGTAAAGTCAATTCGTGTGTTCTTACAGCCTGGCGACAGAGTTTCTACTTGTTGAGCTTTCCGTCTCTGTCGTGGCTTTACCTACAGTTTAACGTGGATTCCGAATCACGAGCAACCTAGCGTAGTACACATGTTCAAACAGAGATCTTTAAAATATTCTGGCGCCAGAGGAATTCGAACCACGGAACTCGGACGTCACCTTGTTATCTCGCTGCCAGTAACTTATAATCAACACTGGAGAGCGCTAACGCTGTTGACGATTACATTTGGCAGAACTGGACCACTCAGCAACTGGAACTGTCCAGCTGAAAATTCAGAAGAGATGGTATTGAATTCAGATTATGTCCACTACCAGGGAATTTCTTGGTACAAATGTGGTAAACAGTAAGTCAAAATGAAAATAAACGTGTGCTTATACTCGCATTGCCCTTGTTTCTTATGCAGTGGCTTGTCTGTCAAGTGACAACTGGTGTCTGATATAGTCTACTAGTCAAGTGTACCAACTGTCGGCTCAAAACATGGGATACACGCCTCTTAAATTTTTGTTGAAGACACCGAGCCTGAAGTGTGAGTGGTAATGTTGGGTCATGTCTTCTTAGACACGAGTTTAAATCCCCATCCTGCCATCCAGATTCCAGTTTTCCATAGTTTCCAGAAATTACTCTAGCCGAATGCCGTGATAGTTCCTTCAAAAGGCCATGGGCGAATTCCTTAAAGTTTCCTTTTTTTTACAATTTCATTCCTCCTAGCTGAAGGCTTGGAGGCGGGCTGCTGGAGGGTCTCGGCGACCCTTTTCAGCCGACTAAACTATGGGGAGGGAAAGGGGATGGAAATTGGCCGTAGCCTTGTAGGGAACCATCCCAGCATTCGCCTTGAGTGACTGGAGAAAACCACGGAAAACCCCAGTCAGGATGGCCGGACGGGATTTGACCCCCGTCCTCCCGAATGTGGGGAAGTAGTGCGAATTCGCACTACTCCAGACTCGGTGTTTAGTTTCTTGTCTCCAGTCCTTTACATGCACTAATGACCTCGATGCTAACGAAGAATAAGCAATTTTGAAGACTTTGTGACGGTCAAAGTATTTTCATCTCCTTCATAAACTGTCTTCCGGTTTACTAGAAAATAAAACGCATTTTACTGAGTTCGTTAACTTTTCGATGTGACCCGCCAGTGTTGAATCGCGTCCAAGGCGCCACCACATAGGATCGCGGACGTACAACGGGATCGGCTTCGAGCCCTGTTTGTGGTTTTTAGACTGTTTCTAGCAATTATTTAGCTGTATGCTGGGATTGTCCCCCAATATCCGCCTCACAAAGTACACATTTCACAAACAAAACTACACTTCCCACACACAGCACGTAGTTACACAGATGGTAATACAACTTTCCCGCCCAGGAGGCGTCAAGCTCATCAACCAAATCCGAAAACGTCGCATCATGAAAAACCCAACCCTGCGGTAAGTGCGAAGAAAAAAATTAACAATTTAATGGAAGCTATCAAAACTGTAATCATATCTACGGATGAGCTTGTTTACGACATGCGTTATGTGTCAACATGATTCATTTCCACTTAATCTTTTTCGTCGTACTGTTAATCATTACAAATTCCTACATTTTCTCTTATGAAGTTTCCTCTTTATATCGAAGCTGAGTATTCCAAATTTTTACAGTAAAACTATAGCTACTGCAAAGCAGAGCATCTAAATTAGTTTATGGAAACTACCGCAGTACGTAGTCAGTAACTGATATGGTAAATACGCTGGATTGGAAGATAGGAGGAGGATGAAGAGAGTGCTGGGACCGTACAAGGCGTATGTTGTTGATGGGGCTTGGAAGGATATTGGTCCACGCATTAGGAGCAGCGCATGGAAAGGAAAAGATGACCATAGTCACATGCTGGCACTCGATTTCAGACATAAGGGAGCGGGATTTTTTTAGTAAGGTTATTAGGGAATTACCAAAAGAAGTGTTGAATAATTTACCAAAAACGCTTAAGGGATTTACAATTAAAATTCATAAATGGCAAAAAGTAGATGGGTGGAGGAATTTAACACAAGAAGTATATAAGATAACAATGAAAAATAAGAAACTGGTAATTAAATGACTACGGAAATTTCCACCGGAGCATGTGCTCTATCGCAACTAAATTCAGTTCAGTTCTATCTTCGAGATCTGTAGTCGTATTCAACGCTTTTTCTATTGTGTGCTGAAAGTCAAGCCTTTTAAGATTATTTGTGCTTATTGTTTACGGTAGATAGTGAAAAGATTTGTATAATACGTGAAGACTCGACGTGAAGCCTCGGCGCTAGAGGTGTAGCACGGGATTGGTGACGCGGCGTGTAGCTAACAGCTAGCCCGCCCGCCCGCACAATACGGCTCACCAGAGCGGCGAATTACCGCCGCACAAAAGAACTGCGATATTGAAAAAAAGCTAAACAATGCGGCGGTCGTGATAAGTGCCTCAGGTTTGTGGAACGAGCCGAGAGCCCACAAATTATGCGCGTCGCTGGGAACGAGTCAGTTCACGCGGAGCCAAGAACAAACTGCGACTCTACGCAGACACACACTTGTTTCACGACCACAAGGCTAGAGGACATGCTTCAGGTCAGGTGCAAGGAAATAAACCGGGCGAGTGCCAGAAGAGTAGTTACGACTCAGCACTAGAAACATCTAAACACATATAGATGTTTATAAATAAAATGCCGTCTACTCACAATTGTTGTTTTTAATATTATTTTATTCTCCAGACGCGTTTCGCCCTTGTGGTGTGGAGCATCATCAGTGGCTGTAAGTGTATGGTTTTACATGTGTATCATTACAATTATTAAATAAAACAAATGATTATATATATACTGTACTTACAGGTATGGTGATAATCTGCACATGGCCCTCTTGGATAGCACTTTTATTTATAAAAATCTATAGATCAGCAACTGCGGAATATGACATACAACCAGATTTATGAGCTGAAAATATATGTCACATATTGAGGGTTGCGAGGTTACAACCATAGGACTGCTGAATATGAAATAATCTATGTAAAATAATATGTTAATGTACGAGGTGGACGGCTACAGGATAAGAGTATAGATATTAAGTTGGATAGCCTGTAAACTAGATTCTAATATGAGGCATATCGCTGACCCTAAGCAAAGATTATTTGTTTCTTTACCATACCAAAACGTTGAGTTGAATCCAAAGATTGATAAAAAATTGGTTTTAAGTTACTGCGTAAAGAAACAGAGAAAAAGATTTGTAAAAAATTCATGCTGTGTTTGAAATTAATGTGTAAATAGTGAAACACGTGAGAAGGGTTATTCACAGTGGAATAGAGTGTTTTATTTTTAACCTGCTGAGAGTTAGGTTTCGTTCGTCATTTTGATTGCACACGAGAATGCATAACATGGTCTTTTGAAGGAAGCATCCCGGCATTCGCCTGGAGTGATTTAGGGAAAGCATGGATGCCCGGACGGGGATTTGAATCACCGTCCTCACGAATGCGAGACCAGAGCGTTAACCACTCATCCACCACTCTCGGTGTAAAACGGTGATCTCTCACAAGGTCAGACGGCACTCGCGTGGACACATTTTCAGATTAGGTATCGGACATCGCAACTTGACCCTTCAACGCCGTCCGCTGATGATTTCAGAGTATTTATAAATCAATAAAAATATCACAAAATTGTGTCATTTTTAAAATGAAAATGTCACAATATATTTAAGAAATCGGAAACAGCGAAACGCAGGTAAAATTGAAGCAAACCCCGTTGAAAATGCCGAGAAGTGTCGGCTCTAGCGATTAAGGAAGACAGCCGCGTGAAAGAAAGCAATGGGGACCACACCAGCTGAACACAGGAGTGCGGGGCAGGGGATTACGGCAATGGAGCTGTGCCAGGTAGACGTGGAACGCAATGATACTACAGACTTTGCTTTTTTACTACTGAAAACTTCCTCTGAAGCACGTGTTGTGCTACTTAAGTATGGGGAGTTCTTTCTCTTATGTTGTAAATAAAATGTTTAGCAGTTAGCACTAATCAGAAATGTTAAGTTCTAAACGGTATTTTTACTTCTGTTATCATCCTCTGAAACACCTGTTGTAGCTGATAAGTACTGAGCAGCATTTTCTCTCGTGTACCCAAATAAAGTATTAAGTTATAAGCAATATCTATAGTTTCATTGGAAGTTGGCTAAAGAAAGACGGATACAAATAAACACTTGCGGTAGCTGCTCCAAATAAAGCCTAAGTTTTAAACGAGGCAGTATTTTAATATCCATCGTAAGTTAAACATACCGAATTATTCACGTTGCCTTTTGTATAATACTGCCGTATTCTTAACCCGGATGTCTCCATACATTGAAGTTCATTATCATCTGCAACTATTTAGAGCCCTGTTTTTCGAGTGTTTTTATTGTCTTTCTGGTATGTCTCTTTTTTGTGTGTATAGGAAGCTCATTAGAGATCATAATTATTTTATTTCTAAACTTGACAGTCGTAAGTTCCCCGTGTCCATTCCACTTAGCAAGCGGTTAATGATGTTTCTATTGCCACTAACGAAGGAAACAACATGTGGCATTCCGTTCACGCTTGCTCATATTCAGATACGAGTATTTGATTTCACTGTTTGAGATGTTACATTCGACGCCAGATTAATTACCCCGTTCTATTTGAAGAACAGAGGAGAAATGCTATTTCGTCGTGGTGCGATTATAGTCCACTACAGCGCTTGTTGGTGTTGAGGTATAGGGCTTTCAAGACGCGCAGTGTCTGTTGGCTAGCGCGGCCCAGGGGAGGTAGACAGCCAGAGGGCTGTTTGTGCTGTGCGGGTGGACACACAGCCAGGGGCGAGCAGCTTACTTAGCACGGGGTGGATAATCGGATACGGCTTCCAGCCCTTCGTGGGATTTTCACCCCACCACATTTTACGCGGAGAGAATTTGAACGGGAGAGCAAATCCTCGCATGCACTCTGCAGGACAGTTTTGCAACCACTCAGCAAGAACCCCTGTATTTTTCTGGCGCCTCTTGGTGCTCTTTTCACGAACGAAACTCAAAAATAAACTTCCCGCAGGCACATTCCGTTTTTAAGTACAGTACACTGTGTGAGGAAGATCGTCTGAACTTTACTGAGGTGAAACTAGAATCGAATTTAATTTCGCCTTTTTAACTGTTTTACCGATGCTTGTATGTTGGTCTCCTTGCATATCTTGTTCGACGCTAAAAGCTGTGCCAAAGCCTATGCAAAAACTATGTGGTTACCCAGCAGTTTGCCAGTGGATTTGAGATAACAAGCGGAAGATTTCGAGGTCTGCATTCAGTAAGCCGTTATTCTCCTTCTTCCTTGCACTCATCCCGCTATTGAAGGGTCGGCTTTTCCAGGATCCTGACGCCTCCCAGGGAGGAAAGTTGTGCTGCCATCTGTCTGAGAAACGTGTAACTATGTTCTGGGTGCGCTAGGTGTAGTTTATAAGATGGAGATTGGGGACCGTACCGGCATTCACCTTAGTGATTGGGAAAACCGCCTAAAAACAGAATCAGAACTCGATGCTGCCCGGTAATACCTCCCCAGAGCAGTCTTTTGGTTCAGTGCTTAAGGTGTCTAATTGATAATCGAAAGGTCCCTGGTTCGAATCCCTGTCTGAGCTCGGATATTGAAAGTTCCTCAACCGACCTTCACCTCTGGCACAGCTTGCTGTGTAGTATGAAGTACGCCAGAACGCTACCGTGGTTCTGACTCCAAAGGAAGGAAATGGTTTCTAGAATGTACAAGACTTCGAGAGGAAGCCTCTAATTATACAGCGGAAATGCTGGCCATCTCAAAAGCCCTGGAATACGGATTATAGTCGCCAAAAAGGACCATTCTAATACTGACGGACTGAAAATCATCTCTGCAAAAAAATTTATCTTTCAGAAATAACAATCGAAATGGCTTTTTTTTTTAAAAATGAAGATCATACAGACCTGCAGTCAAATCACCAACCTAAGGAAAGAAGTTATATTTATACGGATAAAAGCACATGTCGGCTTACCAGGAAACGAAGAGTCAGACCACCTAGCAAAGAGTGCTATGAGAAACGGTGAGGAAGAGGCAAAAGTGCCAGGTCTAGATATCACAAACTTTCTTAAGGAAAACTGCAGGGAATATTCGGAAACATCACAACATAGAGGTCACCACTATGTTTGCATCCACCCCAAGATACCAACATCCCAGTGGCATGAAAAACGCGCTCCATCAAGAGGACCAATAACTACAATAGCCAGATTTAAGTTCAACCATGGTTCCTTTCCCTCGCATCTACACAGAACTAAATCAATTGAATCTTCACTGTGTGATTGTGAAGAAGATGTAGAATGCGAAATTAACCACATGTTCTTCGGCTGGAAGAAATACTGGAACAACATCACAAACCTCATGAAAACATTTTCACAAGAGGGCATCCAGTCACCAATCAACATGAAACATTTTCTGGCAACTGAAAATGTTCTATATCGCTTAATCCTACCAATTGTCAGAAATAATAACCTAATAGTTTGGAAGGTTACAATTTTACTTGGTATGGCTGTATGACCAAAAGGTTAAATGTAAGTAAATAAATTTAATTAAAAACTGTAGGTCCCTTTTACCGTTTAAAATTACCGGTTTATGTTAGGGCAACCACGACAAAGGCCTATACACGTATTCGCAATCGAAACTCTGCCAAACCGGCGACCAAATTACTTTTTGGGGTCTCCCGGCCAAAATGGGCATACTTTTTTTTTTTTTTTTTTTTTTTTTTTTTTTTTTTTTTTTTTTAAGTACCTCCCTAACCCAAAGTGCGGCGTTTTAGAACACTGAGCCATACTGACGGGTGAGATCAATAAGCAACTAGTTGAAAGAAAATTTTCTGGCGTCTTGATCGTGTGCCCTGTTAAGTGAAAGCACGAGATAACCGGTTGGTTCTCGTCTTTCAGGACTATTTCCTAGCCCGTAAGTTCCCTCGCAATGAGAGAGAACTTGCAAATCTTTGCGTACGCACTGTGTACGAACTCGCGCCCCTCTCTTGCCGTTCCAGGTCCTGCCAACAACTAGTAAGGTCGATTTTGGTGCTGCAAAATGTAACTACGTTTTGAAGAGTAGGAATACCAGGATAAGACTTTAATCTAACTGCAGACGAATAAAAATATTGCTTTATTTTTTCCGAACACTACCTTTTCTTTTTTACTTAAACTTAATGATTAGTCGACGTTGACGTCATTAGACGCGGTGGGGGATGGAGGTAAGGAACGGGAAGGAATTCGGCCATGGGATTTTTGAAGAAACCGTCCCAGTGACCTGGTATGATTTCTGGAAACCATGGGAAACCGAAATCTGGATGGGGATTCGAAGCCATTTCCCTCCGAATGCCAGGCCCGAAGGTTACCGCTCACCCGCCACAGGTGCGAGCGGCGGCTGTGTGGAAGGCATTTCGTCAGCTACGTTGCTATTCATGAATAAAAGAAAGAATGTGAAATAAATAATACATCACAGTGTTGTATTCAACAGATTTTTCACCTTGATAATCTGACCGCTGTTGTACTGTACGGAGCTTTATTCCTGAAGGTGCTTGTTCTAAGGCCTGCAATGTTACTTGGGCTTATGTTATGGTTTTATTTGAGGAATTTTGAGTCGTTATTTGTCCATTTAGCAGGAGGTGGTCACGAGGGGAGACTGTTGCGCCAGAGGAGTTTCCTGTAAGAACCGCACCTTGTAGTTACGACAGCCAAATTCCACCAGATCAAGAAACTTGAGAAAAGATACACAAGTAAGTAGAGGTCAGTGGTGAGGATGGAGATCTTGCGCCAAGAAACACTCTGAGGGAGCGTATGTTCACTCCCGATGTATGAGAAGTTGAGGACCGAAGTCTTCACTGGGAGTGAGACATCGATTTACTTGGTAGCTGAATTCGTTATTCTTTTTGACAGGGAATTCGAGAAATTTCGGCCGAATGTTGTTTGGCGTCTTAACATCTTCCAGGAATTTACTGAGGGCTCAGAATATTGTCAGAAGACCCAATGTTAGACTTCAGTGTCAGAATGTGCGTCGACTTTTAATGAGTAGTAGGGCGTCAATATAGCTTCAGAAGTCTTTGGATGTGTTTATTTCGTTTCGCAACCAGAAAGATGGGTTCAAATGGAGAAGTTAAGTATCTTGCTGCGTGATATTTAAATATAAAAGTTTTAAATTGTTAATTATCACTAAAGAAAGTGACATTGGTTATTTAGAGGAGTGAAGATAGTCAGACGCGTTATTTTATGTGAAGAATTAGATACCACCTGTTTAAATTATTTAAGGGTAACATGGATGTTGCACAACTCGTGTAAAACTATTCAGGGAGACGTATTTAGGACTGTTACTTAATGTGAAAAGATAGCGAACATTTTTTGAACGAGGAGAGAATATTTTTTGAACAGTATTAGTTGCGAAAGCAACTGACATACAGATTTACAAAGTGGTGTATTTAACAATTAACACTTGTGTGCGATGGATCTTCTAAAAAATTTACTTCAGTTTAAATGTCAGTCGCTGTGTCTATTTTTTTTTTTAAAAAAGTACTGTTTTAAATATAATAGTTTCAGACTGTCTTGAAAATCTATGTGGGTTATTTCAGTATTTTTGTACATCCTTTCTGTTTCCGTTGTTTTGTTTTTTGTTTTGTTTTTGTTTTAGGAAAGTGTAGTTGCCTGAAGTCTATACTGAAAGCACCCGCCAACCGTATAACACACCGAGCGTGGTGGGTAAGCGGTAAGGTTCTGTCCTCGCATTCGGGAGGACGCAGGTTCGAATACCCGTCCAGCCATCCCGATTTGGATTTTCCATGTTTTCCCCAAATCACTCTAGGCGAATGGTTTACCGGTATGGTTTGTATAAAAGGCCATGACCGAACTCCTTCTCGTTCCTTCATTCCAATCCTTTCTCACCTCTAAAATCCTCGACAAGGCGTAAACAAACAAACAAAAAAACCTACCACTCCACGAGCAGTAAGCATTCAAGGTGACTTGCGGATTAATGAAAGGGAAGAGTATTCATGGCAGATCCTGTGTGTACCACTATGTTACAGGTCCCATGACTGATGTTCGAAGTGTTCCTAGCAGACTGGAAGGTGGCAGAGTGTCTCCGAACGGCGTGCTGCGCCGTGGGGGCCTCCATTCGTCACAAACACCTGCGGCATTACATAATGGAGGCGGCTCCATTTCCTCGTCTACGGCCGGCGAGCACGCGACTGGACTGGCAACACCTGCCCCCGACTCTTTACCTTCCCCTCGGGCCGTAATGACAGGAAGCGGACAGAGTGGGAGGCCACTCCGCTGCAGTGGTGCCACCACCGCGACAGCCGCTGCCAACTTGGGCAGGCTAAAACAAACGCTGACTTCACCGCAGGCTGTTGTTTCGCATTCGTGACGTCCGCCCCGGGCAGGCGCTCGCCCATTCACACACATGAGCGATTGCAGCATCGCCGTGACAGCGCAGCGAGCCAGGTACGGAGCAGAGCTCAGCGCTGCCTTCACAGCACCACTAACGCCAACTAATTACAACGACAGCGGAGGGGAGCGGACAAATAAGTCGGCATCCGCCACAACCATCCGTCACTGGTGCAACACAAAAAAATCAAAGATACACTTATCAACATCACTCATCGCTTAGTTAACGTTAAGATGCTAAGACGCTCCGCGGTTCGCATTCCACGTTAAACTGTAGGTCAACTCTACCTTGTTGGATTACGAAGTTAGGATAACCAGCTACGATAGAAGCACATTGACCAGCAGGTAGGGGGCCGTCCATGAATTACGTGAGGTGAAATAGGGGGGGGGGGGCGTCCGCCGAAATCTCACCATTTAACATTTTCTTTCTCTGTTTACTTAAATATTTCAAAGATGTGTGGCGGTACCTATGATATCAGTTATTGATATTGTTACCTATTCCTTTGCTGCAAAAACATTACTTTGATTTTTGTTGATTAATGTTGTGATGAACGTTGAAATCCTCGAAGGTTTAATTAAAGTGCCTTGAAGAAAGTAGTTAGAGTGGAGAAAAGCCACGAATAACAACCATGGGACTACAAATGAAGAACCATAAATAAATTCACTGTAGACTGCCTAGCTTTTGCAGACGACATGGCATTAACCACAAACACGTTTTCGAATGCTCTAGAACAAATAAAATAATTAAAGAATCAATCAGCTAAAGTAGGTTTAGAAATATCGTCTGAAAATACAAATTTATAGCAAATATTACTCATGCACTGCAAAATCTTAAAATAAATAACAACACAATATTTGGAACAGATCGATTTTGTAGAGTATATATCGGATAATACAACAGAAAAGGAAAAATGGAGAAAGCATTTTAGTTAACAAGAAACATATACAAGAATCCCTTTCCTGGAATACAAAATTAAAGGACTATTAAACAATAGTAAGACCAGAAGTACTTTATGCAGCAAAAAGTGTTAAACTAAATTGAACAAGAGATCTTGAAACAACAGAGAAAATCGAAGAAAGAATTTTGAAAAAAAAAAAATACTAGGGCCTAAAATCAACAGCGAATCAGAATACAAATTAAGATCAAACAAAGAGATATATTTTAAAATTGAAAAAAAAAAAACGATAACAGATGTAATAAAGAAAAGCAGATTATAATTTTATGGGAACATACACAGGATGGATAAATAAATATTAATGAAACAGAAATTTTTCTCGATACAAATCCAATCCCACATGGATCCAGGAAACAAAAAAAGATATACAAAATGCTAGAATCAACACAAACTCGCTATATGACGGAACCAGTTCTAGAGAGGAAAATCATAAAAACAGGATTTCAGGAAAGAAGGAAAAAATTAACTAGTGGATGAAAG
Organism: Vandiemenella viatica; assembly: GCA_031002005.1. Classification (NCBI taxonomy): domain Eukaryota; kingdom Metazoa; phylum Arthropoda; class Insecta; order Orthoptera; family Morabidae; genus Vandiemenella; species Vandiemenella viatica. Next base: position 95,555,617 of record JARYHS010013630.1, on the reverse strand, counting down.
TGGAGACAGGAAGAGAAGGATAGGTACTCACAGGGAAGCTTGAATATAATTTAGAATAACGTAGTTGATTTATTGTACCCTGCAAAAGGGTTATTTGAAGAAAGTTCCTACAAGAACAAAAGACTGTCTGCAAGGTAGGATACTCACGCTTGGAAAACTTTCGCTTCTGTCCTCGCTAAAATGCAGCTCTCAGGTTTATTGCAGTAGCTGGAATTTCTATTCGACAGCTGTGGACGATCCTGGATTTTGAAGATTTTCTTTCAAATACTGGATGTCATTCCTTTGTGTCGTGAATTTTTAGAATGGTGGTATATAACTGTTGTGTCAGCTGAGGAATGCCTTTCGAGTCACGTGTCTGAAATAAATTACGGTGATGGACTGGCAGCGAGTTGCTGTGTGCTTTCATCTTTTACACAGAAAATCGCGTGATTCTAATGGCTGTTTGCCAGTAACCGACACCATGGAGAATATTTAAACTACTTAGGCTACTAATTTTAAACTGTCGATAGACATAATAACAATCCAGTAATTATACCTACTAATGAAAATAGCAGCAAACTAATCTTCTTTACTAGCAAAAATGGTAATCAACCTGTGGTCACAGTTCGAACATTATTTATTTCAGCAATACAGTAAAATAACCGTAAGCGTACTGAGATTAACTTTGACAACTCTATACCAGCACTTAATTGTTTTAAAATACTACTGATAAATGTGAAGCCACTGATGTGGGGGGAGGGGGGAAGTTTTTACGCACCGTACCCATTCCCTTCGTTTAAAAGATTTAGACACGGTAGAATATTCGGCTATGGGCCAGAGATTTTACAACAAATTCTCTTCATTGCGCACCAACAGTGTCAACATTTGCTGCCGATGTCTGCGTTTATGTTTGAGACAGCTGATCGAGGGTAAGTTTTCACACAGTTTCATAGCTAATAACAGCTTCATTCCTGAAGACTTCCGTGTTACACGTCATTACAAGATCTAATATCTTCACCATGCCAAGATCATCCGTGATTGAGGGTTCCCCGGGTTACACGATATTCTCCTTGCAACAAGCGTCAAACGTTAATACACATCAATCATTAACTTGAATTGGCGAAAATAGTTACTTTTCAAACGGAGGAACTTGATGACACTATGGGCTTCAATTTTGCGATTACGCAGTTATTGGTACTTACGGTCTCATGAAACGGAATAATCTGGCAGAGGTAGCAGTTTAAAGCATCACGCAGGAAAAGGTCAATAACTGTAGTCTTAAATATTATCCGTACAGCTTAATTACTTTATCATCCGAAATTTCCAGCCTCTGGCAGAGTCTGCTTCTACTGATACCTCTCCATTATGCTCTGTATTCCCATCCCAGCGTTTTATACACGCAAGAAAATTAAAGTAGATGTTTAACATACCATAAAAGAGAGCTTTGACATCAACGTGGAGGTTGTTTTGGAGAGCAACATACCTGAAACAAATAAAACAGAAGGTGTTACTACATTTACTTTCACAGTTGATTGAAAATCATAACATGTAATCCAAAATGAAGAAGGAAATAATTTTTTTTATACTCTGTTTACTTGGTAATTCATAAGAATATTGAAATGTAGTCTTCACGGGTTTTCCGCCGTATATTGTTGAAATGCGACAGTGAGCTTTCGGCGGCTGACTCTGCCGCCATCTTCAGGTTGGTTGTTGTGCAGGGAGAACCAGAGCAGCACTGGTTCTCCCTGCACAACATCCAACCTGAAGATGGCGGCAGAGTCAGCCGCCGAAAGCTCGTTGTCGCATTTCAACATTATACGGCGGAAAACTCGTGAAGACTACATTTCATCGATACGCCGTGAAAGCCTTCGATCTCACATCATAAGAATATTGCTTGAAAACAACAGTTACAGATAGTGTGGTCAGATTAAAATCTGTTATCATATCAATCTTATTTTGATTGTAAGAAAAAGTATTACCTAAAACAAAATTTGTAAATTTAAATCATCAGTTCATTTCAAAGGTTAATAAAGGACCCTGACTTGCGCCAAGATTTATGAGTGAAATTGATTATCTCTATCCACGTACTTCACACAGTCGATCTGTACGTTCCACGTAGAACTACAGCTTGTGAAAACGCGCCAGGTTCAGAGATAGCAATCGGGGCAAAAAGCTATGTTTCGGTAACTGAGGCAAGAGTTTTTAACTGCATTCATCTCATAAGAAAATTAAAGTAAAAATTAAAGAGTTCTACGTATTTGTAGACATATATAATTTAGAATATAAACCACTTTTTATCTTAGAAACCAACTCCAAAGTGTTTCAAATTCTAGGATATTTATGGTATGAATTAAAAATTTAAAGGACAATGCAACTTGTTCAAAAGAAATGGATTATCATGTTCAATCTTCCTTTTAATCATCACGGAATGTTATTTTTTACTTCGATCATACTTCCGGCTTCAGCTTCATGAAATAAAATTCAATTAGAAAACAGCATTCCTATTTCAGCGACGAAAAGTTTGCAAGTTGATGTAATCCTCACACTAATAGACAGCAATTTTCTAACAAATTTCACGCTGTTATAAACATAAAGGACACTACTTAGGAAACCTGAAGGTACTGCTAGAAGTTTCAAATCACGCAAGAGGGTTGGTTTCCTTTCTGACTCAACTTAGCTGCAACATACCAGTTTTTGTGAAATTCAGAGATATTGGTTAATTAACACACTGTTAAGGTTTAGGTGAAATATAGGCTAAACACAAATGTCATTATGTTGCTTTATACGATTTATATACTAACTGAATATAAATCAAAGTAAAACAAAAGTGATGAAATGTAGCAGAAATGATACTAATACTAGCAGATTAAATATAAAAATAGGATCTGATGCAATAGGAGAAGTGAGTGAGTTCTGTTACTTGGGAAGCAAAATTACAACCGATGGCCGAAGCAGGAATGATGTTAAAAGCAGAATAGCACTAGCAAAAAGAGCCTTCATGAAAAAGAGAAACCTTTTAGTTTCAAATATTGATCTAGGAATTAGAAAGAACTTTTTAAAACTCTATGTGTGGAGCACAGCACTTTCCGGTAGCGAAACATGGACTTTAGGAATACCGGAAAGAAAGAAACTTGAAGCATTTGAAATGTGGTGCTACAGAAGAATGCTAAAAATTAGGTGGACAGACAAAGTAAGAAATGAACGAGTTTTGGAAATGATGGGTGAGAAAAGAAGTTTATGGAAGAAGCTTACAGGAAGAAGAGACAGGCTTTTAGGTCATATTTTGAGACATGCTGGATTGGTTAATTTGTTAGTGGAGGGGACAGTTGAAAGTAAGAACTATAGAGGTAGACAGAGATTAGAAAATATGAAGCAGGTAATTGAGGACGTGGGTTGTAAGGGGTATGTAGAAATGAAGAGGTTAGCACAGGATAGGAAGGGATTGCATGAAACCAGTCTAAGGACTGACGACAGCAAAAAAAAAAAAAAAAAAAAAAAAAAAAAAAAAAAAAAAAAAAAAAAAAAAACTTTTCGGACCGTAGTGTAATATGCTGACATCCTGTTTCTCTCGTCTGTTTGCTGATGAAACTACCTGCCATTCGACTCAGACTAATTACAGTTAGCGGGAAAAATCATTAAAGTATCATATATAGAATGACCACATTCCGAAAGTGGTATATTTATTTAAACATTATTTCCCTGTATCATCTTTTCATCACAGTGTTTGCCCTAGCGCTAGTTTATTAAGTTTGCGAAAATCATTCATCAGCTACAAATAAACAGTTGATAATCATTTCCAAAGGTTGGCAAGACTGTAGAATATGATAAAAAGTTATGAATGAATATATTCATTTAACAAACAATTCTTTGTTTAGGACACTTAGAGATAAATAAAAAGACGCATTGAACAGAGAACATACTGTTAAAATACTGATGATAACTAAGACACAAAGCAATTATGCAAAACACTATTGAGAAAACAAAATGTTTGCACTCTGCAATTGGTTTGGCTAGAATAATTGAAAAAAATTTGTAATCTCACTATCAATCGTTATTTTATGATCACACAGAAGAAATAATGCAGTGAAACTTGCAAGTGGTATGGAACTTCCAACTTAAACGAACTAATTCATAAGCAAAAACAATAAGTCAACAAAACGCCTTAACAAAAGAAAAATTAATGACCACTCTCCGAGTGTGAAGCATTTGGCCTGAACATGAAAAGTTATGTCTAGAAAATGGGCGCAGAGGGGAATGTAACACTAATTATATATCTTCAGATAATGTCAGCAAGTACTGTACATCATTTTATCTTGGCTAGTTTGTAAATATAAGAGCAGATGTAAAACCAGAAATTTTTCGTTGCATCAAGTTGGGATTGAAACCTTTTGGGAGGCATTATTTTATCCTCAAATCTAATATTCCAACAAATCTAAAGAAAATACGATCAGTGCTTCTGCCTGTGCTCACTTACTGTTGTGAGACGTGGACACTAAATAATTTACAAAAGGAAAACTCTGGACGTCCCAAAGAGCTAAGGATAGGTCAATGTTAGGTTTGATTAGAAAAAGACATTACGAGAAGCGAGCAACCGACATTAGATCATTTACATCTTGATGATAGCCTCCCTGAAGAGGCAGTAGGCCGACTATGTTGCTCGGAGGAAAGAGAGGATCCCAAGATATCTCCAGAGACAGAGAGCAGACCACCAGACCTATGGGACAGGGAAATACGCAGGTTGTCTGAGTTAACACCCAAGAGCGTTCAACCCGGACAAGACAGCTCAAGGTCTATCTGTATTCGTAACTTTAACAGACTACATCATTTAAAGATTGAACTGCCCGCTGTTGATGATTTCCTAGGTCACTGAGGATATCTTCAATAAAAATGAAACGCGAGAAGTAAGTTAATTCTGCTACTTGGGAAGCAAAATTACAACTGATGGCCGAAGAGGAATGATGTTAAAAGCAGCATTAAAGAGCATTAATGAAAAAGAGAAATCTTTTAGTTTCAAATATTGATCTAGGAATTAGAAAGAACTTTTTGAAATTTTATGTGTGGAGCACAGCACTTTATGGTAGCGAAACATGGACTTTAGAAATATCGGAAAGAAAGAAAATTGAAGCATTTGAAATGTGGTGCTATAGAAGAATGCTGAAAATTAAGTGGACTGACAAAGTACGAAATGAACGAGTTTTGGAAATGATGGGCGAGGAAAGAAGTTTGTGGAAGAAGCTTACAGAAAGAAGAGACAGGCTGGTAGGTCATATTTTGAGACATGCTGGATTCGTTAATTTGTTAGTGGAGAGAACAGTCGAAGGTAAGAACTGTAGAGGAGGGCAGAGATAGAATATACGAAGCAGATAATTGAGGACGTGGGTTGAGAAGGGTATATAAACATGAAGAGGTTAGTAGAAGATACGAAGGGCTGGGGGATTGCATCAAAACCAGTCGAAAGGCTCATGAAAGCGCAAAAAAAAACCCAACATACATATATATATATACTAAACAATTTCTTTAGTTGCAAGACAGAGGACCTATAGCAAAATAGCTGAAAAACTGTTTTTACCATAAATATTTTGCATAGTTGTTAAGTTAAATACTAGATATCACATAGTTGTTAAATACTAGTAGAAAGTAAGAAAAAAATATGTTACGCAAATCGCTTTCAGATGGTGTTCCGAATTTGTTGGTCATCGTCAAGACGAGCGAGTGTAAACACTGCAAGTGTGTGGGCAGAGGTCGAGGTTGCCAAGGCCGGTCCACGCTGTGACTCACCAACCACTGCCCGGGATATCGCCTCACCCAGACACAACACGGAGTGTGCATCGTCACCTGCCTAAACAACACCTGCGCAACAGCTAAATTCACGGGCCTTTGCCTCACTTATTTGTTTCTACTAGATGGAGAAGTGGCTTCATGTCTAGAATATGAATCGGTCGTCCCGCAGGAAACCGTAATGGGATCACTTCTATCACCAATATTTATAAACGGTTTTCGATACAGTGTTAACAAACTATTGTAAGTTGACAATGAAGATATGCATAGGGAAATAAAGCGATCCGCTTGTATCTTACGGATTCTTCGTGATATCGACGTCATTTCAACATGGTGTGGTAAACAACAGCTTGTATCGAAATGTATTCAGTGCGAGGTAACGAATGAAAAGGAGCACGTGGCAACTAGTACTACGTACCTGTTCAATTATTGCGAAAGTTTACTGCTTTATGTTCTTTGGCATACGATCGCAAAGCAACAGGAAATGGCGTCTGCACCTGACATCGGTCGCCGGAGAAGCTAACTGAAGACTGCGAACCTAATAAGTGTCTCTTGCATTCGCGAAGAAATCGGTTCAAATAGCTGTCAGGCCACCCAGATCCTGGTGTTATAATCTTTCCCGAAATCATTCCAAGCGAGCGCCGGGATGATTCTTTCAAAAGACGATGGTCCAATTCCTCCACACCCTCCTATCTTTTCTCGGCTGTAATGACCTGGTCGTCGACAAGCCCAAAGCAAGAAACATCAAATTGCGTTTAACGGGTAGGATTTGGAAGATTTCTAACGTATATGTAATGCAAATAACGTATGAAACTCTTGTACGTCCTCATCTGAAGTATTGTTCTGCAGTCTGGGATCCGTATCGCAAAGTATTGATTGATAGTATCGGGGATGTGCACAAAAGAGCCACGTAGTTTGTGACCGTTTGCCAATGTCTTAGGAAACTGTCACAGAATTGGTGTGGAAGTTGGGCTGGAATACTCTGGTACACAAATGACGTAGTTTCCGTGTAAATTTATTATGATGCGAACAACTTCTGTCACTTAAGAATGCAATGAATTACTTCTCTCACCAGCTTACTTGAGTGGAAAAGTCAGGGAAATGTGGCACTGTACTTAGACTAGAGAATGGTTTTGGTACAAAGCTTCCACTGCCACCCGATGTTTTTTTATTATGAAGTACAGAATGGAGATGTTTAGCAGCTAACAACACATATACACACAAAGCAATTCTCTAGTCATTTCTCCGAATTATTATTCTAGTGAAGCGTGTAATAATGAGGGAACGAAAATGGATTGAGACCCTTCCCTCCAAATTGTTCTAGTGAAATGAGGATACTAAACTGGGTGTATCAGTTTCTATTGTTTCATCCAACAAGCCCAGCACAATAGTTGAGTTTAATGTTACAAGCATCACAGAAGGATTCAAAAAGATTTCAAAGTTCAGATAGTAGCCTTAACGAATAGCCAAAAATATTCAACCAGTGAAACATTACCATCTGCGAGATGGTGAGTATTTAATGTGCTCATAAACGTTCTCTTTTTGTTTACAAACAAAATCTCCACGGTCATCACTTTGGTTGGAAGGCTGTAAATTTCGGCAATGCGCCTTCAATTTTTGAGTCTGTAGTAGGGATGTACGGAGCCTCCGCATTCGCAAGTGCGGAATTTCCGCGTGAAATCATACACCCGCTTCAGCAGTTGTTAACGCGGATGTATAGCGGATGTTTTGTTACATTTTAATATATATTGTTCTTTTTCTCTTCATATGAGTCGGCCCATCGGCGCTTAGCTATGAACATCGTGGTTGTTTTTTCCCTTACGATCTTGCAATAACAGTAACAGTGAACTGAACGGTGTTATTACCTAAGCGACGAACTTGCATGAAAGTTAAAGCGGACTATTCACGGTCCCACTTACAGAACATCAGTTTAGAACTACCGTAGAATGCGCACACCCATTAACGATACTAGAAGGGGACCAACAAAATGTTCCAAGCAATCCTTTGCACTCGTACTTTCTAGTGGCACACCAGTGTCCTTATCGCACACTAATACTGTATCATGATCCAAAGCGATAGCTTGTTGGACAGCCAACAACTTCCAACACGTCCTACATGTACTCCTGCAACCACCTTCACGGGTCAACGAGAGTCATTTATAGGAAATTCATATCATTGCAGTTGGACTGTGGAGGGCCTCTAGAGAGGTGGAAAGGCTGGTGGCGGTGGCCTGGTTTTGTGCTTGGCGGTTGAATAAGTCGAGCCGCAAAGTTCATAACTAAGACAAAGATTGTTTTTGACGTGTGCATAGTTATGTAAATAATATAATTCACTTGTGAATCAACAGACATTTTTTGTTGTTGAAAGATAAAGCAAACAAATAAATCAATATAGAAATATTTATATGGAAATATACTTTGCTTATGAAATAATGTAGAATTTGGGATAAAAATATACTTATTTTGATTTTAAATTTATTTTGATGAAATATTAAAATCTAAATAATTATAAATCTATTTTTCCACCTCCGCATCCGTTTCCGCAAAAAATCCCCATCCGCGGATGTCAAGCACTGAATATCCGCATTCGCAAAGCTGACTTCCGTTACAACCGTAGCCTGTATAACTAGGGTGATTGCACCTTGGTTCAAATGGTTCAGCGAGTTAATAGTCGGTCATATCTGAAGTTTATTTCAGAGTCTACTGAAAATCAGCCAAACTCATTGACTACCTGATATCAGAGAGAGTAACCTTAAATACTGTGTCATATGACCAGAAACCATGTTTAGACGGACTGAAGTTTGTTGGTTACAGCAGGAAGAGAAAGCAGGGGCAGTTCCACTCGAGCAGCCGAGGAAACAACTTCCTATCTCTAGCGACAGTGTAACAAACAGCGCTATCCACGTACCGTCGAGTGCGCCGGTGTGTAACACAGCGTGATACCTAAAGTGAAGTTATAATAGTGATCAGTGTAAGAAGCAACGCAAGAAGAAGAAGTACAAATGGATTTAGTCCCGGACACGGGCAATCCATCCAGCATGCCCTAACCACCTGCTACAACCAAGATGAATACCTGATGTTACCAGCCACAACACCAGATACGACACAAGAGCAACAGCTGCGAGGCCCCCTCCCCGATGGGAACGAGTCGATGGAATATACAACAGCAGCCGTAAACGACTCACCAGACCAGCAGAACCTCGGAAGCATCACATCGTACCAGGTACAGCCGCAGCACTAACGCCCCAACCTACAGTAGAAGTGCCGCTAAATATCCCAGATAACATGACGTACCTAGTAAACGACTATGTACCGAAATGACAAGCAACGTTCGGGCAAAAGAAACTGCACTAAATCAAAATTGTAACCTTGAAAGTAGACAGCTTAACCAACTAGGCCTCTACAAACAGAAATCCAGAAACAGCCAAGCAAAAACAATAGATACAACGGAGC